>CM048044.1:12951529-13551529 GCA_026259375.1 Verasper variegatus | reverse complement strand
TTATATACTGTACGTTCACAAAAAAACACCAGAGGACAGGAAACCTAATGTGCAAGCTCTCCAATTCGCAGCTACTCATGTTTGCACGTCAGGAAGTTTGTGAGCTGTCAACGCTGAACAATCGTGTGATACCTGTGTGGTTTGCTCGCACCAAGATAGCACAGACTCTGTAGATTCATGTTACTAATGCAACAGTTTGTGCAGCAGTTCCCTGCACAGTGAAAAACATCCAAGTCTTAAAACCACTGCAGACTTGTTGCTGCCAGCATAAATGGACCACACTGTTGTTAGGCCAATTGTAAAGGCTTACAATGAAAAGGTCAAGGATAATAGTTTTTCCAATGAGCTGTCATTTTTATAAAAACACATTTTATGACAATATGTGAGCAGAAGCACAGAATGGTCTGTATAAAAGAAGGCTACTTTAAACAAACTCTTTCTACTTCTCTAAAACCCTCAGTCTCACACTTCTTTCTTCAAATCATGTGTTTCCTTATTATTCGTTCTCTGGATTTATGCGTTGGTTTCACTTCCCCGTTTAATAGCGTCATATTTCTGCAGTGTCAACATGTTATTTAGGTTCTCCAGTTTATTCCACCAACATCTAGAAGTCTCGAAGAAAGTTTGTCCTACACGTAGGGAACTTTAAAAGGTGTCATGTAGATTAAAGCTGAAACCACACATTCATGCTTATGTGGTCTAATAGAGAATTGAGTTTGTGAAACTTCCTCCCAGTAAGTGTTGCTACTGATTTCCTGTTTGTGCATCTCTCTAACCCTAACCCTATCACTCTTTTTTCTGCATGGAAGAGATATCTTCAATAATTTAAATTAAATTAACTCTATTAAAGCAGGAGTTTCAAGGCTGGGACAATAGAGTCTCACACAGTAGAGTGTACACCACTGTCAAGGCCCAGCAGCCCCCTTAAAGTCAATTGCAATAAATAGTCCACACTCAAAGATATCAGTTCCCTAAATGTGCCTGATTTCTGCTTTACAAAATATGACACAGGAACGACAGTACGTATGGATAACAAGGAAGTAATAACGGTGCGAGAGGATGATGCAATAAAAGACACAAGATACAAGTAAATGAGATAAAAAAGAGAGACAACTGCAGAATCATTAGAGGGAATCAGGTTGAATTAAAAGCTAGATTAAAAAGGCAGGTTTTGAAATTAGATTTAAAATTGTGGTTGTAGGATAAGACCTAATGTTGGGCAGGAGATTATTCCAGAGTTTAGGGGCAGCAACAGAGAAAACTCGGCCCTCTTTAGAGTTCCAGACGACAGGGGGATTGAAAGGAGTTGTGAGGAAGACCTCAGTGACCTGGGGGCAGAGCGTGGGATCAGGAGATCAGTGATGCAGTGATACAGCAAGACCACTGAGAGCTTTTTAAAACCAGTAGGAAAGATATCCTGGATCCAAAACCTGATCCTGAGCAGCACTAAAGTTTGAACAAATTTAATGGGTTCTTCCCTGACCCATGTACCACATCCTTCCACCAAGTTTCGTGCAGTAATGTTTGTGTAAAGTTGCAACCTAACAGAGACGCGTACAGACAAATGCAGATGAGAATATAATCACCTTGGTGAGGCTAATAACTAATGTTGCATTTTTCACTTCCACTTCACGGAGCCCAAACTGTTTAGAGTCCCCCTGGGGAGCCCCGCCTCCCACTTTGAAACCCTCTTCATTAAAGCATCAATCATACCATAAGTCTGTAAAGAGCGGTGACTCCGAGGTTTTTACAAGCTACAAAAGCAGCAACAAATTCCACGAGGTTGAATTCTGCAAGAATCATGAAATCTGACAACTTCACTGATCACAACATTAAATAGAATCAACATTTCTAAGTGCTTTGCACCCTTTCCTACACTTTATTGTTTTTATTAACAGGGTACATAAGAAGCACAGCTCTGGTGTCTCGCAGCACCACAGATATAGGGCTGAATGATTTTGGTCAGGCACATTCATCCCACTATATGCAATTACCTCTGCGTTTCCACTGCTATTTCAGGGGCACCAGGCCACACAGACGCAAACAAACACACCCGTGTCCACAGTCGCATTCAAGTAACCGCACGAGCACATGTACACACATGCACATATTCACATAATGTTACCTCCAGCACACACACAGACACATACACATGCTGCTCCAGATGTTGTTTTGGAGCGCTCCCTCATCCTGTCAGCTCAGACTGTGTATCCATGTTTAGATAAATACACACTTGCTGGCGGAGGTGTGTATTTCACATACCATGTGTTCTGGTTTAATTGAATACTCCTTTGGCATATGGTTTACTGTGCACTTGGGCCTGCATGTGCACTGAGGGGCCACATACTTCCTTATGTACAGTGCAGCAAAGCACATGTACTGTGGACTACAGGTAGTTCTAGACTGTGTAGAGTATGTGATATGAAGTGAAAGAGGCCTAATTCACATGCACATACACATGTGTTTTCATGTGCATGTCACGGTGCACTATAACCACCATAACCATATGCATGCATGGAAGCACAAACCATCCCATTAACTGTAAAGGCACTTTTACAGCTGCCAGGATGTATGATGCATATCACGTGCTGTCGTACAATATGAGCTCGAGGCTTAATTGCCCAACATATGACAACAAGCGTCTCAGGGGGCTCATATTCTACATAATAAAGTCCCTGATTGATGTATACATGCAAATGTACCGTGCAGACGCCACCTCCGCACTCTGCTCTTTATCCCAAGACACCTTTGCAGCAGTTTAATACAACAACCAGACTGCACCATAAACACACAGCATTATTCTGTGTCCCTATCGACCTCTCAGGTGTTAGGGTTAGGGGCCACAGGGTGGGCTTGGCATCTTATTAGTGCCCCTTTGAATGGAGCTTTTCATTCATATGGGATTTACCAAATATTTGGCGCCTATAAAAGTGCCATGCAGGGTTTTCGGCATTTTTGCTTTCACAAAAAAAAAAGAATGTGATTAGTGTTATGAGACAATATCTCCTGGATATCTGGAAGTGGGAATTACACATTCCCTTTGCTTTTAGTTTTCTTTTGACAAATGGTTTGGTGTCAGCTTTTTTTATTAACTGTTATGACTTTTAGCATTAGTGTTGAAATGGTCAAAGTGACCCAGGATCAGGGACAATCCATCAAAAATCTCATTTGCAATTTTGTCTGCCGCCCCAAACAGGAAAACGGGGAAAAGCTGCTCTCTCACGGCCAATCAGTAATTACAGCGATACCATCACTATTGCTTTGTCTCTGTGGTAGATTTCTGGATAAGAAACAATGCAGTGCATTACAGGGAGCCGGTGCAAAAAAAAGGCTGAGTTTGATATTGTATCGCTATTCTTTATTATTATTTCATCATCACCTTTTCAACAGTGTTTCATTGTGGCTCTAAAGAACATTCACCACATTCTCCACAGCAGCTTCAAGGACCAGCAGAGTAACCATATACCCGCCACTTCAAAAAGCCAGTTTGTCATCAGTCTCCCTCCCAAAAGAAGCCCTCAGTGCTACATTAACTTCACTTATGTGTCCACAATGCTCAAATTCTTGTGCTCCAAGACAACAGTCTCCGTGGGGGCGGGTTGGTGCACGAATCGCCCTCTGATTGCCCAGAGGCTCCGTCTCATATCCCTAAAGTCAACTTTCTCCAGCAAGTCTCCGAGGTTTTTCAGTCACAGTAGAGCAGTTTCTACAGAAGTGACTGCACCAGGTTTTAGCTAATTAAACATACCAACAGCACGACACTTTTAAAGACATTTTGAGTGTCATGTCAACGTGTGCCATCTAACGCCCTTCTATGGAGGGTTAGGGTTATCTCTACGAACAGATTCTACATGTGAATATTCAGAATCTGTAGGGGAGGGACAAGAGTTTGGGGATGGAGGCTTTCTGGTTTCCGTCTACCAATCGACCAATCACGTTTGAGCAGGCTTTGGTTGCCTGCAGGTAAACAGTCCGTGTCGAGAGCAAAAGAGGAGGAACACATGGACGGAAGCACATTGAATATCAGCTTTTTAATTTATCTGCATTCATATGCAGATAGTTATTAATGTCAAAAATGTCATCTGGTCCTAAATGCTTCATTTGTAATTTGGTGATACCAGGCTATTTATTTTAAATGTAGTTTACTCAAAATTAAAAAGCTCAAACTCTCACTTTAACTCTAATTTGAGCTGTAGCTGAGGTACAGTAAACCAGCCCTTCTCGAGGCCATTTAAACAGCCACAGTTGTAACTGTGGATGTTGTCTGATTGCAGGTTAACTCGGTTTAAAGGACTGTGTGACATGTCGCCCACTTTCACTGTCAGAGCTGCTCAGGGGCTGAATGAAGAAATCAGACCTGAGAGCACCTTCGGTCGTAAAGGGTCTCCGGGTATGACAGGGCCTGTTGTCTGCGTCAGTGCCTGCGCGTGCATGCATGCAAGAGTGTGTGGGGGGCAGGGGAAATACACACTCACACAGGACATGAGGGAGAAGGGGGAGTGTGTTTCTCTCTACAGGGAGGGGAGGAGAAGGGAGGAGGCTTTGCCTGCTCGCTCTCTCTCTCTCTCTGAAGCCTGATTGCAGTGATATAGAAAAAGTTGGTGGGAAGTCAGAGAAAATTGCTCTTTTAAGAGAGTTGCGGTTCTTGGACTTTTCTCACTCTATTTTGGGAAATTTCTTCAGATTTAACGGGAAACAGCTTAAAAGTTGAAGGACAAAGAAGTTTGGTGATATTTCATGAGTGAAAAGATGTCAGACTCTGGAGTCAATCCACACTTGGAGGGGATTATTTCAGATTTTGAAGGTTTGTAATTTGTTTTCCACTTTTTCTTTTCATGTACGATGTTCATGCCGAAGAACTAAACATCAGCCCTACAGATTTGTATTTGAGTCATGTGAATGTGGACCAATATAATAATATAATAAGAACTGAGCGTGTGTGTGTGTATGAATGTGTTAAAAACAGGGTGGTGGGCACATTCTAGCCAAGTTCCTGTAGACTGTCATCTGTCATTGATTATACCCAGGTTACGTCAATAATAGAAACAAACACAGCACCGACACCACACACCATTCCAGCACCGGATAGCTCTCAGCTGAAAGCACAGCAGAGGGAGACAGTGGAAACCTCAGCTCTTAAGAGTTAACATCTGTCTAACGCCACATTCAACGTCTACAACTGTGTCTCTACGTTGTTTCCTCAGCCCTTGTGGAACTGGCATTAATTCCCTTTGTCCTGCTTTTCCTCTGCCATTCATTCTCTCTTCCTTCCCTGCTTCTTTCCTGTTCCTCCTCTGGGCCGTCCGCTCCCCTCAGCTGCTCTTTGGCCGTCAGACGCATCACAGACCGATGCTGAGAGCAGAAGCTTGAAAAAAGCAAACATCCTCAGCAATATCTTCTTTACAATAACCTGGTTTGCATGGATTTATTTAACAGTCATGTGACTGCTCAACTAGGTAGCAAGATTTCATATGTTTAAATTCTCAATGTATCTAGGTCCAGCGGAAAAACAGTTACTGAAAAACCAAGATGACTCAGTTGTTTATTTTTGGTCGGACGTCACTTTGTACAGAACAGCTTGTCTTGAGAGTTTTTATGTGTGAAAGTAACCCAGTTCTCAGTCAGTGGTGGCCAGAAATGTTCATGTACAGCAGCTATTTACTGGCAGACCATTTTAGTGCCAAGGGGAAGTTACAGGTGGATAGGAAGTCCATGTTAACTAGATTATTCAGAGTTAAAGGGCAATAAATCCACATGCAAATAGATAACTGCTAACATCGTGACATTGATATTTATCTTCCTTTTCCTTGATAACTCAGAGAATAATTCATTGGGCTTGATGAACAAAATCGGGCATGTTTAGGGGACTGATATTGAGTCTGTGCAGTTTGATGCATATCCAGATAGAAATCCTGATCTAGTGAGTTTAAATGTGGTTTCATAAGGAGGCCGTTGGGCCTTGCCATTCTAGTTCAGTATGCACTGACCATCGACTCACAGAAAGCACTTGCTGTATCCACTGTCCAATGGTGACTGTCCATCGTCATCTATGTCACCAGGACATCATAAAGGTCGGTATGAACCAGTCTAGTGATTTAATCCAGTATATAAACAACTGTAGACCGAGATGCATGGAAAAACCTTGACTGACGAAATCCCCATTTTATCCCAGATCATTTTCTTTTCCAGTACATTGCACTGCGCTGTATCGCACACTGAGAAGGAAATGGGCACAGAGAGGGTGAGCACACTAAACACGTAATGATGCCTCTTTGGATGGACTCATGAGTGTGTGGCACTGTTATGGAAAGAGGGGATGATATAAACCACAAACTGAAATTTCTGGTATCTAAAGGGTAGAAGGCATGTCTCTCTGAATCTAAATGAGTCTCCAGAGAATAAGCCAAGGATAAGCTCTTATTTGAATATCCAGAGAGGTTCCGCAGAGTCGGACGTGGGCTCATGCTGTGTTTTCCAACCTAAACTGAGCTGACTGTGTCCAGTCCAAGGTAATTTTGGCTGATTATCTGCTCAGAGGTGCCATGTTGTTGCTGCATTGTGGAATGTGAACACAGAGAGGAAACGGACATAGAAATGGAGAGAGTGTGTCAACCCGGCACAGAGGCCAAAGTGTGTTATTAAATTGGTTCAGGTTGGTCATGTGCGTAAATGCCACACTTTCTTAACTGTTCTCTGTTGTCCAATTAAAACTATATTACAGTAACACACAAGCATGTCAGGCATTGTTGTTAGTCCCCTTCATATACTTTGTGTTATTGCCAGACACACACACACACACGTGGACAAATATGAATTAATCTCTGAGAGACTGTAGCCATGCATTATCATGTTCTCCGCCAAATATTTTACAGGCAGTTTCAATGCTCAATGATTCATGTGTAAGAAGTGCATGGCTCGCATATTTTAATTTCCGCACCGAGGTCACGGAGCTACGATTAATCATTGAGAGACCAAACAGTGTGTGTGTGTCAACAGGTGTTAAGTGGAATGCAGCCGCTCTCTTTATACCTGCTCTGGACACTGATGCAAATCAATCTGCTTGTGAATGAGATAGTTAACCAACCTTTGATCAAAGCAACACAACAAGGCTTTACCTGTCAGAGGTTGAGGCCTGAAGCTAAGCACCAGGTCAGTTATTTGGCAGCTGCCTGGATGGCTTTAGTATCTGTGTGTGTGTGTGTGTGTGTGTGTGTGTGTGTGTGTGTGTGTGTGTGTGTTTGCGTGAATGCTGACATTTTCTATTGTTTTATTTATGTATTATTTTAGTGTTCAGATGCTCCTTTTAAAGATATCATGCGTCAATATTGCTGCAAAATGAATGAACATTTAGACCCAATCTCTGCAGCAGTTTCCTCTGACATGTCTCCCCTCTTTACGCCTTTAACTCTCCCAGAATTCCTTTGTGCTGGACACAGGGTGTTGGCCAGGTCAGTAGAGAACCATGCAGTAAAGCTCTCTGGTCAGCATTAGTAAACACAGCACCATCATTGGGCATTAAGATGTTTGATAATGTGGCAGTAAGGTTTCACCTGACCAGGCAAAATACAATAGGATACAATTCTATCATTCCTTGTAGATATATAAACAAATATGTACAATCACAGTCATACAGAACTATCTTCAGTGACAAGAAGAACAAAGAGTCATGTAATAGATGTTGTGTTCTCCACAGCGTCATGGTGTTAGAAACATGGCCTCAGTGTGGGACTACATACATTCCTGGATATGCTTGAAATATGCCCTCACCTTGAAAATGTATTACTGCAGTTTGTATAAAGTAAAACTATTGATGGCATAGTTTTTGAAAGCATCATCATTTCATTTTGAGTGACTTAAACTTTCTATTTATATTTTAGATATTGACATCTGGTAGATCAGGACATCAAGTCAAAGATGATGTTTGTTTGTCCACAGCACATCGACGTCGCTCCTTTTCATCAAAAGCTGTTGAATATCGTTGTCTTTCCAAATTGACATCCTCATTGGTGTGGCGTGGTGTGGCACATCTTTTCAGAAATATTTGTATTCTTCCAGTTTTGCATCCGTCGTGTTGTTAGAAACGTCAGTAACATGCCCACTTGTTAGCTGTGAATTATCAGGACAATATGAGTTTGTATTAGTGGGCTGGCAGGAAAAACTCACATACAGCCTCTGTGGATAATTTCAGGAGATTATCCAGAGTTCAGTGCATGTCTGAGAGCTTTTTGTGTACACTGCAACATCAGAGAACTTCTCCATATCACTGTCAGTGTCCACTAACACCAGTGATAGAGAACTGAAGAAGTGGCAACTTTATCTTCGACCTGTTTTAACCTCCTCATTTCTCACGCTGCATCCTTTTGTCTCTCTATCTCGTCTCCTTTCCCTCCTTTCTCCTTCCTTCCCTCCTGTCTCTCTGTTTGCTTTCCTCCCTCCGACTCCGACTATCTCTCATGCGTGCATCTGGGCCGAGATGATACTGAGTGTTGATGTTGGTTGGTTGGGACATCCTTGAGTACAGTGTAAGTGATGACACGGATGATAAAGATGCAGAGTGGCCTAACACCTGGGCTGGATTACAAAACAAATGACCGTGAACCAAAGTGAGGACACAGATGCGTCCATCTTTGTTTTCGTTGCACCATGTAATTCAGAGCTATATTGTCTGTCGTCCCACATGAGACACGGTGAGGTACTGGACGCTGGGCGGTGATAGGTAGCGGAGGGACGTGGGGAGACGAGGCTCCTGGCTGCTGTTAACGAGGTTCCTCTGAGGTGGACGGCACCTCTTGTTTCCAGCTCATAGTCTGGGAATGCTGCTTCACTGGGACCAATACTCCTTCATCCACATGTCAGTCCCACGCTGCACAAATACTCAGGATATTCACAGTAAAGAATAACCTTCCTTAGCCGTTTTGCTTCGGCTAAACAAGAAACTGAACCACTGACTGGTTGGGTGACAATTAAATCGACCGAGGAGGTTATGCTTTCCCCAAAGTTTGTGTGTGTGTGTGTGTTTGTTTAACAGGATTATGCAAAAACTACTGAATGGATTATTGTGATGTGGTGGAAGGACGTGGTGCGGGTCAGTTAAGAACCCATTAAATGTTGGCATAGATCTGGATCAGTGGGCAGATGCAGGATTTCTTTTTCACTTTCTGTAACGTTGGGACGTAGGGTGTTTTTAGACATCATTGCCAATTTCTCCACCAATAATGCAAAGATCTTCATGGAAAAAATCTGGCACCTGTACTGTAATATCTATGAACATCAATGATGCAAATTGATCTAGATTTTGTGAATCAAAATAATGATTTTATTTGGAGGAGTAATCTTTATTCAGTAACTGTACAACAACAATATCAGAGAATGGATATTTTGTCTGTTTAATATGAGCAGTTTGTGGAAAAATGTCTGTTTACATGTATCTGATTTTAATATGCTATATGGTGATAAAGTGGCCAATCAGCTTTGGCAAATGTATGCGTTCTCCGAGTGCCCTTTTACTCTGATTGAGAAATGCCCGATGTTAAAGAACAGCATTAAACCACAGAGAGATTCTGCTCTTAAATCATGCACACTCGACTGCACAGTCTCTAAATACAAACAAACAGCGAGTCCTCAGCTCCAGGCCTGCGCCCGAGGGCATATAATCACAAAGCAGCCAAACACAGAGCTACTAATCTAAGATCACTTAACAGGTCACCGGCAAAAACAGCGTCTATGTTCGGCTTTTATTATGACGAATCTTGTGAATGTGCGTCCTGATTTCTCTCCCGTGTTCAGCCTCGGCTCTCACATTTACAGCTCTTCCAAAATATAACAAAAGCCTGCAGCGAGGGTCAAGAGATGACAGACTGTCAACAATTGCTGAAGTCCTAGGACTCTCAGAGGAGGATGAAATGAATCCTGAAACACTCAATACAGTCTGAGCGTGCATACAACCTTTCGGCTCCTTGTGAAATCTGCAGAGCCATGTTGGCAGACCGACTTATTCTCTGGCCGGAGTTGAAAGTGGCCACAGCCTTGGACTCGATCTCTGCAATCATAAAAAAAAAAAAAAAAAAAAATGTCGGAGGAGAGCGGGGGTAAGAAGGACACAGTCCAGTGGCGTTGTGGATTTGGACACCACTTATAAATTGCAAGTTTACTGTTGTATGTAATTTTCTTATATGTATATCTAAAGGATGGATTTTAAAGCGATTTCACGGCACCATATTGGATATTGAACTCTGCTCTCATCAGAACTTGAAGAAAATAAATGATGGGAACGTGAGAATATGACTGTTGAAGTGGGTATTTAATGTCTAAGGCCTTTTTTATGCGTATTAAGACACATTTCCTGCTTTCCTCCCGTAATGTAGGGAATGTAAAACAATCTGGGGCGACATAACCTTACAGCCATATCTTATAAAACCACTGTTTTACTATCTGAATGCCACAAATGAAAGGTAACCAAGCTTCAAGGTCTAGAAAAACAGTGAACAGGGAGGGACAGGGGGGGGTTATGGAGATTTGTATCACAAATCACCGTAAACTGCAGATCCGTTTATTCCTGTGGTGAACGAGAACGTCCTTGGTGCGTCCGGCGAGGACGGGAAGAGAGCGAGACGTTGGCTGCGGCCTGAATTTTTGTTAGAGGGTAAATTGTATCAAATGTCCACCATGTTGGAGCGAGGCAGTAAATTAGATTAGCGGTGCCGGCCGATGTGTGCGGGTAGACGGCGTTGATGTGATTGTGTTGAGCTCCGCATCCACTGAGGTTGTTTTGGCCTTACCCAGCGAGCAACGGGGCCGGGGCATGGTCCTCTCCCTGTGGGTGTAGTCGCTTATAAATAAACACGTATACATTCCCGTAACACATACTCACTCCTTTTTTACAAGCACTTTGAACAGAACTCCATACAGTTACATAAAGCAAAGTGGTGTGTGTCAGCACTCACACTCACACACACTCACACACACCACAAGCCACAAAGGGATCAAATAATCAGCGCTGAGTTTGGGATTGTTGGAAACAGGAGATGTTCTTAAGGGCGTGCGTGAGCGGACTGGTCCAACTAGTGTGTCATTTTGATAGCAGCTCCTGGCCACTGGCTTGGCACAGCAACTCCTCGATGGGAGTCAAATTCAAGTTGACTTTGAGCCAGCGCGGTCTTCCCAGGGGGCGATTCCATCCCTCGGTATCTTCGTCTTGGACGGCGCAGCCACTTTCTCACGTCACAGCCGAGGGGAAGGATGTGCTTCTCTCGCTGTGCCCATGTTGCTCATTAATTGCGAACCTTTTTCTTTTTGCCCAAATGCCTGGCAGTTTGCATGCATCACAGCATCACTCCAGAATTTGTGTATAACACTCGTGTTGCATTTAATTCATACGTTGTTTGAGTGTAGTGAAAACTGTTTGTGATGGGGAATGTACTGACATCAGATAGAAATTGTTGCATTTTGTTGCCACCAAAATTGCCTCTACAGCCGCCCCACCCTCCAACCACAGACTCTTTACCAGTTGGATGCCGTTCATATTATGTTTTAGAGAAACAATTCACTTTGTTCAATGCTCATTTAACTGGTGTGATCTTTTTTAATGAACATTTTATTGTATTGTTCTGCGGTCCTAAAAACAGCAATCTTGACCCACAAATACTTTATAAGGGAACGACGAGCTTGTTTTGCTTTTAGAAATGTTTTAGAAAAGTTAAGAGTAAGTAAATGTGTTTTTGATGTGGTCTGTTCTGCTGCATATAAACTGTGGGAAAAGTAACAAAGTACATTTGCTCAAATACTTTACACTTGATACTACACTTGAGTGTTTCCATACGTCCTCTATACAACATTTGCATGAGAAACCTTATGCTTTTTACTCTAACTATTTTATTTGTGGGGACCTTTTTACAGTCACAATCTCATGTATCACAAATAAGGACACACTTCTGCCCAAAAGAGAGAAACATGTTCTTTGGTCACTAATACTTCAGTTCACAACAGTTTCAGTTCTACTAATTAACAGTTTTGTCTACAGACTGTACGAGCCAAAGGTCGCCTTCTCATTGGTCTCGTTTTTTCTGGCCGAAATTACATGTATATACTGTTTACCTGTTTACCAAGTCAATATAAGTCAAGTCTTTAGGCTTAGATATTTTGCTAGAAAAAAAATATGTGTATATGTCTATTTACATTTCAACATGTATGCCAAATAAATAAATAAAATATCTAAATTTAGTTCATGATCATTTCTCCTTCAGTTACATTCACTGTGTATTTGCTGTTGCAGTTAAGTTGCAAAAACATAATTTCCTTGTTACCAACTTCTAAGCACATTCAATTATTTTTCAATTATGTCAAACGCACAAAAACCCCAGATCATTACGTTGTATGTCATTTCTTTTTAAAAGGTCACGCAACTGAACACCAATATAGCTCCCAATCAATTTTCTGCCAATAAGGAATTGATCAGTCGTGTTGTCTATGTCCCTCACATGCAGCTCTAAAGAGGTCCTTTGAGGTGGAGGATGTCGACACTTCATCTCACTCCTCCCCTGGATCCCGCCGGACGACCAGCTCCCCTCACCGCAACGCCATGTCTCCCACCAGCATCTACTACCGTGACCTGGGCACCGCGGCCAACAACAACAACAACCTCAACTTCACCCAGCCCCGCTCCATCATGGGTGGAGGAGGCTCCAAGACCCCCGAGCCTGTGTCGCGCCGCTCCGAGCTTTCCATCGACATCTCCTCTTCGTCCAGCAAGCAGGTGGATAACCTCACCAGCCCCGCCTCCTCACGATTTGTGACCAGCAGCGTGAAACGCCCCGAGGTCCTGGGTCACTCTAAGACCCCCGAGCTGGGCCACAAGAGGGAGGTCACTTTTGCCAAGACACCCAGTGACTCCCCTGTGATCCGGCGCAATGAGGGTAACAGTAACAACAACGGGACCAGCCGCCCCCCCGAGCAGAATCACGCTCGCAAGTTTGAGCCCCCCAGTCCCGGGGATGTACGTAAACCTGAAATCAGCATCACCAGAGCTCCTCCGGAGAACAACGGCCACCACCCAGCAGTGCACCACCCACACCACCCCAACCCACACCACAACACCATCGTGACCACCTTCCGCTGCTCCTCACCGAACCATGGACGCAGATCCCCCAACCCAGAAAGTAAGTCACCCGTTCCAGCCACTTCCTGAAACTGTCAAACCCCTCCTCCAAACACAACTGCATCATTATGGCTTGAAGTGGGGATTCTTGGCATTTATTTGGTGATATGTTCACTTCCCTGTGATTTCTTTGCCTGTTGGATGGCTGTGAGGTAACAACCCTCTTATTATTTCTGTTGATCGGTCTGCTCTCACTGCTGATAGAAAGTACAAACACAGGACTTTAGTGCAACAAAACAAATCATCACAAATGGCCCCATACAGCACCAGACAACCCAACTGCTGCTGCTCTCCAAGCTGCTCCAAGCAGGTGTAACAGTTTGGGGGCTTCTTCCATATTTGCAGTCACGATTACAGCACCCATGTTGTCTGAGGAAAAAAAGAGGTAATCATTGTTTCGGTGAACTCTTTGGTCAGATTGTCGAGGCCTAAACATTTTCTCTAAACCCACGTTTGTCATTAAAAAACATGGTTTTAGAACAAATGAAGAACAAAACAAAGAACAGGTTACTGCAGATAATGTACTTTGTTAACATGCTTCAATCCTTTTCTGTCTGTGACATTGTTTCCTTTAAATCTTTTATAGATTCTCTCTTTTTGGCTTGATGTGTAAAGTCTGAATTGGAGCCGCCTGTCATGTTTTAATCGAGCAGAGCATTTAGTAGTTTAATGTGGCAGTGTCATAAGTGGAGACGAGATTAAAGTGAGTGTAACAGGCGATCCGAAGCTCCAGTTAAACCAGTCATATTTTCTTCTGTGGTGAGGAAGGAGGAACTCTTCACTCTGAGCTCACAGTCACACCACAATGACTAAAAAAGTCCTGTCACATTTTCCAGATTTAAATTCACGTAGACTGATTTGTTTGAACTTTTTGATTCTTATCTTTTGCTGCTTCTCTTCTCACAGCTGTCGTTGTGAAGAAGAATTCAGTCACAGGAGTGGGTCTGTTTGATTAATCTGACGTCTGCACGTCTGTCAGTAACACAAGTAACCGTGTCCTCGGAGGCCGATCTGTCAGTAGGAACAGCAGACTGTCTGTATTTGTGGTTGTCCATGTCTGATCATGCAGAATTGGAGCCGGCGTGGCTTTTTTGTTATGTGATGAAAGCATAACCTTGGCAGCACAAGAACAGTGGTGCAGCAGTTAAATAGTAATTAGTATTAAAGCACATGAAACACAGAGAGTCAGATTTAAGAGCACAGAGTTTCTATGGAGCAGCTTGTGAATTGATATCAAAAACAGTATACATGTTTTTTAACTTCCCACCTAAGTAAGCGGAACGTAAGGCTTCATCCATCTTGAAAATGATTTGTTGTCCAAACAAGCGTTTTGGCTCCATATCAGTTTAAATTCCTGTCTATACTAACACGCCTGAAACACATATCACGTGACCACTTGTGTCCACTGGACATGCACATGCCGATGTGCACGGATTGCTTGAATAATAGCTTGTCTCCTACACATGTAAGCAGTTGTATCATTGTAAAATGCAGAATTTAACTGCACTTCAGCAATGCTAGTAATTGATTATTCATATTGTGTCCTACTAGCCGAGGCTAATGCCGGTCGCTTTCTTACAGGAGGGGTCATGTGATGGGAGCCTGACGAATCCGCAAAGGCTACGTCATGACCAAAAAGACCCAATTAGCAAGCAGTTGTGAGTGTCTACGTCTTTGTTTCCCAACATCTCAGTTTCTGACTGTCCAGAATAAAACTAAAACGGGACCAGCAGCGTTTTCAAACTCAAAACAGCTCTAAAACTCTGGAGTAGAGTTGGTGCCAGGCATATCCGTTGCAGTTTTCACACGGTTACGCAGTATAGATGTGCCCTAAGCTCCTTCACAGCTACACAACAAGACTGTAGGGGCATTAACAACACAAGAGCAACCTATATATTTAGTGGGTTATACGAAACTTAAATCTGCGTTAAAGTTGCGGTGGTAAAAGTGTTATATTCTTGCATTCTTCATCATATATCATTATAGAAAATATTAATTATAGCCACTTTAACCATTACTGGTCTGCTTCTATCTGTTATTTATTTTTCAGTGCCTTTACTCACAAAACAACTGTAAGAGGAAAAACTGTGTATTGCATCGGTGTCCCCATATTAAACACCCTGCCAAGTATTTTATAATTAGCTCTTGATGAAACATAATGATGGGTGTGTTTTCTTGATGATTTAGGCCATTTGAGGTTATATAATCCTGGTTTGTACTTTATACATGGCCCGAAGCTGAAATACCAAAAAGTCTCTGAAGTAATGCACTTTGTCATTTGGCTGATGTTTCGTAGGCACATTTCCCACAGTATATTTAAACACTGACCCAGTGTGTGTATCATGTTGCCATAAAGTTCCTACTGCATGTGACTATAAATTTCTCATCTGTGCTGAAACTTTGACATGGCCCTCTTCTCGATTATAGAGGTCATAGCTACTTATTTGTCCGTAAGGAGAGGGCCTAACAGAGATCTAAGTAAGGGGTAAACGTCCTGCTGGCCCCATGTATAATATTCACAGATTGAAAATAACTGAAATTTAGTCAGCACTAAGATCCAAGTTCTATCCAAGACCCATTGGTCTGGTGGCATGTGTGAAATGGGGATATTTATAAATAATTATTTGCCGTATTGCTCCAATTCCAAGTAATTATTTATAAATTTGCAATAAATTATGTTGTTTTTAAATATATTTTTCCATTTGGCTGTCAACTTGTCACAAGTGTATTTGATAAGCGGCTTTCCGGCCCATTCAGTCATTCCAAGAGGAAATGACATCACACACACACACACACACACACACAGAATATCCTGTGCTTCCTGTGCTGTTCCGTCCGATTGTTTTCCCCGCTGTGTGACCTCACTGCAGTGCACTTCCTTTCTCCGCTCTCATGTGATCTACGTCACTCAGCTTCCTCGCCGCCCTCCTTCTGTGTTCGGATCTGAAGCGTCACACAGAGGGTGAGGTGCACTGGGATGTTGATGTGAAAGGTCAATGTGAAGTGATATGTGGACACACGTGCAGAGTAAAGTGAACTTTAGTAGGTGTATTGATGAGAAAGTACATCAATCTTGCAGTCAGCAGAGCAGAGGCGACATAGACACTGTACACTCACTGTATGATGCCAATTTATTTCATTTATAAGAAGCAAAATCCCATGTATGTCCCTTGTGTGTTCAAGGGTCAAAGTGACAAAACTATTGGATCTAGTGTGAAATCCATAATAATTGTTATGTACACAAAGAAATGTATAGATGTGTATGAAACATTTTAATACTTGACTCTGCTGAACTGTAGTGTAGCTTCAAGTGCTGGCAGTTGTACAAGAATCCACAGTAAATGTTATGACTTTAATTTGATGAAATAAGTGATATTCTGGGGTAAAAAATGACAAAGAAAAACACGAGCTTTAAGTTCACTTCAGGCTACAGACACGCTAGACTGGCTGTGATTTTTATCTGGTCTGTTCCTGTGTGTTGAGCCAGATGGGAAACCTTATCTTGACAGGCGGGCCTGCTGTTCATCAATCCATCACACGCTGCAGAGGGAGCTCTATCTAACATCTTGAGACACAAACCACCACCTGTGATCAGAAATAGCCCAGTCGCACCACATTTCAAATTTAAGTCAGTGATTCCACTATATTCATCCTTAAATTATAATGATTAATATACAAAATAAGGGGTCATTAGAGAGGGAGGTTGACCATAAACAGTGTAGTCATCACTATGCCAACTGGCGGGTTGTCATGGAGTGGGTCTCATCCAGTACTTTCATTTAGTTACCCCTTAGTGTTTTATTGTGATACAGGAGAAAACATTTAACCCTTTGATACACTATGCAAACTCTTTTAATGCACAACATGGGTCAGAAATGACCTGTGTTCATTTCCTGGGTTATTTCATGCATGGCTTGGTGTTTCTTTGCTTTATTCTTTTATAGCTTATTCTTCCTTCTGTATTTAGGAGTATACTCCTGATGACATAGAAGACTCATGTTATCATCAGGAGCCGCCTTCTTTTAGGAGAGATAGATTCCAAGACACACAACTCCGGCTTGATCCTGTAGAACAAAGTCTAGGTCCTCAGCATCAGAGATTTCAGACTCAGAATCAGGACCAAGAATTGCCTCCTCATTTTCCTCATCCTGTTCTTCAAGCAGCATCTTTATGAGCATCAACAGTAAGTCTGAAATGATTGCGACCAGCCATACGAACAATCTGGAAAAAGACGATCAAAAGCATATTCTTATCAATCCGTCTATTAAGTATATCCTGTTATATTTCGAGTTTTATTTTGTTGATCTAGCTATGGTTAGCTAGCCAAAAAAGATGCTAGCTTGATGCATCAAGGAGAACAGAAGGTGGAAAAATATACAAACGTAATTGTCACTCCCCAGTCTGAAGATGTCTCCCACAGCATCCCAGTATATCTTCCTCTACTTGGGTCACCCATTCCAACGGCACATCCATGAATGGCTAGGATTGCTGTCACTCTCTATGTTACATGTAGGTGTTCGCCTCCTATTGGACAGTTAAGTCTAAATGTGTATTCCTAAATCACATTGTGTCCTTACGTCTTGCCACTGGTGAAATACACAAAAGAGTTGAAGTTGGTGCTTCTCTGTCTGGGGCATCTGAGTTAGATATGAAAGTCCCTCAACGTAGACACTACAATGTACTGTAGGTTACCCCTTATCTATAACCTGACCTCGGGTACTGCTTAGAGAGAGAAGGGAGTATCTGTGGAATTGGACAGGCACTATTCTCCTGTACAGATATAGTGTAATATACTGAATGATGAAATTCATTCACTGCAAAGAAATAGAAAATAAAAACTGAGCCGGGTCACTTTTCATGTTGTGTATCGAAGGGTTAAGAGCTGCATCGCTGTTCATGAACTAAAAAAAGGTGGAACGGGAAATGGAGGGTATGGATGTACTGAAATGTGTGTTTCAAGGTTCACTCCATGTTGTGCCATTGTGTCGCGTCTTCCTGTTGTGATGGCAAAGAACAAAAGGGGTGTCCTCATTTCAACCGAGCAGATGCTGAGGTGGAATTAACCGTAGCTTTGCCTAAATAAACAGATTATCTTGTAGTACATTTGTTCTCCTAATGGAGGTGTAGTCATTACGGACGAAGGAGCAAGTGAAGCCATTTGTCTCTCGTCGGGATTGACCTTCCGAAAGTGGGGAGGAGGAGCCAGCGGAGGGCTGAGGGTGATTTGTCTCTGCTTGTCCATAGGTCGGGAAAGGGCACACACACACGCACGCACACACACACACACACACACACACACACACATACACACACACACACACGCACACACACACATATCCGAGGTCAGTCCTCTCCCAGTGTAATTACCCTGGACTGATCCCAGCCCATTACTCAGTGTGACCTGTTGACTAATTACCAAGAGAAAGAAGAGAGAGGCAGAGAAATGAAAGTCAGTATTTTGCCTGTTTGAGCTTTTGACCTGAGAATAACATCATTGTGAAGTTTCATGCACTACGTAGCTGCATTATGAGGCTGAGGAGGGGTCCTACACGTTACGATGTTACTCGTCCAAAACAATCCAAGGCCTTTAATCTCTCCACCTCATCTTTGGCTCTGTCTTCATTTATTCACAATTGAAACAACATGGTGAAAGAGGAAGAAGAGGGGAAGCCAAACTAAGAAAAGCCTTAGGGCTTAAATACAAAACACCTCAGTGAAGTCTAATCAATCACAAAAATCAGACAACTTAAATTTTAGCATTGCTTTAATGAATTACACATTGAGAGCACTTTCTATTGCAGCTCCCCCCCTCACTCAAATCTTCTTTATCTTCGCCTTCAGATGATCACACGATGACGTTCTCGCTCTGAGGCACAGATTGTCCCTGACTGTCTCTTTGCTTTGCTGCCAAACAACATGCCGTCTTGCTCACTTGAAGTCAGTGAGCCTCTAAACCCTTACGTCTGTCTTTTAAGCTCGAAAAATGTCCCGCAGTGAGAACAGTGTCACTTCCCATTTAGTCCACTCTGACCACACACCGTGAGCGTGCTTCCTACCGAGGCCACAAGGAGGCAGTGTTTGACAGGTAAACTCCAGTTAGACAGTGAATCTGACTGGTGGGTGAAATAAAGCGTTTTTTTTTCATATAAATGCATCAACATGCAGACATCAGGCTTTTTCCTGTTCATGTCTGATGAAAGTTTTTCATACGCAAATGTATATCTGGAGGAGAGGAACTTATTCAAGACAACGTCATGCAGCGGTTTGAAGTGTGTGGACATTAACAAAATGGAAATAAAGGGTTTCTTTTTTAATGACCATCTTACATTGAAGGAGGAGGAGCCCCGCTGCCCCAGATAAACACACACACACACACACACACACACACACGATAAGACTATTGCGGAAGTTAGAGTTTACATTGAGCATCTGGGGGAAGTCAAGGGTTAAAGAAGTTTCCCACCACTGCAGAAAGACCTCTGTCCTTTTTTGTCATCCTGCCAAATCCAACATCTGCTGCAAAAGCCTGCTCTTCTTTCACTTTCTTCTGCTGTGACGTGACGCTGACAGATTCACAAATTTTACCTTCATGCACTGAAACACAGAACGTACAAGCACATACATTCACACATTCACACATTAGTTCAAACACCTCCTTTCAGCTCGGACTGGGAATACGACTTTTGGCGATCACACTTCCACAAGGATTGGTTTCGATAAACAAACTCTGCACACGCATACACACACAAAGCACCTTTGTCGACCTTTTTCCATCTCCATAAGACAAATGGCAAGAAGGATATGGGCCATCAGCAAACTGAGATAACGTTTATTCTTTGCTGACATTATCTTCATTTATCTTGTCGGTGTCGGGGTGAATCCTCCCTCTTGTTAATCCAGATATGAGCCGAGGTTCCTTTGTCCAAGCAACTGATGGGAAAATCATGTTTCTTATCTCAGCATATAACTGAAGCTACGAAGCCTCAGTCATGTTGGGCTGAGATGGAAGATTGTTTTTTTTTTTATGTCATTAGTCAAACATAACTGACCTGGGGTAACTGAGCTGCAGCTGTTAGCCAGGGCTGCATGTCATGAAAATGCACTATTAAGAACTTAATTAAGACTTGCAAGGTGATTGTGTTCATGAAAAAGTCTGAAAGGTACAAAGCATGACTGTCTTGTAATTCTTTCCCTGAAGGTGATTAAAAAAACACCCTCTCTCCCTGATGACCATATAAATGAGGTTTGATTGGACCATCTGCAAAGCAACAGGTTTACATTCAGTCTTTCCAGGAAGAAATGACATCACACACCTTATGTGTGTGCGCGCGCACACACACACACACAAACACACACAGTGGTTTTAATGAAGAAGAATGGTTCAAGTGAGGTCAGTATTTTTTCACATTCTCCGCTAATGGTGTTTAACCGAGTTGTTGGCTGATGGAGGACATACTGGAAAAACATGTGTGTCATTTTTGTGCATCTGTGTGCTGTGTGCATGTGTTTGTGTGGACAGACAGATGGCCATTTGTGTTGTAGTTAGGCCATCTGCTGAGACGAGTAGGTGAGAGTAGTTGGGGAGGGGGGGTGGGGGGGGGGGGTAGAGTGCTTCATGTGTGAGGGTGTGTCTGCCTGAAGTCTGCCTGTGATGAGGGTGAAGCTTTATCCCTTATGTCAAACCAACAACAGCTGATCATACAGTCGAGTGATGATACAGCAGCTTTTAGCCCTTCGACATTAGGCTGAAGCTGGTGCATTGTCACAGTTTCTTGGTCATTTGTTTATAAAATGTTTCTTTGCTTATACAGATCAGAGATGTGTTGAAGCCAAGTTAGCAAAAGCCACGCAGAGAGATTTTACCTCTGTCGAATGGAACTGAGCACAATGAAGATGCTTAGACGTGATCAACGTGAGAATGTCACCAATGTACAGTGACAACACGATGGTCCTCTGGGCTGTGGTGAAGTGACGCTGAAGTGCCGTCTCAGTGCCAATTACCCTGTTTTCAGGCACTCAGCTCTGTACATGTAAAGTTCAACTATTCCACTAGGAAAGCACTTCAGCATTTAAGCAGCATTGTTTAAAAAAAAACTGTTTTAGGTTGAAGGCAGAGAACTAATGCAAACCTTCTGCTGTCTCTTTTTGTGGTTTTAATTTGCTCTCCCCGACTGATGAATGGACGTAGGGGAGGATATGTTCATCTCAGTGCGCAGAGAGGTTGTTATGCCCCGCCCCCACTGACTGCAAGGAGCTGCC
Source organism: Verasper variegatus (assembly GCA_026259375.1). Taxonomy (NCBI): domain Eukaryota; kingdom Metazoa; phylum Chordata; class Actinopteri; order Pleuronectiformes; family Pleuronectidae; genus Verasper; species Verasper variegatus. The sequence goes on along the minus strand of CM048044.1, from coordinate 13,530,117 downwards.
TGCTTGTTTGCTCAATTTCTATTACTATTGAACATGTTTTTTGTAGAATTTTGTAGAATTAATTGGCAGATATGACCCCTTTCACAAAGCATGTCACCTACATTTGTTCAAGTTTAACAATAAAACAAACAGAGAAAACTATAATAAGGACCTCAGCTGGCAATCCTGTCATTAATGGCAGTCAGAAAAGTTGCACAAGAATACAACTGGGTATCATCAGTCATGATTCAAAGGTTTAGAAAATACTAATGCAGCTTTTTGGTTTTGTGGTCTGTAGCTTCATCAACATCATTTGTTTAGGAAAGATGAACTCTCACCTCCATGCTCGCTGGTGTGAAGTGCTTTGCACCCACACACATTTTAAGATTTGGTTTAAAGGGTAAGCTGCCACAGATGAGAAACTCTAATGCAAGACTCAACATCAAAATTATGTGTTGGACCAAAGGGCTTCTTCTAGGCTATTCCTGGCAAACAGATTTTAAATGTAACACCACATTATTATTACAGGTTACAGAGATGATAGCTCGGGATCGCTAAAAGCAGAATCTCGATCTGCTTCCCCTGTCTCTGCACAAGAAAGTCTTCTATTATAGATAATTATCATCGTGATTTGGTTCTACATTTCTGGGAGACATGCAGCACCCCACAGAAGAGTTTAATCACAGAGCTCCTTCCGTTTTCTCTCTTCATTTTGGAGTTGAGTCACCCCCGTCCCTCGCCCCCCACACACATCCCGAGAGGGGCCAGGGATTCCCCAGAAGGCCGATCCCATGGAGTCGTTTGTGTTTATTGCTCACGAGGGGGAAGGCTGCATCTCCGGAACATAAGCGAGTACTTGTTGAGCATCAGGAACAGTTAGTCAAATTTGTTCACGTTGAGACCAGAGGGCTATTTAACAGCAGCTGCCATATAAACATTACATAGAGGCGTGGGAAACTACTGGAGCTTTCTTGCCTTATTTCTTTCTTTTTAAACCCTGCTCTGACTGAGATGACTTCTACTTCCAGTGAGATATACAATAACCATAAGGTGGATCATCACTGTGAGTATCTGCTGTCTGGGGGGGGGGGGGTGCGTGGTGGTTTTTGACTGGGGAGACAGGAGGATTGACTGGTTTCCATTAAGGCCAATCAAGTTGAGGTATGATGTATCCTCTCCAGATGGGGATATGTGAAACGGATACCCAGAAACATACCAAGATGGTGGTTGAATATTCTTTGCCTCTTTCTGTCTTTATGTTATTTTATTGCAAACCACATTGGATCAGCCTTTTTCCATTTTACCTCCATCAAGGATGTTATGTTTTTACTCTTGTCCATTCGTTTGTTGGCTCTTTGCTTTTTTTGTAAATTTGTATTTGTTGAGTCCAGGAAAGAACCCATTAAATATTGGCGAGGATCTGGTTCACGGGAAGGTTGCAAGATTTGCATTAGAATCTTCATGTCTATTCCAAGGGAATTATTCATTGATTTTGATAAAAAAAAAACCGCAGGCACATTTAGGGAACTGATATCTATGAATGTTTAAATTTGGTGCCTGCTTGATCTCTTGATTGACTCTTAATTGTCTATAGATTTAAATGTTAGCGTGAGTAGTTGTTTGCCTCAATATGTTGGCTCTGCAATACACTGGCAACCTGTACAGGATGTACCCTGCCTCCCGCCCACTGTCAGCTGGAAGTGGCTCCAGGCCCCCCCCCCGCAACCCTCAAAGGATAAGCGGCATAGATAATGGATGGATAGAGTGGGCCTTGGCGGAGGTACGCTCTCTACTTTCTAGTTTATCCTTGTTTCATTCTCTTGAATTGAAGAAACAGGTTCTCGTCTGTGAGAAAAAAAATGGCTTTGTTTGAACACATGGCACTTGAAATTGACAAAGGCTGACAAAACAAAACGTTGGTGGCTTATAATGGACAAAAAAGATACCAGAGACAAACACTTCTCCATAAACAAAGGCTAATACCTAATCTTCTATATATGGGCCATCCTAATAATAATAATACGGTACAGACTTCTTACTCTGTTAGTGCAGTAAAAAGTTGATGAAAAAGCAAACAGTTATTGTAACCTTAAGGGGAAATGTGCAAGTGTGAGGAACAAGCAGCTCAAGAGAAATGCATAGATCAGTCCATCTGTACTGTTGATGTGTCCTCATGTGATTTCAACCAGAAAGCAGAAGCTGAGGGTACATCCCTACTGCTACGTATTCATTTGAAAACTGTGTGTTTTCAAACTAAATAAATATCTGCCCACATCATTTTTAATCCTCATCCATACAAACCCATGCTTATCAAGTGACTGTGCTCATGTACACTGGCCATGCATGTGCTAATGTAAACAGGAAGACATGCGCGTGCGGGCTACACAGGAAGCATTTGGTTGTTAGTTGCAGAAATAGCTACAAACCAGATTGCTCAATAAATAGCTTGTCTCCTACACATGTACCATTGTAAAATGCAGAAGACAACAGGGTCAGCGCTGCGTCTACGTCATGGTTTCCAAACATCTCTATTTCTGCCCGTCCAGACTAAAAGCAGCCCCAGAGCAGTGTGGACATCAGGCGTGTCTGTAGTAGAGTTGATGAGTTGTTTTAAAAAAAGGCTAAAACGTAGTAGTGTGGATGTAGCCTGAGTCTCGGAGGCCACTTGAGGGTTGTTGAGATAAGCCGTCCTCGCTCATCACACACATGCTGTCTCCATTTGCGCCACAGGGGAGCAGAACAACCACAGCAAATAAAACACAACAGGAAGTCTCCAACAGACCCAGATATCTTCCCCTGTAAATATCCAGGCCAAGCCAGATGTTCTTCCTCTTTCCCCTTCTCCCTGCTGTTCTTCACTCTTCCAACCATCCCCAACCCTATTCCCAGTCCCTCCTCCTCTTACACTCCATCTCTTTTCCCCCTCTTTGCCTTCTCTTTCCCATATTCCCCTCCTCCTCTTGGTTTCAGCCTTTCCTTCGGCTCTCAGGAAAGACGTGTCACTGAGTCACTCGGTCTGCTGAGTCATGGAGGTGGCTCTTTTAATCACCTCCATATGTGCTCTGCCCCAGATCCAGTGGCCTTCGAGCAATCAGCCCTGACTTCTGGGCCAAATCAGCGTTTCCCCCTCAGTTACCTCTTCATCCCACATGTTTTGATGGAACTGAATGCTGACATGTGTTTTGATGCAAAATGGCTACTGTATTTCAAAAGACGAGTTAATGAAACACAAATCCCTGCATTGGAGCTTTTTGCCGCTCCACCAAGCACATGACTTCAATTTAGAAATTCAGACTCTTGACAAAATTTTGTCAAAGAAATTATAATGCGACCTCTCACTTATGCAGAAATTATGGTATGATCAAATTAAAAGTGTAAAAGTCTGTAATTATTTTCTCGCGAGTATAGATGAAAGTCATCTGTGCATGAAACCAACAAACACACTTGCATCATGTTCACCTCGCCTTGCACAGTTACTCAGCAAGCTTGGTCTCTAATTTAATATATTTGCAGTAATCTTTTTGCTGAAAGCTTCTTTTCAGGCTCTTAGACCTTGACTTTGATGCTTTTTTTTCCCACGAGAGGAAATAGCAACTTCTGACATTGGTGGGGGTCATGGGTTCCATACTGACAGCGTTGTTTTTTGTTTACGGCTATGGGGAAACTGCGTTCTTTGATAAAAAGAGATATACAGTGGGAATGTGTCAGACGTTCTTGCACAGAACGTAAAGAAAAGCAGTTCGTCAGTTTAGCGGGACAGCACAAATATTTCGATTGTTTTGGGTTTTGTCCTTTTTTTCCTCAGCGGACAAAGATCTGTGATAGATTTATGATCCTGATCTCAAGGACAAAAAACATTTGTTGGAAGACTTGTTTGCATGTCTACAATGAATCACAAAGACACTAGCTGTGAGACTATGATTTGTAAATTACAACTGTTGATGCATCCATGCTTCACATTCACTGCAAATAAGACAGATGTGAGCTCCAGCTTTGACAGGAAGGAAACATTTGTGCTGAATGTTATGAAAACCTCTCTCACGCCTTCGGTCTGCATGTTGATGGAAAAAAAAAGTTTCACATCCATGCAACAAAGGAGCAAAGTAATCATCTCTTGTTCCAGTCAGTGACGATCAACCCCATCTCATGACCAGCATCTTTCTTTAATCTCAACATCTATTCTTAGAAAAATATATTTTTTTATGTGTCGACTATATAAGCATTTTGTAGTTAAAGCGAACTGGACGAATGAATGTGAAACCCTCTGTTGTGGGTGAGCTGGGACACAGGAAGCACAGAAGAGCAAAACAGATTTCCAGAGAACATTTAGGCTTTTGGAACATTTGTCTGTTTAGCAGCCAGGTTGGACGCCAGCGCAGCTTGATTCACTCCAGTTGTCACATGACTATTTCATACCGCTGCACACTGAGTGGTGAAGGGGTCGAAAACAAGCAAATACAAATTGAGAAAGCAGAGCTACAGCAAAACCATCTATGACAATTGCTCATGTTTGTCTTTTAGTAAGGGAGCCTGTGTCTCGGAAACTAATTCCAATAAGTTTCCAGGTAGTTGGACATTTTGGAAAAAGACAGTTTCTTGTTCATCTGTCTAACCTTGGTGAGAAGTAGATGAAAAGGTTAATGCCACTCCTGTGATTAAATGTATATAAGGCTATACAGCCAGCAGATGAGCACAAACTCTAGCAATGCTTTGTGTAAAGATGACAGCTTGCCAGGAGCTTTGTGCTAACTGATGAGCACATGATATAGAGTTTGTTTATTCTGTGACAAAAACCAACCACTTCTAATTTAAAATCAAAACTTTTTCCAGGAGTAGTTGTATCCTGAAGTTGCTATAAGGGTTTGTCGCTAACGGTTGCTATGCCCAGCTAAGCACACACAAAACATTATTATGTGCTGTGTTAAGCAGGCTTTTTATTTTTAACTTTAAAAAAAACAAACTGTCAGAAGACTTTATACTGAGCTTCAGTTTCATATTAAGCATCCAGGAAGTGATTGTAAACGTTGGAAATATCTCTTTGTAAGAAAATGAAGCATGAGCGTATTTCCTAAAATGTTATTTTATTATTTTTAAAGATTTATTTTCTCGACAGTTAGAGGAGGTTATGTTTTAGATATTTTCAGAATTTCTCAAGAAATAATGCAGAGATCTTTATGAAATCAGGCATATGTAGGATGTGAATACCTTTAAACAGTTGAAATTTGGTGCGTATGTAAACATTGTGCTTCTGATCTCAATACATATTCTATATATGCAACATGGTGATAAAGTGAAGTTGAGCTCTCTCCGAGCGGCCTTCTGGTCGTTTTGTGGTTCCGAGTAACTGAGCGTTTTGGGAAATTGAGCCCTGGAGGGTTCTAGGAGATGATCCAATGTTTTCAGTGGAAACACAGGCACCCACCCACCCACACACACGCACACACACACACACACACACACACACACACACACACACACACGCACATGCACACACACACACACATGATCTAATACCCTCCTCTGTGAAACAAAGCAGTGGGAGGGAGAGAGCAGATGGACACACACAAGGACATGGATGTAGGGAGGATATTTCCTCTTGTCTGTGAAAACACACACACACACACACATTGTCCTCTGGAGCGTTGACATAATATCACATGTCTTGAGATGGCTCCCCCACATCCACAATGTTCTCCATTCACTTTCTCTTGAATGGGGGGGTGTGGCTGCCGAATGCCGTCCGAGCCACTTGGGACGGCGGTCACGTGACTGGGGTGTGGGCGTGGCCAGGAGAGCCGCGGCAGCAGACCAGCCTCACCAGCTGGAGCTGAGATAGAGAGAGAGGAAGAGAAGTGGGAGAGGAAGAGAGAGGAGAAGGAGAGGAAAGGGTTGGGTGAGTCGCTTGCACGTTCGCCGTGTGCTTTCTCTGTCTTGTTGATGCCTGTGGATGATTGTGGAGAAGGGATCCGTGTGGGGGAGGGAGGGAGGGAGGGAGGAGCAGATGTGGACGGCTGGTGTCAGGGTTCCTTTACCTGGTGTCCTGTGTGTGCTGTGTTAAAGTGTGGAGGCTGGTGGGGGGGGGGGTGTTGCTACCATGAGATCCACAGAAAACTACTCGTGCAGCTCGCAGGCCTTGTGCCTTTTCTATTTCCCTCTTTCCCCCCCCCCTTCTCAATCCTTCCCCATTGTTCAGCCAGAGGGGAGTTTGGGGGGTCACTTACACCCTTCTCCCCCCCACCCCCAACTCACTCCCCTCCTCTTTTCCTTCTCCCTCTCCCTCCCATTGTCTCCTCAGCTCTGGAGCATGCATGGATAGTCAATCCCCCATAATGGGACCCAGTGTTGACCAATCAGGAGAAGTCCCTGTTGCTCTTTAAGTTGCCCGTCCCTCGGGGGCCATGTCTTCTCCAGCTCCTCACACATCAGGGCAGTGTCCAGACACACTTTGATCCAGCGGTGCAGGCACTGATGGAGCCGGGCTGTTTCTAACGTGATTTAGTTTTGACAATCCCTCGTGTCTGCTGCACTCGAAGGGAGTTTGTTTCCAAGTCCTAGGAAGGGTGAAGAGAGGCACAGGTCAATTTCATTGATTTTTTTTTTTCGAAGTTTCGCTCCTCCAGGGGGAATCGTAACTCTTCTCTTTGGTCTTCTGGTGGGAAGAACATTAGGTTGTGGTTACTCAATTAGCTTAAATTGTTTTGGGCCCCAGAGGCCAGCAACCGGAAAAACAAGTTAAAAAAAAGTTGCGTTGGTTGGATTCTGCATCTGTTATCTCTCAACACCTCATTAAATACACAAGAAAACAGAAACGTGAGATGTTTTTCTCCTTCGTGGTCAGTGTAGTCACGTAGAAGTGCACATTGAGACGACTGTATGATATAAGATAAAACTTTATTGATCCACACCCCGGGGAAATTCAGTTGTTACGGCAGCGGTGTCCTGAAGCTGATCACACAAAGCCTGTGAATCCTCAAATGCTGCCTCCTATCTGATTTACATAAAGCTTTATTACCACATGCTTCATGATAGGCGGCGGTTAAAGCCACTCAGCCATTGTTTGCATAATGCTAATCAGATTAGCTTGCTGATAATAAGTAATTCAATCACCACAGATAAACACTTCATTAGAATTGTTTGGGGCCCAGCAGCATGAAATAAATTCACACACACAGGCTTTGTTCCCCCTCCTCTGCTGTAATTAACAGCCTGATATCGCATAACAAGTCTTGTCGGGGGTATCAATTTCAAGAAACCGTGCATTGTGTTTGCAGGTGCACACAAAGATTTGAAACCTGGTTTTATGAGTCAATCGCAAACCATCCACTTCTGTGGAGACGTCCCCATCATGTCGGACCCTTCAGTGCACTTCTGGCCTGTTTTTTGACCAAAGAATTTGCCCTGAAGGCAGCAGAGCTCAAAGGAGAAAAGGCGTAAACTTGGTTTACAGTAAACAAACAGGCTGTTGGTCTGAGGTATTTCGTTCCCACATTACAGTATGTCTTCATAGCTCTCGGGCTAAGTGCATCCATGTGTATAGAGCAGAGTCTCACATGGACGTGGTCCTTCTTGTCCTCCTCCATCTGCAAGTGGCGTTATGTTTTTGTTTGTGGTTTTGTAAAATGCAGCAGGAAGTTGGAGATGGTGCATTTCTGTATCTGTAGAGTGTCTTTGTAGCTATTCGCAGCAAGAGGATGTGTCCTCATCAACATGTCAGTCACACATGGGAGCAAGTCAAATATGTTGTGTCCTGTCAGAGGTGGCAAGTTGTCTGCAGACACTCGAGGGGTGGAGGGGAGAGGGAGGAATGTGCCATGTGGCAGCGTCATGCCTCCAGGTTTTGAGGCTCAGGCTGTCACTTTGTTTTTGATTGGGTAGCGATCATTGTTAATCAGAGAACGTCTCTTGGCGTGTACTTCACAAACAACTCGTGTTTGTTTGCATCACAATCGATCCCCATATCGCTCTCGAGAGCTTATCATTGACAATTTATTTTACAGAATGAAATTTCTTAACTGGCACCCCAGCTTTCGGGATCGCTAGCTCTTGTTTCTCTTGAGTTCCTTCCTCTGTTGCTGTTTGCTCATGGATTCATATTCTGGGTTGTAGATTTGTGTGAGAGTATGGGAGCTTTTTGTTGATTAGTCAAGAAATTTACTTTACTCTCTTAACTTAAAGTATAAAAGAGATGAGCAGAAATGTAATAAAATCCAAACACCAACAAGCTGTTATACTGTCTTGTAGAGGCCTCCAATAGTGATTTGACTTTGGTTTTCACCCTGGTCGTTATCTACAGAATGTGTTAAAAGAATAACAGGATACTACCACTGTTATGTCAAAGACATGTAATTAAGGCTTAATATCTTACAGACTAACCACAACCATTACTATGAATTTAAAGGAAAGCCAAATATATAGGTTTCGAATTAATCTTTCTTCGTAAAAATATTTTCTGCATTTACTCTGTATAATAAAAGTCTTTGTATCGGCAAACACCAATATGTCTGTGAGAGGCTCATATGGGCCAACAGACATATCGGTCTGGCTCTACAAAGAATCATAAAGTGCAGAAATCAGCTCTCATTTCCTCTCATTAAACACTTCACAGCATCCATCTTGAACTATTCAAACCAGCCCCTTTCCCAGCTCATACTTGGTGGTTTGTGATTTACTGCAGCATGGGCTCTGTTTGTCCTTTGCCCTGTACCAGTTCCCTCTATTGCAGCTGTGGACGTCTCTGTGGCTCGTTCCCCCTTCTTGTTTCCCAGAAATGTTTGGTCTTTGAGTTACAGCTGCGGTCACTCTGCCTGCAGTGCTGAGAGCTGCCCAGTACAATCGTACTCGGCACCACAATGGCTTCCCCGCTGCGTTGGCCTTTCGTTTCTCATTTTCTCAGTCTCGGCTTACAGCCATCCGTTCAGAGTGTGCTCACTCTTGTTGTGTTTTCCGGCTTGTGGCTGTTATTGTAGCCATCATCTCCCATCTCATCTATCTCCCATCGTGCCCTTTGACCACACACAGCTCCTCCCTCCATCTCCTCTTACTCTGTCAGTCTTGTGGAGGTGTTTTGGGGACAGGTCATTATCTACACTCGCCAGAAGTTTCCGTGCATGGAGCTACATCTCAACGCCGACCGACACCATCTGCTTTGCTCCACATCAGGCCAGGGGTCTCACTCTCAGTGGGCTGACACAAGTGACAAGACTAAAAGATGGAGTGGGGCCAGTTGAATTCTTCAGACCTGCTTTCTGAAGCGGCGGCATCTGTTTGTGTCAACTGCGGCTGTCATCAACCTCGACTGCAGGGAGTTATTATGACGGAGAAACATGTCAGGATTTTTAATCAGCGTGTTCCTCTGGGTTCAGAGTATGGCCGGGGGATTGAGAGGGGGACTTCCTGTTGGATGTACTTGACAGTGCCGTGAGAACCTCAGTGTGTCCTCCCAGTTCCCCTCTGTCGACCCCACTCTGTCACTACCTGTCGAAGATACACCATTATGTCCCCGTCAAACAGAACGCAGCGTAGCATAAAGCTAGTGACCTGTGCTCCTTTTTTAAACACATGTTCACACTTGACATTCAAGTCAACTGCACCAGGTAAAAACGGAGAAATACTCTCATAGTGGATTGTTGTTGGCTCAATTTCAGATCACGACTTGAAGCACTGCCGCGATATTAGCTGTAACGCCACTAATGCAGTTTTCAGACATTAAACTCTGGAAGTAGTCCGGAAAATTAGGTCCAGACATTCTCTGAACTTTGCATTTCACTTATGAGGAATGCAGCAGGAGATTTCCAGTACTGTCATTGATCAGACTCAAATCCCTGACATGAATACTTTCACACTTATTTTACCAGGGCACGAGATTTGAGCAGAAATGATTCAATATCTTGCCTCGTGTTTCTTAGAAAACACGCCTACCACAGTGTGAATTGCTGGGCGTCAGTATGGCTGACAAATGCTTCTGAATGGTGCCCAAACCAATATGATTCACCCATGTTGTTCCAAAGTTGTTTTCTGTTTGACTTTTACCCTGAATGAAGCATTCAAATCTCCTTCTCGCGCTTTCTGTGAAACACATACTTGAATATTTTTTAAGAATGCAGCTGCACAGCTCTCCATGGGTTTAATCCATGTACAGTATACGCTCTGTGTAACAGATTGTTGTCACAGTTGGGGACAGCCCACCAAAGTCTCTGCTGTGATCCACTAAATGAATTAGTGCCGTTACTCATTATCAGGAAAATAAGCAATTAGTAGGTGACTGAAAATGGTGGTGATGTGTTGTATTGTGGTTGTTTTCAAAATGAGACTGCATTTCTCATTTGAGACTTTTCCTAACTGCAATCATAAAACTATACCCTGTACATTTTTTTTAAGGTGGTGTTAAATTGTGCATATGTTAATCCTGTATTCATGTGACACACTTAGGACTGTCAGTCAACTCGTGTGCTGCCTTGGTCTTTCTGGACTGCTCCATCTATCTCTTCCATGCAGGAGCAGCCATAAAACTTTATGACCTCTTCCTCTTTAGGGGGAGCCACCATGGGGCCAGTGGAAATATCATCTCCGGTTTGCAAAACGAGAGAGGGAGAGAAAAAACAGGACAGTAACAGAGAAACACTGAAGTACACACACACACACACACACACACACACACACACACACACACACACACAGGAGGAGAGAGAGGAAGCTGTACTTGGGCAGAGATTCAGGGGTTTCACCTCATGGGAACCATGTTCAAAATGTTGTTTCAAATAGCAGACAGTGTTTAAGAGCTGTCAGTATCTGTGAGTTAAAGTGTGTGAGTGGAACAGCAGACATGATCCCTTCTTTTCCCAAATCTCAAGCCCCTAAGAAACATATTCTTCGACAGACTGAAGTCAAGGGTTGGAAGAAAACCAAGTAAAATATTTGATTACTAGCATGGTACTACCTTAGATAAATCCAATTGGCTAGGGCATGATATTTTCAAATTTACTTTGTTTCAAGAAAAAGGATATTTATCAATAAAATCAACCAATAATATTCCTTTTTATCAAAGGCATGTTGTTCACTGGAGATTAAAGCAGTTTTATTTATAGAAAGTTAGTCGAGTGAAAACAACTTCCAGAGGAATCAAAGTTGGATAAACCTAATTTCTTATCCTCAGTAGAGGCCGAGGTTTGTGATTAAGTCTTGTCAAGTTGGTAGATTTCCTCTGTTTAATCAAATTGCATGGCTGAATCTCTATCTGATTTTGGTGTCTCTCAATACAGCAAAGCTCAAGATTCGAGATGGTTATAGTCTTATTATTTAAAAACGAGTGAAAAACCTTTGCAGGGAAGCTTCATTCAGTTTAGTAGTAATAAATGAGAAGCAATAACAATAGACAGTAGTGTTGATAAGATAAATACAGCAATAATAAATGAAAAATGGGAATAAAATCAACATAAACATAATAATAGAGTTAGAATACTTTGTACACACATAATGGATGTAGATATTTATAATAATATTTTTGTGTGTGTGTGTGTGTGTGTGTGTGGGTGTGGGTGTGTGTGTGGGTGTGTGTGTGGGGCAGGGTTTTCAAACTCTTCTTCTTGGATGTGGAGCCAAACACCAGAGCATTAAAAGCTTCTTCCATGATGGCAAACTATGTGAAATGAACAGTTTGAATCCAGAGCTGAAAACAAATTATAACATGGTCAATTATACATAGACCAGTTCCTTATGCACAGCGTCATTCAGAACCTCACATGGACGTGGTCCAGAACCCTTTCAACACTTTGGCTCATCATGCAAATCATTTTATAATTTCTCTCCATCTTTGTTTCTTTTTGCTTTGCGTCTTTTTCTTGAAATTGTCATGACCCTGAGCTGCAGTCGGACAATAACATGCAAAACCTAACTTTCCCACGTAATGAAAAACAGGGGAAAGTGGTGGTGTGGCATGCATGGATTGATGGAAACTTTAATTTCTTTTTCTTCTTTTTTTTTTGGTAGGTATCTCAAGAACACAACTGCGGCTTTGTTTCTGGAGCTGGCACATCGCTCGAGTTCCAGCCAGTGAATATTAAGCTGTAGGGATGGATGTGATGTTTCTGATGGGGTTTTAATGAAGGCCTTGAGAGGGGCGCGTTGAGTTATGTGAATCTAGAGTGGGAAACTGATTCTGTTGTTGTATCTGATCGGAGGGAAACACTTTGTGTTGGTTTTCCAGGAAGGTTGGGTTACAGGCCAGTTTGAGGAAAGAACACGGCGTCCTTCATGCTTCAGAGTAGTGGTTGTTGATGAATGTCAGCTGAATGTTTACATGTTGCTTTTTGAAATGTTACCCTGATGTATTACTTTTCTGCGAAGGTTGACGCCAGACAAGAATTGCTCTGTGAAAGCCTGTGTTGTATTTTCTGGTTCGCATTGAACTTTAATTCAGGAGTTCAGGATTGACAACAATACATTCTGCTATATTGTGCTGTGGTGTTTGCCCAAATTAGCCCAAATTAATTTAACGATTACAATTGAGAGATTTCCACTGTCTGTGTATTTGTGCAGTTTGTCAAAGGCTTGTCCACATGATTTGCAGTGATCAACAAATGGTAATAATCCATATTTACTTGTTTGACCTTACTGTGCACTGGTGCTCTACAATACATGAGGCACAAGTTATTAATTTAAGGTTGACTCCAGTGATTTAAATTTGGGGGACTTGTGACAGACGTATTAGATATCCTGACTGTTAGTCCAGAGTATGAGTCAATCTCCCCCAAAACACTGGATGCTATACCATTCCCATAATGCAATGCATAAGTTCTCTCATGGTCCTGCATGGTAAATCTTTCAAACTCCTCACTCCCACTTTGTAGAAAAGTTTGATATACTCCAAGCTCAAGTTATTTTCTCAGACGCTGCCTTCGGAGCCACAGAAAACATTCAACTGTTTTTACAAGCTGAGCATTCTGTTTCCTCGTGTGAAGACATTCATGTGTAAAACTGTTCTAGCGCTGAAACAAACTCTGTGGTTTTTGTCCGCTGCGACTCACAGGAAAACCAAATGCCAACGACGTTTTTCACCAGTTATCTTGTCTTTCAGAGAATCTTATATTGCAAACCATGAACGAGCTGCATTATTGCGTCTTTAGAAATGTAAGGAATCGCATGTAAGCGCCAATGATCACACTTGCGACAGCCGCCATTCAGCTACAAGTGCCCTCGTTTGAAGATACCACCAGAGTCATCTCTTTGATGGGATCTATTTAATCATGCAAGTAAAAATCCTGAACGCACCTCCATCCATTACTCAAAGCTCTTAGATCAGATAATCCTTAGGTGCAGCTTTTGCTCGTCACGAGGCAAAAGAAACCAACCTCGGCAGTGTATCTATTGGAACTTATCTTCACATGACATCTGTTTGCAGTTTATTAAAGCTGTTTTCTTTTTGACAGTTTGGGTTGATGAAGGGAGACAAGGTTCCAAATATCAGACACTTGTTTGGCTCTTTGCACAGGTCTGTTTCCCATTTTCATTTTATTTGAATGAAACTTTGCGTCCCACTGATTCACTTCAGCTTTTGATTTGGCTTCTATTAAATAAAACAGTGCTATTCAAATGAATTTTATTTATCCAGTGACGTCTTGCATGTCTGATGCATTGTTCTATTTCAATGCCTCCGCTGGGTCTGTGCCATTTTAAGAGCAGTTTTGGTTTTAATGGCCACTGACTCAGTATCTCAGTCATAATGTGTCATTCATCCACATTTAATGAGGCGCTGAGCATCCTCATCTGTCGTTAATAAACAAATAGTCCACTTGCCAGAAGGTCGGCAGTTTGATCCTAGTGTCCCCCATTCCGCGTTCCACAATGCATGATGTGTTGAGTGTGTCCAGTGAGCTCAAGGCTCATACTGTTGCATGTGTCATTTACTCATTTAAACATCATACGTTGTATGAATAGTATGTTAGCGAGCAGGTTGCGAAACACAGCTGCAGTCACTGTTCACTTGTAATGAGGTTGTTTAACCAGAAGGGTCATTGTTTCTGCAGTGGCAGAGGTTAGACATGCTTTGTCTGTGGAGGATCATAACACGTGGAGAATGAATGGACACTTCTGAGGCCTACTGTAAATGGCAGAGCTGTTAGTCGGGTAAACAAGGGACAGTTGTTTGAAAAAGCAGCGACTGGCGGTTGCTAAACAACGCCTCAGCTTTGAGAATGAAAGGGGTATGATTAGGAAGCAGCACTGACAGAAATGACACTGGGCTTTATGAGAAAGGGAAGTGAATATCCAAACAGCTGGTGGTTGTCAAGCTGGGTAACTCGTCGACTTTCCCGTGTGCTGCTTTGCTTGTTCTTCCCTTTTCCGCGGTGTTCACATGGCTCACATGTGCTTGTTTTTGTTACCACGGCCGTGTGTTTGTCTCTGCCACAGTGTGACTGTTTGTCTATTCTCGGAGGGAAGCGGAGAAAGAAGCCAGCAGGTGGCCTGGGGGGGTGAGGGGGAGGATGTGGTGGCGTGGTCAGGGGTGCTCAGAAGGCCGTTTTGGCTGTAGACCTGGAGTATATGTCATTAGAGGTCATTTTACAGTTGCCATTCAAAAAGTTACACATCCAGTCAGACTGAAAGCAGTAGTGTTCAGTGATGAGACTTTTTGACGCTACGCAAACATTTGCGATGACATATCAGATTCAGCTTTAATAATGCCATACTACAGATCAGGGTGCAGTTCACTTTTAAAGTGAGAATTTGCTCTTTCACACATGAACAAAACTGCTCAATAACACAAAATGTCTGTAGTGTTCAGGTGAGGGGTGGTGCTGCAGACAGAGGCAGGATGCTACATATAAATTCCTTTGCAGAGATCGTATGTTTTTGTTCACACCAAAAACTCTTTCAGCATCTTCGTCAGGGTCGTCTAGCGCACGGCACCGCTTTTTCATACGGAGATAGTTGTTTTCTTTTTGTTTAAATTTTGTCACGTGTTTGAAACTTCATCAACAGAGGATCTCTTGCGGCACAGATATTCTGCTTTGGACTTTATTCTTGGGGATGTGCCGGAGAAAGTCCACAGACGCGCCAGAGGCTCTTACGCGTTCACACATACAGCCCCTGTGGAGAATGTCCAGAGATTATCCCGAGCTCAGTGCATATCCGAAAGCAGCTTTCCACACATTACCCATGTAACATGAAAACATAAAAGGAGAGCAGCGTTACAATTTAACAGCAGACTAAAGATGAATTATTCCAAATACCTGAGGAGTTTTGTGTCCAAGACATAATACGTTTTCTGTATCAGGTTTCCTGAGGACATGAGTGCAGCACTAAATCAGCTGTAGCCCACCGTGATGCAGGACTCACAGAAGTTTATTACAGCATCAGCTGCCACCTCAATGTTAGGATCGCTGTTACTGTAAAATGAATTCCCAAGCATGAAGGGAAATTGCCCCTTCTTGGGTGTGTACATTATCAAACAACATCACAACCTCTTAAACTGAACACTTACCGACTGTTGACGGGCACAATGGGGATTTTTTCCCAAGATTGAGTTTCAGCCAAGCCACACAGTTCATCACGTTGTGTGGGAAGTGAAGGTTGGAGAGACTGACGGATACAGTCGAGACCTGCTGAAGGTGTGGTGCAGCCCTTCCTCATCCATAATTGAAACTCTTGTCTTCTGCGTGGAAGATGATTCAGAGAATGTTTCAGGTCATTCATCAGTACTCCCATGAGTTTGGATCTGTGTAGGAGGCCGCTGGTGCTCAGCAAAACGCCTCACCCCTGTCTGATCCTGTTTGTTGGTTTGTCAGCAGGATTACGCAAAAGCTACTGAACAGATTTCCACAAAACTCGGTTGGATTCGAGAATTCTTTTAGCACTTTTTATAAAATTGCTAGTTTATGGACATTTTGTGTGAAATTTGTTGAGGATTGATTACATTTAGTGAAATCGTTGGGCCTTGGAGGAATATGCATGCTTAAAACTTCCCATTCAATCTTCTGGATTATACAGTCAACTTTAATACTCCTTCCGTGTGTGTGCAGCTGCTCACTGGAGACACTTCTTCCAGGACAAAGTGACACAGAGCCACAGAGGAAGGTTTTTCTATATCCGCTGTGACAAGTGTGTGCATCAGAGGAAATTGGTGCTTGTAGCCAGATCACATCCTCCCACTTTCTGCTCTGCCTCCATTTCATACTTTCTGTCTTATCTGTGGTGCCCAGGAAGTCAAAAAAATGTCATGTGTTTCATTCATATTCATATCACCAACAGGCTCAATGTTAAAAAACAGGCGGGCTGTAGCCTTGTCATGTCAGACAGACAAATCAAAAGCACAAAGGCCTCTTATGTTCCTCAACAAAAACTCTGGTTTATAAACTGTACCTGTCTGTCATTCAGGTTTCAAGACAGAGAAACGACAGAGAAAAAGTATTTTTCTGTGGTTTTTAGTCTCTCACAACTACAGCAAGTTTCTGTGGCAGCCCAGGAAACGCTGTCTCCTCCTACTTTAATCGCTGAGGCTGCTACTGCATGCACATGCTAGCGCTTGGCAGAGGCGAGCCGTGCTTTTTTTTCTTCAGTTTGCTTGTTGCAGCTGTGCTTTGGCGTTCAGCCTCCGTCTTGGATTCACCTTAAAGTGAGGTAAGATGTAAGCGATCTGCAGTTGGCAGCTTCTGATGTCTCCATTGTTTTGTTTCCTTTTACAAATATGAAATTAAGCTCTAATCCACAGCTGCAGTGTTTCATTATGGCTTCAACCTCTACATCATTTATTTTTGAAACATTTCTCTTGTGCGCAAACATGAGGTCATTGCTGGTGGAAATTTGTGCAACATACGGAGGAAGACGTGTCTGTTCCTGATTGATTTATTAGTGAGTTTTATAGTGAGTGTTTTCTTTGGAGGAATGATTACACAAGTTTAGTTTGTTATTTCATGTATCTGTGTGAATGTGCCTGCCATTATCTTTTCTGTTTTTGCGTTTTTGTGGCCGACAGTGTAAATGACACTAAAGATTATCACCTCACTGGTGTCGCCTTGAACAAAGGCGAGTGTGCATAGATGTGAACTTTAAGTCTGATACACCCTGTTTCACACAGGAAATAAACAGCTCACATCAGTGCCCCCAGTCGTCTTCACTCTGAACTCAGATTTTTCTTTTTGACTAAACTCCTCTCTTCTCTTCTTCTTCTTGTCTCCTTGCTCCGTATCCCTCAGGGTCAGAGGTCAGTCTGAGCCACAGCAACATGTCTGAGTCCGCCAAGCCCCACCACCCCGGGCCTCCGGTCCAAGGGGGAGAAGACCCAGGGCAGCGACTTCAGCTACGTGGGCATCGATGCCATCCTGGAGCAGATGAGGAGGAAGGCCATGAAGCAGGGTTTCGAGTTTAACATCATGGTTGTGGGTGAGTGTGACGTGCACTTCTACGACATTTAACAGAAAAGGTCTCATCAGTTTGATTGTTCAGCTGCAGGATCAGTCAAGAGAGGTGTAAGCCTCTCTTAATTTATAACCTTTTCTCAAATTCCTGACAGGTAAGTAAGTGTGTCGTGAATCAGTGTTGACACATTGATTATATGCAGCCATAACTAGAATTTGTCGAAAGGTGGCACGGTGCGACAGTGGTTAGCACTCACCTCACAGGAAAACGGTTTATGATTCAAGTTCTGGTCTCTGGGCCTTTGACTGTGCTGCATGTTCTCCCCGTGTCTGTGTGGGTTTTCTCTGACTTCCTCCCGCAGTCTAAAGACATGCAGATTGGGGTTAGGTTAATCTGTCACTCTAAATCGACATTAGATGTGAGTGTGAATGGTTGTTTGTCTTTGTATGTGCACCCTGTGATCGAACTGGCGAACTGTCCAGGGTGTACACTGCCTCTTGCCCATTGTCAGCTGGGATTGGCTCAAATACCCCCCCTCCACGACCCTCAAAGTATAAGATAATGGATGGAGAGAATTCATCCTTTGCCATAACCAAGTGATTTTTATAAGAACTTCACTAAACCACCGTCCTACTGTAGTTGCCATGACAAGATTTTAGCGGTGAAAACATTTAGTTTTAGCCCATAATGCAAATGCAAAATCGTTGCTTGTATAAACCTATCATTGCTATGACAACAGGAACTCGGCTCACTGTATGAATCCAAGTTAACATCTGTGGTATGATGTAAAGATTAACTGTTAGCTTCTCTTCCCGGTTTGACGCTGAGCTTGACATTGAGCCTAATTGTTAAAAAACTCTTCAGTGACACAGATGAGAACTTGCCTCTGTAATTGCTTCTGAATTTCTTATGTTTACAACAGTTATTGTGTCTGAAGATCAAATGTTAACCATTATAAACATTTTCAATTTATGTTGCAACAACACAAACTGCAGAGCAAAGCAAGTAACAAGTATCTGACAGTGC
Source organism: Verasper variegatus (assembly GCA_026259375.1). Lineage (NCBI taxonomy): Eukaryota > Metazoa > Chordata > Actinopteri > Pleuronectiformes > Pleuronectidae > Verasper > Verasper variegatus. The sequence continues at coordinate 13,511,760 of CM048044.1, read as the reverse complement.
TCTGCAAGAAGACATCGCACAGTCAGCACCAAATACAAACTATACATCTTGTCAGGATCTCAGATACTCTGACCTAAAAAAGAAACTTAATTATATTTATCATGATACTTCTCCTTTGCTTCGATGCAGTCATAAAAAGCAAAGAAATATATGTTTGGTTCTACTTCAGTTGTTGTGTGAAGGGTCAGTCAGCACGAGCTTTCATCAACGAGCTCTTTTCTTTGTGTCCATGATGTGACACACACACACACACACACGCACACACACACACACACACTTGAGAGAATAAAAGCAGGCTGTCAAGTTGGGAAAGTGGCATAATGGTGGCAATTACTCCGAACCCGAAGCGCACGCTCCTGAGGGAGCACTCACACCTCCTTAGAGAGCTGCAACACACCGCCAATTAGTTGCCATCGCCATGCGCGCACACACACACACACTCACGCACACACACACCTCTCACATGCCGGCCGCTCATCTGAAAGAAAAAACAAATCTAAGCACATACTTTCCTCAGAGAAGGGAATGTCAAAATGTATTTTTGTCCCACGCTGAGATATAATGCCTCAGAAAATCCTGATTTAGATTTGTAATTCGATCCTAATTAGAAGTTGTTTATTTACATTGGCATGATGATGGTTACTGTAGAATTCAGTCCCTACAGGGCACTTTTTTATCTCCAAGGAGACATTTTCGCAACATAACAAATGTGGATTTGTTACCTCAACCAAAGAGGTTATGTTTTTACCCCTGTTTGCCTGTTGGTTTGTTTGTCAGCAGGATTACGCCATTAACGACAAAACGTGATGGAAAGATGCGGAATAGGTCAGGAAAACATCTGTTTAAGTTTTGTCGCAGATCCGGATCAGAAGGCGAATCTAGGAATTTATTGTCAATATTCCACACAGAATAATTCATGCATCTTGATGAAAATGTGACGGATTGATTGAATTTAAGGAAACTGTTGGGCCTTGGCGGAGGTATGCGCTCTACTGAGTGCTGTTCTCGTAGCACGTGGTCTGATTTTGCAGTTTTAGAGAGAAGATGGACACAACAGTGACTCACCAGATGTTTATTTGTGGGAACAAACAAAGTAAGAACTCTGTAATCTTTCTCACATGTGCGTCTCAGATTGTCTTCATAGTTGCAGGCACAGCGCACTGTTGACGTGACATGTATCCACTTGCAGCGCTCCGACCCCTTAAGGATGAAGTGAAACTTGTCTCATTAGATGATACGTAACACTGTTGTGAAATAACACTCTGACGCTGTGTGGACTGGAGTGGAACACATCAAACTTTACAATGGAGGAAAAGAATGATGGGTTTGAATTGGAATGAGGTAATTTTTGATCGCCAGAGGGAACTTTGACACACAACATGCTGTGTTTACAAATACTTGGCTCACACATCACTGGAGTCATATTTCAGAATGTAGGGCCAGTACTGGCCTGCTTTTTCTGCTTGATACAAACAAATCTATCTGGGTTATCACATTTTGATAGATTTGAGATAATGTAGAGGAGTTTTTATAAAATGCTCTGCAGTTAGACACCTTTTATTCTGCTCTAAGTTTGATTTGTCTTCACCTGGTTTCTCATCTAATGAGGTTAAGAGATAAAATAAATAGAATGTCAGGGTAGGAACATGACCTTTAAGCACCTTCTGAGATTATAATAAAGTTTCTAACTGAGTTGTCACTTGGCCGGCTCTCGAGGACGTGAAAGGTTAGAGCAGCTGCGGTCTTGGCCCTATTCCTCGTGGTCTCCTCCCTGAGATGCATTTGCCTAATCCCTGCCCTCGGCCCTGTGACCTTTTTGATTTGCACCATGCAGAGAGGGCAGCGTGTGTGTGTCTGACAGAGGAGAGAGTGATGGGAAAAACAGTCCTGGTTGTCACTGAGGTCCTGGCAGTTTGGCAACTCTCCACACGCCACAGGCGGATGCCCACAGGGCCTGTGAACAAACGCCGAGGGGTGTCGCTTCGCTATGAAAAAATATAGAATCACAAATAATTAGATATTTAAAAAGTGTCGTCAAACCCAGATTTAATTTTACTGGTGTTTTTCACTTACAACAACTGATCTATATATATTAGTGCAGTTAAGCACAACATGTTTCTAGGGTAAAATAAACAATGCTACTCATTTATAACAATGTATTGTAAAATATTCTTAAACACCACCATAGATGTGTGATGTAGAGACACCAATACGTAACATGTGCACAGCCTTTACGGCAGTTAAGTATGAAACAGGTTATTTTAAAGATTTAATTTTAAAATACATGTAGGGCTGAATAAAAACACGTGTGTCATGTCACAAAATACACTTTAGTACATAATCTGTACTATAGTAGATGGTTCTATTTATGAGCTTCTGTCTGCTTTGTTGAGCGCAAAAGGAAGGAAAGGGCGAGAACACAGAGTCCTGAGGTGATTTAAGAAGTAGACTGCCGATCTGACTCAAGGGAGTTCACCACCTGCTGGTTTCATTTCAGTGATGCATCTTAAAATTGTTAAAACGTGTGTGTGTGTGTGTGTGGGTGTGGGTGTGGGTGTGGTCTGTACAGTACATCTGTCCTCTTGACCTCCTCAGCTTGATAGTCTAACCCTGCAGCTCCCCTGCTATGCTCACAGTCTATTAACTCACAAACACACTCACCACAAAATCCAGACAGTACAAACATTCACACATAAATTCAATCTCTCTCTTTTGTTGGGGAGACCCCTGAAAAAAAAAATGTGTGTGTTTGAATTGAAAGAGGCTTTGGGCTTTAAATAAGTTTGCCCTTGTGGCTGTCTCGGGTTAAAACCACCAGTGAATGTGATCCCAGTATCTCTGACTCGTGCGTGTGTGTGTTTTTTCTCTTCAGGGCAAAGTGGCCTGGGGAAGTCCACTCTGATGAACACCCTGTTCAAATCCAAGGTGAGCCGTAAATCTGTTCAGCCCAGCCCAGAGGAGAGGATCCCCAAGACCATCGAGATCAAGTCCGTCAGTCACGGTCGGTCAAAGCTCACGTCCAGTAGCCTGCAGTTTAAATCACTACCCTGCTGCTTTATCATACTCCTGATGTTTTGCTCTCTCTATGGATTTGTGTGTGTGTACTAATGAAATAACACCTCTTTGTCCAGATGTTGAGGAGAAAGGAGTGAGGATGAAGCTGACAGTGATCGACACTCCGGGATTTGGAGATCAGATCAACAACGAAAACTGGTGAGTTAAGTTAAAGTTACTTCATCTCAAGGCAAATTTGCAAAACAAATTTGCTGATAAAACTTTCATGCTCCAGTTATATGATTTAGTTTACATCGCAAATAACATATTTAAGTGTACAGCATCTCTTTAATTGTTATCATCATTATGTATCACTATACTTTCACCTACTGCCATGTTTTGAATGATTGTCGCCGTACCTTCGTTCCTAACGTGCGTTTCCTTGGCCAGTTGGCAGCCCATCATGAAGTTCATCAACGACCAGTATGAAGCCTATCTGCAGGAGGAGATCAACATCAACAGGAAGAAGCGGATCCCAGACTCCAGGGTGCACTGCTGCATATACTTCATACCTCCCACAGGCCACTGGTAAGATAGCATATCAAAGAGACCAGCAGCCCCCCTCTTTCGTTTCTCTCGGTCTCTCCCACAGCTGCAGAGATGAATCAGGCCTTCTGGGAAATCTCTCCCCCTGACCTATTGTCTTTCCACAGGTCTTGTAACTATGTCTTTCTCCAGATCTTCTTTTTTTCTGTCTCCGGTGACCACATGTGGAACTCATTCTCTCCTCTTAGTCACTATAAAGTATCACTTGAGGAGTCGGGTTTCACGAAGAAACTGAATCCTAAAGGTCTCAGAGTTGAGAGAGATGGTAAAACAAGGATCAGGATGTGAACAGTGCCTTATATGGACTAGAAGAAATATAGTAGTGCAGTTGATTTAAAGGTTTATCGATCAGTGTCTTCACCATTAAAATGTACAAAGTAATTAGACCTTGAGATTTTCTACCTCGCCAGAATCTCCCTGTGCCCTAATTTGTCGTGTCACTGAGCCTAAAAGTATTTTTCTTCTGAATTAGAATTTGGACAAGCTGCTTCATGAGAGGTCTGGATCTGATTATTGTTTAATCTTGTGAAGAGTGGCTCTTTCTGTTCATCTGGAACATGTTTACTATTATTAAACAGACGGATGGAACAGATCTATCAAATCCAGTTTTTGGTGGAATCCATCATGACCGTGACCACACATGAGTACATTTCAGAAAAAGATTTTTGAAAGCATACATGCAACACACAATACAACCATACCACGCTCAATGTAACAGTCACTGTAACCACTGGTGTAATTTTTGCAGGAGTCTTTTGTCTGAGTGAATTAAATGAAGAAAGGTTTAGTAGAATTAAAACCAGTCTCGTCCAGAGTGACCTGGCAGTGTCTTGACGAAGCACATGTCTCTTGTTAAACAACCAGGTGGAGGTTGTTTGCTTCGCTTGCATGACGTTTGCTTCGGCTTCACTCTGCTAATACTGACATGATACGGACCACATTTCTCCTGCTGCTTTGTCGGTGATTAGGGTCCCTCTTTTCCTCCCCAGTCGACTCTGTAATTAGTTTGATTCAGCTGCGGTGAGTGGTGTGTCCTCGTATGCTCCGAGGGTCAAGGAGGACGCGCTGCAACAAATGCAGGCAAACATCCAGGCTCAGGGTATTTGTGGTCGACGGAGGCGTCCCGATAGGGGAACTGTGTAGCACACAAGTAGATGAAAGAACACAAAACACTCATGTGCACCAACTGTAAACATACACCAATTTTCAAATGATCTGACTGCATATCTCTGTGACGGCTGCATCCACTGCTGCTTCATATTTCGGTTCACTGGTAACTCAACAGTTGTCCACTTGAACCTTCTGCCTGTGAGTGGGGGATGACTTGTGGGTAGGTGTGTGTGCACCCCACTGTTTGACATACCCCCTCATCGTCTGCTCATGTCACCACAGCTGCTGCTGCAGAGAATGTGTGTGTGTGTGTACACTTGTGTTCATGTAAACCTGTGCAGGGAGTGGACTGCACTGGGCAGTGGACATGCTAACACTTGTAAAACCACCCTGAATGCATTTGTGTGTTATCTTGCTTGCAGCTGCACACTTCAGCCACTCCAAATGTTTCCTCCTTTGTGACAATGTCCCTAAAGTGTCCACACACACACACACAGTCATGCATATGTAAATGCACAATGCACATAAATGCACTCTTATGTGACAAACAGAACATCTGTCAGGAAGTGGTGTCTTCCTTAAAGTCAACCAGAGAGAAAACATGACAGACATCTGTTTGGGCTGGTTCAACCTGGCATAGACATGAATAGGGTGAAATCATAGACTGTAAAAATAGACGATCTGCCGATACTTCCTCCCACGATCCAGAAAAATAAACCAAATTATGGTGGATACGAAAGCTGCCAGTTAATGACCTTTACTGTAGCCAGCCACCAGGTGGCGATTGAGACGCTTCTGCTTCACTTTATGGGATCGGTCATGTTGTCTATCTTTATATACAGTCTATAAGTTAATAACACAGATTTTTAGTAAGTGATGTTTGCATATGTTTGAATTGGCAGCCTGAATCTATTGTAGAGGCATCTGATTTTCTGTGCACAGAAAAATGAGTTTGATCCTTTAAAAAAATAAATCATAATAACTGTACTGTTTGTAATACACACTTCCACAGATTTTATTCTGGGTCATGAGGGAAAAAAGCGAAATATTAGAAAACTCTTCTTTTCCTTTTTCATTTCATACAATAACACCAGTTGAAGTTTTAAATTGGGGTCTAATGCAAAACAGCCTCTGGATTCCTTCCTCAGAACTTCCCTGGTACCTCTCTAAGTTTTTCCATCATTGGAGATATTATGTTGTTTTTTTTCTTTGTCTTGTTTGAAACATCTCAAATACCAGTTTGCAAATTTGCTTTGAAGCTGCCTCTGTGGTTTCAGATAGATGAACCGTGCTCATGAAGCAGAACTCAGTCTTGGCATCAGCAGACATTTCCGATAATGGCAGAGTCGGCCGCAGTATTTCCCTCTGGGTAGTCTCGTTACTACCTCATTTAACATTTTCTCCCTGAGAAAAAGGAGGCTGCTCTTTGACTCTAGTCACTAAAACAGAGCAGACGACAGAACTTCACATACTTCACTTCTTATTTGACCACAGAGGTTGTTGTTCTCAATTTGTGTAAACATGACATATATAGGGCGATGTATGCATGCATGTAAGTGTAAATCTGTGCATGCGTGCATACATCCATATTTATTGTCTGTACAACATATGTGAGTGTGCAAGGATACATGTGCACACGACGTGTTTGCTCAGTCATGCATATGGCACAGCACACATATCTATATTCTTGCATCTATGCATGCAGTCATGTAATTTATGTTTTACAAACATTCACACGGAGAGATTATCAACCTCTGGACCTTTCCCTGACCCCTGCTCTCTCCCTCTCTGCCTGACACATGCCTATCATCCACTCAGCATGAAAGATGCATAAAACGTAATGCTCTGTATTTTCTTTATTTCTGCTTGAATGCATCACTTTACGGTGTCCTATCGGTTTGTTCTCTTTCTTCTCTCGCTCTATGTATCACATGCTCCCTTCTGTTTCATCGTGTGCTCATGGTGATATGGCTGTCACTCACAGTGTGGGGGGAGAGCGAGAGCCAGCCAGGCATCTCCTGCAGCTGCTCCTGGCTCTTTGAACCAGGCTGGCCTGGTTTGGGCTGGGGCTAATTGGAGGGCATGAGCAAGACAGCATGAGGGGGGAATGTGTCTGGAGGAGCAGCTAGAGGCAACATTGAAACAGAAAAAGAAGCAGGGGGAGCAGAGAGAAACGGAGAAGAGAAGAACAGTGTAGACTGATACAAGAATTGTGATTATCGCTGCTTCATAGAGATGTAACAGGAAAAACATGCAGAGAATATACTATACCAGGCAAAAGCAGAATTTCAAGGCCGAGACAGTAATCAAAGACCAACTGTTTTATTCATCAACCTTCATAATGAATGTACAAGCTCTCCTACCAGTCACTCAAATCTCACCTGGGAGATTAACATATGTTAATGTAATAGGATGAGGCTCCATATCAGAAACCCGGGTGAGCTGAATGTGTCACAGTAGAGCATGATCATCCCCTAGTGGCTACTCTCCTCCATTGCATTTAGATCTTAGAAATACGTAAGCTCTAAAGCAGTGGTTCTCAAATTGGGGGTCTGCAGATTCCAGGGGCCACACGGCCAGGGGGGCCGGGAAAAGTTTCCACATTCATCCATGAAAATGTATTCTCTCTTGACATGGTGAAAATATAATTGATACACAATATCTTTCAAAGTAACTCTTTGAGCAGAAATTGTATGAATCTGCATTGTTGTAATTTGAGATATTTCCCTCTTTGTCACTGACCTCTTCCTCCTTCAGATTTAATTTAAATCATATGAGCAACACGGACACGGCTGTAGATTCATACATGAAATTAAAGTCGTACTCTGTGGTCTCTCTCTTCTCCCACAGTCTCCGGCCTCTGGATGTGGAGTTCATGAGGCGCCTCAGCAAGGTGGTCAACATCGTCCCCGTCATCGCCAAGGCCGACACGCTCACCCTGGAGGAGAGGGACGACTTTAAACAGACGGTGAGCGCAGTTGGCCCACCACATTAGTCGAGACTGAAATATCTCAACCAAAATTGGATGTATTGGTGGTTTCCAGGTGTTGTAGCCTTATGACTTTAGTCATCCCTGGCCTTTTGAGGTTGATATTTTTGGTTTTGAGTGAGATGTGTTCCAGACATATACGTTTTTAGTTTTTCTTTCCTCTAGAGTTATGTAGGTTGTCTGTGTATGAAAAGATCTCAGTTAAAAAGCCCAATCCAGATCATGTCCACCACAGAAAACACTGATCCTGAAGCTCCTGAAACACCTCATCAGTTGTATGACTGACACTTCCTGGGAATCGATGAAATCACAATTCAATCCTTTTGCATAATGCGCATCTAGCGGCTAGTTTGGCTCGCCAGCTTATAAAGCCTGGAATGCAAAGCGAATATCGTTGGTCAAAGATCACAAACGATATGATTTGCCTCATTTAATTCTCCAATTCACCCCAGATGGTTTCCCACTGATACATTAGTGTATGTGTGAGCAAACTGTAAAGTGAGAGCGGTGGTCGACATTTCCCTTCACACGCTGGAAGCAGTTGACCAATCACACACCAGAGGGGGCCAGCTAGCCAATCAGAGTGGTCTGGGCTTTATCCGGGGGGGGGGGAGCTGCGGCAATGGACACTATGAGGAAAGTGAAGAGTTTTCCGAACTATATAGCATGTAAACCTTTTCAAGAAGATGAATATATCTCCGTTAATATCTTTTCAGATTTATTTATAGATCGCAATGCACTTTGGTACAGACTTTATTGATCCACTGATTTTGACTACCCTCGTCACTCATCGTTCATTTCTTCGCTTGTTCTGAGGCTCCTCAGGCTGATAATCCTCCACTGTTACCTCACAGCCACCAGCTCCTTATCACGCCGTGCTCCGGCTGGCTGGACTCTTAAACCACCCCAGTGTGTTTCTGTCGGATAATTCTCGGTCCTCAGGAGGCACACAGCCACCTGCCCTCCTCCATCATTTCCTTTATCTCTCTGTCCCTCCTTCCAAGAATACGGACTTCCCTAACAGCTTTATTCATTGTACAGAGGTATTGAGGCACCATGGGTGTCTTGGCTACCACGTTCCCCCTGCTGCCTGTAACACCGTCCAATAAGAATAAAGCCGGGATTGGAGCAGGTCCTGGCAGTGAAAGGAAGCCGCAGGGCTTGTAGCTGAATTGTTTTGGTTGGCCGCACATGCTCTATATGACCCTGAAGATTATTGACTAAAAGCCTTTTGTGCCAAATGTTCTTTTTTCTTCCATTTTCCCTTCAGCAACTTGACATGCAAACAGAATGAGAGGTTTTTTTCTTCCTTTCTTTTTTATTAAACGTTGGGCCTCAGTATGACCAGCTGTGAGTGTCTGGTCGAATTCCTCTAACCAGCAGTTGATGTGGCCCCTTTGTAGAATTGTACTTGGTTTGCATCCTTTAATGTAACCCTGAGAAAGCTTCCAAGTATAAACAATGAAATGTTTGATCAAGGACCAAGTGAAATTGTCAGAGTTGTAATTGTGGGAGAGAACAGTCATTCATTAAATGGACATTTCTCCAAGAGGCTTGTCCATCTAGTTTCGGTCGTTATGAAGACATGCAGAGAATTTGCTGTGGCCATTTTATAAACCTTACCTCTGTTTGGATATCAAGGTTTTTTATTCTAATAGCGGTTAACCTCCATTGTTAACTCCTATATGTTTATTAACAGTGGTGGAGGAAACTCTCTAATTAAGTAAAAGTAATAATAAATAGACCAAAAATTTACTCAAGTAAAATCCACTTTTCTACTTGAGTAAAAGTAAGTATTTTCTTTTTATAATACACTTAAAGCAATATAGTACAAATATTTGCAGAGTGTATCTGATTCCCTAATGCAGCCATCTTCATTATGGCTGAGGCTTAAGTACATCAACACAGTAAATATACTTCAAAATTGTGGGTGGGACAGAGCAGCTTCTATTCAAGTCTGTGGCTCAAACCTAAAAACTGTATGTAAACAGGTTTCAATCCAAGCATTGTGTGTGTGTGTGTGTGTGTGTGTGTGTGTGTGACTAATTGACTTTAGCTGCTGAGATGACAGATGAAGGATTGAGAGCAGACTGACCTGACTTACCTCTCGTCAATCTGTGCCTCTGCTCTCTTTCTGGAAATCTGTTTGTTGAGCCAGTTGGACTTGATGTGTCTTTGTCCCACTGTGTTCAGATTAGAGAAGAACTACGAGCCAATGGCATCGACGTTTACCCTCAGAAAGAGTTTGACGAGGACGCAGAAGACAGGATGATCAATGACAAAATCAGGGTAAGTTCAGACACGGTACAACAGCCACAGTATCAGAACATCCTGCTGTGGCTCAAGCACTTCACCAGGCATTCACAAATTTGATATGTTCACATTTAAGCCTTTGTTATCTACAATTCTTTCGTTGTATCTCTTATGTTTGTTTTTTATCTGCAAAAAATCAATAACAGCATCTTGTTCAAGTGAAAAACAAATCCCCAGTTACACTTCAATGACCGTCTGTGTTTGTGTCTTTTGTGTGTGTGTGTGTGTGTCCACTCAACAGGAGATGATCCCTTTTGCTGTGGTGGGCAGTGACCAGGAGTACCAGGTGAACGGGAAGAGGATTCTGGGCAGGAAAACAAAATGGGGCACCATAGAAGGTAATAAAAATCATTTCTAATATGCACGTGCACACACACACACACACACACACACAGAGAGAGAGAGAGACACACACACAGAGACACAGCTTGTCCTACTACACAGAGAAAATGAGTCAGCAGGCGGAATAATGTATGTTTCCTGAGGCATGTTCACCGTGTTCACACGTGGCCTCCACCACCAGCATCAGTTGAAAAATGATGTGACTGACATTTATTGTTATATAAATATATTACATGACCTAGTTAAAATAATGTCCATCTGTGTAGTGGAGTTTAGTCAAACATTAAAGAACGGCTCAATTTACCGCACTCACACCTGGTTCACATCTGTTCCATTTACACTGTGCCAAGACCATCGAACTTTATCACTCTAACTGATGATTTCATTTGACCTGATCTATTGATGACGTGTACACATCGTGCCCACAACAACGTGTTCATATTTTCAGTGTCTTTTGAACATGTGTAAAGTTGCAGCTTTCAAACGTGGCCAGCTGGTTGAACCGTCTGTTGTTAGACAAACAGGCGTTGTGCTTTACACGCGTCTCTGATTCTGTAACCGGGGAGATGTACGAGACAGGAGGAAGGGATTTACAGGGACTTTCTGTGTCCAGAGGGGATAACAGGCAGAAACATGGCGCGCACGCACACACACACACACACACACACACACACACACACACACACACACACACACACACACACACACACACACACACACTTGCCTGCAGTAACTTTGATACAGTTTACATTTGTTGGCAAATGCAGCAGGATTGATTCTTATCAACTGAGTGTCCCTACCCCACCCACGAGCGTGTGTGCGTGTGTGAGAGAGCATAAAAGAGAGATACAGTTGAAAGAGTTCTGAACAAGGGACTAGCAGTGTTAAACAAACAGTCTCCTTCCCACAATGCACTTCAGTACACTCTTCCATGGTGCAGAGTGAACTCCAGTCCATCGACTGAATCGTAAAATATCAATCATTTATCAAATAAACAAACAATCATTCATTAATTCATCTGTTAATAAGCAGGATTATGCCAAAGCTACTGGATGGATTTCCAGAACACTTGGTGAAAGGATGCGGTGCGGCTCAGGGAAGAACCCATTCAATTTGTGTGTGGATCCAGATCAGGGGGCGGGTCCAGGATTTGTTTTCACTTTCTTCAACATTGCTAAATAGGTCATTTTGCAACATTTCACTGTTTTCCCAGGGAATATTTAATGGGTCTTGATCTGGCTCATTTAGGGAACTGATATCCATGAGTGTGTGAAATTTGGTGCAGCTTGAATGAATAATAGGACACTGTTAGCCCTTGGTGGACATTCTAGTTACTTTGGAACTAGACATGTTGCTTGTCTGTTATATTTGTAATCTTGGTCTTTGTTTGCTCCAACATACTGGACTGCAGGATCCTTACGCTATGTCCATGTAGCAATTATCATAATTGTAAATATATGTTACATCACTTAAGGAATTTCCACAGTTTAACTGTGTTTCTAAAACTTTTTAAATCCTCAACTGTTTGAAAAACATTAGAAGTGCTTGTAGCGTAAGGGGGAACAAGGCTGTGTTCTTCCTGAAGAGATGACATTTCTGAAGCTGCACAGTAGCTACTCTCTCAGCAAGCATTTTGAAATTAACTCCACGGAGCTGCAGGGTGGCAGAGGTGATGTGCACATACTGCGGGACAAATGCCGTCTGGAAGAACAATCTTCGTTCTAGTAAAGGCGAGCAGCAGGTGAGAGGGAACGAGGAAAAGGAGGAGAGTGGAAGCCGCTGGGCTGCCGCACTGTCGGCACCGACATCATAAATTAGGCCTCATAGGAGAACCCAGAAGTTAAGGCTCTATAAGTGGAGAAGAAACAGTTTTTCTTCATGGGTTGAAGGCACAATTTGAGATGAGAGTGCAGGAGGCATGCATTAAATGTATATATTGTACTTATATATATTGTACTCCGGAGTAGAAAGTGGAGATACCAGCAGTGCAGCTCGTTACAAGTTGGTAATGTGCTCCCTCGACGCCACTAATCAGCACTCGCAGACGCAGCAGTCATTCCACTCTCTTCCTTTCAAAGAGAATTTAATTTCCTGCCCCTGGATTTCAAAGCTTTACATTAATAGCACCCTCCTTTTTATTTTTTTCATTTACACTCTTGACATAATCTATAATTCAAACATGCGTTAGTCCTACTGGAGGCAGCGGCGGCTTGTCACGGGGAGTTTGTTCAAATGTCTCACTTAAAGTCGCCGCAGTACAGAGAGAGGGAGAGCTAAGATGTATTAAATTACTCAAAAGTGGAGAAGTGTGTTATCTTGGCTTAAAAGAAAATTGCTGGCGGTGTCATGTTTGAGGATACCCTTCATTTGACCTGTGGGCAACAGCGCCACCTAGTGGCAGGTTATGGGATGCTTCCAAAGAGGGTGGTTGAAGCATCATATGTTATCTAATTACTTCAGAGTATTAAATGTGTTGGACTAACTACTGTTTCTTCTTCTCTGGCTCTTGCCCTCTATACAGTTGAGAATATTGCACACTGTGAGTTTGCCTACCTGCGAGACCTCCTCATCAGGTGAGCTTCCACTGCTCGACTTTATGAATTCTATCATATATAAGGACTGGTGGTAGATCAGAAATGTCTCACTTTGTCTTGCGAAGGTGTTAAAGTGAATTGGAAACAGCACTGAGACTCTACGAAGCTTCATATTCACACCGAAATCAATACAAATCTTTTTTTATAGATGGGTTGATTGACAGACACTGCACTAATACGTTTTTTCTGTTAAAATGTCAATGTAAAGCTAAATGGTCAAATGTAATACTTTAGTTTAAAATTAGCTTACATTTGTTTTGTTGTGACAACAGATATATGTGCACAACATCATATGATCATTGTTTTTTCTTTAGTTCACTTTTTATTTCACCATTTGCACTCCCATAATTCAGATTGTCTTCTATCGTCTTAGTGTGGTATTGTCTCATGTCTTTGTCATATAGGTTTTAATTTATATATTTGCACTTTAATTAGTATGGTATGAGCTCTTCTAATATTGTCTGTTATGTGTGAATGCACCCGTGGATTGCTACTTATTTCATTGTATTCATTGACGTTAAAGTTGTTCTTTGAAATGTAAATAAATAAATCAAATATTATCAGTACAGGGATATTTCAATATAGATGGGTCATATCACTGTGAGGCAGTTTGCTTTCACGATTCACAAAAAGCTTTTTTGAGGACAAGTAGTTAAGTGCACACAAAGCAGGATTAAAATATATATATTAAAAAGATCTGGGGTCTGCCTTGATGGCACTGGCTTTGGGAACCCTACTCACCGGTGCTGTAATGACATCTCCTTTCTTTCAGGACGCACATGCAGAATATCAAAGACATCACAGGCATCATCCACTACGAGACCTATCGCGTTCGCAGGTTAAATGAATCCAACGGCCATTTCCCCTCTCTTCCCATTGTTGAGCCAAAAACCAACGGTCTGCCCGCGGAGCAGCCCCCCGTCCTGCAGGCCAACGGCGTGGCCGCCCAGCACGGAGCCCTGTCCCACGAGATGTAGAGAGTCCCGCGTGGTGCCAAATTATGATTCAGGACACAACAGATACACACACATACAAACACACACACACACACACACACACACACACACACACACACACACACACACACACACACACACACACACACTCATGCTGTGAAGACCATTTTTGTTACATAGAAGGACTACCTAACCACAGCTTTTAATTTATCAGGAGGTTACAAGACACAGGACTCAATTCTCAGAATTTTGCTTCTGTTGTGTTTTCCCCAGTTACAATTTTGAGCAAAATCACGTCTTCGCTGCAGATCCACATATTGTACCACTTGTTTTTTTTTTCTCCCCTCCTGCTTTTGACTTCCCTATGCAATCTTCATTCAGGTTTTTTTACAATAAACCATGAATGTTGTCAGGTCATAGATAGACAGAACCAAACTAAACACGTACAGTACATCATTAGTCAGGTTTGTGCGCTGGGTTTATTTTTTTTAGCGCTTCCACTCATTGTCAGTGCAGCGGCCATGCAGCGAAAATGTGAGGGATCTAAGAGTGAAGTTATAGGTACAAGATTTTGATTGGAATAAATCAGGATTATTGTAAAAGCTAAGGAGAAACCATAATTCAAAATGAAGTACAGCGTGTGGGATGATATACGAGATTAGCTCTGAACTAGAAACAACTGGCCTGCTCTACTTTTGTGTTGTGGTGTATAGTTTTGTATAGTTCTAGGGTTAAGTATAGGGATATTATAGATTAGGTTCATAGTATTACGTAGGATATAAAGATATTGCTGACACCTGCACTGCAAAATAAACAAAAGAAAGCAATAGCAGTGTGGTGCAGCTTTCGGGGATTCTGTTGTGTTATGATGTTTTTAAATCCCTTTTATGCCAAACCATCCTGTCTCCTTCTATATAAAGACAATATTGTGTAACACAGTCATACCTTGCATTTTACATCGCTCATTTATTATTGTGTTTTTATCGCTGTTGTTGTTCCTGGTCTAATATTATTGTATGCAATGGGGCTGTGGAGGAATATGTACAACTGTTTTTTGTTTTCTGACTGTAAACCAAATAAAGTCATCAAAATCATTTTTTTTCTGTTCTAAAGAGAAGCACATGCAGTACATAGAGTTGTTTTATGAATAGATATTTATGTGTATGTTTAGTGTAATCAGCATAATTCAACTTTTCATTGGTCTTAAAACAGTGACGATCTTTTAGCTTTAGACAGTGTTTGTTTTCCGTTGCCTGCACTCACACATTATGTCGTACCCTGTTGCTTTTAGGCTCCACTGTAACTAGTGCCCAACGAGCTAACCTGCCCGTGAAGTGGTCTGTATTTGTTCATTCAATATTAATAATTACGACAGTTAGAGCAGTTACACATTGTTACACTGTTACATTACGAGCGATTTTATCACAGGAGGATGTTTCCTTTTCACTAACAGAAGGAATATGTTCCAAACAATCTTGTATAACACCCATAAATTGACACGATGCCACTGTATTTGTAATGTGGAAACAAAAACTTGCATTCATTCATGCACACCGGATGTTTTATAGAGGCTACGTCTGAATTCATAACATCCTCCTAATTTCCTGACAAACATAAGTCAACAGTGTTTGTTTTGCGTCTTCGTGTCCCATTCAAAATATTTTCTGTACATGCAAAGAGAAGAGATGACTATTGCCCTTTATGCAGAGAAAGTTATTGGGTTACACTTTGTTTACTGTTGTATAGTTCTTGTGTAATTTGTTATGGTATCATAGATCAAGGTTTCATCTTTGATATGCTATATCTCAAAGAATAAAGATTGATATTTTTATTGTTTAAAGTCAATTGTGTTTATTGTCCTTATTATGCGGGTGTTAAATCCAGGAAATCATGAAAATATTTAATTACATAAGTCCATTTTTTCAAATATCACTGTAATAAGTCTTTCACATCTACATTTCATCCTTTGAGACGAGTTCATGTACTTGAATGTTTAATGAGGTATTGTGTCTTTAATTAAGGAGATTTCACTACCTCAAGTCCCAACAGACTACATTTAAATTCACTAGATCCATTTTTGGGGGATCTAATATAGGTCCAATTTTTTTCATTAAGATTCATGCGATATTCTGTAAGTTATCTTTTGCTTCATTGGCCACTTTGACCAGATCAGTGTGAAAATCTATTCAGTAGTTTTCACATGATCCTGTTGACAAACACACAGACAGACATACGGGGGTAAAACATCAACACATTGTTTACTGCAGTAAATTTAGAACATCATCAAGTGCTGATGAGTCATTTAGCCATTCTGATATCAAAAACCTACAGTACCTGCTTTTCACTTGACATAAAACAGTAAAAGCAGCACAATTGTATGAAAAGTAAAGTTCACTTTTTGTATATGTACATTTATGATATGCTCACCTGTGGATGTAGACTCTTTATTTTCATGTGAAGACACCTGCACTAGAACTACAGAGGGAGAAGAGCTCGTCCTTCTTCAGTTCACTTCATAATGGTTTTATTCAGACAGAATAAAACACGGAGTAAACCACGTCCACAACACAAACCCAGCTGAGAGGAATGTGAATGTGCAGCTTTCACAGTAGCATCACACCATGTTCACACAGCACCGCTTTAACAGGGCCTCTCATTTACACCTCCCATCACACACTTCTCAACTAGGCTATTGATCGTAACGTGTTGACAGTGTTGTTTGTCCGAGGTCATTGTCACCCTTTCACACGTTGTAGCGCCTGCTGCAGCTTTTCCTGCCACTGGTTTGAGACTAGTGACTGAGAATAGTGACAAATGAGACATGTGAAGGTGAGAGACGATGAAAGTTCCAGTAAAAATCATTCAGTCTCTGGAGCACTCACCTCTAACGTTGACACCTCTATCTATACAGTTTCGGCCGACCTGCCGCATGAAGGTGAGTGATAATGACGTCTCTGACACTGCTCCGACACTGTCAGCTCCTCTGGCTGGAACAGGTAGCGGCCTTAAGTGGCTGTTGTTGTTGTGAGTCATACCAAGAACCTCCGGTCTTCTACCAAAGTCTACACTGCATTTTGAATTTACATCATATGACAACAGGACAGATTTGTTCAGAAACCAGACAGGATTACCTCATGGCACAAAGAGCGATTGTCTGAGCCAAACTGAGCTTTTGTGTTGAAATGGCAGATCTGAGATAACTGCAGGAGGGAAAAATCATTTCCAACAGCCTCCTCAAAAAAAAAAAAATCTGTGGATTGTGTTTGATTTATTGCAAATCTGTCATTTTGACGGGCCCTAGGGGAACATTACTCACCTTTGCTTAAGAACGTGATCACTAATGGATTTATTCAAAGAGTTCTCTGCAAATACATTTCAGCTCATAGTCCAAAGAAAGGCAGTTTGAATATATATATCAAATATATTAAAAAAGTTGAATAAAAAACAAAGGGAAAGCACAATACTCGTCAATTCTTCCTTGTAAAATAAGACTTGTGGGGCTTTTATTTTGAAAATGTCTTGCTGTGCAAAGTTTTTCAGGGGCGGGCCTTAAACGTGTCCATCCCTTAGTGGATGATTGGGAAAGTGGAGTATACATAGGACATGTGCTGCTCTGCTCTGTAAACAGGAAACCCAAGAGAAAGGCCACATGTGCAGCAATGATCAGCTCAAGCCAGTGAAGCTTATGGAGTCAAGCATCCTCACTTTTTCACATTTGAATTTCTTGTACCTGGTGGCTGGTATTTTCACTTACTTCAACCAAGATGCAATCCCTGCAACTCTCTGCTTTAGTCATCTTCTAAAATTATATATAATTAATGTTCTGTGGAACTTTATAGACACGCAAAGACATTGATAAGGCTTTATCGAATTGGAAAAGGGTGTGAATTAACAACACTCAAAGTGTTTTTCACTTTCCTTTGTTTGATTATCACAAGCCGACTCTTAACAAGCTGAATATAAATGATGATGAGCACAGAAGTGGACGACTGAGTTCACACAATCCCTGAAATTGCTTCGGTAAAACAACCATCCATCTAATTTGTGCATTTGTGTCATCTTGTATTATCTACAGTGTGTGAACAAATGTGTTAATGTGATACACTGTGTTAGTCGCTCATATTGTGGAGTTAATTATTTTTTAATTTTTAAGTAGTTAAATTTATTATAGATGGGTCTCTTGTGGACAAACGGTGGGTGTGAGTGCGTCCACGGGGTGAAACCTCTTTGGTTGCACGTCACAAGATTGTAGTCAACTGTTGGAATCAACTTTTATTTCACGATGTGTGTTGACTCAATGATAAAATGCCGTTTCAGAGCTGGAGCTGTTCTCTTTTTCATACGATCAACACCGGCCAACAGCACCGGGGCAGTAAACACATTTCCACATGTCATAACAGCTTATCATTTTGATCTATTCAGAAATAATGCAGCTAGAAACCCATGGAATTACTGTTTGGATGTGGATTTGAATGCGTCACACACTCTTTCATTTCATACCTTTTTTTGTAGCTACACACAATCATTGGCAGTTAACATGACGCATAATCCAGTGAGAAAGTTAGCTACATCAAATGACAGCCCTGGTTAAAGTTAAAATAACATTATCAAGCTGTTTGCCTGCTGCTGCCCTAACTGTGGTCCTTTCATTTGTAACATTAACATGTATCCTGCTTTCTACTTCTCTATCCACTGACTGATTCCCAACCTGAAAGTCTACGTCAAACACAGTATATCCAATCATATCCTTCAATTCATTAGCTCCTGCTAGGAATGAGCTCTTCAGATTCATGAGCACTGCCACATTTAGAAGAATCTTTAACTGTCTTCAATGTAGTTTCCATGCGTGACTTGATAACAGTTCGTAAGAAATTAATAAATGTAGCAACTAATCACAGCGTGCATCGGACAGTAGTACAGAATCATTTCTAGTCTGATCATTTGAACAACCCAAGCTAAAGGGGGGGCTGAAGGCGATGAGCCTGAATCAGCCTGTTGCTGTGTGCAGGTCAGACTCATTATTTGCTCGGCACTCGTCTTTGTTTCTGACAAATATGTCGACAGAAGTCACAAGAACAGAGGAAATGTCACCTGGGAGGCTTCAATCATGTTTTTGAATTACAGTTTGTTCTTGCAGACAGCCAATCTTCAGCTCAGGGAGTGAGTCATGCATGTAGTGGCACACTGTGAAACACTGGAAGGTGTGAGTTAATCAGCCATTGAACAATATCAGCTACACGGTTTAATTTGACGTTACATCAGCTCAAACAAGGTCGATATGACAAGTTTTAAAGCATGGTGAAATGTGTTCTTTATTCTCAGATGGTGAGCGGTTGGTCAGCAGGCGGCCGGGCGGGGCTCCATGTTCAGGTGTCGTCTGGATTGAGTGGATCCGTGAGGCATTTGAAGATTGGCGAGGTATGAGTCGGTGTGTTTTGTTTTTTTTTCTTAAGGGGCTTGTTAATAATTCACAGGCTTATAGCTTTTTCACTTGGATAAGAAAAATGTAAATGGCTCAGCTGTGGCTCTTCCCTCCACCACAGTGCTGCTTTAGATAGAAATGGATGCCAAATCTAACAGCAGGTACATTATGAGTCTCAGCTGGATCACGTAGCCTAATACATCACTACACTTCAGCCCGCCACCATATTGCTCCGTGGCGGCATGTTACCAGTGTCTTCTGGCAGGAATACTGTGTTTCATGGTGCACTCGTGTTGGTAGAAAGCCAACACAGAGCATTTTGCCTTTTCCACTAATGTGATGTTTTTCTCCGATGAAACTGAAATCCACATTATATTATCGTGTATGAATTTACACCAAACATCCAAAGGAAAGATCAGCTTTCTTTGTTGCTTCACTGGCTCTAGTCGTTACCAGGCAGAATCCCTCCAGCCAGACAGCCAATGAGCCACCAGGCCAGCCAGACAACCAGACAGCCAACACTTGCAGTCAGCCAGTTCACCATCTGCGTGGTAAACCTTTTTCTTTTTTCTTTTTTTTAAAGAGAGCCAACGCCTATCTGTGCTGGGGTGGCACAAGTGGCTAGTTGCATTTCTCATTTTCCCAAACAGACACACACATGCACACGTGCACACAAATCTTTTGTCAGCCTCTGTCTCCTTCACAGGAGAGAGAACTCTGCTTTATCTGCCGGTTCCACCGTCCTGAGCCGAGAAAACAGCCCAAAACAAAAGATCGCCGCCCATTGCCCGGCCGACACTCCCCGTCTCACTGCGCTTCCAAAATAATCGACGCAAGGTAATTTGTTGCTAATTAATCGCTGATCGTTAATGGCTTTGCATTTATTAAAACCGTGCATGCTGTCAATTGTAATCTTTGTCATCCTGTATTACCAACTTATTTATGTGAATACAATATGTGAACACGCGAACATACACAGACCACCTCTAATCCCCTGCCCGATTTACCCTTGAGCCCTGCCAACTCACTCTCCTGGACACGAAGCATGGCGCCCTTGTTTGTTGTTGATATATGCTAATGTGCTACATCCATCTGTTCATTTGCTTAATTTGGATTTTGCTTGTCTCTAGCCATGTTCCCGCCCCTCCTACTCCGCCATTCCGTCCCCTTGCCCCGATCTAAACCTCCTGCATCTCCCGCTCCTCCTCCTCCGCCTCCTTGCCATCTCCTTCCTGCTGCCACTCCGACATTCGGGGCGCTCGTCTGCCTGGATCGCAGCCAGCTCTGGTGCTGTGAGGGTGGGGGAAGAGGAGGAGGGTCTCCCGCCCCTTCCTGTCCGTATGCAAATTGGCCTTGTTTTGATTAAAAGACAGCTGCATATTTCATTAAAGTCGCCAGTGGAGGTGGGAGAGGAGACGTCTTACCTCTCTGGGGAGGCGAAGGTTGTTTAGATGGAGTGAATGTTGTGGGAGCTGCTGTTTAGTGCTGCTGAGGGGAACAAATAGTGAAGACAAAAGGGCTGCCCAGGGACTGCTTTGGGGTTTAATGGGGCTGACTGACTGGCACATCAGTTAAGACTCACACTGATGCAGAGCACGAGTGAATGTGCATTGCATGATAACGGAGGCAATTGACAATGAGATATAGACCCCCCGTCAGCCTTCAAGGTGCTTTGGCATGCCAAGGCAGTTGTATCTCTACCCAGCGCTGCCAGGCTGCTGAAGGACAACAACTCCTCAAGAGTAATAAAATGAGAAATGGTTTCTGACGTGACCATCCTTTTAGTCTGTGGCAGATATGCTGCTCCCTTGTGGGTTGGTTAAAGAAAAAAACATTGCTTCTTCAATCACTTGTTTATGCCTTAAAAGTTTTCACCTATGCCATCTGTGTTTCTGTCTTCAGCGTTTGATTCCTGTCTGGGCAATGGTACGATTAACTTTTTCGTCTTTAGTATTATCCTAAAAGGTTATCATCCTCCCACCTAGTCCCCCTTTGCGCTTCAGTCGCTGAGGGCGACCGTCACTGTACCAGAGGTGGAGGAGGTTGATGTATAGGTGGGTGGGCACCCTATGAGGTCAGGGTGTGGGAGTAGGAAGGATGGGGGAGGATCTCTTGGCTTCAAGCCAAGTGCGGTGGAATTCAAAGATATGTGGAGGGAAGGGAGGACGGAGCGACAGTTCCTCTGCATAATCAATCAGAAACAATGGAGGAAGAGAGCGAGTGGTTCTGCCTTTCTTGACAGGGCTGATTGCATTTATGCAGGGATGGAAGCGTGGGTGGGATCGGGCAGAGGGGCGAGGGGGGGTTTGCATTAAAACGGACCGGGTAGTAAGATGTGGACAGGTGCAGGGAGCGCTGTTATAGGTGGCCCCTGCAAAGCCGAGGACATATACCCAAGAGGAACTGATTGAATGCCATGCCAATAAAAAGAGGCAGTTTCATGCGCCATTGACCGTGTTGGCATCCTCACAGTCATACTGTGATGAAACCCACTCCGAGGTCATGAAAATGTGAATCACATTTTGTCCTCAGTGGGATGTACTGTTCTGAGGAAGAATTAAACAGCGCCTTAGGACCCGATTTTATTTTTCTGTTTCTCTTTCAGTTTGTGTCATATATCTGATGTTTCCATTGTGTGTCAGAACAGGGGGGAAATCAGATTGAGCGTTTGGGCAGAAATGAAAAGATCAAATTCTAAGTCACAATAGGTGGGGAAAATAATCTGATTTGAGCCCGCAGTGCGAGCACAGCCGGAGAGATTGTCCTTTCATTTTCTCTGTAGGCAGAGCGGCGTGTCCCGGACCGGGCTAATAAAATGCTTGTCTTCTGTCTTCTCAGCCATGAACTTTTCTCGGTCACAATTACATTCAGTCTGAAAGCATGTGTGCCTTGCTGCCAAATACGGCATATTAGCTAAAGTAGTCAAATGCTTACATCGAATTCAACAATGACGTTCATTCATATACTGTTGGAGAAGTTCTGTCCTGCGAAAAAGTGCAGAGTCGATGCTTCCGAGTTTCCTGCAAACAATAATGTAACATTGCATCAGTTTATATCCTCAAAATTGATTTCCGATTATTACCTCTGCCGAAGTTTGTTTGTCTTTCAGCAGGATTTGTCAAAAACTACTGAACCAATTTTCAAGTTTGTAGAGCAGGGTGTTGCTGGGTTCCAAAGAGGAACCCATTCAATTTCAGAGCGGATCGAGGATTTTCTTTTTCACTTTCTTTAACATGGCGAGACAGGGCGTTATCCTTGGTGGAGGTATGTGCCCTCTGACTGCCCTTCTACTTAGCATTCCAATGTTCCATTGAGTTGTCAGAATACATTGCGATGTTTTTCTAGCGAACTATATCATTCTCAGAACCTTTTTGAGCCAATTGTTATTACCTTTCAAATTCATTTCTAGAAGTTAATCTGTTGAGGACAGGATTCCCGGGTGTCTGGATGCAGAGAGTCAGGTGTCTACTTAGTGTTGAAGTTGGGGGGGGGGGGGTGTATACTGCTGCTGCTGCACTACTGCCTCCTGCTGTACGTCCACAGCAGTGCACATTGCAAGCCTGTGCCGGCATGTGTAAAACCAAATTTCCCCCAGTCAGTCCCTGACATTAATGCATATACTGATCCACGAGCCCCTTGAAGCCCTCTCCACTCCATCCACCTCCCTCTCCTCCGCCCGCTGCTCACCCGTGTTATCGGTTTACTGTTTTCTCTGGGAAAATATAAGTTAAGCTCACCTTATTTACATTTATATGATCAGATTTTCTTCCTTTTGGTAGGTATGCAAATTTGCCCTTTTCTCGAGTCTTAGCCACCGAGTGTGTAGAAGTGTTGCGAGGGATGGAGAAAAATAATAACATTGCCCTCCAGCAGGAGAGAGACCCAAGTTTGGATTTCTGGACCTCATGAATTTTGTAATGATCAATTTTGTTTACCGTAGCCCCTCCAAGACTTATCAGGGACATTTGAGCCAGGGATATATCAGATAAGATTGATTTACACCTGAAATGTCTATCTATCTTTCTTTCCTTCTTTTTCACAGTGTATATACCTTTGGTTGTTGCCCATGCAGTGCTCACAATCCCGTGTTTCATTTTCTTCAGTGATTGCCTCTAAATTCCACTATTAGTTTGTGCGTGCGTGTGGGAGATGGGGAGGTGCGCTCACGGGGAATGAAAGGCAAATCCGAGGGCTGGATGGATGAATGCATTATGTTTGAGGCCAGAAAAAAAGAGCAGTAGCTTGTTTGTGTGTGTGAGAGAGAGAGAGTATGTAGGTGTGTGCTTACCTGACTCCTGAACCCATTGTGAATTGGATGGCTGGGCATTACACTGCTCGAGTGTTTGTATGCGTGTGTGCTTTCCAGAGACTTGTGTGTCCGGCGGACGTCGCAGAGGGAATAGCACTCGAGCAAATTGCTTTCTGCCAGCATATTGCCAGTGCCAGTCTTTATTCCTGGGGATGGGGAGGCATGTCTCAGACGATTACGGCCCCCGTTTTCAGGGCTCACACCGCCGGCTGGCTCGCTCGCCCCCGTTCCACCCGTATAGCCCTGCTTTACAATGCACTCCTTTATACCATTTGCTATACCCTAACCCTGCCTGATGAAATGCTGATGTGGAATATTTAAGTGACACTCCAAGCGAAACCTAATAATATAATCAGGTAATAAGAGATTAATTTTCTCCCTGGCTGCACTTTGACTGTGGTGTTGATACAGGGAAGGGGAAGAGAAACCATGAGGCAAACGTTGGCTGAAGGTAGCCTGGCCCCTCTGGCTCACTTGCTCTCTCTCTCTCTCTCTCTCTCTCTCTCTCTCTCTCTCTCTCTCTCTCTCTCTCTCTCTCTCTCTCTCTCTGTTTACATCAACATTCCTCATGACACACTCTGCTGATCCGAGAGCCACCCCAATGCACCCATCCGCACGGCCCACGCTGCTGTGCACATACAAATGTGCAGGGACCCACACAAAATAACACAGGGATGCCTCTCTCTCTCACCGCTGAGCTGTAAATGACCAAAGCCAAGAAGACCACTCGAGACACAGACACACACCGGACACACACAAACCATGCTGCTGCCGTCGGTGAAAGAATTTCATGTCACTCTCAGGCTTACATGGTGAGTGCCAGTTCTGGTGTTGGCCTGCAGCACAGACAGGTGTGTGTGTTTATGGCCGACAGTTCTTGTAGTAAAGGGGGGGTGAAGCATCTTGCTGTGCTTCTGACCCACTGAGTGTAGTTCAGTCTCTCCTCTCACTCTCGTTTCCTCTTTCTATCTTTCTGCATTCATCTTTCTTTCCCGTTTCTCCCTCTTTCAATCTCAGTGCTTATCGTTGTGTAGTTAATTAGAAGGCAGGAGTCCATCGGTGTCAGTGCTTTGGTGTTTTATTGCCCCCCACCAACCCACTCCTGGCCCCCCTTGCCCCAAACAGGGAGACATCAATAACCCTTCCCCACAACACACACACACACACACACACACACACACACACACACACACACACACACACACACACACACACACACACACGACGTGCCACAGTATCCATGGCCCTGCCTGCTCCTGCCTGGAACAGCCATCCATCTCTGAGTACCCCCCTTCCCCCCCTCCTCCTCCTCCGCTACTCACCCACCCAACCACTGCTCTCTCCTCATCTTCCATCACCCCTGTCTCCCTCCTCCTCCTCCTCCTCTCCATCCCCTGCCATCGCCCCTATACCTGAGAGCATTTGTCATCCCATCGCTCTCCGTGCCAGGGCCGACGCAATGAAAAAAGAGGGAGAGAGAGAGAACCTCAGCGGTAATATGCAAAAATGCAAAAAGGTAGATGCGGGTTGCCCTGGCAACGGCTCCGAGGTTATTTCCAAGCGCTGATGGAAATCAATGTCATGTGCCAGGCAGGCAGGCACCTTCGTCCTGAGGAAAATTAGAAAAAGAAGGAGGGGTTGGGGAGGGGGTGATGGTGGGGAGGAGGAGGAGAAGCAAGGGCTGGAAGGACAAAGAAAAATGCAGAGGAACAGAAGTCAGGTCTTATTTCTTCCTCCTCTCTGAACCTTAAGGGCTCTTGACCGTTCTTCTGAGGAGCTGGAGGGAGGCACGCAGCCTTCATCATTTCTTTTTCTATTGGTCATCTGCACCCTTAACACTGCCAGCCGGCCTTTTCTCATTTGTTTACATACAAGAGAGGAAAAACGAACTCTGCGGCTGTAAGGGTGCCAAAGCAACAAGATAAATATGGCTGCTGGAAGAGGAAGAGGAGGGGGCAGGGATGGTGGACTGATGAATCACCATCAAGCAACAACAGCAAATGTTACCTGGCAATGAGGACACTGTCAGGATTAGCTTTGCTGAACAAGTCTAGACCAGATATACAGTATATAGACTGTTTCCAGGCCTCTGTATTTCTGCCAGCATCTCTGGTTTGCCACTGATGACTCGTCAATCAAATCACTGGTTTAAAAAATAACAGCGTGAAAGCAAAGTCGCTTAAAACGCCGTTTTCAACTTTAGTCGAAGGTGCTGACTTGAAAATCTTTGTTAGTTTTAGTTTGGTGTTTATAGGTCATGTAAAAACAGAGATATGATAGTATTAATACAACAAATACTACAAAGAAATATTCATATTACATCTGATGTGTATTACTTTATGTTATAACAGATTTATTATTATATTTTCACATTTGCAACCTGTGTTTACATTTTAACTTTCAAAATGCATGTTCGGTTTTTATTGTAAAAATAAAACACGTGAAAAAGTAATCCTGTCTGTTCATATAGTCAGTTTGTGCTGAAAAAAAAGATACCAAACAATTCCACGATAAATATTTTTATGTGGTATATAAATGAAAAATCCGAAGCATCAAAAATGGTTAAAATAGCACAGGACTCCTAAGGGTTGAAATTAAATTCAGTCTGAGTCTGATTATTTAAGTAGATAAGGGACAAAAGTTACACTTTTCTCTGAGGCTGTGCGTGACTATACTTTTCAGTCTCGACAAATACGAGCACAAAGTCTTTTCTCCTTCCAGAGGTTGAAGGGTGCTTCAGGGGAGAGATGGTGCTCGGGTCACTTTTTTTCTTTTTTCCCATTCAAAACCTGACTCACTGATTGGATTTTAAGCAGTGTTCCTCTCAAGTCGCTGGAGTGACTCTGATTTTTGAACATGAGTGGCCCAGACCATGTTAGTAAACTCAAGGAGCCAAAGGGTCTGCACTGCCAGCTGGAACATGCTCTCAGCATGTGATGGAGTACGTAATGCTTAAGACCTTTTATCATTGAAATAAGAGCTGTGACTGACACATGTAATCTAAGGCTGCATCCACACGAATACTTTTTCCTTTTAAAACTGAAACGATCACAATCCACACAGGCGTATTAGCTCAGTATCAGCAAGAATCCCCCATCCTGAGAACACGCATCATGTGACCATTCACGCTCACTGGGCATGTGTGTGCAGATTATCTACTCTCAGTTGGCTGCTTAAAAAATACTACAAACAAATAACAATGACCAATAGAGGTGAAGTGGACCACCAGCTGCAAATCTTTCTAAAAACCTTTAGGGGAGAAGCAGCAGTGTGCATTCAGAGAGGAGGACATATTTGTCACCACTTAGCTTATAGTGAGAGATATATTGAATTAATTTCCATAGGTTTCAATCTGTAACCCATTAACTGTAATTTATAGAGTAAACTGCTGCAACCTCCACAGGCCATCTCTGACGGGCCCTGTATCACTGCGGCAGGCTGCTGTGGAATAGATGGACCATGCATGCCAAGCCAATGGCTTCTCGTCCTCATTTGCATACCTAACATGGTGTTCACACTCCAGTTGACACATTTGTAACCCGCCACTTATCCCATTACCGGCTGTCCCTGGTCGCAGCATTGTTTGCTGTGTCGGCACTCTCACTCGCCGGCTGGCCAGCTCATTTTCCACCGCGTTGTGTGTCGAGCCACTCGCACTTTTGCGCCAATGCAGCTGAGCTCGACACATGTGGCACACATGCACATACATGCATGCCAGGGCACATGCTTACACAAGCACGCATGCTCACAAACGGATGTGCACAGACATACACACACATACAGTTCCACTTTATACCTGTTGATGGATACTGTAAGAATGACAGAATCCACATGAAGAGAAAATATATCAAACGTAAATGTCTTGTGCACTGAATGCACCATAAAGCTGAATATACATTGCTTGCTTCCATATTGTTTAGACAACATACTTTGACTACCCTTTTAAATGTGACATAAATCATATGTATAGTGTTTATACAAAGAAAGGAAAATAAAACATTGTCTAAACTCTGTACAAAATAGTTTTTAATGTAAGCCACTTACTAAATAAATAGATTTAAAGCAACACTATGTATTGTTTACCGAGCAACAGCACCCTCGGTATCCTCACGTGGTGATTAATTCTGTTGTGCTCCATGTCTAATCCCTTACGTGGTTTTCATGTAGAGAAAAAACAAAGCCGGAGCTCTGTCTGCGAAGTCCCACTCGCACACCTGAATGGTGGATATTACCCATAATCCTCAGCTTCCTCAACCAGAAGAGCTGCCACTGAAACAAATTCACCAGAATCTGTTTAGAATTGTTGATATTTTAAAAGTTTCCTTGCTGAATGTTGGTTTGAATGGTTTGTCTCGATAGTGTGTTTCCATTTCTTTTTAACTGATCTACAGTTCAGCATTACTCTTGAACTTACTGGACCTGATTCTGACTATTTAAGCCCCAGACTACAGTTTTCAGACATGAACGCCAGACTAATCCAGACCGCTGCGCATATGAAGAACTCAGGAGATTCTCTGGGTCCGACACATTCACAAAAATACAAAATCTCTGGAGCGTTCAGGCGGTGCCTGGATAGAGCAGAGGAGATTTTGCATCCATCGCAAAGGTCATCAAGCACCATTATCCTGCTGTATTCTGAAACAGGCTCACTCTGACATTTTTACTAGGCAGGAAGAACTCTGGAGGATGAACAACTGACTCAGACATTTGTGTTTTCACATACAGCTCATCTACTGTATGAATGTCTGAAAGCAGCTTATCAGTCTTTTTACTTTCTTCACACAAGAACTGCTCACCAAAGCTGCATAGACCTAGAACAGATGTTCAGGGTTATGGGTGGAAATGAAAGTGGCACCAATCTAATTGCCCCTGTTCTAAGTCAGGGTACCATCAAAATGATTTTGATGCTACCATTTCAGGTTAAGACAGTTGTATAGTGTTGCTTTAATACAACAATAATTTAACATCACACACAATGGGAGTTTACAAAAAAAATTCTTTGATTTATTTCTGTTTCTATTTATTTTCTAGGATTTCTTTTCTAGGATTTCTTTTTTTTCTTTATATATACCTGGAATTAGTGATGTTTATTCGAGCATCAACACAAAAGGCTAATGTGTGTTCACTGAAAAAAATCTGTCACATGCAAATATCTCGCATGAACTCGTGGCTCGTGTGGAATGAAGCCAATTAGTTCACATTACTGGGGCAACCATTTTTCATTGAAGGTGCCTTTTCTTTATTGGGTTTAAAACGAACTTCCTGGACCTTTTCAGACATTTTTGCTTCCATACCGTCATCACCCTCCCTCCCTCCCCTAGTCTTCTCATTCCCTATCTTTTTCAATATAACTAAAACTGATTCCTGTGGGCAGCAAAGAGAAACACTATTAGTGTTCAGGGATGAGCTGCCTTGTTCACCTTCGACATCGCTGCCGGATATAGTCCGTTACGGTCTCGTAGAGCCACAGTGGTATTTGCCTTCTTAGTGAATGCTACAGAGTGTTGTTCGGCTGTAGATCTTTCAGAGTGTAATGTTGCAGCGGCGGGGGGTCCTGGTATCTCCCTCACGAGACTTACATGGCATTTCTGTCGAGCTCCGTTATCAAATGGCTGTAAACCGGCTTACAGCGGCTCTCTGAACTCAATGAACTTGGCATCACTGAGCGGATTCTCCATGGTGCAGGACTGCAGCTGAATGCTGTGTGTCACCCATGGATTTCCTGATAGGATCATTTTCCAGCCTGCACATCTATTTTTCATGGGTTGTGTTGGTGGCGCGCCGAATAAATGAATATTCATGAGCGGGCAGAAAGCCTGTATGGATCATAGTGATTTCCACCCGTGTCATCAAGCTATGCAAATTGTGTCCTCACATCTCCACACGACCACACAGCCCCCTCCTTCTCCTTAATTAATGATGCTGAGAAAATGTTTTTTTTTCTTCTGAGGAAAATGAGCTCCTTTGAGACTGAATCAGTGCAGATATTAATGGGAAGTGATAACTTTTTTTTTTTTACTCACTGACTTGAGGAAATGCATATCCCCTATCAGATGGTCACACTATTTTACAAGACTGTCCTCGAGCTGAAGCTGTAAATACTTTGAAGGAGTAAATTTGCTGCCAATTTATGCTACAGAGGTGAAATCTGATTGGATAGAGTTTTTCTCATTTCTTGTAGTATCGTAACAAGTGTAAATTTAACTCAAACCGTTTATTACCTCCACAAAGGAGGTTACGTTTTCATCTGCGTTTCCGGATTACACAAAAGCTATTCAACTGATTTCCATGAAATACTGTAGAGGGGTGGGCATGACCTAGGGAAGAACTCATTAAACTTGGATCTGGATCAGGGGTCGGATCCAGGAATTATTTTCACTTTCTTTAACGTAGGGAGATTGACCCTTTGCCTTAGTGGACATATACACTCTCAGAGCGTCTTTCTTATTACCTCCGCCGAGGAAGTTATTTTTTCGAGGGAAAGACCCTTTAAAATGTCATTGCGGATCAGGGGTCCACGGAACCACGAATATTTCTTTTCCCTTCTTTGACATTGTGCGATGAGGTGTTTTTGAAAAATGTTCTTGATTTCTGAGAAAATAATTCATGGATCTTGATGAAATAATCAGGCATGTCTAGGGGGCTGATATTTATTTATGAGTGTGTGCAATTTGGTGCAGATCCAGATTTTTATTTGGATGTGAATTTAAATGTGGTTTCATAAGGCGACTGATTGGCATTGGCACAGGTATGCAGTCCACTGAGTGCTGTTGTTTTTCCTCATGCATTAATAATCAGTCCAACGTTTATACAGAATTGAAATCTACCAACCCCTTTCTACAAATTCCTAATTCTGATCCATTCATGATTATATCCCACATCCAATTTTCTTGACGCACTCTAATCACAATATTATCCTTGGTAAACTATAGAGACATAACTCATGCCTCCAGCCTTTGCTCATGTATTATCAAGTGTTGTTTGATGATGCTTCTCTGCTTAAATGACATTTTTCAGTGATCAGCACATGTTTAAACCTACAAAGACTCCACTCTTATCAGATAAAACATATACCTGATGGCGATTTGCTGTATTACAGCTCATGCGTTTTCATCTAAGGAGATGAAAGGGAGGATGAGGTGAGAGGGTGATAACTTGTGAAGGCGAGAATAAAGGGCTGAAGTGAGGAACAGCAGTAGAGCTGACACTGGGGTCAAGAGCTGAGCTAGTATCGCATTTCCTTTTCAAATCTATCTATATGCATATATGCTCACACACGCGCGCGCACACACACACAGAGCTGTATGTGCGTAGCTGCACGCTCACACATTCTGCTGAGAGAGAGGTTAACTCACACTGAGACAAAAAGCAGATGGATGAAATGAAATGAGTAAAGGAGGATATCAGAAATTATTTAAGTGTGTGCATATGGATGTGTGTGTGTGTGTGTGTGTGTGTGTGTGTGTGTGTGTGTGTGTGTGTGTGTGTGTGTGTGTGTGTGTGTGTGTGTGTGTGTGTGTGTGTGTGTGTGTCCTATAGAGAGAATGTATGTAAGCGAGGGGAGAAAGGGAGAATCTATTCAGGATGGAGGCCGTAGCTCAGTGACAGACTGCACTGCCATGCTCAGCCAGTTCATTGCTGTCATTCCTTACATCTTTGACATTTTCAATTATGTCTTTCACACATGGCTGGGCTCTTGTTTTTTTTTCTATGCTCACCTCATCATCCTCCCTCTTGCCTTTCTCTCACCTTCCCTGTTCTATTCCTCCGCTTCATTCCATTTCCTTTTTAAGTGGCCGCTCCCTCCTCGCTTTGTGCGTCGGCCCTTTTCATTTGCGTGGGGGTCAGGTAGCCCAGGGATCCTATTATCCCCCCCACACACACACACTCTCTGTGGCAAGTGGCGCGAGAAGGGAACAGCATAGGTGAGCGAGGGATAAGACGATGGAGGAGTGCAAAGGATGCTGTCAGATATGTCAGGGACTCGGGTTCAATTTATCTGGTGATCCTCGGGGAGCTCACAGCGCCATGTACGGAAAGTAAAGGTAAAGGACTTGTGGTTTTGGAGAGGTCCATTGTTCTTACCATTCATTCATCTGACAATAGTTTTTATTTGAACCTTCCATAATCAATATCATTGCCGCTCAGCTCTATATTTTTTGGTGCTGAAATTTTGTTCACCGTTCTTTTCCAGATGTAGCAGGCAGCTGTTTTTTATGAAAAAGCTTTGATAAGGTGGGAACGTTGAAAATATCAGCACATAAGTCCATGACTAGCAAGAGAGCTGGAGTTACTTTAGTATATTTACAGTCACTCTAGAGGATCTGATTTTACATGCATACCAATATAATGGAGGGCAACATCGTGGTGAAAGAAGGTTCTGGGTTCAAACCCGGTTCAGCAGGGGTTTAGTCTGGTATCACCAACAGATTGTCCTTTGCTCCTTCTGCTATTTGTTAAATATATGTATGATAACTATGATTATCATGATTCATGATGATGGATCTGGGTGTGTGTGTCTCTGTGTGTCTAACCTGTGATGGCCTGGCGACCTGTCCAGGCTGTCTCCCACCTCTCCTCCAATATCAGCTGGGATTGGCTCCAGCCCCCTGGGACAATCAAAGCAGTACAGATAATGAATGGAATGGAGCATAATGATCATCTTTGAAGCTATGATACGTTGCTCAAAACTGAGCAACTCTGCAATTAGTGAAGTAGTTACAATAAGCTCAACCACACCCTGCTAAAATATCTAAATGCTAATTACACATAGTGCTTTATGCTGAAGTAATCCAATAGTTATTACACTGATGGAATCTCAGACAGCTATGGATGTGGGCCACTTCAGGCAATGATGCAGAACTTGTGGCCCAGAAAAAAATAGATGTGAGCCTATAAAGTGGTCCACTTGTAAAATAGCAAATGAGGCCCAAATATCCCAAAAATAAACGTGGGCCTTTTTTGGAAACATGCAGCGCTCTCAGCAAGGTGTAATCTGGATGTGAAGCTCAAGTGGCCCATGTGGCAAATGGTGAATATGGCCCAAATAACACAAAACTAAATTGGGCCACCTTCGACACCTTTGGTTGAGAAGTGGTATTGCTATGGCTTACTTGTGGCTCAGATCTGGCAAACAACAGCGGACCACCCAAGTGGCATCATTCCATACAGTATTTGGGCCGGATGACGGTGTGGCAACGTGACAGCGTGGGCCAAATTGGAAAAAAAAAAAGTTTTTCACTTGTTGGATGTGATGGAATATACTGCAAGATGGCACCATTTAAAAAAACAAAAGACATGTTAGACATGACAGAAATGTCACTCTGACAGATACTGTTAACACAGACATGCATTTCATATTGTTAACACCAAAGAGTGACTAATTGATTGAGTCATAATGAGGACATAATGTTTTTTCTCCACTAAGAGCTTTAGAGGACACACAACATCCATATTGCATGTTCCAAATTAAAGAGATCAGAGACCCAACTGATTGATTTACTGACTGATTGATTAGTTGATTGATTGATTGATTGGTTTCCTAATGAGGGGAAAACACATTTTTCTCCATTAAGCCGAACCGGGAGGGGGGGGGGGGGATTCCACGACACTGGCAGCGGTGATGTAATGCGGTAGGTTCTAATGACCTCAGCATAATCACCGCCATTATAGAGCAGGCGCGCAGCTCTCGAAACCACTTCATCATCACAGTATTGCCTACTCATGCCTACAGTCATTGCTCTTCCACAAAGTCAGCCAAACACATTACCAACGCTGCTGCCAGATCTGCAGCCAAATCACAGCAGAGATGAAGGGGGGCGGCCAACAACGCTTCTGCTGGAACAAGCTTGAAAAAAGAGAGAGGCACCGTGTGTGTGTGTGTGTGTGTGTGTGTGTGTGTGTGTGTGTGTGTGTGTGTGTGTGCGTGCGCATGTGTGACTATTGGTGTCGCCAAACTGGCATCCCTGGTTGTCCTCACTTTCACCAGGGGGCAGTCAAGGAGGCGGGAGGCCAGATTGCTATTTTTCCAGGCTAATCATGGAAGCGGGTTGCCAGGTCCTTTCCCCCTCTTATACCCCCTCTCCTGCTGACTCTTAACCCTAACCCTTCAGCAGGATACCCCCCCTCTCTTGGCAAGAGGGTGGAAGAAAAGCGAGAGGAAAGGGGGGGGGGAAGTGGGGGATGTCGGCGGTGTGGGCTGAACAAGAGAAATGGGGGAGTCGTGGTCAAGGGCTGATTAATGAGCCTTTAATTTAATCATCAATTCCCATCTCACCAGGGCCTCTCCACGTGGCTCTGTAGCAGCTTATTATTTTTAACAAGTCTGTGATCTCCCTCCTCTTCCTCTGCTCTTTTTCTCCCTCTTTCTGTCTTCCCCAGTTCCTCCTCTTACACCCAGCTCTTATCTGTGTCAGAGTCTGGGATGTGAACAGAGGGGCAATGATTAATGGAGATTTAAGACCTATGAAGGATGTCTAATCACTGTCTCTCGCTCCCTCACTGCTTAAACAAAACTGACTGCTGTAGGCCAAGTTTCCGACTGGGCAGCTGCTGTTATGAAGCCAATTACAGTGATGAATGCTCCAAGTCGGCCCATGACACTTATTTTATATTTTAAGATCAAGAGGTGGAGAGGAGAGGGAAACTGTGCGGGGGAATCCTGCATCTGTATTTATATCTTTTTGTATCTGTCTTATTTGTTTTCAATTACTTTACTCTGCTCAACATCCACAGACAGATATGAATAGGATTGCCCTTTAATTTAGATGTATCTTACGTGAACCTCTGTCACATACAGAGGCTTTTCATTGGATTATTAATAATGGATATATATGTTGTGACAACCATGACAACCTGCAAGTGTCAATGCCTGTTGCTTTTCTGTTATTTTACCACGAGAATCTTCCAAGCTGCCGATCAAGTTCTTTTTTAAGGACAAAGTGAAATCCTAGTTTACAGAATTTACAACCTGGGTCTTTTAGTCATGGGTAATTTTCTGATGTGACTGCTCCCCAAAAGTGAAGCCAAACCCTCTTGATAGCCACCTGGTGGCTGGCTGCAGGAGACGTCATAAATCCTGCCTTCTCCATGTTCGTGGATGGGACATTGCCCAAATAAATACATGTGAAATGACGATTCTGTCATTTTAGATTGTTCTTATCACGCTGATGTTTGTTAAAGTGTTTGTTTTTCTGGTAGGTTTGGTTTGAGTTATTTGATGATATGAAAACAGGGTGTCACGTTATGATTGACAGCTAAGCCTGACTCGCGATTGGTCGAGGATGGGTTTTAGCAGGGCCTCTCTGGCAAGGTGGTGGCGTTGGTATCTGAGATATTTTGCCTTCAATTCTGGATGGTGGAGACGCATTGTCCATCTTTACTGTTTATGGACAAAGATTATTACTGATACCGAAGTAAAATGCGTATCTGGACGGAGATTTTTTTAAATGTAGAAGTATTGATGTAGCCATAGTGCCATCCTAGTTAACTATGAAACTCAGCCAAAGACTATTCAAAAAGATTGTCCTGCAGCCCTACTGTTTCTTTTTTCAGATTTGTTTTCCTTCTCCTCTTTCAACTCAACTGGCGGACAGTGTTCACACTTTTCACTTAATCCAGTCACACTTTGCCAAAACCTCTGAGGGCCAATCATTGCTCTGCTGTCAAACCTGAATTTAACTGGTTCTTTTCTCTGCTGCTGCCAGGTCTCATTTCAGTGTCAGATCAATGCAGCCGCACCTCAGCTCAATTCACCCCGAGGTTTTCATCAACACCAACCTCTGACAATTTAACAGTGAAAGTGCTGTATGTCTGTTAAGATACTGAAACAACAAGTGTAAATAATAGTGTTTGCCCTACGCTGGAAGGGAAAAACAAACAACAATGAAAAAATCCTCTGTCAGTCTGCATGCTGTAAAATGCCCTCGCTCACGTTTTGGCTGCATGAAACCGCACACGCAGCACCTTCTTTAAAGGCAGCGGCAATTCATTTATTTCTAGATAATTGGAAATGATGGCAGGTTGAAAAAAAGAGACAGAATAAGGAGTGATGGAATAAGAAAGGCTTTGTAGTGAGTCAGAATGGAGATGAGAGAAGCTCTTTAATTCTACCTCTGATTACTAAGTGGCTATGTCCATTATCTTTACACAGTGAATAGCAGAACACCATAAAGGTAAAATGTGACTCATCCATCCCCGCTGGTTATCACACTCTGTGGCTTATGGGAGATGGACCCCCGCCCATTCCCACCCCCACCTGCCCCCATCCATCCCCACACAGTTTGACACACAGTGCTTTTACATAGCCCTTCAGAAAGTGCTTTAAATTGCATGCCTGTTTGTGTGTGTGTGTGTGTGTGTGTGCGTGCATGCACAAGAATTGCCTTTTCCACACCGGCTGTTCATGTGTATATGCTTTCAAGGGAGACTTGAGTGTATGTATGAGTGTTTGTGTATGCATGAAAATGTGTAGTGTATGTACAGAGTGTGTCGGTGTCAGGTCATTTCATATGTGTCTTCTCTCAATCTGAGACAAGGGGAGGACTGTGTATAGGTCCCCTCTCCGATCCTTTGCTGTGTGGCGCTCCGAGAGGTATTGCCTCTCTTATTGCTGTTGAAAAGCCCCATCAGTGCCAGGCGCTGTGATTTATGTCCCTGATCCCCCTCCACCTCCAGCTCCTTTCCATTAAGCTTTACAATATTCCCCCCATTGTTCAGCTCCCGGCGTTATCGGCCCTGCCCAGGCCTGTCAGCGGGACCTGCCCCACACACAATCACACCGGGAGGAGAGGAGGGGGAGGGAGGAGGGGACTGATAGGACGTAGCAAGAGATCGAAGAGGTGGGGTACAACAGATAGGAGGAGGTGGTGGAGAAGTGGCAGGCAGAGATGGGTGGGGGTGTGATGTTGAGGAGGAAGATGAGGTGGAGGGCAGCGCGTTGAGGGAAGTGCAGATATGGGCGATGTCCTTCTGAGCCTGGGTTTTTATTGTCTCTGAGAGGGTGGAGGTGTTGCAGGGAGGAGGTGGAGGAGACATAACTTAGGCAAAGTGTGGGATGTTGACTGCAACGATGAGAGGTGGAGATGCCATTCCGACCCGATACTCTGGGACCTTCCGTCAGAGTACATGTCCATTAAGATATAGATTTTTATTGCCTCGGAATGGGTTGGGGTTGCTGTGTGTTCAGTGCAGTGGTGGGGGGCGAGATAAGGTGACGGCGGCGGTTCCCCGGGCGCAAGGCTTTTGATACGGACCCCACTCTGTCAATTTAAAGTCAGCTTTATTGCTTCGAAGAAAGGTTGGAAGAAGCAGGAGTCTGCTCTGATGCGTTTATTTTTTGGGGGGTTAAATATAGCAGCCTTTCAGACGAGGCTTTACAATAAAGTGCAGGCAGATGTAACAGAGTTGTTAGGTGTGGTAGAATGAATGTTTGAAAGGTAGCCTCGGGAAAGGTCGAGAGGGCCTGAGTGGAGTGTGTGTGTGCGTGTGTGTGTGTGTGTGTGTGTGTGTGTGTGTGTGCGTGCGTGCGTGTGCGTGCGTGCGTGTGCGTGCGTGTTGGTGAGGGGGTTATTTAAAGAGATTCAAACTCTGTAGTTAAAAGAGTAAAAACAGGACATACAGGCTGTTTGTGAGGATGACGCATTGAAAGTTTCAGCTTATCGAGACATGCAAACACTATGGCGTAACTTCTCATTGCACATGAAGTCGGTATTATTTCTTCATGTTAATAATGCAAAGGAGATTCAATACAATCTCCTCATAAAGCTGAGATTTATTCCTTTTTCTCACCTGCTGTAAATGGAAAACACTTTGACTTACAATCCCTCCCATTTAAATTTGAACAAAAGTCAAATGCTCAACAATGGAAGAAAAAAAAAAGTCCTATTTGTTTCACTGCTGCATATTGCCACCCAGACAATGACGTGCTAAATTTAAAAAAACGAATTGCAAATCACCCTTGTTTCATATTCAGCCCCCCCCCCCCCCTTAAAGAGCCCTCCTGCTAAAGATCTTTTTGACATATACCTTTAAGTAGAGGGAGATGAGAAATCGGGGATGAAAAGGAGTAGAGAAGGGAGAGAGGAGGAGGGGGTAAGGAGGAGTGGTGGCTGATAAGCTTGCTTGCTTTCAACTCTGTGGAGGATAAGGGAGAAGAAGTTTTAATATCTCTAAATCAGCGGCTCGATATTGAAAGTGTCATCTAATTGAAAATGATTTAGGACACCGGGCCCGCCTGGCAATCGTATATAAATTCACTCCTGACACCGGCTCCAAAGTCTCTCTATTTCTACTTTATGAGTCATTTGCATGGTGGGGGCCTTGGAGAGTATAAACCATGCAAATGATATGGAGCACCGCACAAGGTGATGTATCCCCCCCCCCACCACCACCTTCTCCTCCTCCTCCATCTCACTCGTTCTCCCTCTTCGCCTCAGGAGAAATGCTTTCTGCTTTGCAGCTGCCTTTGTCCAGAAAGTCATTTATTTCTCTTGTTGTGGGCTCGCTTGCCATTTTACAGCTTCCTGCACGGGTTAGTGGGGGAGAGAGCCAGCTGAATAACTGTCGTCTTCCATTTGCGAGCCTGCGTTGAAAGTAATTTCCTTATTTTGTGAAAGATAGACGCCCCACAATAGAAATGCTGGTGTGTATCCCCACAGTACATAACAATAAATATGCCTGCGCTTTAACACAGAGCTGAAAGACCCTTACGTCAGACTGTGTTATTAAGTCATATCAGTACTGTCGATGGCTTAAAGGACTGAATGAGATGTTTTGCTTTATCTTTCAGTGACCTGACATTTCCTCAGACCACTCTCAAGTCACATCACTTGGCAGGTTCAATCATTTAGAAGTACGTGGTAAAATCAAGATCCTTGACATACAGAAGAGCAAGAAAAACTCAAATAAAACTAAATAGAGAGAATAGGGAGAAAAAAACCCTGAAAACTGGAAAGACGGTTCGTAGCCATTAGATTATCTATCACAGCAATCCTGGCGGTTCGTCTCTCCTCTCGGACGGGCATAAAAAGCATGTGAGAATTCAGAGGGACCGACTGTACACGCTTACCCTTTACAGCTCCTATAAAACTTTTATGACTTGAAAATCCTCTATTTCTCTCTCACAAAACTTGAGATGAAGGGATGAAGGGATGAGAGCGAAATGGAGACGGATGGAGCACAACATAATGAGCGACTCTGCCGCTCACGCTCTCCTGTAAATGGACCCAATTTTTTGTTGTATCCCACCAAAGCTGTTGTTATTAAGGTGCAGTGAAGTGGCATGGGGGGAATATCCATGCGCACATTATTGTCTGACACTGTGGCCTCTCGTTGTAGAAAAGGGGCTAAGTTTTCCCACAGGGTGTAATTTGTGTATAAACATGTGTGTCCTCGTTTTTTCCCTCTGGATCTGTGGTTTTGGTCCATTTACCAAGAAGACCGGCTCTGCGCTTTAATCTGCTGTGCATGTTTGTGTGTATGCTTCATGTTTTGTGTTTGAATTTTATATTAATGTGTGTGTGTGTGTTTTCTTCTGGCCCCTCACCTGAGCATCTAGGCATGCATCCTAATTTGGTAGTAAACATACATGTATGCAAGTGCCTGTATTTGTGCCTATATGCATTAGTAAGTAGATGCAAATTTTCCGAGGTAGGTACTGCGTAAGTGTGTGTGTGTGTGCATTCAGGAGCCGGTGAGTGAATGACTGCAGCAGTCTCATGTGTTGCCCAGGGAGCTCCTCCGTGCGGTGGCAGTCTTGTTTGTCTTCCACTGCTGCTCAAACAATGGTTCCCCGTGGGCCTGCTCTCCACCTAATTGAGAGACTACAGAGAGAGAGAGAGAGAGAGAGAGAGAGAGAGAGAGAGAGAGAGAGAAAGAGAGAAAGAGAGAGAGGAGTGATGGGGCCATGCCTACTCCAGCACAATTACAAACACACACATCATCAGACGCAGCCGGCACTTTCATGCAAGCACAAGAAAACGCCAAAACACACACACACACACACACACAGCCCCATGACGAAGTGTAAAGCATTACAAACTGTAATGGAGCTGCTGTAGAGCCACTGTACACACTCTATTATGAGCATCAACACTCTCTCACGCACGCACACACACACACACACACACACACAAAGCAATCACATCTGATGAAGAGACAACTGCACTTCATCTAGCAGCACAGAGAAGTGTCTCAGTGCAGAGGAAGACTAAACCAAATAGTCGATACAGTGCTGTGTTGGGTCTGAGTCCACTCTCCTTCACCAATACACACTGAGAAACTTCACATGGACTCTTAAAGGAACTTGTTTTTCAGTCTCAAGTGCAAGTTACATCAGTATCATCATCAGCAAAACAATCTAGCAACATTAATTTATGTATTCCTACTTACAAGTGAAGATATCTATATCTACTCAGATGTATATCTACATGATCCTTTAGGTGGTGGGGGGGAATATGTAAACAATCATTGTACTGTATGAATATCTTTCTCAATGGAGGAGAAAGACAACAACTTAGGTTGTGTCCCATTCATTTAAAATACCTGATTTTGCTGTTGATGTTGTCCCAAGGAACTACTCTCAAGTGGTGGTACTACAAAAAAAACAACTTTAGAATAATATATATATCAAGTATTGATCTCTATTGAGTGAGGTCATTTTCGGAAAGGAAGGTCATGTTGGTCGCTCTTCACTTTTTTTAGAGGGCTGTTTGAGGTAGAATTAGGTTCAGGTGAGGGTTGGGTATTCAGTTGTGATGGTTAAGAGGGTGTCAGGGTAAGGAATGTGTTATGCCAATGAGTGTCCTTACTAAGAAGTGTGTGTGTGTGCGTGTGCGCGTACGTGTGTCATGCAGGACTACCAGAATCAGAACAGACTGCAGAAACAAGTGGATTAGGACTTTCTAACGAGGACATGCAATACCTCTTGATGGATGACAGCCTTCATGCTGTGCTGCCATGCTTATAGCATCTGTGTGCTGGGGGGGGGGAGCATCAGTGTACGCGCACATGCTGGTGTGTGATTAAATTTGTGTGAGTCTGGCTGTGTACTCTGGTTTGAATGTGCATGTCTGCGTGCCATTACTGTCTTTGTCGACGTTTGTGTATCCAATCTCAGAAGGAAAAAGTGAAAACGATGTCCTTGAAAATTCACATCTCGGTAATAAGATTTCTCCTTTCTTTTTTTCATTTTGCAACAAAGCAGCCTCATTTTCTGCCCAGGTGGTAAAAAAAACAGCTCACAGGGTCAATAGAAAATATTTGCTGTGCACTAATGCTTCAAGTTTCCTATTGAAAGAGAAAAAAAAAGTTCTGATAGTTGAACAGGGTGCCCGTGTTCGTCCAATATCGTTGACACATTCACTTGGTGGCACAATGGAGCCCAAAGCGAGGAGGCATGGAAGTGTCGACTGCTTGTGTAGTCAATGGGGCCCTTTTACAAGCTATTTAAGGGGATAAAAAGCATGTCCTTTTCAGCACGACACCGGTGTCAGTGTGTTTCAAAGGCGCTCCAGGGCCATTTAGGAGCGGTGGCAGCGCCGCCTGCTTTGATTAAAGCGCCACAGTGCAGAAAGGAGAGAGGCAACACTCTGTTAAGTGAATATGGAAATGACCTCCGCCATCCGCTTTTGCTCCCACGCCAACCTTTCCAAATGCACAGAGCAGCAGAGATGAGTATGTCCCGTTTCTGTTTATGTGCCTGGGTCGAGGCATTCAAAGGAAAGAGCCCCGTTGTTATAACACACAAGGGAAGTGTGTGGGTGAGTCGCAGAGGAAGGAGAAGTAATGAGGGGAGAGAGAGTATGATGATGACTTGGTTTTGGAGCAGCTCAGGTATCCTGGTTTTGATTAATTAGTATGCTTATAATGCCACTGACAGACGGAGGGCATCTCTCTCTCTCTCTCTCTCTCTCTCTCTCTCTCTCCCCCTCCCTCCCTCTCCCCCTCCCTCCTGCCTCCTGGTGGAGCTACTTGCTTTACCCACAAGAGACTACTATAACTAATGCTGAAAATTTGAGCCCGGCGATTTATCGGTTGGCCGACAATATCAGCTGACACAAGCCTTCCACAGTTCGATGATATGCACCAATATAAGCACTTTTCAACTGGTCAAATAACCCAGTAATACCAACTAACATCTGACTTTTGTCTGCAATGACAATGGATCCAATCGGCTTTCACTCCGGGGTCAAATGACTCTGCTGTAGACACGGCTCCGATTGGCAGTGATAGAATAGTGACACCCACGTGAACGTGCTAATTTGAGTGAGTCAGCTGCGCTTGTGATGTTGAACATGACGCACAGAGAGGCAAACTCCTCTGCTGGCAATAGGAGAGGAGTCAATGGCCTTTTTTAATGTGTTTACCTGCGTTTAAAAAAACCTACGCGTACACCCACTAATTTCTGAGTAAAAGAGGTATATGAAAACTTTTATTTTACAGAATAAACACGCAGAAAAAATTGACATGTTGACATTTTATGAAAAAACAAAAATCTGCCCATAAGTATTTAGTGTAGGACAATATATTTTCACATGAGCTGCATTCAAGCCCAACCTCTGCACTTATGAAATGTTGATTAATTATGGTCAAAGAGGGCGATAGAGAGAAATAAATTGTTCCTTTATCTATCTCCTAGCAGTTCTGTAGGTGAGCTCATTTGCATGTGGGCTCTATTACGTGCCATTGGCCCTCAAATGGATGTGCACCGCCATAGAGGATTCCTGTAATTAACCCAACACAACAGAGTTGTCATGAGGTAATTGACCTAATTGTTTGGCTTGTCAGTTCCCGTTTTATATATTAAGCATTAAATATGTTGGGTGTCATTAATCAAAGGATTATCACATGTCCAGGGGAGGGCGGATGCACTGTGTCTTGGTCTTGTTCTGCATTGTGAGACGTTATAAGTGTCTACAAGGTGTTCTATAGCCTTACTTTTCTCCTTGTATTGTAATCGCCATAACATTTTTTACATGCTCCAGGCCTTTAATAGCTTGTGAAAGTTCCTATTTTATGGCCTAACAACACTCCATCAAATTATCCACCAGGTTTACAATGTGCTACCTTTGCAAGGCAAAGTGGGGTTCTTTGAAAAGACTGTAAAATTGAATTTTGTTTAGCCTGGGTAAATCGCAAATCAAAATCTGTTATTCCCAACAACATCATCCCATTACTGTAAAGCTCCCCACTCCTGCTTTAATGTACTATCTCTGAGTGTCGACATCAGCCTTCCATCACTGACACTTTTCTATGGACCCTTATGGAGGTGTGTTTGTGTGTCTCTGTGTGTGTGTGTGTGTGTGTGTGTGTGTGTGTGAGAAGGCAGATGGCTCAGGTCCAATTCACAGCTGATTCACGGCTGAGACTTATGTATTTAGAAGCAGATTGCCTCCAGGTTGCTATAAAAAGTGTTGAGCTGCCACTTTTATTGGATTTTTAAAGTGAGCAGATTACATCCTGTATATGTCTAATGGTTCCCCACACACTGCTTATTCGGTTTCAGCTCTCTCCTCTGGTCAGGTTTTGGCTTTTTCTGGAGCAAACAAGGAGGGGTGCACTTCCTTATATCCTGGTGCACACACCCAGTGCATTAATAACAATAACAATAAAAAGGTAATCAAATCTGTAAAAACAATATGTACTTAATGTTGGCCCAGGATCCACTGCTAAAAGCCCACCTCATCAAACTGCAAATTAGTCTCGGCCGTAACTTTATTACGGCCTGGCCTGGAGACGGGCAGCCATAAATAATTCAACTGCACCATCTCTGGGAGCGGCGAGATTTAATTCTCCAGAATTGAAAGTGTGTGTGCGTATGCGTGCGTGTGTGTGTGTACTTGCATAGATGCATGCATGCCTCAAGGTTTTGTTTGAGCTAGTATGTCTATGTATTTGTGAAATTAGACAACCCCCCCTTTCCTTTGCACACAAACACACACTGCCAGCACCACCCCACTCTCTCCCTCTCCGCTCCCCTCGGCTGGCTGCTGGCTTTAGCCTCCCATTACAGAGCATTCCCCACCAGGTAGCACCATGGCAACGCACTCAGCCGCATCCATCAGCCA
Source organism: Verasper variegatus (assembly GCA_026259375.1). Classification (NCBI taxonomy): domain Eukaryota; kingdom Metazoa; phylum Chordata; class Actinopteri; order Pleuronectiformes; family Pleuronectidae; genus Verasper; species Verasper variegatus. The sequence goes on along the minus strand of CM048044.1, from coordinate 13,468,059 downwards.
GCCAGAGCCCCACAGCCCTCCCAGCTACAGCCACCTAGAGAGAGAGACACCTACACACAGGGAGAAGGGAAGACGTGAAGGATGGGTTAGAATGGTGAAAAGGGGAGAAACAAGAAAAGGGGAGAGAAAGAGAGAGGGAATGTGAAGAATTGGAAGTAGCAGAGGGTGAAACTCAAACGCCTGAAATCTAACTTTAGAATATGTCAACAATGACACAGTTTTGGTGTCTTTTAAAGAATCCTTAAAGTGTAATACAACAAACCTATTGACCATGGTGTATAAAATAATGACCATGTAGTCATCCATGGCCCTGGTTGGGATTCACGCCACAAACGTTTGTGTCGTCACCTAATACCTCTTTTACATCGAAATTGAGGGTACCGGTATATGCAGGTTTTTTAAACAAGGGTTAAAATGCTTAATTAAGCCGATTGACATTTACCATTGCCAGTAGAGATGTTTGCATTTTACTTTTTTCTCTTATGTGTCATGTTTGATGTCACTAATGCGCCGAAAACCAAAAAGAAACTCTCTCACCTTGCTGCCAAATTAGCGCGTTTACCTGGGTGTCATCTTTCCATCACTGCACATCAGAGCCGGAGTGCTAACTTACGAGTTATTTGACCTGGGAGTGAATGTTGATAGTATCCATTCTCATTGCCGACAAAAGGCAGTCAAGTGTTTGTCCATCGGAAATATTCAACCAACTGTGGCACCTGCTAGCACAGCTTGTAGAGCGGGCACCTTGCATACGCAGGCTTGAGTCTGTGCAGGGGCCGCAGGTTCGTTTCCAACCCGGTGCCTTTGCTGCCTGTCTTCTCCCATACTCTCTCTCGTCATTTCACACTTACTGTCCTGTCAATAAAGGTGAAATGCCAGGAAAAAACCCCCATCCAACTGGTTTAACTGTGAGTCACTGTGGTTGTGCTCATCTTGTGCAAAAAGGGATTATTGCCATTTTTGGTTGTACGTCCATTTAAAGTGGCAAAATACTTGGCAGGCTAACAATCAGTTCAGACTCTATTGTAGCGATGTAGCAGCAAATACTCATAAGTTTCCAAGTCCATGCAATCAGTCAAAGCCATAGTGCATCAATGCCAGAAAACCATCAACCTGACAGCACAGAGAGCTCATTCCCCATCTCTCGCTATCTGCTTCTTGTTCTGTCCGAAACTACGGACTTGCCAAATCACCGAGCAGACAGCCATTGCATGAAGCGATGCCTCAGGACAGATGGAGGCTGTCTGCGGCTCATGAAAATGTCATCACGGTACCTGCACCATACATCTTCATTAACACAGCACAGATAGGCATCAGGGGAAATGCCCCCAGTTTGATGGGGAATGCTCAAGTGCAGTGCGTTAAGCTCAATGTGCTGAGCAGCAAGCAATTTGAATTCATTGTGTGTGCAGGACCAACCTATTAGTGGCATTTAGCTTTCAATACTGTCCACTCTCCCCCAGCATTGTGTGTCGGCTTGTCGGTATATGAGCGTGTGTTTTTTAAGGGTAAATGACAACTGGAGGCCGTGCCCCGGTGATGCATGTTGTGGTATAGCAGCATTGCCAAGCTCCTATACACTGACATCACTGACGCTGTGAGGGGTGAGGAGGGTGGTTTTGGAGAGGGAGGGGGCACCAGGGGGGAGACCTGAGTCTCATTTGTAATGGAGTGGTGGAATGAGAAACTGTGCACGCAGGAAAAGTGAAGGGTGTGTGTGTGTGTGTGTGTGTGTGTGTGTGTGTGTGTGTGTGTGTGTGTGTGTTGTATACTCTGTGCATGTGTGTGACTTTTGAATGATGTAACACCAAGGCAATATCAGCGGCATTACCAGCGGTCTGAGGGGTGAGAGGGGTGTAGAGCGAGCAGGACCTGGGGGAGTTTGTTCCTCATTCTCTCTCTCTCTCTCTCTCTCCTCGTGTGTGTGTGTGTGTGTGTGTGTGTGTGTGTGTGTGTGTGTGTGTGTGTGTGTGTGTGTGTGTGTGTGTTTGTGTGTAATGGAGCAACAGCTCTGTGGCCACAAAATGCAATCAGTTCCACTAAGGAGACATTCCACTGGCACCTGCCTCGCCTTGATCCCCCCCCCCCCCCACCACCACCACCCCGCCCTGTGGCTCGCTGAGTCTCGGCATGGATGCAGTGGCGCGAGCGATAAGGCCAATATTACTTGGGGATAAAAGCAGAATTAGCTACCTGCTGTGCAAAACGGGCACCAAGAGCCAGGGGGATCGAGGGAGAGAAGGGGGGTGCAGAGATTGAGTTTGTGCAGGGTGGGGGTCGTTCTGATAATATTGGATCGCTGTGGGAAAACTGGCCTTTCAACATCCTTTCAGCTCGTCTTTCATTAAAGCTCCTAGATATTTACCCTCTGGCTCAACTTCATCATCCCTCATTTTTCTGCTTTGGCTTATTTATCTGTTGCTCTCCGGCTCTTCTCGCCATCACTTCTCCCAAAATATATTTCAAGTTATAATCAGTTTTCTACCAACAGTCTCCTTTAATATTGACCACAATGATTCTCTAACCTTAACTGTGTGGTTGTAAATGTGGAACTATGACGACTAAATGGCACGGAAAGTGAGCATATACTGTATATAGTTGAAAAAGAAATCCTTCACGTACAACCACACCTGGTGCAGAAGGTCAATGGTGAAACAGTTTTGCCAACCCGGTGGTTTGTTTAAAAAACCTGTCGGATCATCAGCATGTGACCCCTTCTGACTTCTTATTACCAAAGTTCTCACCTTGCCACGTCTCACCAATCAGCTTGATGTGAACAGTGTTATTCCTACCAACAGTAATAATAGTAAAAAACACAATTTATGAAGAAAAAGCTGAGTTCTGAAACAGGCCCGGGCGGATGGAATGGTAAGACGACAGCCTGAGGGGCCCCTCGTAGATGGCACAGTTGTAGCCAATCGTACCCCTAAACACATAAAACACATTGACGTACACACTTCAGTGAGACCCCATCTGTTTCGTTTTGCTTTGGCTCTCATTCAGGTGTAACAGCCCGTTTCCAAACATGACCCAGTGCCTGAGGGAAGCCAGGCTGGGGGTGTGATGTGGCCCATCATTGTACAGATAAGGGTAAATACAGCATAAACGAAAAGAGCTGAAATATTGATGAGGGTCCGACATGGAGCCTGCAGCTCTGTAGCCTGGCTTCTATGAGGTGCTTTATCATGCCAGGCTGTAATTGAGCAGTAGGAGAGGGAGAAACCCTCAGGGCAGCTTGCAAGAGCCAGCAGCTACACTCCTGCACCAACCAAGGACCTCCCATGATGCCTCTTTGACTAAAACAGAGAATTGTAAGGAATCTACTTTCCCATCTTGCTTTAATTGGACATCATTTATCCTCCAAATGCTGCTAAGTCCATCTCTCCTGGGACTGATTGAAAGCATTATGATCAAATTTGGCTGGTGAGTGGGACAAGCAAAGTTTAGATTTCTACTTCATTACCTCTAGATATGCAGTAACCAAAAGGGATTCGTTCATTTCCTGCAAAAACGCAGAGAAATAGCTGGGTCTGAAACTGCTGGAGGCAGAACTGTCTACGGACCAAAAATTGTCACGCAGACAGATTGTGTTACATTGCATTTTATGGAAATAAGATTTCATTTGTGCAGCTATCCATGTCCTGTGAATGTTGACTCTTTTTGAGTCTGAGATTTATCCCAGACTTTTCATTTTTACTTCACTGGTCTGTTAACATAAGTTGCTTTCAGACATGTACTTGATTCCAGACATTTTCCTGAACAGGGGCTGTACGTGAGAACGCAAATGTCATAATTAGTTGCTGTGGGAATTTTCCGGAATTTTTCTCACAAGCCCCCTGGTAAAATGTCAGGGTGAGCCCATGTGAGAATCCATCAGGAACATGTCTGGAGAATTCAGCGCAAGCACGTGGTCATGATGTTTCTAGCACATGACAGTTGAAAAACCCCTCCAGACATTGTCAAGAGTTTGTTTGAAAACGTTTTTAGAAACAACCTGCAGCTCTCCCTGCAACTTCCCCCTCTCCTCCTTTGAGCATGAAACTTGCGTCATTGCTCTCATTCACATATTTAGCGTAATCCCCCCTTCTCCCTCTGGTGCTCGGGATAATGACTGTTGAAAAAAAAGTCCAATAAGGGAGCTCTTGGATTTTTACGATAGGTGGGCGGTTCAGGGACTAGACTCCGTGGCCTGTGTCACTCTGCTACACACTCCTGTTTAAATCTGTTAATTACTACACGGCTACATAGAGGGAGATTGACGAGTGTGTTGCCATGAGACGACTCGGCTGCTAATTAAGACGAGCTTTGGGAGGGAGGAGGGGAATCTGTGTGAGTGAGGGAGCGCACGCTCGCATGAATAACCTTTCGCATAAATCTGTGTGCGTTTTTGTTTTTTTTTTGTCTTCGTGCTCGCATGTTGTGTAAGTACATGTGAGCGCGAATCTGTTCAGGGAGTGCAGCGGGGGTGCAGGTTCACAGTTTCAGAGGAGACGAGGGGTTGATGGGGGCTGGTGTGATCTGCGGGGGTACCCGTGTGAAACAAGCGTGATAGGTGGAGGGGGAGAATCTGTTATTTTTTGCGTAATTACCTGATAATTGTGTCTCTGACTGTCAGTGATTGCTTTGTTTATGAGAGGCAGAGGGCTGAATGAACTCCCAGTGCTTTGACTCACACCGTCTCTGCTGCTCCTGGTGTCTATATTTGTCATTAGGTGTGTGCACCTCGTGGACGTGTTGGTTAAGATACAGTGGGCCTCTGGTGTATTAGTGAAGTGCATACAGAGGCGTATCTTCAGTCAGCTTGACACTGAGGCACAGTGGAAAGAATTTGTATCTCAGTGGTGTACCTCATAACTAGTTTTCCTCAGGTGTGTGCCTCCAGTTATTGCATGATATGACCTGAGACGTTGTGGAAATTCAAATTAGATGAGATGAAATGCGTTCGAACATACATGCAATTATTACTGCTGGTCTTCAGTCAGATTTCATCCTAATTCATTGGCATCACAGTAAATAAATCTGAAAGCACAATACTGTATTGCACATGCAGTTTCTATCAATAACAAGATGCTCTGGTATTACCATACCATGGCAAAAATGGTATTACCAGAAAAATGCTTGAAGTGGCGTTCACGTGAATTTTCCCAGTTGGAACAAATGTTCCCGATTATTCCGATACCACATGAATGCACAATATGTCTGTTGTCTTATCCTCCCATACATTTAAATTCCTTGTTTTCACTGCCCACAGAGCTACAAGGTTAGGGGATTTTATTTTCCTTCACAGAAGAGCGAGACCTTCTCTACTTTCAGTCTCCGAGGTGTACGGCACATGAGGTATGACTCTTGTGACCCTGCAGCACTGAGAGCATGAATGTGCATCACAGAGAGTGGCGGACTAGTCCTGTGGGTTGTTGTTTTTCCAGTGAACTGCACCTTTTAAAACCAGTGAAATGCTTCTGTTTTCCTCATACAACAATGGAGCCCAGCTGGGTTGCTGAGGCAATTTAACAGAGGACGTCACATGAGGATGTGCATTTCCAGTATGGATGTCTTACCTGGGAATGAGCCGTGGCGTCAGCACTGTATTGTCTGGTGAGCTATAGTGTGTGTGTATACTGAGCTCTCACAGGACCTGGCTCATTAGAGAGTTCAGTTTATGATGACACATAATGGTCCCTTTCTTCAACATGTGGCATCCACCACTGAGATATATGGAGCAGCACTTGTTTCCAGTTGTGTGATTTCAAGTAAACTGGTAAAGAATCATTGAGAGTTCGCATTCTTGCAGTATATATTCTTGAATTATGGAATCCACTTGTAAGGCTTTTGCTTCACTCTCCATGTCTCTCCCTCTTTTGTTGTCCCAGTCTTTCACGCATTCTGCTATAGATATGCTAAAAGTGAAAGTACCAAATGACCTTCAGCTGTCTCTCTCTCTCTCCTCTTCTCCTCTTTCTGTTGTCTTCTAAAAATAGCCCCCCCCCCCCCACAATCATCAGCCGAGTGCTGCGGCTGGCCCTGTGGGCACAGGCTTTGGCAAGAGGGTGCCAGAGATGAGCCTAATTAACTCGTTGAGAAGGGGGAGAGCAACAGAGGGAGTGTGTGGGGTGGGGTGGGGGGGGGTGTAGAGACAGAGAGAGAGAGAGAGAGAGAGAGAGAGAGAGAGAGAGAGAGAGAGAGAGAGAGAGAGAGAGAGAGAGGGACAGAGGCAGGGGGTTGGTGAATAATGACTGATAGAGTGATGGAGAGAATGAGGGATAGATTGGCGCAAAGAGGAAGATGAAGAGGAAGAGGGGGAGATAATGAGAAGGAGGGGTCAGAGACGGAGAGAGGAGAGGCGAGGCGAGGTCTCTGGGGCAAGGATATAGTGGTGAGCGAGGCACAGGGAGAGTGATGGAGAGGAGCGCTAATTAGACGTAGGACCAAAGCCTCTTCTCACTTTACATGGCGGCGGAGGGGGAATGGGAGAGAGGAGGAATGGAGATAGATGGATCAGGCGGCTGCGGCGCCAAGATATGAAAAGGAAATATGTAATCTTCAATACGGAGAGAGCGAGAACGAGTGACGGCAATCTAGCCAACTCAATTAGCCCACATCTATAAAACAAACTGCTCTTAATCGGCTCCGTCAAGACACTCACGGGCAAATGAACTTGCTGCTTCCTGCGGGGAGATGCGGGGGGAGGCGAGGGGGGGAGAGATAACGGCAAAGATGGAGACACCCCTTCATCACCACTCCACCTCTCATAGCACTTATCTGACCTCCACTCAAGGTGCTTAAAAACATCTTTTATCCATTTTGCTTTTTGCTTTTCACTCTGCATTTTCATTTCATTTACCTCCTTCACATTACTCAGACTCTTCTACATACATTATCTTCATGTCTCTCTCTCTCTCTCTCTCTCTCTCTCTCTCTCTCTCTCTCTCTCTCTCTCTCTCTCTCTCTCTCTCCCTCCAGTTATTTATTTATCTATCTGTCTGCCTCTTTCAAGGTAAACAGGCATAGTCAATAACAATTCAAGGCTTTTTTGTCTTATCTTTTAAAGCAATGGTCTTTTCTGGTTCTATTACTGTTTAAACGTCTTATTTACATATTCTACCGAATATTTCCCCATAATAATAATAATTAGTCTAGAAGTTGCCAGTTGTGTATGTTTTGCTATTTTTCTAGATTTATGCCTGTTGTCAGAAACTAATGACCATTCAAATAGATTTACACATATGTCATAATACTGTATTTTAGAAATGTCCATATAGTCTCTCTACTACTTTATTCATTAATCTCCACATAAACTGCACTACTACTTAATGATAGTGTGGTATTGACCAAAATGTTTGCAGACATGGATGTTGAATCCAATTGATTTAAGGAACTGGGGGCAAATACTTGAATCTAATACATTTGACTAAATGGTCTCTGATTCAACCCCCAAACTGGATGAATCTGAGCAAGGCTCTTGATCTATAACTTCCCCAGTACAGCCTCTCATTGGTCAACAGATCAGACTTGTGTGTGTGAAACTTTGAGATATTAATGTGTGTACCTCAAAAAATGGGAACTACGCCTTCCAAGATAAGGGAGAAACTCTCAGTGAACCTTTTTTGTCTAAACCCTTTTTCCACTGGTCAAAAAAGGCACAATGGCAAAGGAGTCCACCTGCGTTTTCCTGCTAATTTTGGTGTAAAAGACGTTTAAATAAGGATTTGAAAAATAGTGAAAAGAGCAAAAAGGTTGAGTATAAGTTATTTGTAGTTAAATAGATAAAACTTGCAAACATACTAGTGAAGTCACAGTTGCATCACATTTTGTTTAGTAATGTATTTTATGAAGTTGTCAAGTTGGCACATCCATGAGCCATCTCAGCCGTATGTCCCCATGCTAACCCCCGCCTGCCCCGCCATCTTGCAGTCAGTGGCCCCTGATGAGTGTCCTGGCCCAGGCTCAGTGTAATTACTGAACAGGAGGTGCTAGTAGGCTAATTAACACGTTAACGAGCAGCAGCCAGCCGACAAGGGCCTACAGCACCGCCGGGCGAGGGTCTGACAACTTCATCCCCCATCTGTCACCACGAGCACACATGCACCTGTGTGTGTGTGTGTGTGTGTGTGTGTGTGTGTGTGTGTGTGTGTGTGTGTGTGTGTGTGTGTGTGTGTGTGTGTGTGTGTGCGCGTGTGCGTGTGCGCGTGTGCGTGTGTGTGTGTGCTTCACGGCATTTGTTAGCGTCCACCCTCTTCCTGCACAGGGCAGAATAGAGATGTTAAAGAGAAGTGGTTAAGTTAAATGCCTTTTGTTCATGAGACTGGTGGAACCCTCCCATGCCACTGTGCAGGGCGACCCTACAAGAGTCATTGCCATACATCACATTTGGCATCAGCCAGGTGGTGTGGTGCTCTGTGCCAGGACCTGTCATGCTGTGCTGTGCAGTGCCACGCTGAGAAGAGGCAGGCTATTTCTTGGATGTGCTCGTCTGTGGTTGAGTTTTGACAACATGGGTTTTTGGAGGGGATTTTTATTTAATTTTATTGTTTGACTAAAATATTGAATAGTAAACTGGACTCATACCACAATAATTGACCAAAGCTGAAATAATAGCCTGGTCAAAAGCCAAAAAACTAATTGAATGAATGAAGATGTGGTTATCCCTGTAACCCACATAAGTTTGTCATATCACAAGTTGGCAGTGCGTACAGAAACTGCATTTTGCACAAAGCCTACTCATGGTGTTGACGAGGTTGTGTTATTTTCTAGTAAAGGAAGCAGACACATACACCAAAGCTCTGTAGTTCAACTGTTCACATCCTATTTGATGTGTATCACCAGATGCTCAACAGAGTACAGGTCAGAAGTTGGTCAATACCATTCTGCATTCATGTTGCCAGGGGTCTGGTTGCCAGGTGCTTTTCCTTCACTCTGTGCCAGGTTCAGGCAGCTGGACACTGGCCAGTCACCACAGAAAGGCTGATTGAATTAAAATAAATGGCCGGGAGATGTGTCATTGATACAGAACAAATGTTATGTGAATCTTCCAGAAACCAAGTGGGAGTTGAAGACGTGGAAAAATCAGGGCCATTGATTTCTCTAAGACCACAGAGCTAGTTATACCTGCCTTCACCCAGTCCTGTGCTCTGATTGGCTGTAGTTCCTGCAGAGTCGTCCAGATATAAAACATGTTAGAAATCTAGCCAGAAGAGGCTGTGTGTCGGCGAGCCTGTTGAATCATATTTTCGAAGCGTTCACACAGAAATTGCCAATTGCTCATTGGATTGCACATTTGGCTCTGATTATGGGCTTTTGTCGGTGCATTCCAAAGTTGGAAAATTGGGCTTAGATGTACTGTAAACTAATCATAAGAGTCTGTGCTGGGAAAAGTTGCAGGAACATGGTGGTGGAGTTATCCATTGAGCTGAATTGTATCTTCTATCTGAACCCAGCTCTTCCTGCCACAGTGTGCCAGCTGTGTCATGCCACGGCGCACTACGGTTAACCAGCAGCAGCTGATGTGGAACACAGATCGCTGGCACAGATACAGACAGCTCACCATTACTGTCACACTGCTGGTGCACCATGACAATGAGATGAATTTATCAAGAGGTGTTCAATTGGACACAGACACTGGATTCACAGCAACAGCATACACATGCTGCACAGCAAGACTCAGCAATTGCATGAGATTCATTCAGAGAAATTAAGATTTGTCTTTGTTTATGCCTATGTGCCGGTGACAGCCGTCTGTCCAGGTGTCCGTCCCGTTCTTGTGAACATGATATCTCAGGAACACCTTGAGAGAATTTCTTTAGGCTTGGTTCAAACATTCACTTGAACTCAAGGATGACCAGATTCAAGGTGAAACATCAAAGTCACAGTGACCTAACTGTCTTGTGAATATGATGTACGAGCAACACCCATAGAACCTCTCATTAAATATTTACTTGCACTCAAAGATACTGATACTGGAATTTGAAGGTCAAAGGTCAAGGTCATTGTGACCTCACAAAATGCTTCTTGGCGTTATGAATGCATTATCGTAACAACACCTCAAGAGAATCCTTTCAAATTTGTCTAAATTGTTCACATAGACTCAAGTATTAACAGATTTGATTTGGTTGGTCGAAGGTCAAGGTCATGATGGTTTTGGCCTCTTAAACATCATATCAAAAGTCTGCCTTTAGGAAATTTAACCTGTTGTTGCTTAGACTCAAGATTAGTCACCCCAGGTGTTGCTGACATTGCACTGCATTCACATACTGTTAGGTCACTGTGACCTTTCAGTGGTCAAAGGTCACAGTGACCTAACAGTATGTGAATGCAGTGCAATGTCAGCAACACCTGGGGTGACTGACTGAAACGGTGCTGGTTTTCGGGGCATGCAACGGCTGGGTAGTAATTCAAATTAGACCAGACTCATGTCAGGGTTCATGTTGGTAGTTAGACGATCAAGATATTATAGGCAAGATAATGGGAAACTCTTTGGTGCATTGCTAATAGCACATTTAAAACTTTGGCAAATGGAGTCTGGGTGAAATCAGTGAAGATGACTTAATGGGCTGTACAAACAGTTTTGAGGAATAAATTGCTTGTCTCCATCTCTTCATGCTGTGTCCGCACATCTTGAGAAGGAAAAATAGAAGTGAATATTATTCAAACGCTGATCCTGTGTAGCTCTGGTTCTTGTGCAGGGTGGAGTTGATGGGGTTTACGCAGTGCACTTTCTGTCCACCCCTTCTCATGTCTCATTTCTCCCTCTACACTGAGTCCAGAGTACCGCTCCTCCTCTGTTGTCAAGACAACCGCACACAGTGGCTCTATGTCTGTCTGTCCATTCGTCTGTCAGCCATTGCCTGCCTGTCTATTTCTGTTTGCAGACTGAGACAAATATTTGGCGGCAGCCGTAGCAGTGTGACTGATCACAGGAAGGCTGCGTCTGACTGATAAAATAGATGTCGAGGCTTATGCTCATGCTTTTATGAATAGAACATACAAGCTTCCTTCTTTCACAAGTTGCAGATTTAAACTTAAAGAGCGTTTTTATTTTTTTTCTCCATGACCCTGTTGTTGTCTAATCAGCATCTTATTGTGCCTGCGCCTGGGGTCTGCAGTATTACACTGTCTCAGCAAACAGCACGCTCTGCCCAGCAGCCCGACTGTGCTTCATATCCAATTGGTTTGATTTCCTCTCTGAAGGAACACAAGGCCCCCCCCCCCCCCCACACACACACACACACACACTCCCCCAGCCCTCTGAAGCGTGGCAGATAGTCTTTTCACGCGGTATAGACCCAGCGCTCTTCTCATTCATCAGCTTGTGTATTTGCATTTTCAATTAATTGCCGGCGTCACACACAGCAACTCCAAAAAGCAACCCCAGCTTTGTGTGCGACCCTTAATTGTGATCATTACGCAATGCAAGTAACCCGCCTTTGAGTGTTCAATTGTACACTGGATTTAATTATGGGAACGGAGCTAAAAGCATTACTCAACAGTCTAATAGACCAAGATACTGGAGCTATTTTCTCTGGAACTGAATGAAATGATGGTCGAACGCTGAACTGATAATTACTCATAGCTGCGGCTGCTGATTTGCATAGTTTCGTTTCAAAGGGGATTTGAGCGTATTTGAAAACACAGACACAACAAATACAGTTGAAAGGAACATTCCAACAGTTGGGCAGTTTAGCATGTCATGCCTCACTGAGAGTCAGATGAGATTAATATAAATGTCATAACTATGTATTCAGAGGTGCAGAGGCTAGCTCTTTCCCTCTACTTCCAGTCGTTGTGCTAAGCTATAGGTTAAGATATGAATTCTTCTTTATGTTGCCCTATAATTCTCGGAAGGATGGCGAATAAATACATTTCTCCGAACACATTCTGGGTCTTATATCCATGCAGACACACACATATTCACAGGCAGCCAAACACACTCTTATTTATTCATATATACATGCAGACACACTCTCACTCACAAATAGATTTCACTTCTTGCATGCGAGCGGTTAGGAACAAAGAGGCGACGTGATGCAGGGGGGTGAAAAAGGAAGGAATTATTTTGTGCGTGGCTCTGTACCTGGGGTTGGAGCCTCGGCTCTGGAGTAAATAAGTCACTGCGAGAGTGTGTGCTCACGTTGCAAATCTAAGGAAGGCACACATGCAAAAGCACACACACACACACACACATATGCGCAAACTCCCAGGAGCAGGAACAGGGACAAAAATTCAATCTTGCATCTTGCTACAAATCCACACATACATGCTCACGCATGCACGCACAAACTAACACACACACACACACACACACACACAGATAGCCCCCATGCTCCAGTAATGAAGCTCTGTGTGTTGCATTCACGCTTGGCCACTGAGCCAATAACACAAAGCCTTCAGCTGTGACTCCCCCCCCCCCCCCCCCCCACCTCTCCACCTCCCCTTTTCTCTCCCCACCCCACTCTCACCCTTTTCTTTTTTACTTCTAATTTCTTCTTCCCTTGCTTTCTCACTCCCGCTTTCCCTGAGCCCTGATGAGATATCATACTGCCGTTGCCATGAAAGAAGCAAGGACAATTTGACTTGAGAGAGAGAGCGAGAGAGAGAGAGAGAGAGAAGAGCGGGAGGGGAAGATGGAACGAGCGGGTTTGAGAAAAAGAAAGACAGGGAGAAGAGGGAGCAATTGTGTACAACTGGAGACTCTGATATAAATCTTAATATCCTATTTAAGCCTTTTCTTCATCACAGGCCCTGATTTATTAGCAGGGCCTTCCCCGCAATTTATCAAAATAAACTATGAGCTCACAGTCGTGGCCGTGCAGTGGGGCAAATTAAAACAAACAGTAGACTGGGGGGTGAGGGGGCGGGGTTGTCATTGAGGGAGACATATACACACACATGCATTCATATGTATTGTTTACTCACCCTTTTCTTTACCTCTCTTCTGTCTCCATCTGTGGGTTCGTGACAGGCCGAGGCCAGTTAGTGTGAATGGTCGAGCTCCCCCGTGAGCCTGAAGGGAGACACGGGGGAGACACAGGGACAGAAAGAGAGAGAAATCTCGTGGTGGGGGGGTGGGGGTGGTGTTCACAGATCTAAGATGCCAAGGAGGGCTTTTTGTTAAAGCTGGACAAATTTGTTTTGGGATCTCGAGTGTATCAGTTGTGGAGAAGTGCAATCTGAAATCCTCTCAATTAGTTCTGTGTGTGCACTGCTGCTCTGTGTGTGTGTGTGTGTGTGTGTGTGTGTGTGGAGGTATTGGGATGAAATAGCAGGCAATGGAAAAGAGGAGACCTGATGAATAAGGGTAGAACTGCAGGAGAGGAGTCCAACAAATGTAAACAACATACACACTGAAAAATAGAGAGAGTGAAAGTATAGGAGAGAAAGAAGTTGTGATCAGTTGTGAGAGAAGGTGTGTTTAGGCTTTTCATCAGACAGGCAAGAAGCAGCAAAGGATTGATCAGCTCCTGCGATTCTCTAGTCATGAGAGGGAAGGATACGAAACACATTTTTAAATGAATTGGCCGAAAGGTCTGCTCCATTTTTAAAAAACTATCACATTTATCACATCTCCTCTGATTGTTCTTGTAGGATCAATCATCTGTAATTTTCCTCCTTGTGGGACAGTTGTGATTTCATCAGCCGTGATTTCCCCGCGGGCGAGACGCAGAATCGACTTAACCCACCGGTCAATCAGCCATGAGGTAACTGATCACCATCCAATTGTGAAGAGGCCAGATGAGGTCGCCAACCTTGTCCCCCTTGACCTTGCTCGTCTGACCTCTGGGTCTGGACCAGACGCCGGTTTAATCAATAGCAGGGGCAGGTTGTAAAAGTCCGCTCCCAAGAGAGGACTCCAAACAAACCATCAGTGTCCTGAATGGCCAGGCTGACTGTCAGTCATGTGCAGCATCACGCTTCTCACAAGCTTGTTTGTTTTTATTGGCAGTGACAGAGGAGGGAGTCGAACACTGAGGGGAACAAATCTGTGACAGGAGTGAACTCGGAGACTGTTTTGTCCTCCTTCTGTTTGACTCTGATGTTTCATGAGAGGATCCTTGAGAATTTGTTTTCATGAATGAATCTAGAAATTACAATTGACATGGTTTAATCTCAGGCGATTTAAAGTGGAATAGTTGCACCACAATTTTGAATAATTTCCATATCTAAATTAATGAAGTTAAGGCTTTCAGTTTATTCATAGTCCCTTTGTTGTACTGTACAGCCAAATACATATTAATCTGACAGATAACAAACAAGAGCCAATGTTGTTACTCAGTACAGCACATACCCCCCAGGGCCAAACAGTTTCCTCAAATTCAAATACCTCACAATGTTAAAGAAAGTCAAAATATAAATCCTGCATCAGTTCCTCTCTGGATCCTCACCGAAATTTCATGGGCTCTTTCATGGCCCATGTCCCATCTGTCCACCAAGTCTCGTGGTAAATTCGTTCAGTAGCTGTTGAGTTATCCTGAAACAAACAAACAAACCCATTATAGGGACTGTATACATCCACCAAGGCTGATTGGCCACTTTACCATTGTATTACATATTCAGATCAGATACATATACCACGTGAACAGACGTTTTCTGCTCACATTCAACACAGGAAAAATATCCATTCTCTGATTTAGTTGAAAGGAATATGTGTTACCGTACAGTAACTGAATAAATATCCTTATTTTGATTCACGAAATCTGGATCTAAACCAAATGTCATGTATTCATAGATAATAGCACTTTTTTCATAAAGATCTCTGCATTATTACTTAATTAGAATAGAAGATAGCCCTATATCACAATGTTAAAGAATTCCTGAATTCAGATCCACATCAAGATTTATTTGGTTCTTCCCTGACCCACAATGCATCCTTCCGCCAAGTTCCGTGATAATTCGTCCAGTAGTTTTTGTGTAATGCTGCTAACTAACAAACAAACGCTGATGGGAACATATCCTCATTGGCGGAGGTTAATATGTTGAAATAGGTCATGATTTTCTTGTAGTATAACCAAAACAACTGTTTTGTGTTGTGTAAAATGTTGTATAATTAATGTAAAGAAATTGCTTTTTGGCTCATTCATGTGATGTGCATCTTTACTTCAATACTAGTGTCCTTTTTTTGGAGAACATTATTTACAATCATGCAAAAGCGATGTAAGTGCTGCTGTCTTTCTCTAAGGCTTCAATACAATCCCCACAACCTCGACCAATAAGACAGCGGCCTTCAAGTTGCCTGACAGGCAAAACCCTGGGTAAAAATCAACTATATATTGCTCCCTAAAACAAGTAAAGTTTATATTCGGTAGCGTTGACAAACTCAGATCTAGAGAAACGATGATATCAAACTGTAAAAAGTAGAAACTCTGCCCCTTGTGTTCAGTCGTTACATGCAGAGGTGAGTCTGGGTTTATATGGACTCAGTTATGTGTTCAGTGATGTGTAAACACAGACTGTGTGCTCAACCTAGAATGACAAATCACAGCCTACTATTTTTCCTGTGCTCCCCCACTCCTATCAAATGACTGTTTCCAGGCAGATCTACTTTTCAACACGGCCACCCTTTGTGTCCCCTCTCTCCTCTGTTTTTTCCACCAAAAGACACAGTTCAGCTCTTTCCCGCTCCTATTGTATTCTCCTGATCAAACCTGGGGCCCAACCTTCCATCCCATCCTTCTCTTTTCTCTCCGACCACCTCTCCATTCATCTTCCTTTTTATCTCTGTCTCATCGAGGTCCCCGGTGGGAGCGTGGAGGTGACAGGCGTGTGTCTGCCCGGCCCTGCTGTCTGCCTTTCTAATGAGCCCAAAACACAGGGGGTCAGCCTATTATGGAGATGAGAGGATCCAGGAAGGCCAAAAGGTGGCAGACCTCACTAATGGGGACCTCTTCTATCCTCCACCCCTCCCTCCTACCTCTCCTCGCCTCTTTTCTCTTCCTCTCCTAGTTCCTTCTTCCAACCATCCATTTTGTAAGTCTGCACCAGCCTGTCCTGCAAAAACTAATGAAGGGGCTCGTATGCTAAACTGGAGCTGTGGCCTCCTGCTCCTCCTGTTCATCCTTCTTTTATCTTTTCATCCAGGAGCTTATTTGAAGTTTGTCTCCCCCGTCGCTGGGTCGGCCAGTCGGCTGGTTCAATCATCTCTCCCAGCCCAGGGCCACCTCTGTTTGTCTGCTCAGCTTCAACAGGGTCTCTCTGTAGCCAGGCCCTGCGTGGAGCCTGCCACTGTAGAGAAATGTGTGTGCTGTATTTCTTCAGCCTCTCCTCAATGATATGCAGCCCTCCCGTCGCCGTCTCTGTGGCACGGCCTCAGTCAGGTTGGCTTTGACTTGCAGCCAGATTTCAGCCACACAGGGACGACAGGAGACAGAGACACAGTGTTTTCTTCGCTTTTAAGAATTTGTGTTTGAAGCTGGCAAAGGCGCGCACACAAACACACACACATACACACACTCACACAGTCACACTTATGTGATATCTGATCCACACCCCTACCTCCTCTCTGCCTCCATAAATTTAAACCATTTAACCATGCAATATAGATTAATTCTCAAGGGGGCGAGATGGTGAATTAACCTCAGGTAAATACGTCTGTGTGACTGTTTAATATCGAGTTGTAGCCTTGATGAAACCGCGTTCAATAATCCCGGCACAACATGAAGCAGCGGGGTCACCCTCATCGGGTTGTGGCTCATTAAAAAGTAAAAAAAAGGGCAGAGGAACCTGCCTCGTTAGCACTTTCTTCAACATTTGATCTGCCGATGTCCTGGGGATGTATTCTATTTTACTATTTGCCAGTCAAAAGCTCACCGGGTGTTTTTGGTTGCTAGGTCAAATGGAATGATTAAACAGGAAGCGATTCATTGGTCAGATCGGGTGATATGCAGATTAGAGCTGCCGTGCTGTGCCAATGCCTGGCAAAGAAAAAAAGCTCCAACACCACATGCCGGGAATATTCTGAGATGGTTGTTGCTAGGGGAAATGTGGGGAGGGGGGTTAGGAGAAGTGTGAGCTGTGAGCAACACACCTGTATCGCTTTCAGCACGCTTTGTGCAACACTTTCTACTTGCCAGACTTTGGAGGCTTTGATATTCCTCCAGACTTTTTTTCCAAATCAAAATGGGAAAACAAATCCTCCTCACTCTCTCAGGCTGCGTATTAGAGCCAAAAACTACTCTGCAATGAAACAGAATCAGTATTTGAGAGTATTAATTATTAATAACAGTGACAAACGGGTTGTAAGCACTTCTGAGGCCGTTCATGTGTCAAATCAAATCCCACACACCTCAGCTAGTTCAAATATTTGAGACGATTTATTGAAATTTTATTAATAAAATGCTCCGGGCTCCTGTAATTATCTTGCTTGCCAGTGCCCGAGGTTCCTCCTTCTGAGGGATATTTAGTGTCATAGCTGAACTCATCGTGAGAGGGTGGTCCTGATGATTAGCCCCTGTTAGCGTCAGGTCTCATCCACTTCTCTGTGTTATCCCTTTAGCATTAGTCTAATGGCCCGGGAAACACAGATAATGATTCTGAGCCCAGATTAGCATGTGCCACCGCTGCCAGACACACAAGCACACACACGCTGTGCATGTGGACACTTGCAGACATAAACTATGCATAAGCAAATAATCACACATACCAACGTATAAATGTACAAATGGAGGTTGTAGAGCAAATGATGTGGTTTAGCAAAGTATCCCATTGATGAAAACAAACAGTTACTGTCCAACCACAATCCCTCAAGATCTGTCTTTTTCTTCTCCACTGCTTTTGAACTCTAAGGATTTTTTCACTCCTGAAAGTCATTTAGTTTTTTTGGTTTTGTATGACATATGTTCTTCTTGTCATCATCACCTGAGGGCTGCGTCTGACTGTACCTAATGTTGATTGTTGACAATTCAGCTATAGTATTAGCTCAAATGCATGGTTTGGTTTGGTTTGGTTTGGACTAATCTGAAAAATCTGAAGGTCCAGACCAAACAAGGTAAAAAAACTCATTCAAACCCATTCATCTCCAGTAGAAGTGCGTTTTCAAGGGTTGCATTCACATTTAAAATGATGTCTGTAACAAATAAAAGATATTTTGAATCTGAAGTAAAACTATCATTAATATACTAAACACACACTCTAAGCCTCCTCTAAACTGATGGCTATCGGCAGCGCTGTCGCTGCTGTGAATGTGAGCAACACAGTGAGCTGCTATGCACCAGTAGAAAACCAAAAACTGTGGTGTGTGTGCTTGTGTGCTTGTGTGCTTGTGTGCTTGTGTGAGCGCTTAGAGGAGGCCCAAGGCTTCGTCTGTGATGTGTCCTCTGAAGGAGGAGTCGTGTGGGTTTGGATGCAAATCTGTGTGTGTGTGTGTGTGTGTGTGTCTCTGTGTGTGTTTAAACGTTTCCCTGCCATGTGCATAAATGTTTACAGCAGCATGGGTGAACATCATGTGTGCATCTTGTACCTTGTGCATGTATACATAAATGCAGGCCTCTGTGTGCATGTGTGGCGGTCCCCCCCTGCAGGGCAGTGGAGTGGGCAGGAGGGAGGAGGCTTTTTCCTGTGCTGTCTGAAGTCTAGCCATCTGTAAAGAGAGACCTCTTCACGTGCAGCCTGCTGGTGATAGTCACTTATGCTGCATCTGACATCCAGTCTGGCATCAGTGATTATAAAGCCCTCACCTCTTGATGTGTCCCTCTGTAGTAGCCATCAGACCCCCTCTGCTCAAACACGACAATCCCATTTTGTGTCAGAGGGCGGTGAAATTAGGTTCATGTGTGTTTGCTTTTTGGTGTGTCTGGAGGTTGTATGATATGAGTGTGTCTGTGCATATGTCTCTTTTTTGAAATGGCTAATGGGATTTGTCTTTGTTTGGTTTCCTAATCCCGTCTGAACTAAATCATCATTTTTTGGTAAGAAAGTGGACTTTCTTTACCAGCTCTGCTTATTAGCCCTTTTCACAGTAAGACACCTGCTGATTTGACAGGTGGTTCCTCCCTATTGCGTCTTTGTTCAAGTTTCATTCTCTTCCTCTTTCTTTTTACTTTACTTCCCTATTTCTGGACACAAATTCTTCTCCCACTCTATTTTCCTTCGCCCTACAGTTATTTGTTCTCACCCGACCTTTCCTGTAGCTTCTTGATCATAACAATTCCTCTGTGTAACAAAACCTGCTGATCAAGAAATGATCAATACACATGCCCACACAGGGCTGGCATTCACCAGAGAACTGTAAGCCCAGCATGAACACTCCTTTGAGACAGCTACACAGAAATACAGTACATATTGTCTGTGTGATTAGTCAGTACCACAGGGTGCAGTGTGTCTGTATGTACGAGTGTGTGCGTGAGCATGTGTTTGATACCGTGCCTTTTGTGTTTGAGAATCAGAAGCCTGTATCTTCTGTGGTTTGGTGTCAGCCCCGTGCAACACCAATCTCACTTGTTCCTGTGGGAGCATGGTGCACCTTTATTAAGCCTTTACTCACAAAGAACAAATAGTTCCAGCGTGAGCTATCAGACAAATACGCCAGTTCAAACCCCCACAGCCTGGCCCTGCGCCATCTCGGTCTAAGCATGTGTTTCAATGTGTGTGTTTGTGTGTGGCTACCATTGGGGGCAAATTTCAGACTAAAAACCTGTTAACAAAAGCTGTGTCCTCAACAGAAATGGAATAGCCTATAATATTCACCATGAATTCATTTGAAGTTCGTCCTATTCAACAGAGACGACCATGTTGCACCACCATGTTTCTACAGTAGCCTGGAACGGACAAACCAAACATAGACTCGACAGATGGGCTTTCACAATTTTACGCAACCAGAAGTCCTTCAAAGGTTCTTCTACTCACCTCGAAGGGGAGGGCGAGGCGAAGGGTATTTAGTTTGTTTGCAATCTGCAACTTCACCACTAGATGCCACTAAATCCTACAAAGTGAACCTTTTGAATTATTTATGTGTTAAAAGACGAGTTTGACGAGTCAGATGAGAAGATGGATGCCATTCTTATGTCAGTGGTAGCTTCTCGTAAATGTGAAGCAATGAGCTTACAGCAACATTAGTTTCTGATATCACATTCAATTTATCTAAATTTTTTGTCTAAAGGCAACTCTCTCTGGCTTTTGAATGGCAGTTTACAGGATTAAAAACTGGAGAAACAGAATTTCAGTATTTGTTGAATTTATTTTACGAGAAAAATGAATCCAGGGTGAAGTCAAGCAACCTCAGGTGCCACCAGATATTACTTAGTCCTGAGAGACACAACCTCCTTACACAAAAATGACAAATCTCAAGGATACCGACCCATCTGGAGGGAAGAGAGACAAGAGGCTCAGACTCCTGAGAGATGAAAACCCAGATCAGAAACATCTGACACTGTTTGACGATGTTTTATTTTTAGTGTTAGCACTCTTCTAGTATTCCATTTTTTTTGTATTCTATAAGTAATGTTTGATTCTGAATCTTCAGACTTTTTCTTCTTTGGGGTTCTAAATTACAGCATACTAGAAACATGCCACAAAATACTCCACAAGCGCTAAAATATCTCCTGCCACAAAGGATTGCCAGTGAAAAGAACTTCATGTCATTCCGGCAGAAGCCTGAAAAATACCGTACCTCCACTTTCTCCATTAAAGAACCCTCTCCTCCTCTTCATGTGGTATTTTCGAGACTCATCTCAGAAAATGCCAAGACGTCAGAAAAATCAAAGCCAGGATATTGTATGTTTAAGCAGCTGCCGATAATGATGCTGCATTGAGTCACTAATGGATTTTGAAAAAGCTCTTGTCTGCCAAGAAACATCTTAACCTCTTTCATTGTGCTTTTTATTACCGGCAGGAGGAAACAGCCAAAGTGTGTGGTGCATTCTTTTACATTTCTTCACTGCACAATATCTGTGTCACTGGGATGAGGACGCCCAGAATGCAGAGGAAAACAATTTGAAGAAATTGATTCATACTTGGACTAAAATTAGTGTGTTTGCATGTTTTGTTTTTAGTTTGTTTTTAGATAGGTTCTTCCTATAATAGATCTATTCAATCATTGTGCAATTTATACTTTACAGTCCTATAAGGTAGCTTTAATCAATGAATCCATCCATATCCATGTAGCATCTACCAAACTTAAAGAAGAATTATGGTATTTTTCAACCTGGGCCCTGTGTTTATATATGTGGATAAATGAATGGCACATTTGGAATCGGTCCAGTAGATCATTGCAACCCTGCTGTGGCTACTATGTAACCTTATGGGTCAATTTGTCATTCGTCATGTCTCTGTCTGGGAACAGAGACATGACCATAGCTATTCATTTTGTTGTAATTTTTGGTTTTTAAGTGTCATATAATAGCAGAAGAATTCTGTAAATGTCGTTCCTGTCGTCTTGTTAAGAAGCTGCAGTAGTTGTGATGAACTGTTTATTGCAAAAATACGAACTTCGCAATTTCAAAAATTCAAGTTGCTGGTGCACGAGAAAATAACCCACATGCACACAGTCACACAAAGGGAAGAAGGACAATAGCACTGATTAATAAAATTGGACGCTATCAGTGAAGAGATCACCGAGATCCCACTTTCTCAACTACGTGTATTCTCTCAACACTTATCAATCAATCCACCTCAACAATGGCTCAAGAGCGTCACCCTTTCTTTTTAGATGGAAGATGGAAGACTAGTCGTGGGGACAAATCTGTATTTGGCAAGAGAGTTGTAATGAATTCAGATGAGGCGAGTGCATGCGCGCGCGTGTGTGGGTGTGTGTACATTTGTAAAGACACTTTTCAATGTGTCATTCACCGGAAGCAGATAAATACATCCGATCAAATACCAGCAGGTAAATTATTGAATTTCTGTTCCCATTAAATCTGAAACTGTCCATACAGTATTTACTGAAACATGACTCACCACATTGCACTGTTTCATCAGTGAGCCTTCCCATCATGATCACTGAGATGAGAGACGTAAGCGCTTGGTGTTTAATGTCAGACGACCTGTTTCTGTCCCTCTGGGATGATAACTGACTTTGTTAATTAAAGCCTTGCTTAAAATTGGTGTCGCAAGTGTTGCTATTGTTGATGTGTGTAATTTGTAGAAACACTTTTCTACAACTGCTACAGCATTGAGTAAATCATTGTGCAAAGATCACAATACACATGGGACTCATTCATTGTTTTCGCTAATAGAGCCGTAGACTTATAAAACTGATTATCATGGAAGGATTAAAGCCTTTTTTGTGTGATTCCAGTTGGTAGTGCAGCATAAATCCTGTAGTATCATATTTTGTCTTCTTTAACCTTTCAGAATGTACATTTTTGAATTAAAATACAGGTGAAAATTGAAATTTTAATACCAGGTGCGGCACAAACATTCAATATTTGTGCGGTGACATAGAATCCATGTGTTAATCTACTCAATTATGAGCTCTCTTGAGAAAATACAGTAAAAACTGCTCAGTGCATATTCCCTTTGTATGGTCCATTATGAACTACTTGTCACGGCTAATTTTCAGTGGGATGTGAAGTAGAAGGAAAAAAGTTCAAGACAGTCTTGAACTTTTGTGACGACTAATGAATACAGAAGTTACTATCACTTAGCAAGTTCTCTCTTTCATCTCCTATATTTATATTCCACAGTGTGATGCTAAAAGAGACCAAGTTCAACTCCTCATCCGTGTGTGTGTGTGTGTGTGTCTGTGTGAGAGAGAGAGCGTAGGTGCGTGCATTTGCCTTGTGTGTGTTTGCTTAACAGTAACTGTGTATGGGCACTGAAGCCCTCTCAGGCCCATGGTCTGTGAAATTGGGCTTCCCCTTAAGGACCTCACCATCAAACACACACACACACACACAGTGCATGCAAATGATTGTGTGCACACATACACATGTAAAGTTGCACTCTAAGATGTACAAAGAAGCAGGCACACAGAGATAGTAATGTTCCATATTTTCACTGTGTCTCTCTCCGCTGTGATCACACACCAATTTTCAGGCCATCACAGCGGTGATAAAAAGACACCGAGCGCAGGAAGGGAGTCTCCCTAATGCGCTCTCCACACAGCGGGGTGCGCCGTTGTCTCACACGCCTCCCCTGCCTCCCCTTACCTGCTCCCCGTCCCTCCTCCGCTCCTCTTCCCCTCAGGCCTGGCTAGATACATCCCCCACTAATTGGATTAGCCGTGACAGTAATGCACTGCTGGGTCTCAGTAGCACAAACACACACTAATAAATTGCACGGGAGGGGAATTAGCGTTTTTCACTATCATTTATGAGATTAAAAGAGATTATGAGTGGCAGAATTAAGTAAGTGTGAGAGCCTCTCGACAACAGGAGGAGAAGGTTTCTGACCTTGGAGTTGTGGACCGGCACCATGCCTGGACAGTCAGACACAGTAATTAGCCCGCAGACTAAGTTGCACGCCGGCAGACAGGCTAATAATAGTGTCATTGCTATTAATAATGAGAGTGATATCTGCGCTCGTAATTATGACAGTCATAATCATAATGATGTAAATCATGTTCCAAGTTAGCACTTTAATCATCATGCGTGTGTGTGTTCGGGAAAACACGGAGGTGATGGATTAATTTGAGGTTGTGTTTATGATTTAATGTCATTAGAGCCCTGTGTGTATCCAGTGGGTTTTCGTTTATGTAACACTGCTTTATTGTGAGAATTATTGCTATCTGTCTCGGGATTGTCTGGTTATCTATTACTCCCCATTACTCACGCTTAAATATAAGAAAAGGGTGTTTTCCTCTGCTCTTTCACACACAGAAGCACAAAGCTGAAGCTCAATCCGGCTCTCACAGGACATATGACAGTTGTATTGTATTTTACTTTTTTTTATAGTAAGCTCTTTCTACATTGCTTTTATTATAATTTGATTATTGCACTGCTGAACTGACCTGTGTCTTCTCGTCCAGCACCTTTCATTGGACTGTTGACCCTGTGTTAACTTGCACGTGACAAATAAAACTTGAAACTTGATTATAAATCAAAAAGAATTAGCACAGTCAGACACACACACACACACACACACACACACACACGCACGTAAAAAAACACACGGCTTCACACTTTTATTGCAGCCCCTCCTGGAGCTTGTTTTTTCATCTTTTCATCAGGCATCAGTAACCCTGCGTTCCAGCTTCTTCCACTGAGGTTAGAGAACACGCTGTTCCCTAACTCCACCGCATTATTGTGTTCACATCCAGCCAATTCTTTTTACTGGTGCCAGTCGACCTTTTCCCAATGCCTCTCCGCCGTGCTTCCCCTTGACCTTTTGCCGGATGCCATGTCTACTTTGTCCTTTTGTTTCGCCCCGAGGTAATATCTCACATTTGGGCTGGGTGATTTATTTACCGCCTTCCTATGCGCACGCACACACACCCAGACACACAGACACACACACCCATCAGAAGGCACACACAGGGTTTGGACAAACTTTAGTGTTGCCAGTCATATTCACATCAGTGTTTCTCCTAAATAAACTCTCAGGAAACCGTGGCCTCATTACTACAGACTGCAAGATTTACTTCTCTCACATCCACTTAGTGAATATCCACAGAATAAATCCAACTTCTTCTGTGAAGTACCATAATCCTGTATATGTATGAGGTGAAGGAGTTTTACAATTGTTGGGATTTTATGTGGAATGACCTACTAAATAAGTGACTCTTCCAATTTCACCTTCCTCAACTCCATTTCCCCTCTTAATCTGGTGACTCACGCCTCTGTTTTGACTGACTGTCAGTCAGCCTAAGTAGCGTATGATTGAGGTTTATTGCAGCAGATTTGGGCACCTCTGTTCGTATTTGCCTGGGGCTCTTTCTCTGCTGCTCCATGTCGAGCTGAATTCATTACCAGATGCAGGCTTGGTACATTTCTGCTGTAGAAGGCAGCATCTCTCTCATGCAGTTGCTACTTCCCTGCCAAAAGTTGAAGTTTTGCCTCCGGGGCACCGTTCAATGTAAGACTTTCTCGGCTTTGATTTCCGAAAGCAGATTTTCACTGCTGTTGACCCAGACCTACTGCACTCACTATCAAAGATGTCTCACATTAAACGTCAATCATCCTTCCAGAGGCTGCACCTTTAATACGACTAAACATGCTTAGAATAACAATTTAGCTTGACAAATCACCAGCTGCCAGATCAAATACTTCAATCTCTTGATGATACTTACGAAAAATAAAGTCAAAAGATTTTCTAAGGGGAGGATTAATTGTAATACACGTACACATTAAGCAGTTTATTCATATTTAATGCCTACATGACTTAGTATAATTACCTCCTCCATGTTTTCACCCCTGTCAGTTTGTTTGTTGGTTGGTTTGTTTAGTTCTGAGCAAGATTACACAAACATTTTCACTAAACTTGGTGAAAGGATGTGGCAGAGGTCATGGAAGACCCCACTCCATTTTGGGACATATCCAGAAATACTTTTTTTGAGAGATGGGGTGCATTTTAACATTTTCACATGGAATAAATCATTTATCTTGATTAAAAACATGTGGTGCAGCTTGATTGAATATAAGGGAACTGTTGGGCCTTGGCAGAGGTATGCACTCTACTGAGTGTTATTCTAGTTACTATGCTTACATTTATGTAACTATAACAAGAACAGTTTCACTGTTTGAAGCGTCATTTATTTATATTTTATGTATTTATACAAATGTGTGTGTTTTTTGGTTCTAGGGTCTATAACCTGAAGAACTTAAAGCAACTTATAATTCACTTCCTTACAAAGGAGGGGTTAGGGTTTAAGAAAAAAACACTACTTATAAATTTGTTCAAGCACTCAGATAATCGTCTCAGTCAGACTGTGTGACCAAGCAGAATGTCTGCATTATCCATACTACAATACCCATAAGCCCTGGGGTTTACACTGTCAGCCAACCAATTAACTCCAAATGCTCCTGTCAGCCAATTATGCTGAAATAATGATACTTTGGAAACCCCCAACCACCAGCATGCACACACACACACACACACACACACACACACACACATAACACTCTCACGTGCACATAACACTCTCACGTGCACATATGCCATCTTACTTCACCAGCATGCCGGCTACTTTGGTGTGTATGCGTGTGTGTGATGATGTTGAAATAGCCATCTGCCACGGCAGGCGTGTGTGAATCCCAAATGAAGACGAGTGGCTGGCTTCAAACAGCAGCAGCCTGTAAATTGTAAATGAATGGCGGAGCGTTTGTGCCTCCGGGCAACACAACCTACACCTACCTACACAGCACCTCAGATAAAGAAACACCAGGCAATTACTCCCTTCTCTTCAATTTAATCAATTTTTGTCCGTTTCCCCCTTCGTCCCATTAGATGTTCATCCTCCTCTCTTTGAAGATGATACCATCGGAAGTGGGTCAACAGAGAGCAATGTCAGCTGTTTGCTGATATTTGTAGAGTGAGAGTGTGATGTGCAGTTTGCATTGTACCGTGTGTGTGTGTGTGTGTGTGTGTGTGTGTGTGTGTGTGTGTGTGTGTGTTAGAGGCCGAGAGAGATTTACATTGTGTTTGATGTGGGTAGGTCTGTCGCTGTGTTCATTAAGGTGCTCTCAGGGTCCTGCGTGCTCATGATCAAATGATTTGATGATAACAGTCCAGCCCTAATAGTTGATGGCAATTTAAGCTCTTAACCACAATTTTGGTCTATTAGAGGTACTCCATAAAACTGAAGACATATTACTGACATTACATTTTTTCCCATTACAAATTAAACCATTGATTTGAATGAAATTGTCCCATTAAAGATACTTCACCAGATTTCCTTGTTCCCCTTAATCTACAGGGGACAAATACAGTTGAAGTGATGATGAACAATGGTTTCAAATTGTGTGTGTAGTGCATAACCTGCAAAATGTCAGTTTTGTGTGTGTGTGTGTCACTTTTAGGTAAAAAAAAAAAAACCTGGTTCCCTTTAAAATGTAAAACATGAAGGGTTGTATGCGTTAGAGAGCACAAATGTTTGTGAGACTGCACAACTATAACTGCAAAAGTGGGATGTGTCCCCTCAGAGCTTATCAGTGTCAATCACAGTCAGGCTGCTGTGAAGGTCCCATTATAACTGTCATGTCTGTGAGTGCACGTCTGCATTTATGTGTGTGTGTGTGCATATCGAGTACTTGTGATAATATTGCTGTAGAAGTACTTATATATGTGTGTGTTTCCATGTCAGGCTGCATATGCATCCTGTCTTGTGTATCTGCTTCTGTGTGTGTGTGTGTGTGTGTGTGTGTCCGCCTGCACATGCATGACTGTAGACAAGCTCCACGTGAGACTTCTCAGACACAAAGAGGGTAATATATGTATAGAAGGGCCTCTGTGTCCCAGTCTTATGGAAATACAGTCTAGCTCACTGTCTCCGTGCTCCCTGGTAATGCCTGCTGCTAAACCCCAAATGGACCATTATGTGTTTGGAGAGTGGGAGGGTCAAGAGACCTTCGATGGAAATTGGAATGGGGGAAGGGACACATTAATTCAACTTAGGTCTCACGAAACACACTTGAATAGGATATGCTCATTCTGAATCACACACACACACACACACACACACACACATACACACACACACACACACACACACACACACACACACACACACACACACACACATCTGGAAGATGCATACATCCTCCTATAAAGGCTAAATATGCACACATACAAATAGAGTGGACACATATGCAGCATGTTGGATGTAGATGTGCATGCATGATTAACTGAAATGGTTTCAAATGCATATACACAGGCATTTACAGGCCCACACAAACACACACACACACACCCACCCATATACACACATATACGCACACTTATCTTAAACTCCAAAGCCCATGATGGACCTAACTCAGTCCCATAATCTACACTGGCCACATGCTTAGGAGATCAATGCAGCGATTACACCTGAATGTCTCTAGCTATGTTTAACATTGTCTCCCCCCCCCACCACCACGTCCACTCACACACTCACACACACACACACACACACACACACACTCACTCCTCTCTCCTGTGCGACCTTATCTCCCAGGCTTAATCAAATTGCCAGTTAGAGGTAGAGGCTGGCGCTGAAGGTTGTGGATAGAATACAGCCTAGGAGGGCGAGCGAGAGTGGAGAGAAAGAGGGGAATAATGAACAGGGCCGCTCAGCCCCACTCTGCTTCAGAAAGGGAAAGGTGTTTTAATGGATGTGGACAGACGTCCTCTGTCAGCAACCTGCGCTCGATTCAGCCACTCATCTCCTGCATTAACGCCCTCACACCATCCCCTCCGCTTGCTACCCCCATCCTCTTCCTCCTCCTCCTGCTCATTCACCAGTCCTCTATAACCTCTTGCTATCTTTGGCCGTCAACCTCTCCCTCCCTCCCTCTCTCTCTCTATCCTTTTCCCTGTCTCTCTCTCTCTCTCTCTCTCTCTCTTCTTGCTGCAGCCTGACACCACACCTCTCACTGTTTGGATTTTCCTCACACCCTTCCTTCCTTTTCGTTCATCTTCCTCTCCTCTTCCTCCGCTCCTGCTCTTTCTCTCTGCGGCAGGCTTGCGCTCAGATCTACATATCTTTAGCTGTAATTGACATTTTCCATTTGCCAGCCTCTCTTCCTATCGGCTGCCAGCCAGCGTCACCAAGGCAACTGCAATAGGCCCCTGCGCAGAGACGTGGGGCGGTGGGGAGTTGGGGGGGGGGGTTAGGTCTGCCTCTGCACTGGCTTCTCCTTTTTCCCCTGAAACACACACTCACACACATAATACACACATTCACGTGTGCACACCACTCCATTGACCTGACAGGAATCTCGGCTGGCCACTTAGGGAATAGTTAATAAGTGAAAAAATAATCATGACATAGCGTTCAATAGGGGCATTTAAGCTAATTTAAGGAATTAATGAGCATTTTATGATGCCCCAGGGTGCAAAGGGTTGGTGAGAATGGTCATATGCTCTATGTACACACATATAATCCTTCAATATGTTGTGTCTATATGGATTAAGATGTAGAGAGTTATTAAATACAATGGGCATTTTCAAGTCTTTGTTGAAAACATGAGAGCAGAGTATAGCTGGTTGATGTTTACTCTGCAGTACATCCGGATGGACAGATGGTATTTTGTATATTTATCTCCATCTTGCGGGCTCCTTTTTTCTCTCTCTCTCTCTAATTTCACTCTTTCTCTTTTTCTCTAAATATGTAAAGTAACTAAAGTCCCTCTGACTGTGATTTTAATTACCCCAGTGTGTCTGAAAGGCAACTTCAGAAAAATAACCAGGCAGAGCTTTAGTCTATTTCCCTTCAGCCACATTCAGATCTCCGTGTTATAATTCTGTGAAAATAGATGAACAGCTCTCCCTCCTGGAGTTATTTTATTCATAGGGTTCTGCTGTTGTGTGTGTGTGTCTCATTGTTCATAGTCAACAAATCGTTGCATGCTACCGGCAATGGAAATGTCCAAAATTATCTATTGCTTTGAATAGTGGTGAATTTAGGCAATTTTTTATTGAAATTGTCGATTTGCAATGGACCCGATTTTCCTTCCTCTCCTGTCTCATTTTCCAACGATCATCCAGTCACTAACCAGTGAAGGCAAAACCCAGAAGAGCGATGAAGACCAGTGTGGGAAACATGCTATTGTACACTTTTAGATATATGAGAGTGCATGTGTATGTTTTGGGTCTTTCAGTGTGTCCCTGGGCCAGGTAGTGAGAGAGCACAGTGAAGATATCTGTCACTGTCCTTTTACTTTTATTTGACTATTGTTTTCTCTCTTTGACTGTAGGATTACAAGGAGTTAATAAAGCTCTCTGTAAAATCTTTGTTTATTGTGTTTCAGTATAACATCTACACATGTTACATGCATACAGTATAAAGGCACCCATGTAGTTGTTGCTCTGGAGATAGAGCAGGTCGTCCAATTACCAGAATGTCTGCAGTTTGATCCCAGTCTCCCCTATGCCACATGCCAAAGTGTCCTTAGGCAAGATATTGTACCCCAAATTGCCCCTGATACCTTTGCTGACAGTGTTTGAGTGATATGATAGAGAAAGAGCTGCACATAGATGTACTGTACAAATGTGTGTGTGAATGGGGGAAGGAAAAAACTGCATGGTAAAGCACTTGAAAAATGTACGTGAAAAGCTCTATATAAATATAGAAAATGCGATTATTAAAATGTGTAAAAGTTATTGAGATACGTGGCCGAATCAACATGTTTCCTTGTGAGTAGTTTGATAGACGTTGGGATGAATGAGACCTTGAGGCGGTTGGTTTTACACTTATAGGATCTGTCACGTCTGCCTGAAGGTCAAATTCAGAGAGCAGAATGTGTGAGAGGTCATTGAGGATCCTTTGTGCCAGTCTGACCACAGAACCTCTGTAGATGGTCTGAAGGTAAGGATGGTTTTGCCCAACACCTTCATACCATGTTCTTGATTTTTCATTTAAGCTGGACAGTGAGAATTCCAAACCAAGATGCCATTCCTTATCTAATTAGACTTTCTAGCACAGCAGTGTGAGATATCGACATGACGTCGGTGCTCACAAGTCTGTGGAGGAAGTGCAACCTTTGAGCTAACTTCCTGCACAGAAAGTCTACATGGCCACTCCATTTCAGATTGCAGTCCAGCTGTATGCCCAGACAAGTGCTCACCTGCTTGATAACTTTGTCACTGATTATGACTGGGCCATAGACTCTCACCTCTCTGGGGTCGGATATCATCTCCTTCATCTTTTTGATGATCCAAAATGTGTTGATGACTGTCACACCAGTCGTTAAAGGTGTCAATCTCATCCAGGTACATTGCAGAGCAGTCATCCCTGTGCAACAAGCTTCAAATCACTGTATCATCTGAAAATGTGATAATGTTTTTAGCAACACCCCTGTCTGCTATGAAAAGGGCCTATTTTTTTCCATGTAGTCATCACATAAACGATTCTCCAACACTACCTACATATAATTGTCTGAGCAATACTCCAGTCTGAACCATTACTAATATTTGACTTGGTCAAATTAATTTGAACTTGCATTTGTTGACCTTTACACGTCTCTTTAAACAATGGACAACTCTATTACAGTGAGATGATATAGCGGAGTACTTCTAACCTCACTGTGCTGAGATGGTGAGGAGGTGGAAACTGATAGCTGTGTTCGGTGGCTGGATTGACAAAGCAGGTGATAAGTGGGACCCGAACCATGTCTTTATAAACCACAGCGATAGCTAAATGAACGACCAGTTAGATTTCTATCTGCATTGGGGTTTTTATACCGCAACCAGCAGAGATTCCAGGCATGATTAGGTGAAGGGATGTGTGTGTGTGAGCTTCCTCTTCAATGAGACAACATGTACATACATACAATTCTTTCTTTATCTCACACATCTTACATCTAGAGCCACATATCGAGCCGCTCTTGTCGTTAAAAAATTGTCATTATCAGGTAAAGAGATCTCATGAATACACCATTTGTCGGGTGAAGGTAGACCTGGGAATGAGTCTGCCTCTTCCATTCTGTATAATAAGAGGCCTAGGCTACATCCAGACTCGGTTTTTGGTTGGAAATGGTGTTTTCAATGGAAACAGTTTCTGTCCACTCAAGCCTTTTGGCTCTGTATCAGTTTTGTCCATACTAAGACACCTGAAGACACATATCACGTGACCGCTCGCATGCACTGGGCTTGCATATGGCGAGGCATATGGTGACAGCGAACACAGGACACATTTGGTTGTTAGTTATAGAAAGATCCTCACTACAACAGCTGTTGGCAAAGACAACAAGGACGGCAATGCTTGTAATTGATCATCCATGATGTGTTCTACACTGTTCTTCAAGGCTAATGCCGGGTGTTTTCTTCCAGAAGAGGGTCACGTCATAGGGGCCAGACGAATAAGTGAAGGCTACATTGTGACAGAAAAGACCCAATCAGCAAGCGGTTGGGAAAATCAACATCATCGTTTTCAAAACATCATCTATTTCTGCCCTTCTAGACTAATCATCGTTTCCTTACATCTCTGTTTTAGCAGCTGTAAAACCACAGAGTAGAGAGAACGCCAGGAAAATCCGTAGCAGAGATTATGCATTTTCAAACAACAACGTAGTACTATGTAAACTTAGTTAACAGCTAGGACTGTTTCACTTCTGTTCTTATATTCACAAGGCACAGGGTAAAGGCTTCCAGGCAAATTGCTCCATTACTTTCTTTGTCTGTCTGACTTTTTTTACACACAGATATACACACTTGCACTCTTGTCATCTCTCCGCAGCCTTCTTCAGAGGCTTAGTCTCTCTCTCCCATAAGGAGCAACTAAATTATTTCAATTAAAGTGTCACCTGTCAGTCAGACAGCTCCAGGTGATGTTTTATAATGTTGAGCCAACATCAGAGCTCCCCCAAACCCAACCGCCGGCGGAATTCATTTCAATCATCTCCGCCGTGCGTGGCTGAACCCGGGGACTGAGACAATCCCCCAGCCTCTGCATATACACACACCTCCTGTACTGTCATACCTCCACTACCACCAGCCCCCTCCTCCTCCTTCCCTCTCCCTCCCTCTCTCGCTCCCGCTTGTCTCCTCACTTTAATTAGCTCCGGATTAAATTAAAAGCTATATGTTGGTGTTAATTGATTTATCTTGAGACAGGGTCTATAATTACAGGTTCTCAATGGAGAGATCTACACTGTGACACTGGGGGCTTCTCTCCCTTCATTGTCTGGCTCTCAGCACACGTGTGTGTGTGTGTGTGTGTGTGTATGTGTGTGTGTGTGAATGCATTTATGCCTTGCCTGTGTTTGTGTGTGATCACCACCGTAAGCATTGTTTGAGCCAGTCAGAGGTTAGCGAGCAGCCACCACTCGATGAGCAAGGGAATAAAAGATGATGCAAATAGGCGTCGTCTCGCCATAATGAAACACAATTACAGCTTTATTAGAAGATGTAATTGCTTTGTTAGAGCGTCTCAATTTGTCCTTGTTGTGCGCCGTTTACTCCTGCCATTATACAATACACGTGCTCATCCATACTTGACCTGCTGTGTAATATGTGACACCACAAACACCACCACCCCCCCCCCCCCCTCCCATTCCGTTATTATTATTCTGCAAGCATGGAGAGTCGTGTTTATTGTCTTTATAGAATAGAAGTGGGCTTTCGCTGGTGACGGGTGGTTTTGCTGTGAAGTACAATGAAGGGAGCCTGAAGGCTTCTGGCTGTATCGCTGGCAATTGATATTCTGCGGCGTAGCGCACACAGACACATGCATGCAGACACACACACACACACACACTCACACCTATAAATGCAGTTTCTGTAGCACAAAGACTTCAGTGCAGATATATGCACACCCACAAAACTATACTATACTTTTCTCCATCTCCTAAATCGTCTCATATGGTCCATCTGAACTAGGGAGGTGGGGATTAACCTGCCACATGCCTGCGTTCATTTCCCTCCTATTCCAGTCCACTGTATGCATCCTAATCAGAGCCAGCAGAGTGCAGAATGCTGTCTCTGTCAGTTGTAGCTGGCCGACAGACTGGCATCAGGCCTGGAGGTGTGAAATGAGCCCACCGGGGGCCATAGTCTGGCTGGAGCACTAGTCAAACAGCCCCGGACATCATGAGGGAGTTGAGGAGGTGGTGGGGAGGTGGGCAGAGTGACTGCTGTGAGGTGGAGGCGAAAGGATGAAACGGATGATGTGAAAGATTGTGAGCGAGAGGGGGGAAGAACAAAGGAGTTAGGGAGACAGAAGAAGAGGAAGAGAGGCCAACTCATCTGGAGAATGAGGGAGAGAGGAGAGAAAAGGAGGGAGGAATATGGATAGGGATGATGAGAGATGGAGAGACATGGCTCATCTGCTTCTGCTTGCTGGCTCCTGCAAGATTGCAGGATTTCCTAGATCAGCCAACTGTGGAAGTGAATTTTTCCCCCTGCTCTCATGTCATCCCCTTCCTCCGTCTCTCACTCACACTTTTCCCCCTTTCCCTCATCTCCTCTGTCCCTCCTGTCTCTTCCCTCTCACTGAGCAACAGATTAGATTCCTGTTTCCTTTCCAATGCTGTTGTGATATCAGATTATACTCCTTCATCCTCTACCTGTCTGTCTTTTTATGTCCACACTTCCCTCCATTGTCACTACGTTCCCTGTTTTTATCATTAAATCCTTTTGGAAATCAAAACATGGAATCCTTTAAAGGCATGAAGTACTTTGCAAACTATATAAAAGTGAGTAATGTAGTGATATATGACCTCTAGTCTGTGGAAAATGTGATCAATCTGAAATTAATAGACTATATTGTTGAAAAGGCCTTGATTGCTTTAACCAACTCTTGGCCGGTTTTGTTTTTCTGCATTTTCAGACCGCAGAATGTGGAGCGGACTTTCTCCAGCGTTTGCCTGGAGATTCTCAGTATGTGAGGAGCAGGATGTTATTTATGAATTCCTCTGCAGAGATCACGTGTTTGTGTTTACAGCACAGAGCTTATCACCAAAAGCTTATCGTCTTCGTTGTTGTTTCTACCTGAATGGCACAGCTTTTTCATCATTATTAGATTATTATTATTTTTGTATTTTTCACTTTAGCGTCTGTCGCCAATACGCCCCAATACCGCTGATGGTGAATCCTCCGGAGAAACTTTTCTTACATGGGCTCACGCCGACATTATGTGTAGTTTTTACTGGGGTGCTGGCCGGAGAAACTCCATAGAATGTCCAGAGCCTCTCACTCAAACACTGGTGTTCTCACATGACCTACAGCCCCTCTGGATAATGTCAGGAGATTATTATGCACGTCTAAAAGCAGCTATATACTGACTATTACTAATATAAAGTAAAACTAAAATGTCCCCGGTTTTTCCACAAGTTGAGTTTCATTATGTCGTAACGTGTGAGTGCTGTGATGTTGTTTTCTTCATCACAACACTGTTTTTTATTTTGTTTCACACGTATGCATTTGAAATATGGATTCATTCATATGGATTCCACGTGTCTGGGACAAGGGCCTCTCAGCAGTAGGTAGTTTTTACATCCTTATTGAACTCATTCTGCGTGAAATCCATCAGCTAAGCTCCATTAGGAGTCTCTCCAGAACCCTCTACCTTTTTCTCTGACAGAGTGGAAGCTTCAGACCGGGATGAGCATAACCAAGTGTCTGTCTGAATATTGAAATATCCTGCACAAAGTAGAGTTCTGCCTTTGACACATTCAAATTCAGGAGCAGTAGGTCCTAGGTGAGCACACAGGGATGTAAGGTCACTCCCTTTAGCCTTGACCCTTTAGAGCATTGGAACTTGAACCCTTCTTGAAAACATGCAACCTCCACAAGGAAAGGCCTCTTACATGGTTGATCTCAGGACCTTCCTGCTGTGAGGTGATACTGCACCGCTGTGCAACATGAGGCTGCCCAGTAATCCCATAGGGCTGTATATACACTGCATCAGAAAAAATATATATATTGGTCAGAATCTCACGTAAATATGTCTCTACTAGCGCAAGTTAATGGCTAGTACCCAAATAATGTGCCAAGTAAAGCTATAATCTATGAAAGTGGTTAGAATGAGCCATTATAAATCTGGCTCCCTGTCAATAGAGCCAGATAAGGGTCATTAATATTTGGACCGTTTGAGATGATTTTCAAAATCCTGCAGTAGTACATCACCTTTTGTGAGCATGTCCGAATGCATGCACAAATCTGAATGTGTGAATTTGTAAAACCAAATAAAACCTAACAAATTCAGATATGTGAATCTGGAAGCTCCGTATATAGCTGTAGAAATATTTTGGGCATGTGTGTTTAAAATGTATGCAATTGACAAACTTTTATAAAGATATTTTATAAGAAATATGATCTATTTCCTCATTAACATATATCACATTCAGCACAAACGTTCAGCTTATGACTCCAAGCTGGCATGAACAGTATCACATAACTGACTTGTGAAGCAGCTTCATTTTATAGAATCTTCATCCACATTTATAATGATAAAACTTTACATTGGTGAAATCTCTCTGTGAATTAAACCTGACGTTGAGCTTTGCTTCAGTGTTTCTCAATAACTTGCCTCCTTGAGCTGCATCAATCTATAAAAGCTGCTGGAGCTGAGTGGTACAGTTTAGTTATATCTGTGGCAAACAAAACTTTTTTCGCACACACTTGAATTTGTTTCAAATGTGTACATTCAGATACGCAATTTCTTTTACATGCACACAAATGGTGATAATCAACTTCAGACTGTGAAGTTCCTTGTGATGCTCAAAAAAGCAATGACCCATATTCGAACCAAAGTCAACTTCCCATGTAGATGATAGATTGTCAGCGTGCTTCCATTCATCTCTCTCCTCCTCTGGACGGATGGACAGCACATTATAGGTCTGGCTCCACCGCAGTATGTTATACCCCATCTTGTGCTAAGTGACCTATGATTAATTGCACATTATTAACTTAGCTAAGATTGTTCTCCAGATACGCAGGCGTCGATAATGTCTGATTCCTCTTTAATAGGCCACTTCTGACAGTGTTCATAATGTGCCATTTGCCCTGATCCCTCCCTAATGTATTCCAGCTTTGTGAAAATTCCACTAATTTAGGGTTGGGGAAATGGGCCGAGGGAAGGGGTACGACGAATCAGGAGTGAGATGATCCTCCTGTCGGCTGGTTAGCCCACAGGCACAGGCAAGAAAGAAAAAAAGAAAGCAATATCTGTTCATGTGTGAAATCCCCATCCAGGGCTTTTTAAAGAAGAAAATATGAGTTCAGTTACTCTTTTGATGTACTAGATACACCCTTGCAAGACGATTTTGAAATTATAAACTGTTCATAGGGACAACTGCTGGTATCACATTTCCTTATTGCTCTTTGTTTTTTCTTCTGAGCTTTGGTGTTAATGACATGGGGTTGATGCCGAACAGGTGTGAGCAGAAGGATAATTGCTAATCTGATATATTATTATTAATTAAAGTTGCAAATGACATAATAAAATTTGTTTCCTTCTGGTATCATGCAGGCTAATCATGTAGATTGATGAGCAGTGGGTGTGTGCTTATAACTTGGTGTCTAATGGATGTTACTCAGTACTTAGAACCTGCAGTATTTATAGAGCATTGAAGGTTTCTCACAACTTTTCCACGGTCACTTTCTTTCTCAACTTCTCAGGCTACATCCACACCACTACGTTTCATTTGAAAATGAATCAACTCTGCAGATACGCCTGGAGTCCAGTCTGCTCTGGAGATTTGGAGCCACTAAAACAGAGAAGTTTGGAAACACTGCTGGCCCTGTTTGAGTTTGAAACTGTTTGAAACTGCAGGGCAGTCTTTTAGTCGGTTTAGAAATGATGACGTAGATATTCACGACCACTTGCTGACTGGGTCGTTTCGGTCATGATTTGTCAGGCTCCTATCACATGACCATCTTCCGGGGAAAAAACGACCGGCATGAGCCTCGGCTACCATAACATGGATAATCAATTACACACCTTGCTGGTACTGTTGTCTTTGCTAACAAGCAACCTCAGACAACTCTGCAACTAATTATTCACATTTGGTTATTCACGTGTACCTGAGTGGTCACTTGCCTTGCAGGCGTGTTAATATTTGACGGGGATTAAAATTGATCAGAGCCAAAACGCCCAGAGATCGTTTAGTTTTAAAACGTCTTTTTCTGTGTACATCTCCAAATTTGTTGTCCACCGAGCACTAAGCCCATCTCCTGTTTTGGTGGAACACCACACATACACCCACAACCCACCTAACCAGATACACACACCCAAACCAACACACACACACACACACACACACACACACGTACGTTTGTTTTCCCATCTGTCCCCTTTACCACTTTAATCCCCTTAATACTTTCTCTGTCAGGTCTGTTTCAGTTTGTGTGATGTTTTTTTCATCTGTACGTGTATGTGTGTGTGTGTTGTGAAGAGCAGCAGGGTTTATCTTCCATCTCTGTGTGATGTGGTGCAAACAAAGGCAGCGTCCATGTGGCCCCAGTCATCGCTGCAGCAGGACTGTAAACACTGTGACACTACAAAGGGAGAACCCTCGCCGCCTGCCCGCCTGAGTAAATCCCACCGCTTTTACCAATTAACACCGGGGGAGAAACTCACCGCTCGTGTGCCGTCTGCTACATGTTTACCAGTGGAAAACAGACTGGCAGGGACAGAGGAAGGCAGACACACAGAAGCAGAGAGATGCAAAACATATTGCTTGGTTGTATAGCAACTGTGGTACAATATGGCGGAGCTGACGTTTATGACTGTTTAGATAGCCATAACCACAGCAGGCGGTGATGGTAATAATGCTGTGTTGACATTATCCCAGGTGGGAATTTGTCAGAATTGCGTCGCCTCCTCCTAATTGCCACTTCTATTGTTGTGTAATTAATGCTTAATTAGGAGGCTTGCTTCAATCAGCGGTGGGGTCGTTAAGAGGGGTGTCGCATGCGCTATAGACAAATGTTACCTTTATGGATGCAAATCGCGCAGTTATTTTTTCCTGTGCCCTCTTTTTGTCCTTGTGCCACCAAGCATAAGGAGTCAGCGTACCGAGGCATCCATCTTGAGCTGGATGTGGGCGCTAGAGAGGACTGAGCAGGAACAGGTTTTCTGTTCGTGTTGCTTTGCTCGGCTGCTGAGTTGCTATTTTGTGTCTTTTGTCCCCTTTTTTCTTTCCGATGTGGTTTATTATGTGCTCCGGATTGTTGTTTGAAGAGTGATCCCCATGCCACTGTATTGTCACCTATGAAGGGAGGGGGGGAGGAGGGATGTAGGGAGGTGGTGTGTGTGGGGGGGTACAGTCATTGAAGAAAGGGTTGTATGTGTGTACAGGGGGGGGGGGGGGGTGAGGCATCATGGGGGGGGCAGGGAGAGGAGAGAACATGCAGCGTGCAGCTGGAAGAGGCAGAGATGAGCGGAGGCGTGAAATTGGCACTGCACCGTCCGCCACCCACAGCTCCTCCTCAATCCGTTTGCTTGCCCCCTCCACGCCGTTCCACCAAGGAAAAGACTGGCTATGGTGTGTGTGTGTGTGTGTACCCCAGTACATATGATGCATTTTCTCACTCTCATATATATATATATATATATGTATATATATATACATATATATATATACACTCACAGACACACTTCACACCACCCTCCCTCTCCCTCCTATGGGGTGGTCATAACTCAACTTAATTGTACTTGGTAGGTGGTGCTCAGACGTAGAGTGCATGGTGAAATGTAGCTGAGACCATGAGAGAGCAGTAATGGGAGTGAGGGCAAGGTACTGGAAGGAGGGAAACCATTGACCTATTGGCCCGTGAAAACACACATTATATGCATTTAGGTTGGACACGTGCACGCTCACATTCAAACACTCACCCCCAGCAAGCATGAAAACCCGCCACATGAGCATTAAATGTGGAACGCACACAAAAATACCCTCTGTCAAATGCATGCACTGTGTAGCCTGTATCAAGCCACTGCCCATGTTGCATACATGTACACACATTACTGGTTGTTCATGGATGCATGAAGGATATATTGCAGCACTTCTCCTTTATTCAACCTTTTCCTGGGCTGTTTGTGTAAGCTGGGGACCTTGAGATGTCCCAGTCAGGACTATATGGAACTCTATGAGGACAATGAAAATGCTAATAACATTTTTGCCCCTCATGTGCATTTATACTGCCAAAATAATTTCAGACATACAAACGTGTCTACATACACTCACACACACACACACACATATACAACTTGTTCCTCCTGGACAGCCTTGTTAATCAGTGTTGTAATAAATCAGAGGCTCAGGGTGTGAGGGCGGGCGAGCATAATAAGCTCATCTGTCCGATGAGAAGGTTCACCCTGCCGCTGTGTTGACTGGTTGCGGGTAATTAAAGCAACAGCCACAACTGTGCTGTCCAGTCCCCTGCGAGTCCTCCATTGTCACTCCATTAGCACCTCATCCAGACAACTTGCATTCAGGTTGACACACACAAGAGAAGCCAGTATGACACTAATCAAGTGTGCTGGGAGTCTATTGGAAGAACTAATATGTGGTATATTGTCTGAGCATGTTCAAGGGAGAAGGATGAAAAAAGGTGACATTGATTATTACCTACGCCAAAGAGATTATGTTTTCATTAGCTTTTGTTTGTCGCTGTCAGGGTACCACAATAACTGCATGGATTAGCACGGAAAATTAGTGGAAGGGTGTGACAAGGGTCAGGAAAGACCCCATTCAATGTTGGTGCAGATCTGGAACAGGGGGTGGATCCATTTCTTTTTCTCACTTTCTTTAAACATTGCGACATTTTTTCAACATTTACGTTTAATTTCTCAGAGAATAATTCCTGCATCTTGATGAAAAAAAAAATATGGATATTTTATTATATTTATGAGTCAAAACACGTGAAGTTATTTCATAAAGGAACTGTTGGGCCTTGGCAGAGGTATGGACTCCGCTGAGTGACATTCTAGCTGTAGCTTTATGAAATAACTTCACGTGTACCACGCCTCTCACCCAATGTCAGCTGGGTTTGTCTCCCCCGGTGGCCCTCATAAGGATAAGTGATATAGTGGATGGATGTTAATTTGACTGATCTGTAATTTTGCTTTAGGTTTTTGGTTCACCACTGCTCTCATAACACCAGCCTCAAAGGTCATCTGAAATGTACAGAAATATGTAGTCTAGCTATCTTACTATGAATATCATTCATGTGTCTGTATACAATTTATAGGAGAGGGTGTAGATCTGCTCCCCAGTTTTCTCCATCTTTAATGGAGGGTATTTATAGGTGGTGCTGAGGGGGTGTAGCGGACAGTGTTTAGTGTGTTTCCACCAGAAAGGGGCTACTAATGAGAAGCCAGTTGACTTTCAACTGCAGACTCCAGAAGTCAAGCAGTAAAAGAATAATCCTCTCCATTGTTATCTCCTCCTCCTCTTTCATCCCTCCCCTGATGGTCAAAAGAAGGAAGGTAATTCCAGCCAGGTCCTACTTCACACCTTCAATTTGTCTTTGCTGCACCCATCCCTGCCCTCACTAACTCCCCCCTCCTCGTCGCCTCCCCTCTCCTCTCTTTTCTCCACTGCCTCCCCCCTCCCTCCCTTTGCATGTCTCAGTCTCTCTATCTATCTTTCTGTCTTTCTCTTTCACTCGCCCTCCCTCTCTCCTCTCTCTCTCTCTTTCCTTCTCTCCTGATGCAAGGTGATGGAGGCGGGTGTGTGTGGGTCTCCGAGAGCACGCCTCAGGGATTATACAGCCCGCTTGCATGAAAGATTCATGATGCTCCGGAGTGTGTATGTATGTGTGTCGCTCACGCTCAGGCACTGACTGGAAAAAGGGAACAGGGAGAGATGGAGAAGAAAAGGAAGGAGGGTGGGGGGATGGATGGGGTACAGAGTGTGAGACAAATTGACGGTGCACAGCGAGGGCTAACTCTCCAGGTTGCTATTATACTGCTGGCTTTTTTGCACACATTGTCAGACTCCATCATGGTCAGGCCTGCCTTACAGAAATTATCAGTGACAAAAGTTTGGAATAGAAGTGTCCAGTGAAAAACGAAACATTTGAGGCTCATATGTTGATTGATGGCACATGCAGGGCCCCACACTACACAATGGACTCATGGAAAACCAACTCAAACCTTTTTCAAAAGAGTGAGACCCGATTCAAGGAGCAGCCAAGTCAGATCAAATCTGGATAGAGTTGAGAATAATAAACTCAATTCAAAATGCAGTCGACCTTAAAAGAACCCAACAGAGAGAGGACATCAGCAGCAAAATCAGGTCAATTAACTGGGCAACTGCAGTCACAAAGCTGTGAAATAATGATAAAGGGCTACCTTAAGAATTAATGTTTATATTTTATTTCTGGAAAATTCACAGCGAGCGAGTGACAAACGAATAAGTAGAAGAAATAGCTCAGGATTAAAAAAAGGTGTCACACACGTAGAAGACGGGGACGAATATGTTAAGCTTTTGTGAAGTTGTCATGCTTGAAACAGCTTTATTGAAATCATTTATTACTCCTGCACCAAGAATAAACTATTCTGAAGCCAATTGGCGGATACGCAGACAGTGATGATCATTTTGTTACAATTTAAATAGTTGTGAATCAA
Source organism: Verasper variegatus (assembly GCA_026259375.1). Lineage (NCBI taxonomy): Eukaryota > Metazoa > Chordata > Actinopteri > Pleuronectiformes > Pleuronectidae > Verasper > Verasper variegatus. The sequence goes on along the minus strand of CM048044.1, from coordinate 13,425,983 downwards.
AAACAATTACGTTTTTTTGATTTCCTGAAATATTCATCAGGTGGTGATAATGATGTCCCACCTGTTCAGAGCTGATGAACTGGTGTATCCTCACATCCGTTAGCATTCTCTCGGATATTAGACTCTACTTGATACACTGATACAAGTATTCAGACTCAGCCCATACAGGGTTTCGCACAACCAACTGGCTCCATGATCTGATACAATATATACAACAATATGCAGCTGCCACTGCACAAATACAAGTAAGCTGTCCTGTGTAAATCCAACCTTGAGTTACTTTTCATAGAACTATGTGGGCGATAGTCTAAACATAGCACCTTGATAAAAACTGCTAAGGTCTGCATTGGTGTGGGTGTATTGGTTCGGGTTCTGGTGAGATGAAAAACAATCCAGAGGTTCATGTTGACTGGTACAATGCTCTGAAACAAGAAGTAACTACCAGGAGAGAACACCTACCAGAGCCCTGTTAGTCAGCACTCCTGCCCTGCCACCTCAACGGCATAAATGAGGAGGCTGTGTTCTTTAATGAATAACTGTCGTCTGGATAGAGCTTGACAGCATACAAATACACGCGCTGTCACTAAATAGCTTCTTGTGTCATCATTTAATGTTCACAAACAAGTGAAGTAGAGGGAAGCTTGCTGCAGAAAGATGAAAGTATTTAATGGTGGGTGAGGTGCAGTAGGTGGTTACCTTTAGGCTACATCCACACCGCTATGTTTTAGATGCTCACAACCACGTGTTGATTGGGTCTTTTTGGTCATAACATAGCTTTTGCTGATTTATCAGGCTCCTATCACTTGACTCCATTCCGGACGAAAATAATGGGAATTAGCCTTGGCTCCCAGTGTACAACACAACACGGACAATGGATTACAAGCGTTGCTGACCCTGTTGTCTTTGCTAACAGCTGTGTGCAGTTAAATTCTGCGTTTTACAGTGATACAGCTGCATAGGACAGTATGACAATGCAGCATAAAAAGAAAACATCTTGAAAACGATTTTTTAGCCAAGAAAGCGACTGACACACAAATGTCCCGTCTCTCTCTCTCTCACACTCTCTCTCCCCTTCTTGCCAGGTCCATGCCAGGCAACACTGACTGGCACAGTAAGTAGCATTTGTTACAGCTTCTTAGTCAGAGGAAGTGTGTCATTGCCAAGTGTCTATTGGTGTAGGACAACTCTATTCATGTGCCTTCACCTTGGCAGTCTGTCTGTGACTGAGGGGAGGAAGAGGGCGGTGTGTGTATATGTGTGTGTGTTTATCTAAACCTCATTGGATGCTCTAATAGCCCCCTCGCAGGCCTGTTCCCTCTCCCACTCTCCAGCGTCTTCAAACACATTCCATTATTGCCGCTTTTGATTGCATTTCAGATTAGGGAGCGGTGGTGGGGAGAGCAAAAGTGTCAGATGGACGCGAGAAAGAGAAATGGTGGCAGAGAGAAAGAGATGGATGAGGATGATGAGAGATACAGGGTGTAGAAAGAGAGGAAGGGCAGATCAAGGGGAGAGACGACCAGACAGACAGAGGGAGTTTAAACGAGAGACAGACAGGGAGAAACAGGAAAAGCCGAGAGAAAGAACCTCTGGGGGAGCGTATTATACGGCCGTTACCCCCCTCCAGTGAAGCCGCGAATGGGAGGAGCTGAGTACCCACTATTCCAGTGACCTTGGAGGTCAGTTGGAGGAAAGCAGCATTAATCAAACTGACGCCCAGGCTGAGGCGGATGATAGCAGGCAGCAATGCCCACAACAACAACTCCCCCTCCACCTCCACCAACAACACACACACACACACACTGATTCCTCACACACACATTTATTTCCCCTGCACATTCATTTGCATTCTTCCGCTGGCCTCTTTTGGTTTTCTTTCGGTCTCTGTAGCTTTTTGCATATCACCCCCTTCCCTCCTATTTGTCCTCGTTCTTTCCATCCCTCGCTTTCCCCATCATCCATCTCTCTCCATCCTCCTCTTTGTGTGCCCTAAACCCTCCCTGGATCTCCAGCTACAAACAGTGAATTAACCCAGCTCCACCCCATGTTAATGGACTTCTAAATATCAGCCCTTGCCTGTGGATATGCCACCAACATTTACATTGGATATGGGATTGAGTTAGTTGCCTTCTGGCCACTCGCCGACGTTAAGATATCGACTTGATCATTCTCGCTCGCTGTGTTGGTGCATATTTTGTGGAGATGGCTGATGGGGAGTCAGATATGGAGATATTTGATGTCATATATGTGCAGAGGAATGTGAAAAATGACATGCAGGTAGCGCAAGAACTCAGATATTGGCCTATTCATGTGGCCTTTATCGTGCCCTTTTCTCTAATGCCAAACATACATGTAAATACAGAGGCAATCATTATTTGTACAACACCACACAGAACAGAAGCAATTCAGTCTTTCAAAATCTGGACACACCTCTTCCTTTATAGTGTTTGGAGATCCTTACAGCCACAGCACGACTTCCCTGACCCAAATTTATTGTTTTGACCCTCCTCGCTCCCGACTATGCTGTACCAGCCCGCCAGTGAAAGATAAAGCAGGGAAAAATAAAGTCAACAAGAAAGTGTGTAGATGTGGTGGTTCTGTGTGTCAGTCAATACAGACCAATCAATATACCAAGGGCCCTTACTGAATGAGGTGTCTCTTTTGTGTGTGTGTGTGTGTGTGTGTGTGTGTGTGTGTGTGTGTTTCGGTGGGGGTTGGGGATGGCTATGGGAGGCTGGGTTAATCTGTGACCGCTTCTCTGCAGTGATGATAGTATTGATCTGGTGAAGATCATGTGAAGGTCAGGATATGTTGTCTTCTGTGTTTGTGCCGCCATGAACTTAATACACTGTCCCACTCCGTCCATGCACTGCTGGTATACTACTTCACTTTTAATAGAAATGTCACAGTAGAAGGTCCATACAGAGCAAAGACGGAAAAAATAAACACCTCACTTTGAGGCATTTGTGTCAGCGTTTTGAGCGACAGGCGAGTGGAACTATTCATACAAGGCATTTGTATAATCAGTTTTGAATGAGGCCAATAAGTGGATCCTGTGATGTTAGCATATTTTTGATTGACACGTCCACAACCTTCCCTCAGTGTGGGTCATTATCATCAGTTCAGAATGGTGAAACAGAAACTAGGCTTGTTAGCCCTTAATTATTCATTTGAATCCATAAAGGCAATCAATTAAGCTTAAGTGTGCAATAAATCTGATTAACCAGTCAGTTCCCAAAACACCATAAAATCCACGCAGGTCTTATACCCTGGTAATGAGTTTGCAAGAAGGGAGGGGGAGGGGGCTAATAAGTGAGGGTGCTCACCCACAAACACACACACGCACACACACAAATCACCGTATACAAACCACTATTGTGGTTGATGTGTTTTTTTCAGGTGATAATTTGATGTATTAGCTTTTGGGGATGAAAGATAAGCAGGGCTTAATGTATGCTAATATTAAGGTCTGCCGCTTGTAACAGAATAAAGCAAGGTCATCAGGAAAAGGCGCACTTGTAATTAATAGATGAATTCATTAGAAAAACAATGACTCAGTTCAGAAACACCCATTAACAAGATAAGACATTTGAAATGAAAATAGAAACGTTAATGTGTTGACAGTGCGGGTTGCTACATTGAAGCTGGAGATGCTGCCAATGCAGCATGCGCACATTTGATTGGGCGAATCTGCCGGCCTCTTTTCCGCCACTGCTGTATCATTTCCCATTATTCACTGACACAGTTGCTTGCTGCCGCTCTCTCCCTCTCTCCCTCCCTCCCTCCCTCCCTCCCAGCCTCCTCAATCCATCTCTGCCTCCCTCCCTCTCTTGCTGGCCTTTACCTGCTTGCTTGTCTCGGGGGAAATTACCAGAGCTCAGAAACACTGTCCTATACTGCACCGCAACGCTCGGCTCTGCTCTGCCTCCCTCCACCCAAACAGCACACACATATGGACATGCACAAATACACACATATACTGTGGGCATGCACTCTCACACACAAGCATGCAAACGCACTCTTGCACACAAAAACACTACCACACGTACACAGAGGCTGTATGACCCCTTCCCCACTCATTGTATTGCTCCTTTCCCAGCAGCTTCATACACATTTTCCTCTGGCTATTGTGCTTCCCCCATAATATATTATATAGCATACAGACACACAGCAGTATATGGAGGATCAATCGATTTTGTTGCCATGGTCTGCACTGCATATTTGTGCAGGAATAGTCTTATTGTGTATTTCTATTTCTGTGGACTGCAGAAACTGCACATTTGTATGTATGTTTGCATGTGTGCTTTAGTGTCGGGCATCCTCCGCTGAGGGTAATTCATTATTTAGTCTTAATTAAAGTGAATGTAAAGTTAATGATAGCCCTCTTATGGACTATCCTGCTCTCCGTTCCTTCAGCTATACTCGCAGATTGACTTATCATTCATTGCAATGCTGCAGACCATGGAGATGAGCAATGAGTGACTTAGAGGAGCTTTACCACTCTGTCATTCAGTGGATAGGCACTTCAATCACATTGGTAATCAGAGTGAGGAAAAACTCGCCATGAATGTTTCAGCTCAACTGAGCAGCTACCACTTGCAAATTTTGCCCCAAAGCAGCAGGACATGGGGTCGCTCGCTGCCCAACACTTTTCTTTTATGTGCAGTTAGGAGATGGTGTCATTTGGCTCCTTCTGCTGTCAGAATTATCTTCATGACGGCCCTTTTGCATATGTCAAGTCATGCCTTTGGAAATGTCACTTTGAGAAAAGCCGCAGCTCACTGTCTGCATTTTGATTACTCACATGCATAAGGTCCAGACTGGTGAGGAGGATTGTGTATTCATAATCAATACCATAATACTGACACCCCCCCAAAACTCATCAGTCATTCTGCGTCACACGGCAAAACTGTGAATGTCTTCTTTTAGAATGCAGTGTCTAGAGAATGACGATTTAACACCCTCAGATCATGTTTGTGTGGTTAATTCTGCAGAATTAAATGTTAAGATGGTACAGTTGGAGAGGGTTATGTATTTAAGAGAAAGGCATAAAAAAAGATGTTTGAATGAAAAATGTGTTTGATGATTCTATGAATTTTGCTGGTCTGTCATAAGCTATGAAATATATTTTGACTTTCAAAGCAAGAAATATAGTCTGTTGGGATTCTCGTCATACATTTTGTCTGTTGATGTCTATGCCTTTTATGAATGTTTGTGATTCTTAATGTTTCTGGATGGAGAAACTGTCCCTCATGGGAAATGAGTTTAAATGATAAAATGTAGCCACAGAGCACTAGCATTAAATATGCATGTAGACTCGAAACACATTAGTGTGTGCGCACACCCAATGTAAAAGAATCTGTGGTTTGGTATATGCACATGTACTCCTGTGTGAATTTGTGCATATATGTGAGAGTGTGACAGACTCCAGTGGCAGGCTTGAAATTAAAACCTTATGCGGAACGCATCTCATGATTGGACTGGAATTAAAACAAAAGGCAGAAGAGCATGCTGGAAAAAAATAGAGAGAGGAGAGGAGAAGAAGAGAATGGCGAGAGCAGCAGGAGGAGGAGAAGTGTATTGTCTGAGAGGGGAAGGAATGAGCGATTGCCTCTGCTGCAGTCCTACGGCTTGTGTCTGGGCTGGCTCTTATCAGAATGTCAGGCAGACCTTTCCCATTGGCTCGCTTCTGTTAGCAGTCTGCTTAAATGTGAAAGCAATTAGGGAAATTGGCAGAGTCAAAGAAACAGAGACACCTAAAAGAAAAGCTGTGATGAGTTGGAGAGCGGCTATGAACAAGGAAGACACACAGACACTCACCCTAAGTAGTATGAACCATTGATGGCTAACATCATGTCAAACCGCTATTGTTATTTCTAAATTTCAATTTGTGGTACACAGATTTCCATCTCTGATAATTCATGCAAGTGTACATGAAGGAGATTTAAACTACAGTACAAGTGATGTACTTACATTTGCATGATGTAATAAATCAGTGAATTGATGCTTCATGTGAGCACATTCAACTAACTCTGAGAAAAAGGATTTACTAGTAACAAGTTATTTAGAATGTGGTATGAATGAGCAGCAAATTCCTGCATAGAGTTAAATAGTATGTGATCCACAGTGAACTACATTTCCCTTAAGGATTTTCTGAAGCCAATCCCCTCTGCTCTCACCTCTCTTAACCCCAAGTATGGAACATCTGCTTTCTCCATTCAGATGGAGCTTGCCATTTTAATAGCTCTGGGCATCTTGCCTTGAAAAAAAAACATTTGGCCTGGGCCCCTGTCTTTCTCATTAGCAGTCTCTCCCAGTAACCTATAGAGGCCCAGAGATTTCCTGAAAGAGTTCTCACTGGTCAGTTTTCCCCTTTGTGGACCGCAGCCTTGACCTGTTCCCACCGCACAGTGTGAGTGTGTGTGTGTTTGTCTGTGCATGGAGCGGTCATTTCCATGAGAAAGGGAGTGTAGAGAATGGACAGGGGCCGCATATTTTTCTCTGAAGCGGCTGCAGACGCGGTTCAGGGCACAAGGGCGACCTCATCCATCATGTTGTGAATAGCCTGGAATTATCGCCCCATGTTTCTGGATATCATGTGAGAGAGAGATTCTTGACAAAGGTCATCTCGGGTAAAGAAACTTGGGGTGAGCCCTTTAAGAGGCATTTGAGACTGCTAAATAAAGTTCATGATGCAAGTTCCAAATTGCAGACTTTTATGAGTCTTCTCTATTTTTGTACTGTTTTGCACTATTTTCATCATGAGTCACATGAAGTATGGTATTATATTTCTAACAATATATTATGTATGTATCAATAAGAGCTATGAATGAAAAGTAACTAAGTACATTTATTTTAGTACAATTTGGAGTACCTGTAATTTACTTGATATATACATTACATTTTATTTTAATTTCTTTCAAATATCGTTTAACTTTTTGGGCCACTAGGAGGCAGTAGCCATACAATGTATCGTTGATTACGAGGCCAAAACACTTGATGATGCTAAGGTGCAAACCTGAAGTCATCTCCCGAACATCCGCTGGTGGTCGCTAACACCTGCTAACATCTACTGGTAGTTGGTAAATTAAATTGTGCAGAAGACCTTCACACGTACAAGGGATGTTCACCATCTTGTCCTATATTCTGAAGTATTGTTACCTACAAAAATAACCATCTTTAGTTTAATTCAAGTTATTGCTAGCATGCAACTCACTGCCATGGCGCACCACAAATGACAGGTACTCAGCATATTGACAAAAACTTGAAGGGATGTTTGATGGCCCACCAATGGGACGGGCCACCAGAATTTGTTCTGTGTGCCCGATGCCCTATCTAGCCAGACGTAAGAGTCCATTTCCTCAATCCTTGCTATAACAGTGGACACCCCAACTTTCTTGTAAAATGCTGCCCACAGGTTCTCTTTCATGTTTCGAAGAGGAGGGTATTCAGCTGCGACATGCAACTTCACCAGTAGATGTCACTAAATTCTACACACTGAACCTTTAATAGAAATGAAATAGTGACAACGTTGTACTTGGTGTTAAATGATACAAAATGCCTGTGTCATCTTTGCTGCTCTTTACAAGATGAGAATCCCAAATTTTGCACGAGATAACACTTGCATCCAGTCTTGACAACATCACCCTCCTCAAATCAGGAGCAGAGTCACATTCGTATCCTTTTTAAGCTCACGGTCTTCGCTGCGTGCTTCAGCTGTGACCTCGGACACACGAGCCGCTCCAGCCCGGGGCCAGCCTCTGCGTGTCCGCGGGGAGAGGGGGGCGGGGGCGGGGGCGGGGCCGGAGCGCCGCGGGCGGAGCCAGCGTCCGGGCGGCCGTGGTTGGCCGGGAGTGACGTATCCGGAGCCACTTCCTGGTCCGCCCGCCGTCTGGGAGGAGGAGAGGGAGACTGCGGTGTTGTTAGTTTGAACAAAATGGCTGCGACGCCACTGTCAACGAGAGCTCAGTGAATACGCCTACCATGACTGTCCGCTCCGCTGTCCGGATCCACACAGAATGTATTTCCCCGGAGTCGCTTCTCACTTCGCACCCGCGGTAGCCAGCGCGTCGCTTCTCGCCCGGCTGGCGACATAAACAAAACAAAAAAACATTTCTTTTTTGCACTTTAAAACAAGTTAGCTGACGGCGGCTCGCTCCAATACGAGACATCTCAGCGGCGTTTTTTTTATTATTAATACCGACAACCGCCTGAATTCTCCGGTTTGCAAAAAAAAAAAAAAACCTCGCGACGGTCGACGATTCTCAGCGTTAACCAGGTAACGTTAGCTTAAATTAGCTGCTTTTAAAAGTCATTTCATCCGTGTTGGTTTATTTTGTGTTTGTGTTATTAGTGGTGCTCCGTGTCCCCTCCCCGCCCCCTTTATATCGTGACGTTTTACAGATTCCTTGCGAGTGTAATTTATCTGCGTATTTTTTTATTTGTCCTGCTCCAAGCATATTCATCACCGTGCTCGCTGTGTGTAACGTTATATCTGGCTCAGTAGCCGCTGTTTACCTCGGTCTCTTGTCACCAGTCGGCTTATACCTGCAAAGTCTTGACTCCGAAAATACGAACCGCGACTGAATCGCCAATGCTCCATCTTTTTTACGGGTAACTTCAGAAGAGACATCGCAGGATGCTTTTCTGCGTCTGTTTTTCTGCCATGCACCGACTCCTCACCGAAAGCTGCCAAAGCTGTGGTTAACGCGAGGTAAGTTTTTAAATGAATGGCTCCTTCCCCCCCTCATCCTGTGGTAAATAATCCATGTGTGAGTGCGATTGCTGATCAGTGTTGTTGGAGATCAAAATCGAGACACATTTCATAATCCACATTCAACTGATCGATCCTATGGCTTCACTGTTTTCTGCCCCTGTGATGCATCTCAATTTAGCCCTACAGCATTCAAGTCCATGTGCCATATAATTAAAACACTAACTAACAATGATTTAAGCCTATTTGTGTTGCCACGATGTTGCGATTTCTTCATATTACTCACGTCCCCAGAAATAAATCATGCTTCTGGCTGTAACCGCCTTCTTACTGTGCAACCAAACACCCTTTCAGTGTTTTATGTGATGTTGGATTAATGAGTAAACCCTCACATGAACCGACTGATGAGAGGTATTTTCCCTTTCCCCCCGTGTTTATGTGAGGGGGCTTGATGTGAAAATGTTGTGAACTTAACTAGTGTTATATCATCGCTCTTTCACGATTGGCTGAGTGGACTGGAACACACTCTGTACATGTGAGCGTGTGATGTGATGATTTTCTTGAACTGGCTGCAAACACTGGCTTTCTATTTTCAAAGTCTGTGCAGTTTTTAGAAGGTGAGGATGTGCTAATTTATTTGACGAGATTTGTTTTTTGATTGCATGGTGGCTGACCGAGTGGAACTCTATGTTGACGGCAGGACTTTTGTTAAATATTTTAGTTTTGTGTCTGCATAATGTAGATGCTGCTTTCTTCAGTGCAACACAGGCACCGTCTTAAGATTTTCTCCAGCTTGTCACTCCTGTCTTTCCTCTGTGGTTCATTCCGTAGCTGTATGACATCATGTATCTTGCACACCATCGTACATTTCACTACACTAAGTCCAATTACATTATTAAACATAGCTGTCCTGTCTCTCTTCCTCCCCCTCGGCTCAGTGCGAAAGCCAGGGATTCTGATTTAACTGTCGCTTTCCATTGCATCCCCCTTCCTGCATCCTGTCCCCAGGCACTGGAGTATAGCTTTTAATATCTCCTCCGCATGTCTTAATTGAAGTACATAATTTCCTTTTCAATTTCAAACCCCCCCCCCCCCCACCAGTGAGGTGATGAAATGAAAAATGTGCATGAGCAGCAGTGGTGCGCATACATTCATTTATTTGTGTATGTGGTTTCGTACAAATTTGCCTCCATGTCTTGGAATGTAAGTGCGTGGCTGCAAATATTTGTATCTGAATCGGCCAGTGATGACACGCGTGTAATGCCGTGCGAGTGTGTAACCATTTATGTCAAGCTCACAGCTCTTGCAGTTGGTAAATGTCCTGCAGTTGTTAATCAGGTTGTGAGTTGCATGCCCTAGACACCCAGCTGACTCACAGACACACACTGCCCTGTTCCTATCCAGGATCAAGGGTGCTCCCTTCTATACACACACTCATCTTTCCAAAAGGCTGGCAAGAAGGCAATAAGCGAGTTAAGAGGAGGAGGGAGTCTTTTAGTTTTCTGAAATAGTTTAGCTTAACCCTTCCAGACACAACTGCTTCAGTACCACTTCTACAGCAGGTGGCTGTCATCTGTGGGGCACGTGGGTATATTTGGGGTGTATGTGGACACTAGGTCAACGGCAAAGGTTACCCCTGAGACAAGGCGTGTTAAATTGCACTAAAGATTTAATCCATGCTTTTCCTTTTGAACCATTTGGAAAATATTTAGGCTACAAAGCTCAACTTAGTTATTTTTGATGGCCCTGATAGTCTATGGAGAACATGGACAGTCCAGAAAATATAGAACTCCATTTTGAGGCACGCAATTGGTTCTTTCCCATTGCAAACGGACCAAATATGAGAAAATCCATTCTCTCACCGGGGCCTGGCCTCAGTGAATTATATTACTACTTTTGTCATTTTGGCAATGTGCTTGCAGGAAACCCTTAACCCATGTTGGCTGGGGATCCAACCAGGCTCTAGGCTGTTGGCATCCAGACACTGTTTTGATTAGAGTGTAATGTAACAAAGCCATGAGGACAAACCCTGGCAGTAACTCTACCTGCAGCCCCTTATCACTGAAGGGGCAGGATCATTAAAAGGAAACCTAAGGCTCGCTTCCCCTTGTCTGACCCTTTTAAAGACAGAACTTGGAACACTAGCCCAGTCGTCAGGTTGCTATCATTAGCCTGGTTTCCAAATGTAACTGGAATGAGCCTACTTGTCCTATGCCAACTGTTACCCCTATATACACTTTGGGTTCTTCTGTTTCCTAATTGTTGTTTCTGTACAGTAGTTTGCAGTTTAAAAAAAACTAAGTTGTCATTTTTAGTTGACCCTGGTAAATCCCACTTAGTCGCACTTGGGAAAAGTGGCTTCTGTTGTCTATCCCTTTTCCCCTGTCATTGACCTTAGCCCAGGCCTGACCGTGGTAGTTACTAAGCCTGTGATTATGAGGCTTTTCAAACAACTGGCAGAGCCCTGATAGATAACGCACTTAACACCACCACAGGGTGCTGCTCCAGTAAGGTGTGACCATAGAATCAGCTTGATTCAATGGGATGCTGCTAAAAGCCATTACCCTCTACTCTGCTCTACTCTTTGGTTGGCTATTTTGAAGTGTGGGTGTGATTGTGTGCAGGGTGTAGACTTGCCAATTGTGTTTGGTGTGGCTGTTGTACGAAATGAGCAGTGTTTATGTACAGTATGTGTGTGTTAACCTGGAACCTAAGAATCCTATGGACGTTGGGGAGGTTTGGTGGTCTGTGTAAACCACCCCCCCTTCTTGTCCAATTTTGTGCCAATGAAGGGGGCAGGGGCTTAGGGGCCCCACCAAGGGTAACCCAGGCCATGATGTAAGCAGGGGGATGGGGGAAGCGAAGCCGAGACTGGTGAGCTGCTGCCTGTGAGTCTTGGCAGTGGTCCAGGGGAATGTTCAATGTGCCGAGGTTCGGTGGGGGCCTCCTCCTCCTCTCCCTCTGCTCCATGTCGGCTAATTGGAGAGATGTGGAGAGAAGGAGAGGGGCATCACATGGAAGCTGACAGAGAATCTGCAGGACATCCAACCTACAATGTACCTACAACTCTTGCCTGAATAATGCGGAGGATTTGTTACTGTTGTGAACGCGTCTGTGCAGAAAACCTCCCCCTGTGTTGTGCATGTGCGGAAGGCAGACTGCGGGTAAACTCCATAGCCAATTCTCCATATTTTACCCGCAGGTCATGTCTGAAAACGGCTTTTGTAACAGGACTTAGGGCCTGCAACACTTACTAAGCTCTCACTCAAGGCTGTGTAAATAGCACTAGCATGCATGGCCTGCCCCTGTGATTGGGCCATGGCTTAGGCTTGGGAGCTCAGGCTGTTTGTTTGCTTTTTCATCACGTTGTCAACTTAAATACAGTCAATGAGCTTCAAGTATTTACTTTTACTGTCTATATTGATTTTTACTGTATATTTGTAGGAGCCTAGATTGATCAAACACACTGTAGCTGTTAGAAATAATCAACAAAAATGGACAAATTCCCTTTCAAAATCAGTTTGGTATAACTCGATGAAAGAATTATCTGAGATACTACATAATAGGAGCAAGTAAGATAGTAGCCCAACAAATCATGTTGTATCTTTGCTAATGTTTTGATACTGAAACAGCTGAGTAATTTTATTATTTGTAGTACTGTCAGTATTTTATGATACTATCTGTAATGCATGTTTGCAGGATTTATGTTGACTTATTGCAAGTGTAGAACTGAGGGTGACAAATAAAACGAGCACATTTTTATACAGAATCTGCATTTCTGCTTCTCCCTCACAACAAGCAGTTGTGTTTCTACTTCTTCGCCATCATCCTTTTGGCTTTATCAATAGAGCTTGTTTTGTGTCTTTCTCTCTGTCCTCCGTATATCAGAGCAGGCTTTGTTCACACAACCAAGCACAGCACTTTTTTTCTGTCTGTGTTATTGCTTACACTGTTGATGAACAGGGAATTATTGACTAGCATTTGAGATGAGGGTTGATAATTGTCATTGCCCAGTGAAAAGTCTCTCATGCGCCCCCCCCCCCAAAGGACAGGTAGAAAAAGAGGGCAGATGTTATGCCGAGTTTTGTACGCCTGCCAAGAATGGTAAAAACACCATGGGTTTATTGACAGTCTACCAACACAGTTGCATTTCTCCCATTGGTGCCAATTTTCAGTCTGACTATGATGGACAGGTGTTTGCGTGCAAGAGGGAGCGAGGGGAAGGGAAAAAGAGGCAAAGATAGGTGCATTCCTCTCTACAATGAAGCAGTGGTGCAAAAATACTTTTCGGATCAATTTGAGATTGTGGCCAGATGCCCCCTGTCCAGGTAAACCCTGTTTGCAGCCTAATTTATTATAGGCTGAATGTTGATTTATTGAATGGAGATTGGAGTGTTGACCAGAGCTATGTTTGACCAAATGAGGTTCAAGTGCGGGCATTGTACATTTGTAGGTACTTGGGTTTGGTCTTGAGTCAAACGTTTGAGGAACTTGTTCATAAGGTATGTATTAATGCTAATAGCACTTTATAGCTACCGTAAGATAAATATGCACCCCGAACCCTCTAACCTGACAGTCAAGCATACAGATATGCAAAAAATGCAGACATATGCTGAACATGCACAGCCACACATTCCCATCAACACAAGCCGTCATAAGCAGAGAACATATATATACCAGCACAGTGTTCATGACAGCTTCTTGAAGTCAATAAGCTTTAGCTGTGGCGCTGGCAGGGAAAAGGCTTCCTTGGTCTCCTGCATTGTGCTGTTTTCCTTTTTAATGAGCTGCCACCGTGTTAAAGTTTCATATCGACTTGGCAGAGGAAGCAGCCAAGACACTGAGAGCTAATTTTCTGGAGGCAAACTTCAAAGCTTTTATTTATAGCTCAGACTTTCTCACTATCTGATTCTTTGACTTTTTCTGTCCATCTTGCATTCCCCTCTTTCATTACCCCACCCACCTCTTTGCCCTCAGCCAGTCCGCCAACCAATAATATTTCTGCCCCAGTTCATTGAACAGGTCCAGTCTAGCACCAATAAAGTGTCTTGTATATTTTCACAAGCCACTCTCTCCACCTGGTGAAAGCAACGCTGGTATGCACAGAGTGCTTACAAACCGAGCAGTCAGTGAGACTGTTGTGTGTGACAGAGGGGATGGAAATGCTCACCGACAACAACATTGTTATTGCTGCATTTCAACGGTGGAATTTTTAAAGGCTTGTTTTCCCCCAGCCATTCAGGTCGAGTAAACACAAATACCCACCCACACACGTTTGTGGGGAATAGTTAAGGTCTGTAGCAGGTACTGAAGAATTATTCCCCAGGGCTGTCCATGATGATAATGTTCCATGTAATAAGGCTCAGGAGAGTCCTGTGGCTTCTCTAATGCCACAGGAATGGGTGGCTGGCTGAATGGTAATAGTGGTGGGGGAGTGGATTTGCCACACTCTGTGGCCACGACCTATTACATCTTTTGCTTAGAGAAGAAAGTCTCTCTGCTTTTTCTTCCTCCTTCTTTGTGATTGGTGTTGTCCGTGGTCGACCTGACAGCCGTACAGGACACGTGAAGCTTCAAGTTTTCCTTGCAGCTCTGTTCCCTTTTTAAGTTATCTCAGTTTCTTTCCTCCTCTGCTACACTCAGTCGTCACACAAGTGAAGCTGCATCTATTTACTCCCCTCTTTTTATGCTCCTCTCTTAGCCTAGCACAATTTCCTTCCCGCTCCCCTCATTTTTCTCCCTCTCTAGATACTAGCAATCAAGATGCATGGATATTTCAGTGCCAACATCCCCCCACCCCTCCACCGCTCCGTGTCTGCCAGCCTTGATACTGCTTCGTTCAGGTTTTTCTCCCCCAACTGTCTCTTCATCTAGGATTCTTTCTCTCTCCAGCACAGCCTCTCCCTTTCTCTCTGCTCCCTGTCTGGTTCTCCGGCGGCTGTCGTTCTTAATTGGTGTTACTCTGCGTCTGCTTTCTACCCCCCCTACCCCCATCCTCATCTCTCCGTATCCTCTTCCCACCTCCCTCTCCTCTGCATCCCTGGCAGAAAAAGACAGGCTTCAGACAGACTGCCTCCCGCCTGTGTACATCAAGCCTCCCCATGTGTGTCTGTGTGTTTTTACGTGATTTGGTTTGTGTGTGCTGGGAGCTCCTCGCCTCCCCATTCCTGTACAGCATGTTCCTGTTGTCATGTCTCCTTCTCTATAGCTAAGCAGCATTACAGTCCCAGGACATGGGGCTGTCGTTTGCAGCAGAGGAAGAGAGGATCCTGCCTCACCATGCAATTTATTCACAATTTCCCAGTGGCCCCAGTTTGCTAAGACTTTGTATTCATTCAACACAAAGGTAGCTCTATCCCGAGCTTAGCTTTGTAGCTGATTTGAAAACAGAGAGAAATGGCTAGCCAAGTCTTGGCAACAGCCACTTCCAGCCAATCCAAAGCTATAAGCATTTAAATATTGCAGAAATATAAACAAGACATTGTAGGTATACAAGCAAATCTTAGGTCATTCTTGACAATAGCCTGCAAACCTCTGCCAGCTTCACAAACAGTCATAACCCGGAAAAAGTCCCAGCAGACTCCTCGATGTGTCCGTGAACAGCTTGCCAGCTAACATGTAAATAAATAATTTTTGCTTAATATACCAAGGGACTGTCTTTGCAATGGTATTTACCTTCTCATCTAAACTTTGATTAGTCAGCAAATTCCCCTGAATGTAATTTTCAATATTACATTTTTGATATGTTAATCATGTATTAATTTAGTTTTTAATTTGAGTCGTTTAATTTTTAGCAGTTAAGACCCGTTATTGATGGTAGCCATAGGTGAGACTGCAGTCCTAACTTACAGTACTTAGTGGTAAGAGTTACTGCGTGCTGATAGTTACTGGCTGCGTTATGATCTAAGGCCCCTTAATGTGAGAGGAGATCGAATGACACGCAGCGGTCTTGTAGGTTGCTAACCTCAAAACGTGACATATTTTTCCTAATTGCAGTGTCATACCGGTAGCGAGTAAATCTAATATTAGAAGGCAGTGCGGTGACACCCCAGGGTCACTCCTGAGGAGGTGCTGGTGTCAGCAGTACTTAGGGACGGGCAGGGAGAAGCAGGTAAAGAGATACGTGGGGGCAGCAGAGGAAAGGGGGAAGCTAACTTTAGGACTGACTTTGTCAGCGCAGTCCGCTTACTCCCATTTCACATAGCAACGTTTTTTCCAAAAGGACAACATTATAGTAAGTAATGATTTATGTAATTTCATATTAAGCCATCCATAGTGTATTGACACATAGGAAATTTGACCCTTTGACCCAATTTCCCCAGCCCCTGTTTCCTGTTTTTTTTTTTCTGTGACAGCAGCAGTAGTAACCAGATAGGGCAGATCTGCATTCATGCAGGGGCTAAAAGGTGAGAATAGCCGAATGACCCAGTCAGCTGTGGCGAAGACGATCTGTAACTTGTTTGGGGATAGAAAAGTAGCACAGGGAGCGAAACCATTTATCACTTTACACTCTCCCTTTCACGTGTCACCATTTCCCCATTGCTGATGCTTTTCATCATCTGTTATCAAGTTGAATTTGATAAAGGGGGTGTAATTAGAGGCAGAAGTTTAGTTAAAGAGGATCGTGACAGAGAAGTGAACAGCAAAACATACTACACATACAGCACACTATGAGCTATACGCATGCACCCACATCCACACATGAATTAAGCTCCTGTTTATTACCTGAGGGGTTTCTTCCCCTTGCTGCTGAGAAGGCACAATGAAACTCACAGACTACTTAGTATGAAAAATAGGACTGTGTGAATGTTAGAGAAAAAGATAGCATGTGGCAGCAGTGAAAGGAGAAACAGGGAATAATGAAGAGAAAATCCAGCTGCAGTGGTAAAAGGTAATCTCGGGATATCAGTTTACATTTTAACCTACAGTCATGGCCACTAGTTTGGCAAATTCTTCCCAAGGGTTTGTCTCCAAACTCACTGTTCAACGTCTATTAATCTTTCTCTCTCTCCATCTGTATGTCTGTGTAACTTCACTCTCTTTCTTCCCCTCCCTTACTACTATAGAGACATTACCCCCCCCCCCCATCAGTCAGTCTCTGTGAGGCCTCTGCCGTCTGTTTGATTGACGCTCCCTCCCCCTGCTAGTGGGTAACACAGTGGGAGGCCAACCTTTCATTCTCTGTCATGAGAATTATGATTCTTTCATACATTCTGATTAGTATCCAGGCCATGTGTGGACACATTTTGTATGTTGTGTTTTGTTTATTTGTCAGGGACACTATACATGATCAGCGTCAGTCCTTCAAATGAAGATTATTTACATTATCAATCAGTCAATCTCTTTCTTTCAGGTAATCAAATAAGAAATGTCCCACTTAAAATGCCAGAAATTTGTGAAATACTTCCATTCAATTTCTTAAACCCTAAAGGGTTGTCTTTGCTGTCTTTGTCGGATCAGCAATATACACAGTTTTGATTGACAGCAATATAAAACAGAAAGAATCAGCATATTTTGGGCTTTGAGAAACTAGAACCTCAGTGTTGTTACCTTTCCCTCAAGTTCTGGGACTACCATACAGAAGCGGTGCAATTTTTTAAAAATAATATTCAACCGCCTATAGTGATGAATTTGGCCTTGGACAAACGTGATCACTATAAGCGATTTCCACTGTACCAGAATTTTGTCGGGAGGCGGAGGTGGCACGAAATTGATTGGAGGTTTCTGCCTCACAATTGTCTGTGCAGGAAAAACCCTGGGACTAAACACACACACATTCAGTCCCTGTGGCCTCTACTAGTTTCCAGGGGCTGTCACTGAGGCCCAGCCAAAGGAAACAGGCTGAAATGAAGCACTCAGTTTCCTTCACCTCTATCCCATTCCTCCAGCTAGATATCTAGCTAGATTGACTCACAATCTCTGAACAGGTCGTTGTAAAATAACCTTATCTTATTTTGTCAGTCTGCTGGCCTTTTACGTTGTCCCACTTTCAGTCCTTTTTAATTCCATGCCTTTTTGTTTTCTCGAAACAAGCATGATCTTTAAACCAGCCCCCTTTTTTACACTGGCCTTCATTCATACAGCTCAAGCTCTCTTGGTCTTTATCCCTCTCTCCAACTTCTTTTCATTTTCCTTTTTTGTACCCCTCTCCTCCCCCTTTTTCCATCCTTTCCATTACAGTTTTTGACCATGAGGGAAAGTGCTCCTCAGAAGTGCCTGCCATGATTTTTGCATGAAGTGATGATTGTGAGGTTTTTCCAGACAGTTTGGCTCTGTCTCACTCATGCATTAAAGGGAAAGGGATACAAATTTACATTTTGTGTGTGTTTGCCAACATCATTTCTCGGGTGGAATCTGTCTATTGCAATGTGACTGTGCTTGAATGCCTTAAATGTGCACAGTGTGTGATGCACAAGGGGTTACATAGTTTTAATAATGAAAAGATGGACGACACTACGCATCAGAGCTGAATCCTTTATGTTTCACTCATTACGCTTTCCCTTTTTTGTTGGACAGCTGAGAGAATCTAGCGACAGAAGAAAGAGAACCATTTGATGGAAGAAAAGAAAAAGAAAAAACAAGAAGAAAAGACCAAGAAAGACACCGCTCAGAAAAAGGTCAATGTCAAGATCACGCACATGTTCACAAACTTACACACTTGTCAATAGCTTGCATATAGTTTTTGAGGCAAGTAGCAGGTACTTAAGGTGGCACTGTATGCGTTTGTTATACATTTGGGGCTTGTTTTTTTAAACTATGACTTAGTTGTTGGAAGTTAGTCTGCAAGTTTCAACACCCACTAACGAAATAAATGGCTTGAGAGTATTGAATCAGTGTCCTGACACTCTAGACTAGATGAATAAACTAGGGTTTATGGTTTTGATGAGTGTTAAATATCATCCTGGGAATATTCAGTATCAAACTGTGTGTCTCTCTTTTCCCTTCTGCAGGCTGCTGATCAGAAACTCAAAGGTGAGTGTCATGATCAAGTTCCCTTTACCCTTTCATCAACTTCCAACCAACTGATACACATTAATCAGGTCTGATTGACACATTATGACCTGTTAAGGCATATTCACATGTTAGTCATGCATTATACACTCATATAATTTAGCGTTCTTGTACTCAGATGGACACACACAGTTTGCACATGCATGCACAATTGTGCCTTTTAACTCAGTTTCTCAGGCGCACGTTCCCCCACCACACACACACACACACACACACACACACACACACACACACACACACACACACACACACACACACACAGAGCACAGCAAATACAGAGTGTGACAATGATGTGGAGTGACGCCCAGTACGCCTGCAGCACTAGGCAGTGAAGCGTAAGGGCACCCAGACAGCACCCTGAGTGTGGTGTTGGTAGGGGGATGGGAGGACAGAGGGGAGGGAGAGAAGAAGTGGAATAAAAGGAGGGCATGGAGTTCAGCTGAATAGCAGAGAGTGGCACGGGGGGGGGGGGGGGGGGGAGTGTCCTCATGTGC
Source organism: Verasper variegatus (assembly GCA_026259375.1). Lineage (NCBI taxonomy): Eukaryota > Metazoa > Chordata > Actinopteri > Pleuronectiformes > Pleuronectidae > Verasper > Verasper variegatus. Next base: position 13,406,765 of record CM048044.1, on the reverse strand, counting down.
CCTTGGTGCTTTCTTAAGAAGCAAAAATTGATTTTGTGTGCATCTGCAAGAAAATTAGTTGTCATAGCAAGGCATTAATAAATTACATATAGTGATGTTTCAGCTGTTCTCCCAGCTTGAATTCAATTAAATCTGTGAATTGCTGAAACATGAGCGGTATAAACATCTGTTTGGTCCTTTGATTTGTCTACTTTTGCTTTATGAATAGCTTTAGACCCTACAGTTAGGTTTGGTATTGAGATATATACACATAGAAAGACAACATTAGCAAGTGAACCATGTGCTAAGCATCTCTATCTCCTCCACCTTTGGCACTGTCGTCTTTGTCCTGTGTAATGTCTACTATCTCTCCTAGCTGGTTTTCTTTTCACCTAGCACCATCTCTGGTGTGAGTCTTGCATTTACAGTAGGAGGTGATGTAATTAATTCAGTATTTGGAAATTGGTCTTGTTGTGTGAACAGAGCACAGAATCTGAGCTGCAGTGTCTGTCTTTACGTGCCCATCCTCCCCCACTTTGAGCAGCAGCTTGGCCATCTGGGTGTAAGTGTAGGGCTTTAACAAAGGTTACCACATCTTGCCTTGAACTCTGACCAGCTTATTTAATTACCCTCCCTGGGTTTCATTGCCCTGTCCCTGAGCTTGTACTGGCTTCTCTGTGCAGTTCTGTCTCTTGTGGCACATTTTTGTTGGATTGGCTCTGTATTGCAGCAAGAAAGATTTGAAACAAATCAAGTTAAGTGCTGACTATGAGCTTTAACTTGAGCTTTTTATATTTTATAACAACAAATGCACTATGTGGAGAAGTTACTGAACAAGTTGCATACTGTACTTGAGTACAGACATTTCACATCTTCCCTGGTAATGCTCTTACTGACCTGTACTTCACAACAATGCTTGTTTCAGGTGCCTGTTATTTAGGTTGCGTTCAGGTCTTGTGATTGTTTCTTTTTTCATTCATGATTTGTCATCTACATTTTTTTAAATTAAACGTAGGCCCTTTTAGGCCCTTTTTACAAAATGCTTAAATTCACATATTCATTGTTTCATTTCTAATCCAATGAGCCGATTTGATTTGAGCCAAAACAATGACAACAGAACCACAGCCCTTTTTACATTCTGACTACACAGAATGACGTGTGTGTGTGGGCTGCACCAAGCGTTACTGGCAGGAGCAGCAGAGGAAATGCTAAGAATCAGTGAGGGAATATTGTAAAGTCTGCATGAAAGAGAGGTGAAGGCGTTTGTCTGGTGCCCTATAAAAGCAAGAATGAAGGAAGGAAAGGGAGGGAAAAAAGTAATGAACACTTAAGTTGTGTGCCAAAATTGACCATCGGGAGTCAATGACGGTGCTAATATAGAAGAGGACTAATGACATTGACATTCATTTTATGTTATGTTTAATGACAGATGGAGAGAAAAGTGGACACAGAATGAGAATCTGATTTTGTGTGTGTGTGTAGTAGGTACTCATGCAGACAGAAAGGTGAAGAAAGTACAGGGGAAGAGGACTTGTTTGAACACTAATCGTTCAGCAAGCCATCAGGACGTCTGTTTCCTCAAACGTCCCATCTGCAATATCTTTTTAAAAGGAAGGTAGCATGAACTGGAATGAGTTGAGTTTTCATGCGTGACACTAAATAATAGAGGTGTGTGTGTGTGTATATGCAGGATGGGAGAAAATCAGTATGCAGTAGTGATTTGTGCCTTTCCATCCATATCAATGAATTCTTCCTTATACACTCTCAGAAATTCATAGACACAGACACATTCATACCACCTCCCCCCATCCTTTGCTGTCCTTTTCTGCTTTTCTCTCTCCATGGGCCTCCGTGGTCCCAGGCATTTCAATTTGTTTGCGGTAATCGATCTCAGCCCGGCGTGTTCATATGTATGAAAATGAGATAAAGCTTTGGCGCAGTGGAATTAACTCCTCTGCCCCCCATTAGGCATGGAGCTTCAGCAATCGTAGGGTTCCAGTGTCCCAGTGCACTAAACCAAACCCCCACCCCCACCCACACTCAGACTGGACCTCTGATGCAGGACCCTCCCTCCTGGTCCCCATTACCTCAGAGGGATGTTGATTATTCACCTCCAGCACACATGCTGCTTCATCACAATCTCTACTGCCACCGCAATCACAATCAGGTCATTTGACTGCTACACATATCTAACACCCTTGCAAAAACACACACACTCACACACAAAGAGGAATGCTTGAAAAGTGCACATATTGGTAAAGCTGCAGAGTGTGTGTTCCTATATAATTTAGTAATATTAATAGGATATAAACACCTTTTTTACAACGACTAGGAACCTTTCAATCCTTTCTCAATATCTAAATTATTTGCTAAACAACCAAGACAATAATATACCAGCCATGATGTCTCTCAGCATATGCATGCAGAAACATGAGTAAACAGGATGTCCCATAAATGCATTGCTTGAAGCCGGTAGCTACACGCAGGCGCAAAAATATCACAAAGCATCATTCACACACCCAATCATCAGTAAATTTGCAGCCTTCATTTTTGCTGTTCACACATTTTTTACTTTTGAAAATTTTGAAGTAATGCACATCATTGCCCTGTGCCTTATTTTCCTCCTTACCCACGCTGTTTCCTCTACCCTTTTCATTTCACCCTTAATGTGCTCGACAGCAATGTATTGACACAGTGTCATTACGGAGATAACAGCATTATCATATGTTTGTCAATCTGGCGAGAGACAAACACGAGTGCATCATCTCATTTTGCATTGGATTAATCTGAAATTTCACATGTTATTAATTGCATCAACACTTTTGAAAGGGAATTTCATGAATCAAAACATAATTAGAGGCTAATTTACTTGAGTGTGTGGGCTGCTTCTCTTATGTTAACCACATTTACAAACACTCAATGAATTAATAGTGAATAGCTTGTGAGTTACGTCCTGTGGATTTATGACCGCAGAGCATAATTGTTTTTCCTCTACCCCCTGTGTGCTTGCCCCATGTGCATGTCAAGTGCTGGAGGAGAGAGAGGGGTGGGTGGATGGATGGATGGATGGAGAGACTGAGGATGTGAGGGGGGGCAGAGGGAGAAAGGAAACAAACTTAAACAATGCTTTCCCCTCTGTTGTGTGATCACTCATGAGCTGCTGACAAAAGAGCATATTCATTGGCCCCTGCCCCTCCCCCATCATCTCCTCCCCCAGCAGTGAGCTGCTTCGTGTGAAATATCAGGCAGATTAATAGGATGTAGCTCGCCTGATATGAATGACGCTTCAGCCTGTGATTTCAGGGCAACGTGGCTGGATATATATGAATAAAAAGGTTTAATGACCGTGCCTATATCAATGTGTAAGGGGCTGTTCTCCTTCACCCCTCAGGCCATTGTCAAATGGCAGTTAGCCAATAGAGAAGATTAAAAAAAATCTCCATACACCTTTTTTATTCTTCCAATAAATTAAACTTAATGACATTGTATTGTTATATGTAGTGTAAGTTGATGATATCTTGGTGTGTTTGTTTGATATCCAATTGGTTCCATATGCTAATGACATTGTCCCCTATTTGGATGCCAGCCGTCAAAGGTTTGAGACGCTTTGCTTAATGCTACAAAATGCATCAATCTCAAAAGGTATGCATCTTCAGGCTGTTGTTGTCCTCAGCCTCTGACCTGAAATGGATGTATTGCACGGCCCTTTTAAGTCACTTTATCCATAGACTAAAGCAAAACTGGTTTCTTGGTGCAACTCTGTCATAATGAACACAGAGATAGCTGAGATGAGCAACTGTGACTTCAGACCGAGAAACGGGGAGCCTGGCCTGGGGGGGGGGTGGGGGCACTAATTAGAGAGAGAGGGTTAGAAAGGCGTGCTAGGGGAAGAGGTCACAGGAGGCACAGGCGGTCGCAAGAGGCGAATGGAGGTGCGTTAAGCAACTGTCAGTCTCTATAGCAACGTCCCTGTATAGGAAGGGTGAGGGGTGAGACATTTTTGCCTTTTTATTTTGTGTGCGAGTGAGGGGAGTTTCTGTTTTTCTCCACTAACACTGACAGATGGGACCTTATCGAGACCCACCCACTTGACCCTCTCTTCGGTGCATAAACACATGCACGTACACTGCATGTGGGTCCTCTTGGTTACTAATACCTAAACAACAAAGTCTCATTTCAAACATTGGCCACTTATTACACTTGCTATAGGCTTCAATTAATAAGTGTGATCTATAAAATGACTCAGTTCATGCACCTACTGAACCCATCTACAGGGTATGTGCATCTGTTTCCATGTTGTTTTGATCCTTTGTCTGACCTGTTCCATTACTTTCAGTATGGAACATGCTTCTTTTCTGTTTTTTCACATGGAAATAATGATGCAATCAGTTGTACACGTTGTAATTAGCATTTATGAAATTGTAGTCGACAGTCCAAACCCACTTCAAAATGTGCTGCATTCACCTTCCCTACCGCTTGGCTCATACTGGATAAAGACATGCACCATTGTGGAGGGCATATAGGCCCCTGTGTTATGTCCATCCCTCCCCTCGCTGTAAAGATGGCTGCATAATAAAGTGGCTCTGCAGACAATAGACAGAAGAGATGTGGGAACCTGCGCTGCCTGGCACTAAGCTTAGGCAACCAATCACAGTTGTTCTTTACAATAACAGATACCGCATACCCTCTTGCCCATGGTGCTGTGTTCATGGAGTTAAAACTTTCTATTTGGCTCCTTTATGTTTTCCTCTCTGCCTTGTGTGTTTTCATCCTCTTCAATGCTCATTTGTTCTCTATTCTTAAGCTATTGCTCTTTCTCCCGCGCTCTCATTTTATGTAATTAACCATTTAGTGGGAGGACAGGCTGTAATTAAAAGTTTGGTGCAAGGTTGCGGAGAATGCCTCAGCTGGAGGGTTTAATAGAATTTACAGTGCACTTGATACAAATGCTTATTTAATTGGCTCACCCTTTCAACTTCAGTAAGAGGCACCAAGGTCACACCAAGATACTTCTCTCTGAAGTATCGCTTGTTAAGAGATTATTTGCATCGTTCTGTTTACTTCACAATAGCCCTGTCTCTGTTTCTTATCAAGGTCATATATATAAGCTTGTATTGCCAGTTGTTGTTGGACAGCTCATAGTCAAAGACACAGAAGTTTTGCTCAGATCGTGTTGAAGATGAACTTGGTAGCAATTCATCTCTTAGGTGGATGCAAAGGATGACATAATTTGAAGACCCCTGGATTTCCTTCAGAATTTCTCTTTTACCAAACATTATAAAGAAATTGGTCAGTTTGTTGATTTTTATTTGAAAAGTAGCCCTAATTTACTGAGTGGATTTCATTAACTTTCTATGAGTGGAAATGGCATCCTCTTCATTTTCTTCATTTAATCCTTTACAGACACATTGATCTGTGGGATTTCCCACGTTTTCTTCAATATTTCCTTCATAGTAATTTTCTATAAACCTCAACACCATCTCTTCAGAAGCACCTACCCATCTATTATGGATTAAGAAGAGATCTTTCCTCCTGAAAGAGAAAGATGTGTCTCACTTCATGCATAAATGTCTGTTCACAGCAGAATGGGGCCGTTTCTCTCTCGTGTACCATTTTTCTCACTTGTATGCACTCAGATTTGTGCCGTCTCTTTCCAGTCGTGTGCTTGCACACACACACACACACACACACACACACGCTCTCAAAAGAACATTAATTCAGATTCAGACTTGTTAAATACAGATTACACCAAAGATGGCTACACATTATCCAGCTGTTACAGAAGCACCTTATTTGACAAATGAGAGATCAATTTAGCTTTTTCACAAACATAAAATAATATAACTAAACAGGTTTTTGACAGTTTGGTTATAAACCCATCATGCTTGTGTGGAGGAAACTGGATATAGACGTGTGATAAGAGGTTCGCAGAATAGATACAATATTTTTAATGCAGCAACACAAACAGGCTGTATGAACCAGGGTGTATATGAGAAGTGCTTGAGCTAAAGGGGTTGCGTCTTTCTCTGTCTTGTGGGTTTGTGTGCTTCCTGTACCCACTGCTTACTATGGTAACCATAGTAGATGGTAACCATAGTAAGCAGTGAGCTGAGTGACCAAACCTAGGAACTAAAACGTCTCCAGTTCCTTATAGGTCCAGTGTGTAAGATTTAAGTGAAAGGGATCTATTGGCAGAATTGAATATAAAATAATCCTGGTGATGTTTTCACTAGTGTGTAATAATCTAAATTGTAAAAATTCTTCTTCTCTTAACCCTAGAATAAGCCCTTTATATTTAAATACTTTATATTTACATCGGGAGCGGGTCCTCTCTTCGGAGCCCACCATGTTTTTTACAGTAGTTCAAACTGGACAAACTAAACACCTTTTGAGTTTTGTACAAAACCATACCAGAACAAGTAGAAATAGTAGATATAACAAAAACTAAGGTTAAACTTTTTGCACTCTTTTGAAGGTAAAACAGTTACCACCTTGCAGCAGGGGTATAGAGAAAGATGCAGCAAGGAGCAAAAAAAAAAAAAATAGGGCCCCGGGAGGAAAAATGTTTAAAGAGAAGGGAGAAATGGAAAAAAGGGTAGAGAGGGAGAGAAACATGTTGGGTGCAAGGTAGAGATGGAGGTTTTGAAACGGTGAGATGGAAAGGTAAGGAGACAGAAACAAGACGAGGGGAGAAAAGAGACAGCAACACAAGAGATGGGGGATCAATATGGATACAGGCCCAGAGGGAGAATAACATGGCAAGCAGAGAACACCAGGCTGAAAGACGGGTAGACACCTAAAAAAGAGAGAGAGGGTTAAGGAGCAACCCACTGATGGGCAGACTGAGAAAGAGGGGTGATTAGAAACAGACTGGGGAGGACAGACAGGATTGGGGGGGGGGCAGCATGTGTGTACCTTCTTGGTATCTGATTAGCCGAGGCAGCGTCAGGCGGGCCGAGCTGAATTTAATCAGAGATGTGCGTCACCAGCTGCAGTTGCAAGCCAACAGCCAGTCAGATAATGCTGGAGGGGGGCTGGCTCGTTCTCTCTTGCTCCCTTCCTCCCTCCCTCCCTCTCTCTGCATGTGTTCCACTACAGGCTCATTGGCAGAAGGGGGGTGCAAACCACTGTGAAAATGTGTGTGCGTTGCATTCTTATGTTTTCAACAAAGATGCAAGAGGCACGTGTCCGAGAACAAGGCCCATTGATAAATTGATAATTTTTTTTTGTATACATACATTGCTTTCTCTGTGCAGAGTTGTTGTGTTTTGAATTTGTCCGTGTGCATGTAATTTTAAGTTTCCTACATGTCAGTGCTCTTTCTGTGTGTCAGCATGGAGGCAGCAGTCTGGATTGGTGTGCTCACTGAGAGGGCCTCTGTTTTTTCGCCGTGCTCTTAGACAGGGTCTTGGCAGGCAACGTGAATACCTCTGCGCTCTGAATTTACTTTAACCTCCACTGTGGCAGCATTTGCCTGTGTGTGTCACTCAGTGGTTCATAGCCAGTACTGCAGTACAGGGCTGCTGTAGGTGTAGTTCAGACTCTCATACTGGATGGACTGAAGCTTTAATAAAAGTATTTCTATCCCATTTACTTCAAAAAGCATCCTCCGCGAACCAATCGATGCAACAAAACTGCCTCTGTCCTTGTGTTTCTCTGCTCCCCTGAGTGAAAGCCATCTCAGCTGTTGTGTGAAATGGTCGTATCTGTCCACGGACAGCAGAAAACAACATCATCAACTATTCATCATGCATTCACCCTTGGACCAATGAACTGTAAATCACAGCAGCTCTCTAGGTTTCTAGATATTAGCAGCCAGTATGAAATCAACCTGCATTTCTGTGCGGTAGGGAACTCTCAAGTAGAGAAGTGCAGTACCACACCTACTTCACTTTCCCTTATCTTGTAGGTCCATACAGCCGCAGACTCAGCTTCCTTATTCCATGCCTATGGGTCAGTCGGCACCTTGGAGAGGAAACCCCAGTCAGGCCAATCTGTTCAGTTGATAGCTGTCCAGGTCCTGCTAATTTTAACACCTTCAATGCTTCTCACAATTAGACTGGTCACTGCTACCACAGGGGAAGGGTCACGCCAAGGCAGCATAGAAAGGGTTGTGTGTTTGGGTATATGTGTGTGTGTGTCACTGGCTATACCTGTTGGGACAAATTTCAGACTAAAGGCCAGTTCAATGAGAGACATGCATGTCCATAATTGGGCAAAAGATGATTTTTAGGAGACTGGGAAATCTATGTTTCCTCCCTGAAAGTGACTTTATAAATGTGTGGTTGTGTACGCGCACACATGAGTGTGAGCATGTGTGTGAAAAGTAGCGAGAGGAAAGAGTGTAATGAAGAGGAAAGGAGGTGTCTTTGTGTGTCTGTGTGTCTGTGTTCAGTCAGCAGAAAAAATATGACCTTTTCATCGAGTGCGTCTGGGGCAGTAACGTATGTTCAACAACAGGCTGCATGAAGCAGTTTACTTAAAGGAATAGTCCGCATCATATTGCAGTGCAGAGGCAAAGGACAATACAATGAAATGCTTTACGATACACAAAATACAGTTCCTGTAACAAATACTGATAGACTGAATGAACCCGCGTTGAAAGTAAAGCATGTTTGTCACTCTTTCTTTAAAGATCTTTCCCATGAATAGGACTTTCAATATCATTACCTATTCTTCCAGCTAGAAGATAACTTGATAGGATTGATACTCTCTATGCTATCACTACTTGACAAATCCTTTCTGTTAAATAAATTACTAATAGTGAGTTAACGAAGACCTGCATGTGTCTTTTTGTGTGCGCGTGTGTGTGTGTGTGTGTGTGTGTGTGTGTGTGTGTGTGCGTGTGTGTGTATGCCTGTGTGCCTGTGTATTGTATCCATCCAGTGCCAGAGCCTGCTCCCACTAAGCCCAGCCCCGGCCCACCCCACCACCTCCACCCTGCCAGCCTCACGCTGCCCCTCTCCTCTTCCTCCTCCTCTTCTGGCAATGGCAAGCACACCTCCAGTAGCCAGCTCCCGACTCAGACTCCCCCTCTGCAGCAGTGCCAGTTGTCCTCTGCCAGTGCTCGCTACCCGCCCAGAGAGGTGCCCCCGCGCTTCCGCCAGCAGGAGCACAAGCAGCTACTGAAGAGAGGCCAGCCACTGCCTGCAGGAGCCTTCAGTGCTCTGACCCTCTCCTCCTCTTCCACCTCCTCATCTTACTCCTTTTCTACGAGTACAAGCAGCACTACCCCAAACTCTGCCACGTCCACTGCGGGCAAACGCCACCCAGGTTTGTGTCAGTATAGTAAAAATAATGAATTAAATGGAGTTCTGATCTTCTTTATTTTAGATAAGAGCTTTTAGATGCTGGTGTGTACAAATTTTCCTATTTGCTAAATTATTTTCTTTTTACCTTTTTAAGTGCACGTTGGCTCGTAATGTAAATTATCCTTTAAATCAAACTTTCAACATAAGCAGTAATTTCAGTGCGATTTTTGAAATATATTTTGTGAGACAAATGAAGGATGACCAATGCACAGTACATACTGTTTTTTTGTTTAGTTTTACTCACAATCTATACACACACTTAGACCTCTGTAGCAAGTGGTAGCACTATAATGAGCTAATTTGTTTCTCTTAACTTTATAAATGCTGAGCCTGCCTTCTGATGCTCATTGTGTGTTGGCTTGTGTGTACTTGTATGCAAGTAATGTGTTGATAAAAGTATGGCCATGAGTTATTGATATCATTAGTACCGCTGAATTCTATCTCTCATGTGCCCACTTAAGATTTTTGGATTTTCATCATATTTTCGTCATCATTTCCTAAAGGGGTTTTATTATCCTAAGGGTTTTTATGCCTGTAATGCATTATTTATCTGCTTAATGATGTACACAGAAACAAAAGATGGTGTCACCTCATATCCTCTAACATGACACACTCATGCAAGGATTATCTCTGTAGCACACCACACAGTGTTTTCATGTTTAAGGCTTTGAGCAGGAGCTAGCATGAGCATCTGCTTGCATCTTTCTCTTTGCTCTCTTTTTTTCTCTTTCCTTCTGTTCATCAATGCTCCTTTGCTGCGCTGTGCTGCCTTTCATTACTGACTCAACATTTGCTGTTGTCGGGCTCTCTGTAAACAAATCTGCAGCAGCTGTAGTGCATGGCTTGATAGTCGGCAAACTACAGTCCTCTACACAGGCAACTGGTCCTTGCATGTTCTGTACTAGCACACTAGTTTTACGAGGCTTTGGCTGTTAAATGTTGTGAATTAGCCTCATCTTTCAGCATTTCAAATGGTTTTTGGCTGCAGGCTTTACTCACAAGGGCGCACAAGTTAATCTAAGCCTTAAACTTAAAAGAGCGTGTTTCTCCTTTGGTCCCTAGACAACTTAAGATCCCTGTTTGGTGTAATTAACCTGTAGTGTCCTTATTATTGTCCTAGTCTGGCAGTTGTTGTTATGTTTGGCCTTTACCTCACCCTAGTTTTCTCAGGGGTCTTTTGGTTCAACACAGCCTTTGGCAGAATAGCCATTGGCTAAGTTTCTACCTCCTTTACCTCTTGTTTGGGTCCTGAGGGCCTCCGATTGACTGTCGTTTTTTTCCTGCCTGCTCAGCTTATAGCCTTAAGCTAGTGGTCCTGTTGTTGCAGTGATTCAGGCATACATAATTTAAAGAGTGGACACTAGTTAAACATACTGCTCTGCAGCCTTCTTGCTTTATTTACGCTTATTATAACTTTTGTGTTAAAAGACCTCTAGAATCAACTTTAAATTTCATATGTAACCATTCCAGTGGCAGTAGTTTTGTATGAAGTAGCAACAGAAAAAATGTATTCATGCATAACCTCCCTTTTTGCAAAACTACACATTTACAACTCTGTTTGGCCTCACTTAAACATATAAACAAACAAATCCAAATATTGTATCAAAATCACATTAACATATACCGTGTAATGTTATGGTCACTGCCTGCAGGTACTGAGACAAAGTTTCCTCCTCAGTGTAACTGTAAGGGAGGGATGAACTCTGATTTGAGGACACATCTCTGAACTCTCTGGTGAGGTTACTGTGGCCTAGAGCAATGTGATGAGATAGTTCCTTCCATCAGATACTCAAACGCTTGCATTTGTGCACATGCAAACACAAACACATGTGCCTAGATGCAGTAGCTGTGCAGCAGCAAGAACACTGACCTAGTTGTGTCCTCTCAGATGTGTCTGCCTTGCAGGCCAGCTGGCTCATACTTTGCATGCACGCACAGACACACACACACACACACACACACACATACACATACGAAATTCACAAGTTAAGCCAGCAGAACTGCAGTATGTCCTAAGGTCATTAAATGCATTTTTTGACCCATTTTTTAGTTGATATTAAATTTGTGCAAAGTGTGTTTTATATATAACATTCCACAAGGCAAACACACACACACACACACACACACACACACACACACACACACGCACACACACACCATCCCATCCCCAAAGTCTGAAAGGCAAGTCCCCCTATATTCAAGGGCATTCACGCCACTCCCACATAACCTTCAGTCTACCAGCCCCATTTAATTGTCTCAAACACCAGACAGAAATCCCTGTTTTCCCCCCCTCCCTCCCTCTTTTACATCCACCATCCCCGTCTCTCCAGCTGACGGGGGACCATTAAATAGTGCAGAGAGAAGCCAGCAGCCGTCCAGACAGGCTCCCCCAGTAGCAGGTGCTGGAGTGGGGGTCTCTTAAGACTGTGGGAACTGCATGCCAACAGCTGTTTGCTGGTCACCCAGACAGACTATGTAGCCAGAGGGCACTCTGCTGGGTGCTGTGAAACACTTGGCCCTTTCATTTGAGCCCTTTTTGATGTTCAGGTGAAGCGCTTGGGTTTTTGAGCATTTCTTACTTAAGTTAAAATGCTGCTTATGGAGGAGGAACAGCATGTGGATTCCAGTAAGATGAGTTAGTAACTAAGGTGTTTAAAATATGTTTATTTTCAAAGAGGTGAGTCCCTCCGAGCCGGTCTGCATCTTCAAACACAGCTTCCCTAACATGTATAGATAACCTCCACTTAGATCTTGGGTATTTGCGAGGTTTAAAATCCTAGAATTATCACATTACTATTTTGCTGTAATGAACCCAGGAAGGTATATTGCCCCATGTGCTCAGGCTATGACACATACACACACAAGTGAGAGAAGCCCCCAGTGGCTTCATTAATCCAATCTCTGACAGAGAAACCAGAGAAGTCACCATGGCCTCGCTCTCCTGTTTTCTCTTTTCCCTCAGCAGAGGTAAACAGACAAGAGTGATGAGCTCAGTAAATCCTCCTGTGACCATTCCCTCAGTCTTTCTTATTCGCCCTGCTTCCGGGAAAAACAAGTACATGCCTGCTTTGATGTAAGTGGTCTTAAAGCTCCCCTCACAGAGAGATGGAGAGGGTTTATTTGGTGACAAAAGACTACTAAACGTCCCCTCCTGTTCTGGTTCTGTTATTTCCCCCATAGTTTGCTTTGAAAAAAGCCAAGTCTGTGGCTCTCAGTTAAACTAAAGCAACTGCTCACATTTCTTTCTCACTGTCCCCCTTTCTTTTCCGTTGTCCATGCGTGTGCTAGCCCTTCCCCCCAGACCTTCCTCTGTCCCTTCCTACAACCATCTCCTTCTCTTAGTCTGTCTCCCTTGCCTTTCATTTCATTCAAAGGGTAGGAGATATATTTAATTCTTGGCTACCTGCCCATTTCTATGATGGCAGCTCGCCTCATTATCAGCTCATCTCCAGCTTTTTTCTGCTTCAGCTGGCTTCGCACAGATTCAGTGTGTTGTTGCTGTTGTTTAATTAAACTCTTTCAGCACAAGTGCTGTTGGTGTTCTCCTCATTAGGAAATGTTTGGTAGGTTCTGTGGAGAAACCAGGCCTTTACCTTTTGCATTGGTTTGCACATACATGCACACAGAAAAAAAACGCAGCCCCACTTCCACTCGGAAGCATGAAGAGCCACCGTGGGCCCCTTGGTTTATATTTTTTGACCCTTTTCATTCACAAAGCATTATCAGAGACTGCCCTCCTAATTGCAACCAGAATGAAAACAGCAACGCATTACTGACACATGACTGCGAACAGTGGATGGAAATGATTGTCCCCCTTTCCTTTTGTTTTTTATGTTCAGCCGCCTTTCGTCTCCCTCGCCTGCCAAATTACGGCTCTGCCAAGAATCAGCAAGACCTTTCCCTTTCTGTTGGAATGTCGGTAGAGGGAGTTGAAAGGGGAACAATCAAGGCATGTTGAGGTGAAAGGAAAACATTCTGTTCTGCATAAGTCCACACTTTCCTAATGTACATATTTACCAGGGTAGGCACAATGGGATTAATGCATGTACAGTACCTTGTAATCCAATACTATAGGCCTTTGATAAATGATCCTATTGTTGAGCTTATAACATTTTATTTTTGTGGAGGCAGATATGCACGCTTGCTATTTTACACACAGTTATACCGATTCCTGCTCACAGGAGAAGGTAGCTTATTGCAGTCATACAAAGAGGATATGATGTTTCACATCCTTGCATGGATCTGTGTAATCCTCCTGAGTGACCTGGTGCACCTTTCTGCAGGCATTTTTTCGCTCTCTCTCCCTCTCGGTGTTGCCTGCAGTAGAAAAAAGGGTCTGTCTGTTATCTTTTCCCTTCCATTTTATACATTTTTATTATTGTTGAATTTAGGTTTGATCATAGTGTCATTGTCATGATATGGCTGATTACCATGTAACCTATTTTTACACTCCTTAGGAAACATTATGTGCAAATGAGACTGAGACAAAAAGAGAGGAAGATACACAAGGGGGTTAACCAAACAAAATTGTCCTGGGGCTGATAAAATGGCACACCATATTTGATTAGAAAGACAGAGACGGAACAAAGCAGAAAGACACCAAAACCAATGGCTTGTACTCATGACCAAAAAGATCAGCAGTTTGGGTTTTGTTTCATTTATTTCTTTACAATTTGACTGTGATGCAAACATATATCAGATTAGTAGATATGGTGAAGCACTGACACTCAAACCTCTATTCAGACTTAGACTACATGTCCTGATGTTTCTGTCGGTTGTCTAGGTATTTTCTGTGTGAGTGTGTTTTTACAGTTAGTGTTTTGTCTGTTTATACGATCATGGCTGCAAATCAATTTCCCTGATTGGGACAATAAAGTTACTTTGATCTTTTGATCCATTTAAAAGTTTTTGTACATAATATAAATGCAGACGCAGGACATAGAAATACATGTAAGTGTTTATTATCACATCTAGCAATCATTACTGTCCTGCATTCAAAGATAAAATCAATGCATCTCATCCCTCAGTATTATATGACACACAGATGTCTCTTGAATGTCTTCCAAAAGTATTCCTCAATGTCCAATTATAGTATTTCCAATTGAAGGCTCACATCTGCCTTGTTTTTAAGTTTGAACAACTTCTAACTTAAGTTAAAAAGAATTGGCACTGGTACAGCCGTTGTAAAGGATTGTTTTTACTGTGATGTTTTAATATTTTTGTGTGAGCAACTGATTGCAAATTGACTGCAGTCTAGTGTTTGTATCTGTGCCATCAGCCTGACAACTCTGTGTGATAAGGCTGCCTGGGGAAGGGAGATAAGTGTTTTCAGGCGAAAAAATTGCATCCACAGCCACATTGTGGCACGTTGCTCAGTATCTTAAAGCCACATATCTACCAGTTTGTGTGTGTGTCCACACACCGCAACCAAATTTACCTCATCTGACTGAATTGTTTTGACCACAGGGTCTTTATCTCATGATGGACAACCTCTAGCTATTATTGGAATCTCTGAGACAATCTGATGTAGGGTAATGGCGAAGTAATTGTAGGTACAGCAGCCTAATAACCCAACAAGGCAAATATTTGACCAGCACATCCTGCATCCTTGTAATTAAACGTTAGTGAGCCTTGCTTGCTGCAACTGCTCAGGAGGATAGCCAGAAATGTATTATTGTCTATTAGGTTTTTAAAGCATGTTGAAAATGGCTTTTTGTTATTTATATGGTCTGGAATTGCAGACTGGATTTTTATTTCTTATTTTATTGCCTTATTGAAAACTTTGAGTGTGCACTCAGTTAAGTGTATTTTACCATTGACTCTTCCACTTTTGCTCAATGTTGGAAAACAACTAAGATAAATATCAAGCTTCCATGTGCATACTTTGGTGGTTTCATACACACATTCATTTTCCTTTCTTCTCCTGAAGTTACAGGATCCATTTCTTCCCTCACATGCTCGGTTGGCCAGTGTGTTGTTGATATTCATAGCAGTACTTCTCATTGGTTTTCTAGCCCATTACATGAGGCTGGCCTAGTGGTTAGGATGTTTGCATGCTGGATCGATAGCCACCCTGCTCTCAACCACTACCATTAATAAGATCATTGATTAACTGCCTCCCACTGATTGAATACCCCTTTACAGCATTGACTCATTCTATTATTAGTTCCCTCTCTGATGGGATGCTTTCGTGCCTAATGAAATTGCTTTTGTGTGATACATTGTTGATTAGATAACTGTTGGAGGGGCATTGTTTTTGGTAGCATCATACTGAATCTGCAGATCATACATTAAGTCTGCAGGTAGTAGACCAAGATTTACATGCAGTCTTTATTTCTCACACACTGTATACACATGCAGTGTTATCACGTAGAGAGAAGCCAGTACACACACACATTCACACAAGCTCGGAGGAAATCTTGTGGTTTCTTAGAACAGTGCAGTTGAAGGAGGAGTATGCCCGGCGGAGCGTAGGGAGTGATGGATGGGAAGCCATCTTGGTTTCATTCCAATAAATGAGCGGCGTTCCACTTGGGCTTCCCTTCGCAGCCCCAGCCAGTGAAGCCACGATGGAGACGGATGGGCCTCTCACTGCTGGGTATTAGGGGAGAGGGGTAGGAATTAAAGGGTGAAGAAATGGGTGGGGGGTGAGAGAGAGAGGGAGGAGGTAGTTATAATAATAGATAAGGGCAGTTGGAGAGTGACCAGGAAGTAAGGGGCAAAACAACACAGCAAGGATGGTTATGTGAGAGGGTGAAAGAGATGAGGAAAGAATGCAAGGGGTTCCTCTTCCTGTTTGGCTGGTCGCACCAGGGCAAGGATATATGGATATGTCATAGCTGATATGACATGTAGCACGCTTGGCTGTGCATTCTGATTATGTGTTGAACAGCGGAATGTGCTAGTGTGACCATCTCATCCTCCCAAGTCTGATTACAAGCATTAACCAACCAAGAAGATAAAATTGGTCTATATGAGACTAAGAGGGGGTGTATTACATGATGTAGTCTACTCTAAAGTATTTTTTCTACCACCCCCCCACCCTGCCACCCCTTCCATACTGTTTTCTGATCTCCATTTCATCCTTTGTCTCTACTCCTATTAAGTTTTTCTAAATTTCTTGCATTTCTGTTTATTATGTTGCTTTAATCTGCCACCCATCTACCCTCTGTGTTGTATTTTTCTACTCTCAGTTGTCTTAACCTCTCTTTCCTCTCCCCCCCTTTTCTCTTCAGACATATCCCTCCAGAGTGGCTCTGGTGCCCAGTATGAGACCTCTCATTGGGGAGCCTCTTTGCCAGTTGAAAGCCCCACCAGTGCCAACAGCTGGGACAAAGTGATTATTGACGAAAGTGACAAAGAAGCTTGGGCCTACATCAGCCACAATAGTGACCCCAACCACTCTGCAGCACCAGAATGCCCCTTAGGCTCAGCTAGCTCTAACCTAGACACCAGTGCTATCACTACCACCAATAGTAGTTGTTTTCTGAGTATGGCCACAGGTGCCGCCGGCCAGCAGGCCCACTACACCTCTCTCAAGGCTAACAATAATATGATGACGGGACCTGGGTCAGCCAACACACTAGCTGGTAATAGAGGCTGGGGCTCTGATGTGAAACAAGAAAGTATGAATGGTGGTCGAGTAGGAGCACCTAATAATTGGGGCTCTCCCAACTTTAACTTGAATCTCAATCCCAATGCCAACCCATCAGCATGGCCTGTGCTCGGCCATGAAGGTGTTGGCCCCAATGGAGTCTCTAACTCTGCATCTCTCCCACCAGGTATTAATGGAAACATGGGAAATGGGAGCCTAGGAGGTACTGATAATGGTGGGGGAGGTTGGGTTGGCATGCTAAGTCCCAATGAAAATGATCAACGCCCTTCATGCAACACAAGCATGTCCTTCAATATGGAACCTCCAAACCTTAACACTGATGGACCAAACCACACTAAGCAACAACAGCAAGTTCAGGAGCCTATGAGCCCTATCCACGGCTTAACTGGCTGGGGAGGCCAATCACCCACCGAATCATCCCAGCTCAATGGGGACACAACAAGCACCTCTTTATGGGGTGGTGGAGAAACAAAGGCAGCTGACTCTCCCAAGGACTCAGGCTGGGACTCAAATCCTTCAAGAGGTCATTCTGCCTGGGGCCGCCAAGGCAGTGGTGGAGGGAGTAGTGGAAGTGGTGGCTGGGGTGACTGGGGGAAATCTGCTGGGGGTGGAGATGGATCTAAAGGCTGGGACTCAGTAGATGCTGGTAGTTCAGGTTCAGGCCAAGAGCAGCCACTTAGTTCATGGGGCCAGCAGCCTGGAACAGCACCAGCAAGTGATGGTAGTGGAGACAGCAGTGAAGGTAGATCCCAACAGAGAGACAGGTCCTCAAGCATGGAGTTTACCCCTGCGCCTCCCCGACAGGACCTGGACCCTAGGGTGCTGAGCAACACGGGTTGGGGACAGACCCCCATTCGACAGCACACTGTATGGGAGATGGAAGAAGCCAGTTCTGATGATGGCAAGAGCAACAGCAGCTCTGTAGGAGGCTCCAGCTCTAATGGTGGACCTTCATCCACCAATGGAGGTACCATTAATCCCAACATTGCCTCTAGTCAGCGGCCTGGGTCTGGGGGAAAAAGTGACAAAGGAGAATCATCATCCTCTGGTTGGGGAGCCCCTCCACCTCAGCCAACCCAGACTGGATCAGGATGGGGAGAACCTTCACAGTCACTTAGCAAAGCCCCAAATGGCACTACAAATAACTGGGGAGACCCTTTACCCACCAATGGTCATAAAGGTGGGGGCACACCGTCCTGGGGTTCTGAGGACAAGTCACCAAATTGGGAAGGTGGCCCTAAGAAAAGCCAGCCTACTAGCTGGGGTGAAGGTCCCAAAAATAACCATGGATGGGGAAGCAGTAATGGTGGTTCCAATGGCCCCACCACAGGAGACTGGGGAGAAAAAGAGGTAAAAAACAATAGTTCCTCCAGCAGCATGTGGGAAGGAGAAGGTGGTAATGCAGGAAATGGTGGATGGAAGGATAGTCCCAGAGGAGGAAATAGAGGAGGAGGCTGGAGCAAGCCTGCTCCTGCTCCTGCTCCTGCTCCTACTCCTGCTCCTGCTCCTGCTCCTACTGTGAGTAATAGCAGCTGGGGGGAGAACCCACGTTCTAATTGCCCAGTACAGGGAGGCTGGGGATCATCCAAGCCCCAGGAAAGCAGCAGCAGCAGTAATGGCAGTGGAGGAGGAGGCGGCAGCATTGGTTCTTGGGGTGGTCCTGGTTCTGTGAAACAGAACACCTCCACCTGGGGCAATGTCAGCAAACAGGACCAAGGCAAGGAAACCAGTGGCTGGTTAGAGCCCTCCCCTCCCTCCATTCGTAGGAAGATGGAGATTGATGATGGAACATCCACCTGGGGCGAATCCACTACCTTCAACAAGTCTGTCAACATGTGGGATCGCAACAATCCCAATAATGACCCAGGCAACAGCGGCTCAACTCCCAGTAAGAATGGTGGAATGATTATGCCCAACAATAACAACAACAACCACTCTGTCAGCCCTGGGAACAACAATCACCATCATGCTCACCACGTGCACCACCATCCCCATCATGGCCAACCCCCAACTCACCTGCAACACCATGGAAACAACAATGGGTCACCCAACAATGCCGTCTCACATCCAGGTGCTGGTCCCCAAGGCAGACCCCCGCTCGCCAACCCAGGTATGTAATTCCAATAGAATTTGATGATATGAATATGCAAAAAGACTATGGAATATTTAAAAATGCCATATCTAGAGTCTGGTTCTGAAGTCAAAGAAAAATTGGTTCTTCTGGACCCCACTGTATCGGGCAGATTTTTTTTTTTTTTAAATAGCATGCTTATGTAATTGTATTAAAGGCTTTAGAACTGATATTAATAATGAACCGAAATAAATATATAGAGCGATGAAGCTTACAAAGGGATTGTTTTCAATAATGCACACATATTGTGACTAAACTACTAATTAAATGCATTGTTGACAATGATGCCTATTTTATTTTGGTTATTCATCAAAAGAATTCTCTTACTATGATTATTAAGCAGATGGTCTAAAAGGTATTGGTGTCACGCATGCATTACTAAGGTTTTTCTATAGCAAGCCCAACTTAGCATTAGAGCCATTTTAAAAACATGTGTGTGAAGACATAAAGGGGAATGATTACTGCAAGTGGATATAGATTTTATTGCACCGTGAGTCATTTCATCATATTTTTTTCTACTTTACCCTCTTTCCTACAGGTTGGGGAGAGCTTCCCAGTGTTCAGCCCAAGTCTGAGCCTGCTTGGGGAGAGCCAGCAGCTCCAACATCAAGCGTGGACAATGGTACCGCTGCCTGGGGCAAGCCCCAAAGGGGAGTAGGAGGGTGGGGAGATGGCAGTCATGAGTCCTGTGGACCCTATGGCAGGGCCAACGGGCCGCCAGGTTCTACACCCTGCAAGCCAGGTAATGTCCACAGATGAGTAAATTTATGCTGATACAGCGATCCATAATGTCAACGATAGGATAAAAGCATGGCTCGCATAGCAAGATGCTGAAACATTCATTGGTGATCACAACTTGGGGCTTACATCCCCTCTGGCTGCTCTACTACCATAGTATAGCCATACACACATATTATTTGTGGTTTTATATGTGCTACTGTAAAAGACAATTTCTCAGAATCTACATAACAGACACGCATTGTAAGCTTCACTGTTAATAAATCTCGTTATGATAAATGGTATTCAGAAGATTGGTACAATGTAATGTTCCTTTTCTGCTTCTGCCTCTTTGCATGATAGTTACTGTAGGCATATGTGGTTGAGATTGTGTTCAGTGGTACAACAACTCCTGTAAAAGCCCAACTGCTGATCACTCCCAGAGTGTGCACACCAACACCTCTCAGTTAAGGGGACAAAAACAGGGATTTTCTTCAGACCTGTACTATAAGTGCCAATTCTGAAGATCATTGATAGTTCTAATGTGTTGCTGAGATTAAAGCAATTCCACACCTCAGCAGGTCTTGGTTATTTGCGCTGTTGCTTTAAAATGTTGGACATGGCAGATGGATGTGTTTGGTGGGGGAAAAATGTGTCAAATGGCAACAGTGGCACCAAGTGGTCAAGTTGAAAATTACCTGCTGCTCATGAAATAGTGAATTGTGTTTTCCCAAAGTGCATTTCAAAACAACACACATACTGAAACTATGTGTATTATTATTTTGTCCTCACATTTTTATTCTGTGGTTGATTTCCGTTTCCTAGCCCCTAAACCTATGCAAGAGGGCTGGGGAAATGGAGGAGAGGAGATGGGCATGTCTACCAGCCAATGGGACACTGAGGAGGGGGACATGTGGAACAGCCCCACCTCTCAGGAGAGCAGCTCCTCGTGCAACTCTTGGGGCAATGGACCCAAGAAAGGCCCAAGCAAGGTCAGAAAACAATTTAGTGGCAGATGTTAATGTCGTGCATTTTGAGTCATTTGGAGGAACTTTATTGTTGGTTGAATGAATTAAAAGTATTTTGCTTGTGTTTTGTCAGGGGAAGATGGGCAACAAGCCAGATGAGGCTTGGATCATGAATCGTCTCATCAAGCAGCTCACTGACATGGGCTTCCCGGTATGTCTCTTTAAGTTGTGCCACATTATACTTTTATTTAAATATAGAATTGTGTGCAGTATATGGTAGAATCACATAACAATATATACATTTTTAGGGTAATAAATCATCAAACAATATTAACAACTTAACTTGAGAAAACTGTTCAATTGTGTGTAAACAATTACAAACAATAAATAAGCTTGTTATTCATGTGTTTCAGAGAGACCCTGCTGAGGAGGCTTTAAAGAGCAACAACATGAACCTTGACCAGGCCATGAGTAAGTTCATCAACATGAATTCATGATTCAACATTGTTGCTACATCTCTTCTTTGATGTAGCTGTGAATGATACCCAGCCATACACTACTCAGGAAATATAATATTTAATATATCTGAAGGAAAATGCTTTTGAATCAGTTTTTAGATGAATACTTAAAATGTTCCTCTCTGCTCCCAGGCGCCCTGTTGGAGAAGAAGACGGACCTGGACAAGAGGGGTATGGGCATGTCTGACTACAGCAACGGCATGAACAAGCCCATGGTGTGTCGGCCCTCAGCACTCTCCAAAGACCCCTCTGACCGCACCACCTTTATCGACAAGGTAAGAAAACGAGCAGCTAACCTTTTTGTGGGTGTTTATTCATTGTTTTTTTTACATTGTGACTATTTTGTGTTACAAAGAAAGTTTAAGATGAGTTGTTATGAATTACACCATCCCAAATTTGAATAATGAATTATTTCTTCACATCCCTAATCATTTATGTAATTTAGTCTCTAACCTCTTTATTCTCCCATTAACCACTTATTTTGCTCTGGTCCAGGATGGAATTTTGTCAGACGACGCCTCCCCATCACCGTTTCTGCCTTCCCCCAGCCTGAAGCTCCCCCTGGCCAATAGTAGCCTTCCTGGGCAGGGTCTGGGACAGGGCAACCCGGGGCTGGCCATGCAAAACTTGAACAACAGACAACAGGTAACACAGTGATACACACACAGTTGTACTACAAAATGACACAAAAACTTGTCTGTGAATCCTTTAATGTTCTGTTAATATTGAGTTTAACTGTTGAGACTGTATGAGTTATTAATAATATAGAAGCAATAATTGTCCTCTCTGTTTTAATGTTTAGTACAAAACACCATTATAATTTTTTATCAAAGCTATCATTTTATTGGCCTTGCAGGATTTAAGTTTATAACATGCAGTGTTATTAATAACCTTATGATACATTTAATTTGTTTTAAACACCCATCTTCTCGCATCTGCTGCCAAATCTCAACTGTTCTATTGCTCACTTATGTGTGTATATGACCTTGCCTGAAGTGCCCATTGAAATGGGATAGTTGTGCTCTATCAAATATCAGCCCCAGAGGCAGCCATGGCCCAGAACATTTGCAGCACAAACAAAGGCACTGTACGCCTGTTGTGTTTGCACTGAATCTAACAATCTGTACCGCCATCATTTGATCTGAAATGTGGATTAAGCTACTCTTTTACAGGTTAATCGTTTTGGGACATTTGAAAAGTCACAAATAATTACATTTTCATGTTTTAAACAACTGACTGCTATCAATTGGTGTTCAGTGTGTGTTGTGAGACATTACACCTTGAGGGAAAATGCTTTGAAGGAGTTTTATTTAGACATTGCTGTGTGGACTGGCAATATCATATCAGCTTTTGAGTGCACTCCAAGTTTTATTTTCATCCAATTTAAGTGCACTCATTCATGTACTGACTTAACACATTAAATTTGTACCACGAAGTTGGAGGCTCAACTCTCGACCTTTCCCCTGAGGTGTCATGTTGCTGTTCAATTGTTTAAGTTACGTGAAGACACACAGGAGTTTTGATGAAGTTTCATTGTGCCCTAATTTTAGATACCCAGTGGAATGTTTGGCAGTAGTGGAGCAGCACAAACCCGGGCCATGCAGCAGCAGCAGCAGCAGCAGCAGCAGCAGCAGCAGCAGCAGCAGCAGCAGCAGCCTCCTCAGCCACCTGTGCCACCTCTCAGCTCCTCCCAGCCTAGTCTACGTGCTCAAGTGCCTCAGTTTCTCTCCCCTCAGGTAGATACACACATTATATCATTTCATTTTATTACATTTACTCATGTGACCGTCAAAAGACACAACTGGGGACCACACCAAAGTTTCTGTAGGTTGTAGTGTGTACTAATCCGTGTAATAAGACAACGTGTGGGAGATCAGGTAGAAGTGCTAGTAAGGACAGGCTGTTAAAGGTGTTTGAAGAGAAGGGGTTCTCAAATGATGGGTCTTCAAGAGTTGGCTGATAGACTGTATTAGTGTTCCTCTAACCAGGGAACACAATTTGACAACCAAATTTTAAATGATCATTTTCAATTAGTGCATCTTTTTTCCACAACTGACCAAAGTCGGTGGCTGTTATTTGTGCTGCATTATAGCAGTGCTATGACTATAACCACTGATTGCTTGTGATAATTATTCTCAACAATTTTTCCTCATAACACCTTGAGTTGACAAATCGCCAATTTTAGTTTAACATAAGTAACAAAACAAAAGTAAATCAGAGTAAATATATGTAACGATAAAAACGTTGCTGTTAAAACCTCTAGGATGTGTAAAACCCCATCTGCAGATCCTGTCTCTTCCCTTTTCCTCTCTGCAGACATGTAGTGGTGACTAGCTTTACCTTGCCAGAAGCTGCTTTTGTGGTTGTAGTTGCTGTGATTTGCAATGACTAACTTGTCCTCTCCTGTTCCTTCCTCCCCATTCTTCCCTTCCCTCCAGGTCCAAGCACAGCTCTTGCAGTTTGCAGCAAAAAACATAGGTCTGAACCCTGCACTTTTAACCTCACCAATAAACCCTCAACAAATGACCCTGTTGTACCAACTTCAGCAACTGCAAATGGTGAGTCAACATTCCCACTGGGTATGTTATGTCATGTATACAGAGATATGTTGTGGACTTTAAAGGGGGTTCAGGAAAGGAATTGAAACCAAGCACATAATATTTGAAAGTTGAGCTAAATGGGTTTAAAATAACACAAGACTAATCCGATAGAAACAGTTGACCCCTCTTTCTCTGTTTTATTATTTGTCACTCTATTCATGTGTTTCTTTTTTAATTAATATATTGTATTTTTGGTTCCCTTCATTCAGGCGTACCAGCGTTTACAAATCCAGCAGCAGATGATGCAGGCGCAGCGCAATGTTTCGGGGCCCATTAGACAACAAGAGCAGCAAGTGAGTCAACAAAGCACCATGCAGCATATGATCGTAAAAGTCATGCATTTTGTGTGAGAACAGACAAACACTATGGTACAACACCATGTTTCTCAATAAATATTGTGAGTTTCAAACTATTTGCTTGGGAATTTTTTTCAACATTAGCCAACCACCTGTTTGTTCTCTTTTTCAGTGTTCTACTTTTAAGATGAGGCCTGTTAGAAGTGCTTGTTTCTCCCTTCATATTTCTCTGCTTTGCCTTTTTAATAATTCTACTTTTCAAGTCATCTCTCCTTGTGCTTTGCCTTTCTTCATTTCTCTAAAACCCTTTCATCCTTTGTTTTCCTTCATTATTATTCCACCAGCTTGCATTTGTCTCTTTTATAATTTGACTTATCTTCTGCTTTCCTCTCCCCCATTGCCAAACATTTCCTTCCTTAATACACAGTTGTGACAATCCCTCTCTTTCCTCCCCCAGGTTGCACGTACAATCACCAACATGCAGCAGCAGATCCAGCAGCACCAGCGTCAGCTGTACCAGGCGCTGCTGATGAAGCAGCAGCAAATTCCCTCTCATTCCTCCTCCTCTTCCTCCTCCTCTGGTCTGCATCACCCTGGTGGCCATGGCTCCGGCAAATCAAGCCTGGACCCCTTCACAGGCTCACACCAGGCTCCGGGCCTTGTCGACACACTGCACACCAAAGAGCCGCCATCTTCGCCCAATGCCTACAGCTCCTACTCCCTTTGTAAGTCTAGGATAGGGACAGCAACTGGTTGAAAATAATCTTTTGGTGGTCACTCCTGCTCAATAAATGTGAATTTGACGAAATGTGGATTGCTTGTTGAGGGTTTTCCTTTATGAAACCCTTGAGGTAGCAACTCTGTCATGCATACATCTGTACTCATAACATACAGTGTGCCCAACCACAAGTCATACATAAATTATGTGAACAATTTATTGACGTGTCTAACCAACAGCTACAAAAGTGTATAGACATGTTTTTGTGAAATTTTCTGATTCACAAGTGAAAACATAATATCTTCCTCTTACATTTTATGAATGAAGTAAAAAGACAGTTTTGTGTGTGTGCCCACAGCTGGACTGAATCCAAACATGAATGTAAACTGCATGGAGGTTGGGGGTCTGTCTCTGAAGGAGCCCCCTCA
Source organism: Verasper variegatus (assembly GCA_026259375.1). NCBI lineage: Eukaryota > Metazoa > Chordata > Actinopteri > Pleuronectiformes > Pleuronectidae > Verasper > Verasper variegatus. The sequence goes on along the minus strand of CM048044.1, from coordinate 13,381,484 downwards.
GCCCCAATCCCGCCTGTCCCAGTGGACACACTCCAACATGGACTCTGGCAACTCCTCAAACATGGAGAACAACCTCAATAAGCATGGTATGTTGCAGAAAAACAAAGACACGCATGCACACAAAAATTAAACATGGTTTAATCTGAACATTTTTCATGACTATTGAAGTTAATTCAAAATGTAATAAAGTAATAAACTAATTCCCATGCCATATTAGATCATTTAACTCATTATACAGATTTCATACACATCTATAGTATTGTAAAGTGCTTATGATTATATAATCTATAAAATACAATTTCCAGACAAAATACAATTTTATAATTGACTTGTCTATAAAAACACATTTTGAATGTCTTGAAATGAGCAAATGACTCTGACTTATTGACTCCTACACTTTCCATTTCAACATTTAAGTCCCCATCACTTCTATAATATTCAGCCACTAATCGTTTTCATTGTCATATTTCCATGTATGGTCTTAAAAAGGCACCAGAGCATCATCTTAGGAATAGAAATCACACCAGTGGCTTCTAACTAAGTTTTCTTGAGTTTATGAGTCTTTCATTTAAGAGTCTTGCATAACAATCTGTGAAACCTGTGCAAAAAACATGAACTATGTATTGTCTTTGTAAAAGTATATTAACTTAAACTGAATTGAACTAAGTCTGTTATTTGTTTTTGTTCTAGGTGCCATATCTGCTGGCTCCAATCTGGGCCCCCCTGGGAAGCCCCCCCAGCTAGAGGACTCTTACAGTCCTTACAATCTTATGTCCAGCTCTGACTCCCCCACCAGCCCCCTGGTACCCCCTGACAGTTGGGGCCAGGGCAAGAGCCCCAATGAAAAGATCACCAATGGAACCAACATTAACTGGCCCCCAGGTGAGAAGATAAAATAAAAAAATACTCTACATATTTAGGATTCATACAGGTTCACAGTCAGTGCTACTTTCTTCTCAGCCTTCGTTCTTTTCCTGTATTAGTCAGTTCTTCCCACAGTTGGATAATTATTTGTGATGGTCAAACCTGAAAGGGCTTAGGGTTTGGGAAGTTGCAATCAACATTGAACACTAAAAGTCGAATTTACAAGCAAAGAAATTATCATTTTAAATCAAGCAGTGGCTTAGAGGCTTGTTTAGGATTGTGTGAAACTATAAAGAAGTCATGTAATAGCAGTCTTTTGTCCCTAAAAGACTTTTTTAAAAACATCTTTAATTTTTTCCCTTAGAGTTCTGCCCAGGTGTCCCATGGAAGGGCCTTCAGAACATCGACCCTGAAAATGACCCCAACATGACTCCCGGCAGCGTCCCCAGTGGTCCCACCATCAACACCAACATCCACGATGTCAACCGATACCTGCTGCGGGACCGGAATGGAGGTATGAATGACTACACAACTATTCAAGACATTAAGAAATTTGGACTCATCGCAGATCTGGGATAGAATAAATACACAATGGAAAATAAGCAGCTTTTATTGCAGTTTAAATCAGGGACTTTTGAACACTACCCCTCATGTAGTACCACATTTTCCAATCCTACACATATATGCAATTACATCTTAGTTCTAGCTCTACATTTTCATCGGTAACTTTGTCCTCTGACCTGTTCTGTCTTTCCATCCTCTCTCTGTGTGAAGGTAAACTCTCTGACATGAAGTCCACCTGGTCCCAAGGGCCCATCTCACAGAGCCAAGGCTCACTGTCCCATGAGCTGTGGAAAGTCCCCCAGGGGCCTCGCAGCTCTGTAGCTCCTTCCAGACCCCCACCAGGCCTCACCAACAGCAAGCCCTCCTCTACCTGGGGCGGCAACTCGCTGGGCCTGGCCCAAGGCTGGAGCAGCTCCTACACCTCCGGTGAGCACTTATTTATTTTTCTCTCTTAGAAGCATCTATGTTTCAGTTACGAACTCTCGCACCATTCCTTCAGACATTTAAACTGCAATTTAAAGCATAATATCCATAAAGTCTCAGGTTTCATTTTGAGGGGTTTCTCCTTATATAGACAAACCTTTTCTAGAATGTTCATTATCGTAACAATATAAGTCCATTAACGTTTGAAGAAACAACTATTTCGTGGGTAACATTTTTTGTTAAATTGATAAATTGAAGTTCTTTATTATTACTGTAAAATTATACCTTTATGCTATACTTTATATTATCTCTGTTCATGTATACCATTTCTGCTTGTGTAACTGCAAAGATGAGCTTTGGTGACCTGCCTCACAGCAGATGCACTGGGTATCAGTCTTCAAGGGGAAGTCAGAGCCACAAATCTGAACTAACTGTGCTTACCTCTTCCATGAGGACCTTGAAAAAGGCCCCTGTTCTGTGTCTTATCTCCTGGGATTTTACTTTTCACTTGGTTCGCACACACACATCTGCTATTCACACACCCACACACCCACACACCCACACACCCACACACACACACACACACACACACACACACACACACACACCAAATTTGCATAAAAGCCGCGCCTGTGAATGTTTTCTTAGTCATTCCCTCTGCAGAATGCTCTTTGCATGTTTTCAACAAATTCTTTCATATAAGGCAGTTTTGATGCTCTTCACTCTCAGTAAACATTGATATACTGTAACTGTTGATGCGTAGGTGTGGTGAAGTGCACAGCTACGAATGTGCAATCGCTGCACTCTCTTTGTCAGTGTTTGCTGAACACACCCTGCTAAACTGACATCTTGAGGTTTACTGGCTCTGCGAAAAGCCACATTTTAAACATCATATATGTGACCTTATTTTTGACACTTCTATTTTCACAGGAGATGGACAACTTTGAGTAATGCAGATAGCAATTGTGTGCACTTAAATAACAGTGGGTAGAAGGTATTGTGGATTCCTCTGATGTCAAACTCTCTGACCTCATGCGCAGAGGTCCACGCCCTAAAGAGAGCGTGACAGTGGCTTATAAAGATCTAATACACATAATTAGATAGTATATTACATTTTTAAATACATAAGTTTCCCTTAGAATTAGATTACATTATAAGGCGACTATCACATGAAATCAGCTTCTTGTCTCAATGCTTTTGAAAAGATGAATGTCATGCAAAAATACTAGCTCACAGTGACACTTTTTGTTCTGTTTTACTTTACATTTTATTGAACTGAGTCTTCATTTCTCTTACAGAGGGAACCACCTGGAGTACTGACAGCCCCACCAGGACAAGCAGCTGGCTGGTGCTGAGGAATCTCACTCCACAAGTATGTACTCTCTGATTCTAATTCTAAGTCTTTAACAATTGTATGATGAGCAGAATTGGCATGTAAATATGATGAATTCAAAGAAATATCTAGTCATTAATCAATGTCATATCTAAAAAAAAATGATTCATCAATGATTCATCTGATGGCTGTCTGAAAGTGAAACGAAAAGGATTTTCTGCTGCTATTGTTCCTTTGACTAAGTGGCTTGTGTTATTTATTTCTGAAGTCAAGATAATAAAAACATGAAGTGACTGAAGTGAGATTAATAGAGGGTGAACAGTGATTAAGAGAAAATAAAGAGTGACTGAAAATCTAGTGTAAAATTTATGAATAAACTCTGTTATTAGTACTGCATTTTTTTAACATACATATTTTTTTCTCCTGTGCTCCAGATTGATGGTTCAACTCTGCGGACCCTGTGCATGCAGCACGGCCCCCTGATCACATTCCACCTCAACCTGACCCAGGGAAACGCCGTGGTACGCTACAGCTCCAAGGATGAGGCCGCCAAGGCCCAGAAGTCTCTGCACATGTAAGACACAGCAAAGTCTCTCTCATCAACCAGACTGGGTTTAGTTAGGCTGAAATGAAATGTTTTTTTGCACTTCCTTTGCTTTTCACTTACCCCTTTCTTTTTTATATTAAAGTGATTGAGCATTAACTGAGGAAACCCATAGTTCCTTCCTTCTCATTGGTGGCAGAGTACAACTTTTTGGAGAAGCACACAATTTTGTATCTGTCCAGTCACGAGGAAAGTACATGGGTCAGTCACAGTCACACTGTAGTCAGCTGTATTGTAAGATTACAGCGATTTTTGTAGTCATGCAAGTGAAATAGGAGAAGTGACCAATCCAAAGGACTCTGTGCTTTATAATTGTATAAGATTTGTCCCAAAATTTAGTTTTCCTGAGGGTTTGTACTGGTTGTCATGGAAACAAAATACAAGATGTGTGACCTACTTTTCATTACCAGCTGCACGCAAATGTGGTTACAGCAGCGCACGAAAAAGCTTAATGGCACAATCAAGCCCTAAATGAGCACTACAGTTTGTTTAAAAAAAAGTGTCAGGTGTATCCTGGCCCATTTTTATACAAAGATGACTTTTCCAAAACATAAAATATTATGAGTTCCTTATTTCTGTTTTGCTTTTCACCGTAAGACTAACTGTTTCCTCTTTTGTTCCATGTAAGGTGCGTGCTTGGAAACACCACTATCCTTGCGGAGTTTGCCGGCGAGGAGGAGGTGAACCGCTTCTTTGCACAAGGTCAGTCACTAGCGGCAAACACCACTAGCTGGCAGGCCAACCCGGGAACCAATCAAAACCGAATGGGCGGAGCACCGCAGTCCCACTCCATTGGCCAGTGGAGCAGCGGTGGCAGCAAGGCCAGCAGCAACGATCTGCTGTGGGGCGGGGTGCCTCACTACTCCAGCCTTTGGGGACCGCCGAGCGGAGAGGACGCCCGCGTGATCGGGAGCCCTACCTCCATCAACACCCTGCTGCCTGGAGATCTACTGAGTGGGGAGTCCATGTAGGATGATGCCACGATACACTAACCGACCGACCACCGTGTCATGTAAGCCAATCGGTGGTGGGTGAGGTGGCAAAAAATACAAAACAAACAAAAAAATTAAAGTGAACAGGAGCAAAACCCAAGCAAATCATGTGGCGATAATCAGTATCAATTTGAACTGTTTTGAACTGTGAATTGTGATTCAGAAGGAAGGCGGTCCCTACCACAGACTGCAGACTCCACTCCTTCTGTTTTGCTTTTATCCTTCTTTTTTTATTTCTTTTATTTTTTTTATGGAAAAACGGCAAGTTGTTTTCCCTTTGGTATTTTTGAAATGCGTCATATAAAACAAACTGAAATGAGACACAACACAAAGAAACCTTTTAAGTATTTTTTGTTTTTCCATAAGTATACATGACATTCTGTATGAAGTGTTTTAAGGAGAAGCAATCAAAGCTGCCATCTGAGACTTTCCTTTTCCCTCCAAAAAAAGAAAACAAATCATCCCAAAATAAGACTTAAGACGACCATTCCCAACATGTCCATGGCCAATGATGTGGTTCGAAGACCTTTACTAGTTATGTTAACGTTGTTTTCTCAGCACTAATATTAGCCTTAAGTGCTCTCTGGCCCAGGTCCTTCCCATGTTTGTTTTGTAACTGAAGAAATAGCTGAAATCTTGCACAGTTTCACCTCTGAGCCAGCAAGTGGTACAGGACACAATTGGTGACCAACTCTGTCACTGGGCAGTTAGAAGGCCTGGCCATGTGACTGGCCCTACCAATCATCAGCTTAATGATTTTAATTTGTCTTCTCAAAGGAATTGCTCAGCTATTAAATGTTCTTTTTTTTTTTTTATTAGGTTTAGACCCAAGCGTATTTTTGATATCTGTCCCGACATATAAGCTGAGAGAAGATTATTCGTCAACCCTGTCTCTGTTTTCATGACCTGTACATGTCCGGTGGTACCCAATCACTGATGTCTGCGAGCCCAGATCCTTCTGGTCACCTTCAACTTGGAACTCACTGGTGCTTTGTTGAATTTTCAATTAACCAGTTTGTTATGAAGCCCAGTGGTCCGAATGATCAGCAAGTTTTTTGGGGGGAAAAAATATACAAATTTGAGTTGACAGTTCATTGTGCAATATACATGATAGACTTTTCTTCCGTCCATACTCGATGTCCACCGGAGCTGGTTTCTCTTATATTTTTTATTTTCTTTTTTTGATTGTTGCTGATTGCAGCAAAAGACTTTGGAACTCAAGAAGAAATTACCACCTTACCCCCTTTTCACAACTTGGATTCCCTCCAGGCTGCCAATCCCCCTGATACTGTTGGGTAAACTCTGCAAAGAGGAAGAAGCAACTTTTGAACTGTGCATACAGCAAACTGTACTGAAGAGTGAAACTGGGTACACACATGCATTCTTCCTCTCTGCGTGCCACAGCCACACCCAACAGAGACTGAATCTACAGTGGGATTGGATGGTTCTGGGTATCTGGCACAATACCAAATAAGAGGGGTTTCTCCTAATGCAGTAAACCTACGAGTGTTCCTTGCGTTTGGTACTGTATAAACAGAAGAGACTAAGACTTTTATAAATTCAAAGGGTTTTATCATAGCACTTATGAAGAGCAAATCGCTTCAACTGCAATCCAATAAATCAAAAAAAGGAGCAGCAAAAACATAGAAAACAAAAAAAAAAAAAACCTGCTCTTTTATGTACTGTATCAACTTCTTGGAAATGTGTCTGGCGTTGTTCCTCTGGTAGCAGGATGAAGGGAAACAGAACTGAAATGTACCATTGGACTTTTGGGGGAGGGGGGGGGGGACTGCAGTCTACGATTTTTCCTCCCCCCTCTCTTTGAACTTTATCAAAGTGAATATCACTGTTACTCCAAATGTTTTCGCCTTGTTCTGTTTGGAGGCACTAGACATGCAACTTCAGCTGTCTCTCGACGCCTGCTGGCCCGTCAAGCCAGTCGGTCGGTGGATGAGTCCGAGTGGGGTGGGGAGGTGGAGTGTCCACTGAGTGCCTCTATGTTGTGGTCCTCTGGGTGTCAAGCGGCAGCCCCACTTCCTCCCGGGCTCCACTTGACCATCCCTCAGTCTGGCAAGAAAGTGGCTCCTCCAAGACTCGGCCAATCACGGCTCTCTGCCACACACACACACACACACACACACACACACACACGTGCAGCAACTCCAACGGGGGCCCGCCACCACTCAACCCTGCTGTCATCCTGCCCTCCCCCCTCATCTCTCAGTTCTTTGACACAAAGATCACTTTAGCTGGAAGATGTAATAGTCATATTTCTGGAATTTTTGCCAGTGTACTCTTTTTTTGAAAAAAAAGGATGATTTGACTTTGTTTCCAATGTGTTCTATTGTTATTTTTTGTCTAAATGCAGTGGTCTACAATATACTGGCTGCTGACTAGCCCTTCACTGTTCATATGCAGAAACACTTTGGTCAGAGGTGCCTCTGTATGTTCATCCTGTGTATTGAATGCAAAACGAGGATCAATACTACAGACCGTTATTGATTGTCTATTAATTTTTTTTAAACTGATCATGCTTTTGTGTTGGACAGTATTCTGTAGTACTTCCAGGTAGTACCTTGAGATGTGTAAAAAAAAAAAATTGAAAAAATTGAAAAAAAGGGGTGTGGGTGTTTGTCGCTCCAAGCTGCTCCGCCTGTCCGCAGGCTGTCCCCCCTTACCCTTTGCCTAGCTGCTACGCTATAACCTCCTCACCTCCACCACCTCAACCAGACCCAGTAGCCCTCCCCCCTGACCAGGCACCAACAGGCCCTCGTATCTGTTTCTATGCAAAAGACTAGAGGCTGGGGCCCTTTACAGCACGCCAAACCCGACTCTGGAATGAGCTTGGCAAACCCTGACACTTGTCCCCGGTGCGCTCCTGTAAGCACTTCGGAATGGCCACCGTTTCTGTAAAGTCAGGCAAAGCCACCAGAACACTGTCGTATACTTAAAGTCCGAACACTTTTATCAAAAGGTCGAACTTTCTCTCTGCGCTGAAGACACTTCTGTCCAGCTTGATCTCAGGGTTGGGGAGTTGATGATACCAAGCACGAGATGCAGCTCTCCGTATCTGTCCTTTCTACTGTGAGAGCGAAGTCTTAGATTTAAAGGCCATCTGCGCAACAATCTGTACAGACCTCATGCCTCGAACCTAATCCTAATTGGAGGAGAAAAGGCTTGTATTCAATCCTTTTCTCGAAAGGTGGCCTACAGTTACTGTTTGGAGGCCTATTATTGCATGTAAAAGATGCCAATGTAACGTGCCAATATAAATTTGCTGTGTCATACCGTGTCTTTGTAGACAGCACTTCTGTTCCCTACTCGGAGGAGCTTTGATAACCTTTGCAGAGGGTGCAGCGGGGGACAGGAGGGAACAAACCAATGGGCGGCAGCATCACACCCTGAAATGACTGAGATTTTTTTTTTTTTTTTTATGCTTTTGTGGGGAACGCCCCATGCTAAGGAGAAAGTCTACTCAGTTGGGGGTTCCAGTTTGCTACAGTGCACAGTTGCTGATGGGTAATCCCGGGTACATATTTTTTTAAAACCAAAAATGAAATCGCATTTTAACGTCATTTTTATGAAGTTTGACATAAAAATCTTAAAAATGCTAAAAAATCTAAATGAAAAAAAAAGATCTATAATATGTTAAAGCTCTGCACTTATAGCTGAAACGTCTCCGGCCATCAGCTTCTACTACCACCATCTAAAAGGAGTAGACTAGTGGCCGGGGTGCCTTTTTTGTGGATGCTGTATTTATCTCGTTTTTATGTTTGTGTCCTGCTCAAAGCGGGGCCCACTGAACTGTACATTTCCACAGACCCAGATGGCTTGGGCCCACTGCATCAGCCTCAACTCCCCTCACTCTGCATCAGCAAGAGGGGAGGGGGCACATTTCAAGAGGTACAAAGTCTTAAAAATCATTTAAAGAAAAAAATGTTTAAAAATGTTTTTAAAAAAAAAAAATAACAAGAAAACGGGAAAAGGCTACCTTTCAGGACTTGCAGTCCTGCAGCACACAAGCAAAAATCACTATTGCCTGTTTCTGTAACTGCCTTGATCCAAGCTCAGACAGACCCAATAGCCGAGGACCTCCCAGCATCCTGTACTAACTGGAGAACCCTGACAGTGAAGGGGGTTTCCCATGCTGCACCAGCATCGAGAGGGTCTCCTCTCTACAGCTCTGTTCTAGATAACAGTATATAATGTATGTATACACTACATATATGTATATGTATATACTGTAAGTGTGGTGTGTAGTATCACCTCTTCTGACTTCTTGGATCGTAACCTCTGAAACTTTTCGTTTTTGTTTGAAAAGGTCTTGGTTTGATACACCTGAAAATGAGCAATATGTATTTTCCCCGCAAATAAGTGACACAAAGGAAATAATTAGGGTCGGGTGTAAACAGATACTTGATTGATTGAAAGCTGCGTCGTTGTTCCACGGAGTTGGATATGCACGTTCTGGTTTTGATGACATATTACAGTACTTTGAAGTGCTCGTACTGTATATATGTGTTTGTTAGTTAGCCCAACCTGAATCCCCTGGTTTGATGCATATTTTACCCAGTTGATGAGGGAAAAAAAAAAAAATCACAAACATATCAAAACAAAACATCAAACACAAATACTTGAATCATGGAGCGCCAATAACGTAATGTGAAGTCAGTAATTCTTTATTTTTTTTTGTTCTCTCCGTCTGACCGGTACACTTAGGGGCTTTTTTAGAGAATATCAAAAATGTATTGCATTAAGTTACGAATACAAAATCTCTGAAAAAAAAAAGAAATGCAAAAGTCATCTTAGATGTGTGCTTGAAAGTCAGATGTTTGTATGAATGTGTGCGCACAAGACCGTGCGTACAGGGCACATGGCCTGCTGTTATGTTCCACTCAGTATGTTATATTTTGTCTGTTTTTATCTTTTCATTTGTGTCGTTACTTTGTCAAAAACTATTCTGAGAGACGTTATCTTCTAACGTTGCACTGAGTGTCTTCTACCCCTCACTCAGCTAATCGTAGGTAAACGAGTCTAAGTACGGGGGGGAGATGGTGACAATTCACGTGTACATGTTTACTCAAGGACTTAATGGATTTTTTTTGATTCTATCTGTAAAAAGTTTATCTACCTTATAGTGGCTTTTATTGTGGACTAATCCAGTACAAGGGTTATCATTGAGTATTGCACCATTTTGTTCCAGTTATACAAGAAAAAAAACAGAAAAGAGGAAAAAGAAAACTACAAAAAAAGGACAAAAACTTAAAAAATGGGGAAAAAACAAAGAACTGTTGCCATAGATAGCTGTAGAAGGACTAGTAATCCCTATGTTAACTTCATGTGGAAATGGAAAAGGGATAAACGTGTGGGAGGTGAGTTTGTTACAAGACTCATTTCAGAGGTGCCTATCTTTTCTGTTCTCGTTTTTTGCAAAAGCCACTTGTCGTTTACAAGCATTTCATGTGTCTGAAGTTCAAGGAAATAGAAATTTATAAACAGGAATGTTGTGTGAAAAACAAATGAAAAAAAAGAAAAAGGACAAATTTCATCTACCATCAAATATGGACATGAAAAAACCTTGCAAAATGAAGATTTATGCTACTTTTCAGAACTCTGGGATTGATCAGTGTTGTGTCATACTTCAGTTTTTGATTTCTCTTTTTTTTTTTCGATGTGGACAGACTATCTCTGTGTGTGTTGAGTTGTGATTTTTATGTTTCCTGTAGGCGACGCTGTTTGCTTACGATCTTGCACACTCATTAAAAAAGATGTGGATTTTGTCTCAGGAAGGCCAGGGTTCCAGATCCCAACTCCCATCATTTATAAGTTTAATGTTTGTATGAAAAAAAACTAAAAAAAAACAAGCAACTGAAAACAATTCAACTCCAAGCAAAGCACTGAAGGTTTAACAGAATATAGAGAACCATTGTTTCTTTAAAACCAACAACAAAAAGATGTTCGTAGCAAGTTACATATTTACCAAATAAGACTGAGAATCAACTTTGAAAAAAGTGGAGTGCTTTACATGTGAAATCTAAGTAGAAATTGCTTTACATTTAAACAGCGATCAATGTTTTGATTGTCAAAAAGACAGAAGATGCATTTGTATGTTCTGATGCTGTACTTTTACTTTTCCATCTTGTAGTTCAGGAGCATCGTGCAAGAAGTATTTCTTTCCTTTTTGAATCATCGCTCCTCTCTGTTAACACGTCTGTTGCTGTGACAGGTGTCCCGCGGTAGAGAGGTTGAAAGTGGAGGAATGACGCTTTTTGTTTTTGTTTTTTAAAGGATCATGATCTATGCACAAGTGGGAGGGAAGAGTCCAAACCCCTGCAACTGTGACGCAGGCGTTTGTCGACTCACACTCTGGGGTTCAGGGTTTGATGTTAAGGTTGTAATTTCTTTTTCTCTCTTGCTCAGACTTCCTCCCCCTTCCTCCTTTTATCATCGCCATCATCTAATGTTTTTAGCAAAACTTTACATTGCGTCTTCATGCTGTGTAATCCTTAACCAATGAGCGCTTATCCTTCTGCTAAAGCACTGTGGGTTGTACTGAAAAAAAAGCCCATGACTTTTAAAGGCTGTCTGTTTTTTAAGGGGCAGAGGGAGGGAGGGAGGGTGGGTGAGGGAATTGGGGTGGGGGGGGGGGTGTAATTTGCCTTTGCCTTTCTCTTTATTTTGACAAAAAAACATTAAGGAAAAATGTCTGTAACTGAAATACAAAGTTGTGGCTTTTAATGTTGTTCTTTTTTCTCCTCATAGAATGTGATTGTTAAGGACATGCACCGGAAAAAATGTTTCCATTGATTATGGAGCTTCTTTCGGACTATATTAATAAAGTACAACATTTTCTTGGCTGTTACCTGGCGTCATGCTTTTTGTTTTATGACTTGGAACTATTCCAAAATAATTGTCTTATTTGAATGCATACATCATTTGCTGGTGCATCTTTAAACTACAATTACGTCTTTTGACATTCATATAAGGTCACTGTGACCTTTGACCACCCACATCTTATCACTTCATCTTTGAGTCTAAGTGATGACTGAAATTCTCTCAAGTGGGTGTTGAGATATCACATTCAATAACAATAACAGCCACCTTGGCCTGTGACCACCAAAGTTATTAAGCTAATCAGCGAGTCCAAGTTAACGTTTGTGCCAAATTTGAACTAATTCCCTTGAGATGTTACATTCACGATGCAATTCACCAAATTCTAATCAGGTCCTCCACAGTGAATTGTACCAGATGTAATGAAATTCTTAACAGGCAATACTTTTACATTTACAGGAATATGAGGCCACTGTGACCTTGACCTTTGACCCCCAGGCACCAAACTCTAAATAGTTCATCTTTGAGTCCAAGTGAGCATTTGCACCATTTGCATTTGTCTGTGAGGCCACCTTGACGCCAACACACAACTTGCAGTCTGACACGGTTGAGCGAAGCAGTTTAAGGAACATGACCCTGGTGACAGATTGTGGCAATAATGTGTCGAAAGAAGAAACGGGGACGTAAACAAGGTTGGTTTCAAATTCTTACAAATGGGAACAAAATGTTTTCAACGTCTTTGTTGGACTTTAAGAGCACGCACAAGGAACCTTTATGACAAACACAAGTCATTTGTTTTAGATAAAACCACACAAGGCACATTTAGTTTGAAAAGCATTAATATCTTTATTTTGAAAAATCTTACAAAACATTTTCTAAATGTATCCCATCACAAGAAATGTTGACATTGCAATATAAACTTAAACTAAACTTAAGCCGAAACACAAACACTCATTTGGCCAAACAATCCAATATACAGAAAATAAAAACAACCCTGTGTGTGTCAGAGGCAGCTGAGCTTGGTTTAGTGCATGGTGCTAAGAAGGGTTTTAATTTTTACCTCCACCAAAAAAGGTTTCCTTTTTAACAGCGCTTGGATTACTCAAAAAATACTTAACCTATTTCTATAATATACTGTGGAGGGGTGGGGCCCGGAGCCAAAAAGAACCCATTCAATGTTGGTGCAGATCCAGGAATAGTTTAAACTTTTTGACAGCGTTTCCCTTGAAATCCCATTTAAATTCACCAGATCTCGATTTTTATTTGGATCTACACCAAATTGCCAAAAACTAATAAATATCAGTCCTCTAAATATGTCTGATTGTGTTTTCATTCATTGATCCATGAATTATTCTCTGAAATAAGTGCATTCTATTCAGTACCGTTTTGAGTACAGGAGGCCGGACTTTCATAATGGTTCTCAGGGCAGAGTTTCTTCACAGAGCAGTTTCTGTACTCAGAAGACTCCATTTCCTCCAGATGGTGAGGGGCCACCTTTCGGGTGAGAGGCTTCACCCCGGTCATCTCCTCGTAGATGGGGACCTGAGGGCGTGCCTTCACACTGCGGCGAGCTTTGCCCTGATGGGGATGGGGGGGGGGGGGGGGGGGGGGGGGGGGGAAATCAGTGAAGGCAATAATCAAAGCGCACGCACTCTCTCGATTTCCTGTGTTAAAATCAGAGTTAGTCATTTAATCCCAGGGCAGCATCCTCAGTCGGAAGTTTCACTCTCACAAGTTGTACAGATACGTGGAAAACACACGAGTTGAAAATTAGACAAAACTCATTCAAACTAAAGAAAGAAGTAGAGTGAGGGTCTCGCTGCCTCTCCTCCTGAAGTTAGAGGAAAAACATGCTGACAAGTGGCAGCAACAGGTTATGAAACTTGTGTGGTTTTGTGGTGAGCTGCAGAGGAACTTTCTAGCACGCTCTCAACAAGCAGATGGTGTTGCTGTCAATACACAGCGTTCCCCCCCCCCCCCCCCCCCTTACTCTTGTATCATGTCAGAGCAGAGCATTAGATGTCTGAGACCCTGAGTCCACTCACTTTATGAATAGCCAGAAATCCAATGAGGAGGAGGAGGAGGAGGAGGATGGCTACAGCTGAGGACAGAGCGTACAGCAGGGTGGAGTAGCTGGAGCAGCTGCAGTGACTGCCTGTGGACAAGCAGAGAGGGAGATGAGAGGATCGACCACAAACACTCTATTCTTACTTTGGATCAGTCAATGTGATGTTCATTAAATCCTGAAAGAGAAAAAGCGACAGTTGGAAATAAAGAAGTACACAACTTCCTTCCTAGTTCAAGGCCGCACTGAGAACACACTCTCATGGTGTTACATGAAGACACGAACCGAATCCTGAAACAGCACTTCTGATTGGTCTGATAGCAGTTCGGTTACCGAGGTGAAATGAGAAGATGGGCTGAAAGGCCAACATGTACATCTCGTACATTTGATCTGTGGCTAATTCTATACATTTCAATATTTTAGATCTTTATTCCTCTGGTTCAGCGACAACTTCCAATTTGGCACAAACTTTCAACTTGGGATTCAATTGGCACTGGGAGCTCACAATTCCCTTGTTGGCTTTGTGAACTCGTTATCTCAAGAAAAACTTGGGAGAATCATTTTGGATTTGGCACAAATGTTCACTTAGACTCAAGGACTAGCTGATTTGAAGTTTTCGGCCATAAAATAATACAATCTCAAGTCAGCTTTCAGGAAATTTCTTCAAATTTGAACCACTTGGACGCAAAGATGAACTGCTTAGATTTCAGTGATCAAAGGTAAAAGGTCACAGCGACCTCATATGAGTCTGGAATGAAAGTATGTTGATGGAAACTGCACGGGTTGGCAGAGGCATCTGGCTTCATCCTGCAGGTGATGATTAAAGTTATCATGAAAAGAAACTTTATTTTTTATTTCCAAAAGCCTGGAAAAAAAGGTGTTGTTTAGTCGAAGTGGCCTTGTGGTCCAGTCCTGCAGTGACGTGACCCACCTTGCACAGAAACAAAGAACACTTGTCTCCCCAGACTGGACCTGGTGTCGGCCCTGCCTCGCACAAGCAGCTGGCAGCTGTACAAGGCACTTTCCTCCGGCTGCAGCTGCTGCAGGGTGAGGTTGTAGGTGAGGCCGCCGGGGCTGGGCGCCGACAACAGCTGGACCCTCCCAGTGGAAAACTGAGAGGAGGACGAGGAGGAAGAAGAGCTGCTGCCATGGTGACGCTTTGAGTGGTACAACATCTCCACTGGAGCCCGGCCCCTCTGGCGCTTCAGACTCACACCCTCCACGGCCAAGCCTTCCCCGTTTGGGGGGAAGCAGGGGAGCACGGCCGAGCCCCCGGCACATGTCTCTATCAACCCTATGTCCAGCGAGCCAGGAGCAGCTCCAGAGAGGAAAGGGAAAAACTGATATAACGGATTCGAGCAAGGCTAGATAACAAATTTAGATTCACTCAGGTGCAATTTCAATAGTGTGAAATACCCATATGTCATAAAACCTTATTTATCCTGTTACACTGTACATATTGTTGCAATTTTAATACCTCCTTATGTCTTATCTTGCATGTTTATGTATTTATTACCATTTTTATTGATGCTTCTGTTTGCTCTCCCCTGTTCTGCAATACCCCCATTGTGAATGAATAAAGGATGATCTTCTTCTGTCAGTGGGTTCATACTGTGTAGCAGCAGCCGTCAGGTACATCCAGAACTGTTTCTTTTTATCTGGGATTTTGTCTGCCTCCAAAAAGTAGTTTTTTAAGACTTGTTTTAATAATCAGAATATAGTTTGTATTAAAACCTGTTGATTTTACGAAATGCAACGTCCAGGTATCACTCCTGAATTTGTTGAGACAGTCACTTTATTGGGAGTGACAACACTGACTCACAATGAGTCACATATGTGCCAACAGAGGGAAGTATTTAATTCATCAGGAATATAATCTATTGTATGGAAAAATAACGATCATGTGGAAACCATCTTCTAATGTCAACCCTCTGAGCTGTTAGAGATAACACTTCACACATCCTCTTCATCTTTTGGGGGTTTGGAAAGTTTAACCTACAAAGATTGTGTGTGTGATTGTGTGTGTGTGTGTGTGTGTGTGTGTGTGTGTGTGTGTGTGTGTGTGTGTGTGTGTGGGATGAACTGAAAAGAAAAAGAGAGAAACACTCACCAGCTGTAACAATGAGGAAGAATTCAGTGACTCCATGTATCCTCTCGTCTTCAGATAAAGGTCTATGAACAACAAAATCACAGTAGTAGCGGTCTGTGTCGCTGGCCCTCAGCTCAGAGATGGTCACGTTCAGGGAGTGGCTGCTGGGGTCACCATTGGTAACGATGCGGGTCTGGTCTTCATCCTTGGCCACAGTGGCTACGCTCTCCGTGTGGATGTAGAGCACTTGACTCTGCTGCAGCCAGTTGCGACTCAGGTACATGCCAAAGGGCGGGGGCTCGTTCTGCTGAATGACACACGGAAGAACCACAGACTCCCCCTCATACCGCTCCAGGAACTGAATGTCACTGAGCACTAGAGAGAAAGAAATACAGAAAGGTGCTAGAAGACAGATCTTAATTAAGACAGAAAATTATAACTGTTTTCTTACTTTAAAGAAGAGCAAACGTTTCAAAGGAAAAATTGCAGCTGTGGTGTTTTGTGCTTAATTCTTGATGTAGAGGGGAAACAAAAACTGTATGAATCCAGCACGTAAAGACTCAAAGTTCATTGAAGGCAATTCAAATACTCACAAAAAACAAAAACACAAACGCGGTAATTTGCAACCACCATATTCTGAAATCAGCACCCACATTTTGTACAGCTCGTATTCACAAATCACATTCATCTCACAGGACTAAACAAGGTGCAACATCCTCTGCCCTAAACGCTCAGTAAGAGTGAAGACAATCGACAAAAAAACCTTCTTAGCAGGGAGGGAAAAAGACGTTTTACATTTATGACATGGCAACTGAATATGTAGAGTGAGTCAGTGTGAATAAATAAATACAAAATGTAATAATAATTTAAATAATTAAACACACAATTTGATCACAATAATCCAGTATCATCGTAAGGCAGAAGGGTTCCTGGGATTTTATCAAGCTGTTTAAGAAATTGTCTCTTAATGATTCCCAAGAAGAAATGACTTAACTTATTCTTTAGTGCAAATTCTACTCTGAACGTACACAAGCAGGCGCTGAGACCACCAGCCTGAACAACAGAGCTCAACTCACCCAACACAGTTTGTGTGATGACCAGAGTCCACGCACAGGCCAGGAGCTGGACCCCCATCATCGTTGACACCAGCACGAGACTTTCAGCTGAGATCCAGAGGGAAGTCGGTGATGTAAACCATGACAGCACAGACGCCGGCGCTCAGAACTGGATGTCAAAATCTTGGTTAACTGTAAATGCAAGCAGGAGGAACTCCATGAAGCTCCACCTTCAAACCTCAAGTCGCACAACAAGAGGAAGCACAAACCACCCAGCTCCACGAGCAGCTTCTTCTGAGACCATGAGGTCAAGAATCGAAAATGTAACCTGACAGCTCAGCTGAGACTCTGCACTATTGAACACGAACCAGTATGCTTGAGGAAAATCGCAAAAAATATGTTTTGCATTTTCCAGAGGAAGTGTGACTTGGAACAGGATGTGTCTGTCTTATGTAAGAATGAGTGTGCTGAAAGTCTTGCGCTGGTGACCAGCGAAAAAAGAGGCAGGCTGAATATGTTTTGGTCTTGAGTTCTGACTTTGAAAAAAATAAATAAACACCATTCAATGGGGCTTGTGTAACTTCTATCTTTGATTTGATTTTATCAATGCAAAAACTAAAGATCAGTAGCTGCTAACTTTTCACAGAGGATAGATTGGAACAAACAACCGTTTCTACGTGCATGTGAGTGTCGTTCTGGTCTTTTTTGGAAATTTATTAGGCCCCGAGCACCTACGGTGGGAGGCCCTATTGTATTTCGAAGGATTTGTATTTCCCTTTTGGGGCTTTTTCAGGGCTTAGACCTGCTCAAATCGTTACCAAGGTTTGCAGGGAATTCAAAACCCCAAAAAGTAACTGCAGTCTAATCACTCCAGTATTCTGGAGTAATTTGAAATGGCCGTGGCAAAATGGCTCAACAGCGCCATCTAAGGAAAAAACCCTCAGTTAGCTTTCACTGATTTTCACAAAAATCGTAGACCAGGTGTATCATGACCAGACAAACAAAGGCTGTAGGTGCAATTGGAAAAAAGCAACAGGAAGCCCGCCATTTTGGATTTAGTGGCCGCTTTCTACGGACAGACAGACAGACGGATTTTCGTCCGTCTGTCCGTATTATTTAATTTTCTTGGACGGATTTTCGTCCGACTGTCTGTCCGTACTTTTTTTTTTGGGACGGACAGACAGGTAAACATTTTGTTTACCTGTCCGTCTGTCAGTTTGAAGCATAACTGAAGGTCAATGAATTGGTCGAGTATCTGAGGAGAAATACTCTATCAATTAGTCCTGCTGCAATCATAGTCTATGGTCAGCAGCCAGCAAGACCATAATCCACCATCAAGATCGGATGCCACTATAGTCCACAGTCATTGTCCACTGTCGCCATCAGGATCCATCATCAGCTGCCACCTCGGTCGTGGTCCACCACCATTATCAGATGCCAACACGATAAAGGATCCGCCATTATTATCACAATCAGCCAGCACGATACAGAATCCGTCATACTGGATCCACCATTACGATCTCTGATACGCAATCCACAGATCCTAATCCAATGTGGCCACAGCTGTGGCCCTGGATCTGCGGACGATAACTTATAAATAAAACAATATTGGTTTGACAGTGATATATTGTAACTAAAGGAAACTTTGATTAAAAAATAATACACGTTGGTTTGAAAATATTTTTATTACATGAATTTACTAGTTATATCGCATTTGTATTTTATTTACAGGCCTACCAAAAAATGACCCCTTGTTTGTCTGTTCAAAATTATGTGTATGCTTTAAATAACAGCTTCATCACACTGGGTTCTATCACCACAGGTTTTCTATGTGGATTTGTTCCATGATCAGTGGGCCACATGTACCTTAAATCTGTAGCATTCAACATTTGCCACTGGGTGGCGCACTATGCCTGAATGTGCACAGACAGTCACCTTAGAAATTCTGGATCAAAAAGGTTTTTACTCAACTACAGAAGAAAAGACAAGAGGCAAAAAAATATATACAGTAACTTTATTAAAACACAATTAAAATCAAATACATTCAAACGTTGTGCCAATCAGCTTGTAGTTGGTCCAAAATTAAAGGGCCATGTGAACAAAATTACAAAGAAATACAAAAAAATAGAGTAAACAGCTAATCTGCATAATAAATACTTTACTTTTGGTTTTATTTGTACACCTTCCGTAGATATACAAAAGCATATTCATTTGTGGTGCTCACTGGAAAAACTCCACAGCAACATAATGTTAATGCAGGTCATGTTAATGTTTATTATTCAGAATACTGCCAACTCACTTCCTGGGCAGTAATGTGTAAGTCCAATTTCATGAATGTAGTTTTTTACTTTTGTGAGGTGCAATTTTCTTTATTTCACTTCAGCTCATTTATTTTACATTAAAATAGTTGCAGTAGTAATGTATTGTAGTTGTAGTCAGTGACAGGATTCTCCTTTAAAAGGTTCAGTGTGTACGATTTAGGTGAAAGGGATCTATTGGCAGAAATTGAATATTAAACTTATCCTAGTGATTTTCCACTCGTTTTTATCTAAATTGTACAACTTGTTGTCTTCACCCTAGAATGAGCCCTTTATATTTAAATGGGTCCTCTCTACGGAGGCTGCCATGTTTTTTACAGTAGCTCGGACTGGACAAACTAAACGTCTTTTGAGTTTATATAAAAACTGAAAGGCTGAGGTGAGGGGTGTTCAGCTGCAACATGCAACTTCACCCCTAGATGTCACTAAATTCTACACACTGAACCTTTAAGACATTCTAGAGAAATAACCCTTTAATGTAAATGACACCCAAACACACACACAAGCTTTAAGCCCATTGCTGACTACTTACCATGTTAGTCCATTTCACATCAGACACACGACCACAAACTCAGCATTTACATGTTTCTGCACAAAGTCTTCGAACCCTTTGACTAAACTGGATTGAATATGTTACACAAGGCTTTACTCTTCCAGTTGAAGAGGACAGACCCACACTGTAATAAACATCAGGTACTTACTGGGTTTAACTGACCTGTCATGGCAGCTGAGTGGGTTTTAATGCTGAATATGGATGTGCTACAAACAACAAAAACAAACAAGGCAGTAAGTGTTATGGGCAGAGGAAAACCTAAATACCCATTTGTAATTCCTGCACCATTTGATCCATGTGTGCAAAACAGACTGTTTTGAGCAGATGTCATCTTCGGATGAACAGCGGTTTATGACCGATTAGTTCATACTAATAGGATCTTTGACGATGACACTGGTTGATGATTGTGAAACAAGTAGAAAAGCTCCCAGCAATACAAACTAGCACTGCACTAAATACCAATTCACTCACTTCTTAAAACTGCCCCAGGTGTAGGACCTTTTGTCTTGGGTGTTTGGGGGTATTTTTTGAGTGCTGGTGGGGGCTCTGTGACCTTGGCATTTTTTTCTTCTTTTGTCTCTAAATTTCAAAATGTTCACTTTCCACAAGTCAGGGATCCGGGGACAGATGAAGAGGTAATTGAGGAAACTGTTACTGTATCTCACATGAAAAGGCAAATCAAATCTTCACTGTTTTTCTTCACTGACATTTACTCAGACAGCCACAATGAACTTGGTGACCACTGACTTGCTGATAAACCGGCTGCAAAAGCCATTTAGACAGAAAGTCCAAGTAGTAGCAAATAAATGTCCAACTTTGATCTTCAAATAAAATGTCTGAATGAACTTCACAATCAAAAACACTGACAATGGATCTTCACAAAACTGGGATTTAACACAGAGCTGCTGTATTGATGGGTTTATTTTTCTTGCCCCTATAGTGTATTGGGGCACAATTATGACATATGGCCAACATTAAAGCATCAATGTATGTTCAAGAACTGACATGCACATACAGACAAAAAAAAAAAAATAGGAATGAGATTTTTTTTACAATTTCTTCATATCATGCATTTGGAACCAGAAGTTGGCCAACATCTGAAGTTTTGAGCACAAAACATTTTGGCCACTAATGTCACCGTATCTGAAATGTAGGGAAAACTTTTGAACTTTAACTTCCAGTCTTTTATTAAAATAATGTTACGTGTCCTCCACAAAAAACAGATGATGGCGAACTTTGTGATTAAATACCAGAATTTCTCGGAACACCTGCTGAGATCCTGCAGTCTGATAGAGCCATAAGACATCAGTAAATAAATACATCATGAGTACAAACCTTTATGACTCACCTCCACGTACTTCAGGAAAAACCAGCATTGGATTTCAAGATGGATTTTATTACAACAGATTCATAAAACATTACAAAGAATGCATACAGGTACCCTTTCAACCAGGAAATATTAAAAACAAATCTGAAATAAGAATAAAGCTAGAGACTGATGAGTCATGGATTTGTAACCCTAACTCAGTTGGAATCACGATTATTGAGACCCTCACCAACCAAGGTTGGGGACGCAAGTCCAACAGCACCTACACGTGCTGTGAGGGTCACAATCACTCTACCAAAGAAATAAACAACAAAATGAATCAAAGGTTTACAAGAGAAACTTGCCTTCGTAAGGGGTTGGTACGTTCATGTAACTCCAGCAGCTTCAAAAGAAATATGAGTAATTTTACCACACTTCACTTCTATAAACCTGAGTGAAACCTATGGGGAAAATATGGATAATCCACACATGTAATCAAATAAGCACAAAATAACTGTCAGGAACCTGTGTGGTGTCTTTCTGTTTTCCAATATAGATGTTACATTAAATGTCCATGTGTTCTAACAAATAAGGTTTGTCTTCACCACCACTGGTCTTACTGTTCTTTGCCCGCAGCTAGGTTTGAAAAAGGATGAGAGAAAGGTGTTAACCTCAAACCTAATGTGGTGGCTGCGTTGCTGCTTCAGTAGCGTCCAGCTGGAGACATGACGGGTGGCCTCATGCCCATGGGAGGGCCTCCCTGGTAAGGGGGCACCATAGGAGGACCCTGCCCATATGGAGGCATCCCTCCTGGCATGTAGCTTGGCATGCCCTGAGGAGGAGCACCATACTGACCTGCAGAGGGAACACAGGGCGAGTGGAACGTCACAATGCTGCAGTTTTTAAACTGATTCAAAAGAGGTCACTTGAAATTCAGCTTAAGTTAATTAATGTGCTGGATTTGAGAGTAACGTAAAATATTGCCTTGGATATACCCCCTTGACTGACACACACGTCTCTACCTTTTTCCTTGTGAAAAAACAGATTGATTTTGTTTCATATATTGTCTTATGGACAAAATTAGTGGATTCAATCAAGACAAATTCAATTAAATGAGCTTTGATCCGGTTGCGTTTTAGGTGCTGGGAGGCTGATTCACCCTCCGGCTCCCTATTTCTAGTCTTTTTAATAAGCTGAGCATACTGGCCACAGGCTGTCGGCCCAGTATTTAACTGACAAGTAAATAAACGTATTTCTCAAGTGGTCAAACTGTTGCTTTTCCCACAGACTAATTTATCTTTACACATATGTTCTTACCATGCATGGGATGCCTCATGCCTGGCTGCTGTGGTGGCATCCCTTGCTGTGGGGGCATTATGCTGCCCACAGCTGCCACTGAGGGAGCAGCCGCATGGGCCTGACCCTGCCTGGGTATGAGACGCTGGTAACGGGGCAACTGGGACTTCATCTCCTCCTGTTGCCAGGGACAAAACACAGAGCAAACGTTCAGACTAAAGAAACACCGGTATGCCCCTTACAGAACAAAGATTAATGTTTACAAATATGACGAGGAACTGGGTACCAATAGTGACGTGCCCTGATTTCAGATTGAGGATATTCAAGTTCAGAATCATCCTTAAATATAATCACAAAACAGAAACTACAAAGTAAGAGTAAAGATATACAATCTAAATGGTTGAGTTGGTTATCTGTGATTAAATGTACCATTATATATATATATATATATATCAGTCATTACTTACTGTGAAAAGGGCAAAACAGAAAGCTCAAGCAACTTACCAGTGAGATATCCTCATCAGGGTGGATCAACTTACTAGTTGCACTCGTGGTGGTGAGGGTGGCAGGCTTACTGGCCACTGTGGCTGGGGGTTTGGCCACAGTGCTGCTAGAGGGGTTAGAGGAAGAAGAAGTGGAAGAGGAAGAGGAGACAGAGGGCTGGGTGTAGGCAGGGAATGTTGCTTTGGGAGGGTCGGAGGAGGCGGCTGTACTGAGGGCGTTTGAAACTATGGCTCCTGAAGCGCTCTGCTGGGCCTGTGCAAAGACAACAAAGGGAGAAAACCATTCAAAATACAAAAGCGTTAAAGACGAACCAGTCAGATTGTGTAATGACTGTTATAGAACAAAGTACTCAGAAGTAAATATCTAACATTCAGTTTTTACGTGTTCACCTTTTTAACACATTTATTTATAGTTAGTCTATCAACCTGTATGATTTCACTAAAAGTGAAAATAACAGCAATATAAGCTTATAATTCAAATCAGTTCATGAGGCAATTCCTTTCAAATCTACAATAGCAAATAAATGAAAGAAAACTCCCTTGGATTCACATCTAACCAATCTACACAGTGTCTTTTAAAGCAGAATGAGTATTTTTGCAGACTTCATGCTCCGGAGGTTTGGATGAGTGGATGATGCAAACTGAAAAACTGTAAATCGCTTGTTATGCCTCATTCTGGATCAATCAAATAAGGCACATGCACAGTACAAAAGCACCCACACAATAATTACGCCGGTTCATTTAAGAAAATCATCCTCACACCAACATTAGAGCCAACGTGCTTGTTTTGATGCTCGAATAGGCTTACGAGGCAAATACTGTTAGTAATCAACCCAGTTTTAAGCTTTGAAAAGTTAATAAATAAGCAACATGCAGCTGCCACAGTCCAAGCCAAAGTCCTGTCTGTGAGCATACTTGTGGCGTGTTAGGAAAGGGAGGCAGGGAGGAGGCAGACTGAGGGTCTGCAGGTGCAGAAGAAACAGCTGCTGTGCTGCTGTGAACACCAGAGCCCATCTGCAGCATGGTGGAAAGGAGATCACAGCATTGGCATGTAACATGTCCAAAGAATCTATCAAAACTCAATTATGAGAAGAAAATATAATATATAATAGTGACACCGATATTAAAAAATGAAGTGGGAATGACTAAGTCAATATCAAACCATATAGAAGATGTTCATACAATGTTATAAAGAAAGGGTTTACAGAGATATCCAACTGTCTCTTAATATTCTCAACATTCCCGAAGATTCAGACAAACAAATAGACGGGCAGTATATGTGTGTGTGTGTATTTTGTAGGGGTTGCATGGTGCCCACCTGTGCTGCACTTGGGAAGAGAGGTTTGGTGACCGTAGGCTGGGGTGCTGGTGCTGCTTGTCGACTGGGTATGACCCCTACTGCAGGGGCTGGGGCCATGTGGGGCATCCCTGGCCTAGGGGCCATGTGGGGTGGCATTCCTGAGGAATTAACCCAAAATGTTTCCTTCAGTACATAGAGAACATTTAAAGACAGGACTATAACAGAAAAGGTGCACAAGGAGACACGACTGGCACTGGTTCCTGAAATCATTCCTTTAATGAGATTTTTAAACTGCATTTGCTCTTGTGACTACACTTTGTATATTTTACACAGTCTATTAATGTAAGCACTGTGAGCTACACTTTTAGTCACAACAATTGGGCATCAGTATTCTTATGTATAGGCAAAACTCACCTGGAGGAAGGCCCGGCATCCCCTGCATCATTGGAGGCATCATCCCTCCCATTGCCATCATCCTGGAAAATCACAGTAGAATCTCTATTTTACCCCGAAACTAAGAATGTGTTATATGACCACCATCAATAAAACCAATGCCATAACAAAAAAAATCACGCAGAAAATGGTGTTGCACCTGATAAACATTAATTCCAGAGTTAATGAGTGAGCGCTTACCCTGGTGGCATTCCATGCATAGCAGGGGGCATGCCGTGCATCATGGGTGGAACACCTGGCATCATAGGAGGCATTCCTGTAGATATGAATAAGGACATTTAGTTAGATTCAACACTGCATCACTCCACATGAGAAGCTACATGACGCAACAACTTTTGCCTGTTGTATCTGTTCCTTGCTCTTAATTTCGCCAGTTTTATCAGACTGCAGGTCTGCACCGGTTGGAGATGAGGACTGGCTTTATGTCAAAGAAGTTGTCTGTGTGGCAACATTTAGTTAAATAGGTCCAGAAAATGCTTGTGTAGAATAAGCCTGAAAAAAGGGAAACCTACGGTGTCTTAGGATGTGCCATGAACTTTGGAATACTGAACGGTAGAATTGTATATTTCAAGGTTTACTCAAGAAATAGATTAAAGTACAAATACTCACTTTGTTATTTGTAATTCATTAAAAATGTATAAGGCCACTTGGTAGAGTACAGTGACTTTTATCTTGAGATAAAATCCATGTGAGTCACTAGAATCTAATTCTTTTTTTCTTTATTGGGCAAGCTGTGAAACTATTGCTGTTTCTTAAGAGGTCCTTGCCTTGATATCCTCCAGGTGGCATCCCAGGCGAGCCAGTGACGGGAGGAATCCCAGGCTGGGCCATTGGGGCAGCGTAGCCTGCCTGGGGTTGAACAGCCGCAACCTGCGGTGCTGATGGTCCTGCTTCATCGTCATCATCATCGTCATCAGAGTCATCCTGATTGTTTTTCTTCTTCTGACTCTCTGCAAACAGAAAAAATGCTTGCTTATACTTTCATCTGTATTAATGTAAATTAACTCAAACTTCTACAAAGTCCTATGAGCTCAGTTTTAAATGGTGCACACGTTCTTGAGTAACAGCAGCTACAGATCCTAAAATTAACTGGGAAATGAATTCCCAGGAATTACCCTGCACTTTAACTATTATACTTCATTTCTGCTCATGGCTCATAAAGCTACCTGATACAAGAAAACTTCCTTGACCTTGTAAGATCCTGGTTAAATGACGTCATACAATGTAAGAAATTAATTAGTTCAGTCGCTTAGGCTTACGTCCACAAACATACAATCACCCTGCAGGTGAACAAACCTTGCGATTTCTGTTCTAATGTCCGTCTTCTCTCCTGCATGTCTTTCTCTGGTATCCCCTCCATGCCATAGATTTCCAGCTCGATGTCCGTTCTTCCAGGAATAGCATTTGGAACACTGTCAATGGTCTCTTTGTGTACCTGCAACACATGCAAAGTGAGTCAGAGCACACAATAAACAGCATGCGCTTAACATTCATCACCTGCTTTATGGGGACAGCAAAAAGCCATTTAAAATCTACACGAACAGGAGACACTACACTAGGATAAATGACGAGGGAAAGGCACCGACCTGCATGCAGTGAATGGCCAAACCCGGGCCCGTGTACAGCTTCTTGTGACAGATGTGGCATTTAAAATGCTTCGCCTTCTGGTGCTGAATGAGAATCTTTTCATCGTCAAAGTCTCGATTGCAGTACCTTGAGAAATTAGTTAAAGATTGTGCTCGAAAACAGGATGCAAGAGCATTAGACACCATGAAACCACAAGTTCACCAGGGGAGAGAAAGCACACACACAAGAAACTAGAATTAAACCGTTAGAAACAATTAGTCTGTCTAATAATAATCTACATTTGTTTTGTTTGTCGCTGTTTTTCCTTGTTTTGTGTCGAAAACAAATCTTATATATATATATGTGGGTGTGACAACTTGTGACCAATGTTATCAAATATCCAAAGTTTGAAATAATACACGTTTACGCTTACACATCACCGACAGTCAAGGAAACGTTTCATACGTCGCATAACATATGAAAGTACTAAAACACACTTAAAAGCTTGAACCATAAACGCAACGAATCGCATAAGCTAGCCGATTAGCTAACAGTCCGATATCTGCATCGGGTTCTTCTCACTATTTACATCAGTTTGCCTGTATTCGCTGCTGTGTACAAGCACCAGACATCAACTGATGTGCAGACGTTGGTTGTCGGTTGGATTAAAACACTCATTTTAGAGGTTTTTCAACCTCAAAAGACACAAACAATTAAGCTAGCGCTAGCTTACCGACGCTTAAAACGCGGATGGGCTAGCTCAGGCCTTCCCTTTGTCCGGCTAACGCGTAGCTACTAGCATTGCTAACTCGGTGTTGATCCACCCGGTGGAGAAAGGATACCAGCACCATGGCTTCATCTGCTTCTTCTTCTTCCGTCCCATGTCTGAGGAATACTGTGAAAGACTTCTCACAACGCTGAACACTAGTTTTTATTATCTGTTTGACAGCGGCATGCTGTTGTCCCGTGATGACGCCGAAAATGGCGCTAAGCTAGAGGAAGTTAGCTCGGAGGCGGTTGACGTCACGCTGAAGTCTCGCGATGACGCGAAAACAACAGAACAGTTCCACGGGCCTCATCCGGTTTAGAAGACTGATCAATTATCAAAATGTGATCAATACGTATATCAGCCATCGACCAAAGACATCAACGCACGAACTGGGCTTCAAAGGAGGATATCAAAGGACATCTATGCTGAAAACATGAAGCTGTTCCCAGTCGAATATGAATGTCCTGGCTTATGGACACTTGATGACATCACAGGAGCAGCATGGAAGCATTTTGTGGGTTTTTTTCTGTTGTTCATTGACATTTGAAGAATTGATCACCAGTTACTTCAATTATATTGGATTTCGCTGCAACACTGTTTATTATTTATAATTCTTGTTGTGGGGACCTAAATCTGTTTACATAATCACATTATGGGGACTTGTCTTCCTTGTGGGGACTAAACACAAGTTCCCATCACGTAAAATCTTTAAATGTTTTAGATGAAGACAAGTTTTAACGTTCGGGTATAGTTAAGGTTAGGGTCAGGCTTGAGCACCCCTAAAAATAGGCTAAACTCGCCTATGCTCAGACGGAAACACACGTTTGTGAAATTCGCTGTCAGACTGTTTACATATACAAAGGACAAGGCTTCTGCCACAGAAAACCAAAGACGCCCAAAAGGTCTTTAAGGGTTTAAAGGTGACAGTGATTATCTACAGACGGAGACACAAAGGGAATGTGGAGGATTTCATGTTGTTTGACCAACAGCCTCAGCACCTGCCCTTGGCTAAATATCATTTTGATTCAACTGTGGAATTACTTTGAATAAAACTTTATTTTCATTTCTTGGGGATAATTTATAAAAGTTTAAATTAAAAAAATAGCATGGCAACAACTACTCACGTCCCTACAACTTGTCGTTCACTTAGTGTCCACTTGATGGAGACAACGTTGTAGAAATGAAGTCCTTCCTGGGCTTCGTCATCAGTATCCAATAATGTGATATTTGTTGAGAATTCTGTTCAATATTACAGAATATAAGGAATACAATTTAAGTTGAAAAAAAATTGCAGATGCCCTGTCCCAACATTATTTTTCTGGGGCTGCTTTTTATGGTTTGAGCTTCAACATACAGTGACATATATATTTGTAACGAATGTAACTTGTAAGTGTCCGTTTGGGGAAACATACTCTCCTGTTTCAACATGACAGTGTTTCAGTGTTTGAACAACCAGAGTTCCTTAGAGAAATTGATCTTAACCAAACCCCAGCTCCATTCAACAGCAATTCTTTGCAACCATGGGGTCTGAAATCTTGCAGAAAATTCCCCCAGCAGAGTGGGGAAGATGTTCAAAGACCACCTGTGGGTTAAATGATCTGATGTCCACATATAGGCAACATGGTGTAACAGGAATTTATGTATTTCTTTATACTTAAAAAATCCCCCTAGAAAAAGGGCCCTTTCTTTAAGCGGGAAAAAGTTCAGGCTTAAGCCCTCTTTGATGTGTATGTGTTAATATGCCAGTTCCTCCCTCCTCTGACCTTCTCTCTTCCTCTTACCTCCTGATTCTGGTTTTTCCTCTGTAAAACAGAACCACATTTGAATAAGTGCTTCCCTCAACGAGCAGCTTCTTATGTCCTCTCTTTCTCACCAAGGTGAAATTATTACCTCTGATATTGGAGAGTCACGATGTGGAAACCCAATGGAGGCGGCTCTTCTTGGACGCCTGATGAATTTTTCATTGAACACCTTTGAAAGTGCGACTCTCTATATGGATTCAACGGCTAGACGGAGGAGACGTTCTGTGGCAGCTTAAGGGGGTCTCCTCTCCCAATCAATTATGGCTGATTCTGGTGCGCTCACATATTCCATTAATCACTTTGAGGTGTGTTTTATTTTTTACAAAGGCTCTTAGACCTGGCTCTCCGCTCTGAGACCCCGAGCTGTCTCTAAACAGTGGGTTTAGATTTTATGCTAATCTGGTTTCAAGGCTGCAGACTTGCTTAGGTTGAGAACATCTCTTTGTACAATGGAGGGTAACTCCTGTCACTGGATTTTGAATAAAAGGGGTATTTGTGTGACCTGAGATAAGGTCACAATGAGGCTTTTATCAGGGTGACTGAGTTTAAAAGATGAATAAGCCTGCATTCATATACATAGAAACATGCATCCATCAGCAGAATTATGTGAAGGACATATCTGTAACCTGTATAAGTGGTATTAATGTCTGAGGTTGATCAGTGTCATTCAAAAAACGATATATCATATTTTTTTTGTGTATAAAACCATTTAATGAACTCCACTATGTACATATCAAATGTACAAAATATTCACTCACTCAGTTTAGTGTCATAGCCCTTATTATATACAATCCAAGACCATCTTTAGAACCATTATTTTTTAAATAGGATACATACAGGATATAGCGAACATATCACAATATAGACCGATCAAACAATTTGTACAACATACCAATATCACCATGTAAAAATAAAACAGCAAATGCATGTTAAAATATTAATCTGTATTTAATCATATTATATTAAAGTCTGTGCGAAGCAGGTACCAGTGTAGCATGAGGTTACAGTACAGTACAGTTTGAGACTTACAGCTCAGAGCTGGGGTTGCTCTCTATCCCAGTTTGATCAATTAACAATTTCAAGTTGTGACAGGAACTAATGAGAGAGCATTGATTTGCTTCTTCACCCCCCCCCCCCCCCCCCCCCGAGCACTGCCTTCTCGACTGAGAGTGAAAGGACCCCAGCCCGGACGTAGTTGAGGTCAGGCCTGTGTACTTTTCTATGTTTGGTAATGAGAAAAAGACCCAACTGAATGTTTTAATTTGTTTCATCCCACTGACCTCAATCCACCGCTTCACTGATCAATAAATAATCTTCTGTCACTTCTTTGCAGTTTTCAACCATCACTAAAATCACAGCTAATGACAAGAGTTTGACTCCACTCCTGTGCTGTTCCATGCTCGTCTCTTTAGAGTAAATTGAATTTCCTTACAAGAAAGCAATACTTGTCTCCGGGGGGGGGGATCTTTCCCCTGGTGCTTGTAGCAAGATTTTGGCATCATTTCTTTTAAAAAGTCTGAATTGGCACTTCTGCTTCTTTCTGTTTTAATCAGTACACACACGATGTTAACTCATGTCACACTCCACATATACACAACACACACACAAATGTCAAAGACAAAAGTTAGAGTTTCATAGAACGTTGATCACATATCAATTCTCCTCTGGGGAAGTGCCAGAAGCTGACTTTCCTTCAAAGGTAAATTCATAATCACTTATGACGGCCTCTATAATCTATATATTCCATGATCTCTCTATACTGTGAAGCTTAAAGAGGTTTCTGCAAGGATTCTTTATTCAAGAGCATGCTTTCAGTTTGGGAGCAGCTTCTTGAGTTCACATCTAGATTTTGTCATGCTTTCACTCAAAACCCTACACTTGCTTAGATTTTTTTGGGCAACAAGTCTGTCAAATTTCTTTAACCAATAGAATGCCAGGGCGTAGTGTTGACAAATGAAATAGTCCCGCCTTCGTTGCGACTGCGTTAGCTTTATTTTTTGGAGAGTCCTGTAAAGGTTACGGTACTTTAATGCACTCCCGCCCTCCATGGCTTTATTGCTACACCAGGAGTAGAAGGAAAAGCCTGATACCTTCATGGAGAAGGAGTTCATCAGATCGCAGGAGTCCAACAAATAGCTGGTCCACATAGCACAGCTAAATCAAAAATCTCAATTATTTTCTTTTTTCGTAATGAGAACACTTTTCTCACATGCACAGTGGTAGTGTGAGAGCACGAGGAGAAGAGCTTGAGTGCAGAAAATCTGTCCAAGCAACAAAATATCTGAGTGTAAGTGCATAGTTACAGCACAAGTGGAGCAAATCCAAGCACAAGCAGCGGCTACTTGAGTGCAAGCGCAGGGTTTTGAGTGAAAGCATTGCAAAATCTGAACGTGAAATCAATAAGTCCTGCTTTCAAACTGAAAGACCACACTCTTTAATAAAGGATAGGGAAAAAAAACATACAGTACTTCTCCTTATTAGTGACCTCATGTGTTATTAGCTGCTTGTAATGATGACAAATCAAAGCCTAAATTCTCAGAGTACCTCATTCTTTCTTTACTGATGAAGAGGGCACAGGCAGACAACAGGATGTTTTGGAACTTGTTTTGTCTGAAGACAGTTGTTCCTGCCGTTACCCTGCACAAGAGGCAACTGTGCAGAAATACTTTCATTACGCCGATGTCGCCAGCAGGCACTGTTGGATTGAGGAGGAGGAAGTTAAGCCATGTGGATGGGGCCGGTCCTGCTTGTTCTTGTTGTGTTAGATCCGAGGCTTCTCCTGTGTCAGCACAGTGTTGTCAGCAAACGTCCCCCACCGGCTGATACTCTTGAGCCGAGCATCCAACACAGATGAGGCAAAAGAGCAGGTGGAGGTAACCTTGGCGATGGTAAGGCTTAGCCTCAGATGTGGCAGGTGGGATGAAAAATGTATGATGACAGAGAGGCCTGCAGCAAGTCGGAATCCCTGCATCAGAGTAGTGGATGTAGAGGTGCAACAACTCCGATCCCCCCACGATGAAGCAAGTAGGAGGGGTGAGGTGACTCCTCCAGCTGGGCGGTCAGACCTCTACTGATGGAGTAGTAAAGGGGGATACAGTGTCTCATCTACCTCTAATAGTGAAGTCACGGCGGTGGGGGCAGTCGCACATCAAGCAAGCTGTAGGCGAAAATGTTCCAGAAGACGGCGCAAAGAACAAACAAGGTGTAGACGCAGAAAAAGATCCAAAACAGGGACTGTTCCTGGAGCCGTTGCTCGTAGTTCTGCAGGACCACCACGCCCAGCGTCAGGCCGACCACCACCCCTCCCAGGTGCGCTACAAAGCTGGGGTTGGGGCAGGGAGGAAAGGCCGGCGGGTAGAACCGCAACCACACCGCCCGACCAAACTCTACACTCACTGTGAGCAGAGGGGAGAGAGAAAAATGTCAGTCAGCTGTAAATATACATGTTACTCCTGACAGCTACATACTTATATATACAAATTTTATTAAACAGTAATTTCTTTGAGGCTGAAGAATTAGTGCTCCTACATATCACCAGACAAATCCTTTAAGTTGAGGTGAAAGTAACGTGTGGAGAAATTATTGAGACTTACTGCACACCAGAGCCATTGCCATCCGGAACAGCTTAAACTGACACTTCATTCCCGACCAGTTCTACAACGAGAGAGAGAGAGAGAAAGGATGGAGTATTCAGGAGGACATTTTCAACTTCTCATGATAAAGAGCAAACTGTGCAAGAAGGTCAAGTCCTCCTTCGACACACCCATGCTGACACGGCACGACAAGAGATCTCTGTCTCATTCACATGAAATTTGCAAACCCCAGAGACACTGCAACCCTCAATCTGTTACTACTGGGTTTCCATAATATGATTTCAGATGAAAGGAGGAAGACAGGCTCCTCCATCCTGACCCAAAGGATGTTATGGATGATTTGCCAAGTATGTGTGTGTGTGTGTGTGTTGACCCACAGAGGAAGAGGAGACCAAACATCACAGGCACAGATGTCAAAGGACAACAGAGAGCGGTGGGATGGGATTTCCTCTCCTGCTGTCACTTAAACATGTGAACACTATCCTACACTTTTCTGATCTTTGCAGGGAAAGAAAAAAAAAATCAATGGTGATGGCGAGGAATGTTTGGCATCTGTAGATAGAGAGGCACCTGCTGGGCCCCAAAACAGACTGCTCTGATGATACTGCAATGGTCTTCAGTGACAGGACAACTGAGTGATGTGATAATCAGCACACACACACACGCACACACACGCACGCACGCCACATGCAAGTGGGTCCTCTGAGGACATAATGCATTCCCTTGCTCAGAGGTGGGGAACCTTTTTCCTATCATGGGCCATTTCTATGGTGGCGAAGACATCTCACTCCCCAACACAACTACAAAAGCCACACAACAGGTATTTACTGTGGTCAACTGAGCTGTTTTTGTTGTCAAAAACATCTTGGCGACATACATTTCAGTTTTTATAACATCCTTGAGAGATCATCCTGTATCACACTCACCCTTCTGATACTGAAGCTGGAATTGCTTGTCTATAGCCAGGTGTCTGATGTCACATGATATTGATGGTGATGATGCGACTCGTAGCTGGTTTTAATCTAAAGAACCCGCTCAAACAAATCCTCACCTTTGGTAGTACTCAAAAGCAGATAAAGAGTAATTCTTCCCTCTTATCACACTTGGGCAGATTTTGCTATGTCCTTCGTTTCATCGCAGGCCAGACAATGCAACATTTCTTGTGGTGTCCTTCAGTGATTTTCAATGTCTTGTGCCACATCATTAATCTTCTCTGCAACTATTCTTTGAGACCAACTGACGCTTCGGAACAATTTTACACAGATACAAAGGCTAAAACTTACCATTACAACATTAGCCAAGTGCGCTGAGACCAGTGCGTACACTCCCCCAGATGACCCGACCACTGGAGCCGTCATATCTGTGACGGACACCGCCAATGACCCTGTAGTGAAGAGGAAAGTCATAAGTCAGTACAGTTATTATTTTTTTGAAGTGATTTATATATATTCCACGTGGTATATTGGCCGGGTGACAGTGTGGCCGTTTGACGGTGGGCCA
The DNA here is from genome assembly GCA_026259375.1 of Verasper variegatus. Taxonomy (NCBI): domain Eukaryota; kingdom Metazoa; phylum Chordata; class Actinopteri; order Pleuronectiformes; family Pleuronectidae; genus Verasper; species Verasper variegatus. The sequence continues at coordinate 13,347,705 of CM048044.1, read as the reverse complement.
AAACAATTTTGCCATCCAAAATTGAAATGACGGAGCATATTTAACAAAACATTTTCTAATAACCTACAAAGTGCTGCGTTCATTTTCATTCTTGCTCCTTTTGGCTGTGACAAACCATCGAGAAGAGCTTATGACTAAACCTCTGTACAAGAGCATCATTCAAAAATGTGTTTTCGTGACACAATTTAAGCCCAAAATTCAGCCTCTTAGTAAATCAGTTTTTGGTGCCGTCCAACTCCTGAGGGAAATATCAGGCTCCTTTGCAACAAAACGATGTCCTATCTTCAAAAGCTAAACTTTTATGCCGGCACTTTGGCGCTGAGTGAATGACAGTGAATTTATTTGAGATTTTCATCAATGAGAACAGCTGCCTGCAGGTGAAAACCAGGGGAGTGGGGATGAGCTGAAAGATCTATAAAGCAGGAGAACTTCAGGGTCAGGTGATAATTGGGTGGGTTTTTGTGTTTGCTTTACCCATTTTGTCTTCTACAATAGAAACTTAGAAAAAAGAAATCTGGACATCTGTCATGCATGCCAACTAGGCACACAATCCCAGACCTTATGGTGAGAACGTTTCCTCGACTAGATGAGATTTGCTCATTCTGGCAGAGAGCCATCTATTTTGTATGGCATACAGATTTTGCTTTGCTGCTCGCTATTTAATGTGGGTATATTCTAAACAGGTTTTCATGAATAGAGGCTTGCTCTTACTGTACCAGCACATGCTGTGATTATATGTAAATAAAATGGATTCACACAACCACAACTTCCACCCCCCCCCCCCCCCCCCCCCCCCCCTTCGGGCTGCCACAAGCAGGGAATTGCTGTCTCTGGCACCTTGGTACCAATTCATCACACACATAAAAGATCCAATCAAGCACTGAAAAGTTTAAATACGAGGACATTCAGAGGCAGCGTCCCCAGCAGAAATGTGTTCTCACTGCAGTCTTTGTACAAGAACCAGAATAAAAGAAAAAAGCAGAGAGAGAAATCCTTAGTTTGACTATTCAATTAACACAAACACAAACTCGGCCCTGATCTCACTCTCTCTGTTGCTCCTTTTCTTTCTGTTTCTTTCCTCTCTCTACATACACTCATTCCACTCTTCTATTCTCCATATATCTGTTCCCTTCCACAATACAGACCTGTGTGCATTGATGATGCTAAGTATACACTGCCGACATGGTACTGAGCTGTTGATGAAGGGTCTTCTACGTTTGTCTATACAAATGTGCTTTAATTGCATTACACTTATATTGTTTTTGTATTATATTGCTATAGAGGTAATGATGTCTGATTTATTGAGCAGCCACATGGCTTTCATAGCACTGCCCTACAAGCCAGAAGCCAGTCAGATTTACCTTTAGCCTCAGCGTGGCCTCAGGCTCAGCTTGTAACGCTGTGCGACTAAAAGCCCAGAACACCTGATGGCGCTAAGGTACACAACTAAGGATATGTCGCTAACATCCGCTGATGCTCGCTAACATCCGCTGATGCTCGCTAACATCTGCTAACATCAACTGGTGGTTGGCATCTTAATAAGTCGATAGACCTCAAACATACAAGGGATATTCTCCATCTTGTCCTATATTTTAAAATATTATATATACTATGATATATACCCTTTAAAGACAGTGCCAAGTCCCCCTTACTCTAACCATAACCAGCACAACTAAATGTCTAACCCCAACCCTAAAAGTAAGTCTTAACTCTCCGACAGCCCCTAAGGACTGTGCATAAAGGACGTTACGCAAAATGGTCCTTTCAAAAATATCAGTACAAATACAAATACACACACAGACACACACTTGCCAAATAATAAATGAACTGGACCTTAGAAATAACTGCTCGACAACACTCAAGGTCCACTTACGAGCCAGTCATTGTATGATCAACGCCTTTCAACCTTGTGATCCAGTGGAAAGCTCCGTAGAGTCGAAATAGCTTTAAGTGAATGTGGATTCAAAGTTGCTTTGTCAAACTACTATAAATATTTATATAAACAGTTTAGTATTGATATCAATCTTTTTTTGTCTTTGTCTTTTTTTTCTCTTGTTATATAATAAGGTTTAAAAAAAAAATCATCAACCATGATCACTGCTGAAACAACTCTACTCTCATCTTTAACATATTTATTCCTAATCCCAGATCCTTCCAACGGTAATTCAGGGGTAAGGACTGCATGACAGATAAACAAAAATAAACATTAAAAAAATTAATGGGCCCACAGAGTGATGGACCCCATGCAGATATTTAATCCTGTGTGCTTTCTGGTAAACTTGCCAAGCTCAGCCCTCATAGCTCCAAAAACTAAGCTTCAAAGATGCTCAGCTCACATTAAGCTTCATTCCACCCAGCTACACGTAGTCTCTCTCTGTCTGTCTCTTCCTCTAATTACAGACACACGGGTATATCACATTGTAGGCATACTGTATATAATTACAGCAGACAGAAAGAGCTCTGAGGTGTATAGATATCAAATTACCATAAGGTGGGATAATAGGATAAGTCATGTTAGCTCGATCATAATGTGATGCACATCGGCACACACACACACTCTCTCTCTCTGAATTCCCTTGATGCCAATGTCCTCACAATGGCCTCATTCTTAATTTGAGAAAAAAAAACATGGTGGCAAAAGTGGAAGAGGGATTGATTAAAAGTAAGGGTTAAGATATGAGATACTGTATGCATGTGAACAATAATACCATTACACTGAAAACACAGAATATTAAATATGTGATAACGTCGTAAACACATTTGCATTAACTGACCATCCATCAATCCATTATGTCAGAGTCTCCAATTGAGCTGAACTGCATGTTTTTGGACTGTGGGAGGAACCCTGAGTATGGAGAACACCCACGTATATGCACAGGAAGAATATGCAACCTCCACACAGAAAGGTCCCAGTTGGTTGAACCCAGAACCTTCTTGTCGTGAGTTGACAATCCAAACCCCTGCACCACCATGCCGCTCCATTAATTGACCAGTTAGGGGGAGGCAGCAGATTTACCCAAGATTGGGAAAAAACGTGGAGAGAAATATTGCAAGTTCCTTTTGTTCAGCCACTGTGTTAAAAGAGGAATGGGGGACAAGTGGTGGGTGGTCCTGAGGGACTTCAGTGATGGGGAGAGAAAGCATTTCCGCATATTTACGTCTGTGTTCATCATCCACAGCAGCTGCACCACCTTGTAGCATCGAGACGGAGGAGAGAAGGCTTCAGCGATTTATTTACAGAGTTTTCAAATCCATCCAGTGTTTGCCATGTTTGATGAGCCTTCAGGCTGCACTGAAATCATTCAAAATGATCACGGATAACCCCTACTGTGTTTCAGGTCAGTGCATTTTCAGAAGAGTGTGTGATTGAAAGTGAAATAAAAGGACATTTTAAAAGCTGCAACTGACATTTAGCTCCAAATAGGAGTGTCCTCTTCTTCATCTTCTTCCTAATCTTTGGTCTTTGCAGGTGTGTGAACCATAATGACGGCACACTAAGGTGCTGTAATAACAGCATCTGACGCTCTGGGTCATTACACACGGTACAGTCATCTAAGCAGCTCGGTGATAACACACACACAAACAGACAAACACATTCTGCAGTCTGTGTTCCTCTCTTGAAGTGGTGTTGGAAAATTGATTCATACAAGAATCAAGTTTCTTTTCTTTCATGAATCTGTCAGTTACCATTACGATACGCCGTGCACACGGCACAATAACAATCAGAAAAGAAAGGCCAAATGTTTTTAAATCAACCATCTATTTTAAAGGTAATTGTAAACCATGCACAAAGACCCCCCCCCCCCCCCCCCCCCCCCCGGGTTACACCCTTTTAATGGACGGTACAGTATAATGCTTCCTTCCTCTATACACACACATAGACCATAGACACACATGCTGAAACACTTGATTTAAGGCATCTCCACCTTCGTCGTTCCTGTGCTTAGGAAGTGTGTCTCGGCAGGGTGACCTTCATCCCTGTAATTAACTTGGTTTAATAACATTATTTTAGTGTCTGTGTGTGTATCTGTGTGTGTCTGTGTGCTAAACAAACACACACCAGACAAGGACACAGTCGCTCATAGTTTCTCATCAGGCCCCAGGAGGATAGGGTGGTATTTTATTTAGCTTTGCTGCTTTTCCAAGCTTCAGAGAATGAACACGTTGAGTCGACTAAATCTACAAAGTCATTAAAGTGGTGTTTTATGTGTGTGCCGCTCTGCCACTCCCAACCCCCAACAACCCTAATGTGTCAATAGTTGAGGTTTTCACTTGTGATTTGTGGGATTCTCTCCCTCTATGTTGTATTCTTTAGTGTCTGTGTCTGTTTCTCTGCTTGAATCTGTGGTTGTGCAGTTGTTCTTGTCTGCAGCAGAGTCCGTCCTGTGCTCTTTGTACAGGCAGAGCCCAGTTTTATTGTTTCTGCTGTCCGGAGGAGAGAATACCGCTGTGTTTACATGCAAGTCCATTGTGTCCATTAAAGTGTCTGTTGGCCCTGGAGGGTCATCGACCTCTCTCTGAGTCATTACTCAACCCTGAACTCTGCCTCGACCCCTGTATGTGCCAGCTGAGCCCTCCTCTGTTCACTTATTGCTTGTTGTCTTTCATCGCACACTCCGCCAGTGTCATTATATAGTAAACGTAAAGTTGTTGTAACTGTAAAAATTTAAGAAACTATCTATGAAATTGTCCACTGAATATTCTGAATACTTGTTTTCTTGTTTGTACATTGAAATAATTTCCCAGTGAATGTTAAATTGGGTTTAGACTGATTCCAGTTGACCAAAAGCTAAACTTTAAAAAATCATAGTCAAACACAAAGAACCCAAACATCACAGCCAAAACAACCACAGGGTTCCTCCTTTCTTCCATTGGGGGTCGATATCTAATTAAAACAGCAGACTGTGTGAGTGTGTGTGTGTGTGTTAGCTGGTCTGTGTGTGTACATTAGTGTGTGATTTATGGCACGTTTCCTCCTCAATTCACTGTGAGGTTAATGCTATAGGCCACCACATCTGGTATCCCCAGGGTGTTTGTCACTGACCCATGCTACACAGACACACACACACACACACACACACACACACACACACACACACACACACACAAAGTGATGAAGAAGAGAATGTGAAGAGAGAGAAATGGACAATAATTTACATAATTATTAATCAAATCCTACAAGCTGCAAATCATATCTTGCAATCCCATTGGCCTTTTCATTCTGCCAGTAAAAAAATACACACACACACACACACACACACACACACACACACACACACATACACACTTATTCTGCCACAAGGTATCACACTCTGTCAGTGGCACTGTCATCTCAAAAGCTTTCCCAGTATTTCCCCTCCAGTTATCTTTAAGTGAATCCAAAAGTGTCAGCCTCTGGGAAAAAAATGAAAACAAAATAAAAGAAAAGAAAGAAAAATCCCACCAACCCTGCAGGGGAAGGGTTTGCTTGTGTTTGTTAGTGTGTCCTGAAAAACACAGCTCATGATGACACACACACAAAGAGAAACGCAGGCTCACTGTTTCAGCTGAACAAGGCTGAGACTGCACCAGTGCCTCAGGTTGATAGAGAAGTCGGAGGAGAGTGGGGGACATTTTGTTATAAGCTGTGTGTCTTTCATTTGCAGTTGCTTGGCTGGTTTCCCCCACCTCCTCTCGTCTCCTCACTCCTTCTTTCCGAACTTTCTCATATCCTGGTTCCCCTCTCCAACCCCTCTCAGACTTATTAACACTTATGAATTAATCTCCCCTCCTTGTCTCTTCTCATTCTTCATCCCTGCATCACCCCCCTCACTTTAAATGTCATTATTACTGTATGTTTGTGTGTATGCGTTGCTCTGATTTTGCTCCATTTGAGATCCCACTCGTTTCTCTCTGCTATTGTTCATGGCCATAGGGGGATGTGGGTGCTTTGATGGGGGACTGGCAACCCCCTACATCCCACCACATAGGGTACTAAGACTGAAACACAAGGCCATCTGTCCCTAACATGACACACACACACACAAGTAAATTTTTGAATTGAATGTAGTTAAGGTTAGAGCAAGTCTCAAGGAAATGAATGTAAGTTTATGTCATGTGCTATGAAGTCAGGGTGACACAACAGTGTTTGTGTGTGTGTGTGTGTGTGTGTGTGTGTGAGAGAGAGACCACGCACTCACCTGCCAGCACACCACACACGTAGACCAGTCCGATCCTCAGGGCCCCGTGGACCATTTCTAGTGGGACTCCCACCAGCAGCTGCATGGCCATGTTGAGGCTTAGGTGTTCAATGCTGTAAAATGCACACACACACACACACACACACACACAAACAAACAAAGGAAATATTACTATAAATAACTGTAAATAAAATAAATAAAGCAACCAAATAACTTAAAAACTAAAATAAAAACCTTTTTTATATCGGTCATGTGCTAGTTTATATTTCAAAACATCACCTTACTGTTCCCTCTATATTATGCTTGTGCTCACACACACACACACACACACACACAAAGAACATCTGCTCCTCCATTATCAAACCGCGCTGTCTAGACCATCATGGCTAGTCATCATCACTCTAGTGTACTCAAACATTATATAAGAACACAGACAGAGGCACACCCTGAACACACACACACACACACACACACACACACACACACACACACACACACAGCACGGTAAAAAGATAAAATCCATGCATATCACCTGCACATTTTTCCAAAAATGCTAACGGCTTATGTTTCAGTGTGATGACTATAAGCAAGGGATAGCTTGTTCACGCACACACACCCGTGCACGCACAAGAAACGCACACACTCCCTGTGCCCTTCATGGCTCGAAAAGTCCTTCCAGCCAAACCTCAGTCAGCAGCTCAGACACTTTCGGGTGTCACAGCACAAACCAAAAGAACAGCAGCTAGCATAATCCGGCCTCCCTGTCTCTCTTTCTCACCGTCTCTTCCTCTCTCAGTCTCGATCATCGTCTCTCACTCACTACAAGCACTTCCCTCTGTCTGAATTATACTGACATCTCATGCTGTGCTGAAGAAGAGACGACAGAAAGAGAGAGAGAGCGAGGGAGAGATGAGTCTCCGTTTTCATCCTTCTGACAGTTTTGACTGAGTGAACCGTTGCGTCCTGAAGATGCTTTGTGAACAAAACAACAACAAACAGCTTCGGCAATCCCCAAAACAGACAGGCACGCATACACTAACACACATGAAAATCTCCCAACACGGACAGGGAAAAACATGACAAGGCCAATGATCTATTTCGGTGGAAACGACTCACCCACCTAAACTACAATGTCGATATGGTGGATTGTTCCAGTGATCAGACAGACAATGGGGCGTATTGATGGGCTGTGAGAGACCCGTCCACACGCACAAGGACGACTCCGCTCCAGATAACAGGGGCTATCTATTCCCGTACTGCTAATGAGGCTATGAGGGATGGTGTCCATTGTCATAGGCAGATCTGTGGATACCCATGAGAGGTCCTATTGTGTCTCCATGACCATGGCAAGAGTATTGTTTCATCCTTTTTTTTAACTAGAGCTGGACTTTGATTCAGTTTGCTGCTCAATTCATGTGATTAACTCATTGAAACATTGAAAAAACGTATGAAGCTTTTTTTAGATGGTCAATGTCAACGCTCGCAGACGGAGGGACGAGGTAGAAGGGTGAATAGGTGAAGGGAGAGAGTGGGTTGAGACACACAGAGCGTGATGTGTTGACCTGGTATGTCCACTATGGGATTGACAGGTGTGGCTGGGGCGTGGCCCTGCTCCTCAACCTAAGTTAACGTAACTTATTGTAATTATGATTATATTATGGTCTCTTGAAAGGTGCTATGTAAATTCAAGCTATTATTATGATTATTATTATAATGAAGACAAACTGCAAAGAAATCTTTTACTGCTGCTTCTTGCAGTTCAAAGTCCTGGTTTAATCCTGCACAAAGTTAATCTTCCTTATGTTTTCACACTTCCATCACACACACTGTTTGTGTGTGTGTGTGTGTATGTGTGTGTGTGTGTGTGTGTGTGTGTGTGTGTGTGTGTGTGTGTGTGTGTGTGTGTGTGTGTGTGTGAGAGAGTCGAGACAAGCGAGAAGACGGAGAGAGAGATTCTGCTTACATAATGCTGCTCTGCTCGGGGATGTTTGGGACCAGTGTGTACACTCTGTCTTAGTGTTGAGAATTGGGTAGGATCAGTGCTGCTGAGCTGTTGACAGGATTACATGGTTTGTGGATGTGCATGCATGCGTGCGTGCGTGCCCGAGAGAGAGAGAGAGAGAGAGAGAGAGAGAGAGAGAGAGAGAGAGAGAGAGAGAGAGAGAGAGAGAGAGAGAGAGAGATGGAAAGGTGTCAGAAAGTCCAAAAAGTGTCTCTTTTTATGTTGTGAGCAGTGATTCAGTCATGAAGAAGTTGATAAGGGAGCACACAGCATTATTCCTCTTCTTTTGTTCAGGGTCACTTCACTGTGGCACCGATGTTTTCTCAAAAAGAAAAAATGGCACATTCATTTTTTTATTACTCTGATGGTAGATAAAGAAAGTAATGCTTCCCACAAACAATGGTTGTCCACTAGTTGTTCCAGTTACTTTGTCCACTCTTAATTCAACAGCACTGTGGCCTCTTAAAATTCAGTATCCTGGCTTTGAATAACAAACAGAGCACAGTCAAGAGTTGTCAGAATGTGAATCTATACATAACAAACTGTACATTTCTCTTTTTTTTTACAGCCACTTCTCCTGAGAGCCTAAATCATTTCACCATGTTCCTTTGCCATCGATGCATGTTAATCATCCCATCGCCCTCCTTTCATCCCTCCATTCACCCATTCTGTAGTTTATCTTTCCACCACACACTGTCGTCCCTGCGGCTGCCGTCTTTGCCAAGAAAGTCATAATTAAATTACCTTTTTATTAGTACTCACTATTGCCTGAGACTACATTTACCCAGAAGGGTAATTAAACCTGGATGACCTGGACTGAACTGATAATAAAATAAGACAATGGGGAGGAGGAGAGGAGAGGAGAGGAGAGGAAAGGAGAGGAGAGGAGAGGAGAGGTTTCTTTAGAGAGTAGAGTTATGAAAATAAACGATCCCCACCCTCATATGTGACAGCAGCATTACAGTGAATACACATTACACCAATAATCCAATAATAACAGCTTGTTTGAAAATGTGATACTTTAAGAGCCCCTCAGGATTATTGTTTTTTTGACAGAAACTGAATTTATCAAATATTATATTGCCAAATGCAACCTAAGACTCAAATAAACTCCTTAGAAAAATGTACACCACAACCCCGTCTCCTATTTCTTACCTTCCGTCTCCCACTTTCATTAATTTATTTGCCAAATGTATTTGCAGAGTATATTTCTGCTGATGAACTTATTACGTATCAAGCTCCGGCTCACTTCAGTCTTTGAGATCTAACACTGCCCACTGAAAGTAAAAACTTAGCATGTTTACGTGAACACCGCCAAACCATGTTCAAAGGTCTGATAGTTCTATAAAACTTAGCTCTATAAATATCTAGATAAAAAGGAACAAATAATCAAATACTCATTTTCAACAACCAAATCTGAACCTGCGCCATCACAGATACAGAACCTGAATCTGTATATCATCAATAGTAATATCATTCCTGTGGGTCAGTTCATGTCACGTAAAGCAAGGAGTTTCCAACATTTTAATATTAGAAGGTGACAGTGTTACACAGGCATTCTGTAACCCTGTAAGAAATGAAGAAGGGAGTAACGCTCATAATGAGAAATACAGTTGTGAGGTGATAACTCACCCAGTGTGCATGAAACTGTAGCTGAGGTACCTCCAGGCCTGGGCTCGTAGCTGGGGGTGGTAGGGTAAGGGGCTCTTTAGGAATGACGGGCTAGACACCTGCAGGACCAAGCGGTCCAGCTGGAACCCGTAGTACATGAACACGGCTACCTGGGAGAGCGCAGAGGGATGAACAGGAAGTGAGTGAATTCAGGATTCAGGAACACTGAATGAATTTGAGTAATTGAAATTTCTATTTTCTGCAGATGACTGAAATATATCATGGGGAAATTTCTGTTATTGATATTATTACTAATTTAAAAAATCCAAAACTTCTTTTTATATTTTGAAACATATTTACATTAGTTAGCTGCCTCCTCTGTCCTAACTTCTGATGGTACATCACTTTGTTTCTTGCTGTAAATGCACTAACCGTTTAGTAGAATAATAGAAAATAAGGCCTATCTTTGAAGTAAAAGTACAATATACAGATAATTGAGGACTGTTTAATCAATCACAATTCACCTCAGCGATGGTGATCGCCAGAATGAGCAGCGGCGGGGGGCAGTAGGTGTAGCTGTCAAAGTACCACTTGCGGTCGACCTCGCGGGGCAGCGTCTCATAGGCAACGTGTCGGACCAGCCGTTGGGAGAGCCCCAGGCCGACCTCATCCCTGAGACTGCAGCCTTTCAGCTGCCTGCTCCCCTGCAGGATGGCCCTCCGGAAACTGTTGGAGCGCTTGTTACTCATCTGGAGAGAGGAGGAAGGGAGAGAGGGAAGTGATGAATGGGATGAAAAGGAGGTATGGAGCGGGAGCGGGTGAGGAGAAAGAGGGAGGCAAAGAGAGGTCTTAGTCAAGAGGAGAAGTGGGTGGGAGACAGGCCAGAGATTTTTACTATCTCTTGTGTATTATTTTCTATTATCACATTTCCATCTAGTTTTTTTTTACATTAATCTTTCTGTTTATCTGCATTTTATTTAACACATGAACAATTCAAGATAATGATGGAATGCATATTCATGAACTATTCAGAGTACAAGTCGAGCCTCAACACTCTGAGTACAGGCCACACACATCAACCGTCCTCCCTGAAAGCCCCCTCCCTCCTCACCATGGCAACAGAATGCCTGCATCATCACCTAGCAACCAACAAACTCTTCTCTTTATCCCTTTCTTTGAGTGAAGAGTTAATTTCCCAACACATATTTGTCCTTTTGTGATCACAAGTACTTAAAAATCTTAATCTTTCCATCACAGATCTTATCTAATCGGACCACATGATTCTTCTGTTCAAAGACACTGTCGCTGTCTAATTTGATTCACTGCAATTATTTTCCCACCACAGGTGTCACATTTTTCAAACAATAGTGCCACACACACACACACACACACACACACACACACAAACACACAATTTTTCATTGGATCTCCCATACCCCCCACTCTCACACACACTGTATAAATAAAGGCAAAAAGAAATGAGGGGATCTACCCTGATACAGGAATAACATGGAAGAATAAGTGATAACCTAAACATAGATTTTAATCGATTAAAATGTCAAGTCAAAAAAGAAATTTAAAAAATGCTGAGACAAACAGAAAACTTTCTTTCCGAAGCTGTTGGACAGGTTGTGTTTTATCGCAGCTGTAAGAGTCTCGGCTTTCTGCCTAAATCACTGCTGCCTCCAAGCTTTGTGCCTTTTATTGCACTTGCTGTTTTATTTTATAAGACTCTCCATGACGATGCAAAGGCTCCTGTTCCCCCTTTTCTCTCCTACACCCTGAATCTCTTTTTCTGTTGTGTTTATGTAATGCTCCATAACTCAATTCTACTGTTGTGTTTGTACCTCTAGGATTGTGTCACATGGCAGATGTTATATTTAAGGACATAGGGATGTAATATTGTTTTCAGCAAGGGCAGAGATTTCTCCAACTCCGTCGAGGAGTTATTGGCAATAAAAGTACAATTAAAAAGTGGTTGGATGCAACTATTGCAACTTTTAAAAGCTATACAACTTTAAATTGCCTCAAATCTTAAATGTGTAATGAAGCTTGGATTGATGTTTGTTCCAGAAATTCTCACAGACGTCTCTGAGCAAAAAGGAACCTTCTGCTTTAAAGATGACAAACAACTTGAGAAGTCATAGCTGCAATTCAGATTCATGTTTAATTCAGAAGAAAAGACAAAAACAATAGTGGCGTGTGGACAGATGTAAAATTTGAACATCAATAAATTCTCTGTATGAGCAGTTGGCTGATGTGTCTGCTGGCACAGCTTAATGAGACTTTTAGTGTCTCTGCAGGGATCGCTGTTCGGAGATAAACTTCAGAAAAAAGGCAATTATTTCAGCCTTTATGTCAGCCACAGAGAACTGTGGGAAAATGATTACGGGGTTACCATGGCCACTTCCATACCAAAAGCAAATACACACTCACATGCACACATAGAGACCTCCCCCAGGCTGCCATGCTCCATAACGACAGTCAATTCTTTGTGTGAAGTGACTGCAATTCCTCTCCTCTTTGTACGACACAAAAGAAAGAATGACGGTCGGCCTGTTTACCCAATGGCCAGAGGAGAAGGGAGAGGAGGGAAGGTGATAAATCGATGTTCGGCCAACAGGGAGATTATTGCACCGGAAAATACAGTCAGATGAGAGGGACGTTAGTGAGAGAAAGACATAGGTGGGAAGATAAGGAGACAAACTGAAGAAAGAGGAAGATGACCAAGAGAGGAAAAGAGGGACCGACGCAAGCGTGGGAGCAGCGTGTTATCACAGAACTTTACATTGTCAAAAAAATGTGGAAACGTAAAATGGGATTGATGAAAACCACATAAGAAACTACTGAATGAGTTTAATTAATCTGCTGCTATGACAGCTTCCACTCTTCTGGGTTCAAGTTTCCTGCCAACTTTGCTGCAGGGATTTCCTCACATTTAGATGGAAAACAGCCCTGTTTCAAAAAAGACGAGCAGGTTGATGCCATAATGTGAACTCATAGTTTCTGTGTCTGTCAGTCCACTGCTGGTGGGTATACGTTGACTCCTATGCGGACGTTCATGTGGATTCCAAAATCTGTGACTGACTATGTGCGTTGACTGCCTATGCTCACGTTCCAATATATCCACCTCCTGGAAGGAATGGATTGTGGGACCAGCTATGAAGGTGTGGAAAGCCAGACCAACACGTACGAATGGGACTGTGGGCATGTGTATGTGTGACTGGAACAATTACGCAACTCTCAGCAGACACGGAATGCAGAAAATATGGTCAACCATTTAGCTCCAGCTCCATCGCCCCCTGGTGGCTGGCTGCAGTAAACATCATAAACCCCATCTTCTCCGTGTTAGCAGAGAGATATGGGCCAAACTTAACCCTCAAAAATGTTTCTATCAATTTAGGTAGTTTTTATCACACTGTTTGTTAAAGTGCAATTTGCAAATGTGTGTATTGACAGGATTTCCATAAGGGGGCAACTCCACTATCACAACTGAACAGACTCTGGTGCCACATGACGTCAAAAGCGCAAGATAGCGGCACCTGTATCCGATCACGTCTCCTATAATACACTCACAAAAAGGTTGCAGCACATTGTCTAACTAACTGTATCCAAACATTAAGATTTACCCTAAATATAACTAATTAGAACTAAGGAGTCACGCCATAGACAAGAAAAGGATACACAAATAGAAATAACTGTATCAGGAACACACACCCCAAAAATAAGAGAGTGTAAGTGCAGGTGTGAGCACTGGCACCAATCCATCATGATCACTCCCCAATATCATCCTACTGGGGCAGAAAATAGAGCAGTTGAACCTCTCTGTAGATATTATGGGAAGTGTAAACCGGTTAGTGAGCCAGTTTCTGCCCAGGACAGTCGCGTCTATGAGTGAGATGCGATGCATGAAAGAGAGTTTGACGGAATCACACAGATGGACAGAAAGAAGAAGGTGAAGTGGCACGGATAAGGAGGAGGCAGAGAGAAAAACATCATTTCCTATGCAAAGGAAGAGAGACAGAGGTAAAAGAACAGAGAGAAGAGGAGTGAGCGGTGATTTGAACACTGACTGTGACGGCGTAGTGAGCAGGTAATTACAGAGCTGTGTGGCAAAGGAGAGATGCTGCGACACATAAACCCCCCAGAGTTTGTGTCTGTCTCCTCTTCTTCTCGTTTTTCTCTTCTGTCATCTCTGTCTGGAAGCAGAACAGCTGGAGAGATAAAAAAGTATTCCAACAGACACCAGGCACTGCCAATTAACTCAGAAGAATAATTATATCACTCTGTCAAGTTCCCACATCGGCCTTGACCCTTGGATCTTTATCTCACAGAGCATTAATTCTCTGCCCTTGGAAAGTCTAACATGTTGTGTTTACATGCCCATAATCTAGATTTCAACACATTATCTATATTGCTTCTTTGAGGGTTGCAGGGGGCAGGGACTGAAATTGAGCAAGAGGCGTGGCACATCCTGGACAGGTTGCCAGTGTATCACAGGGCCAACACGTGGAGACAAACAACCCTTCACACTCACATTAATACACTCAATCTTTTTAAGTTTTTAATGTTTTCATTAATAAATAGTCAGTTTAATATCTGTATTTGATCATTATTCTGTCATAGTTTCATCTACAGGGTAAATCATAGACAAAGTAAGTCTTAAAACTACATTTAAAATGATTGTATTGCTGAAATAATAGTTTTAGCAGTTATTCATTCACTGCACAGCATATTACCATAACCACAAATGTCACTTCTTCTCTCTTAGCTCCGTCCCACCCTCCCTTTACTGCTCTCTGTGTTCAGCTTGTTTTTTGGATGCCTCTCTGTGAATGTAAAAAAAACATTCAGTGAGTGGACACAATAGTGACTCAGAAAAAGGTTTTTTTACACGCAAATGCACGCAACCCATTCCGCTCTGCCCCACTTCCAGTGGCCCGACATGACCCGCAGCCTGTCACATGACACGAATGCACCAAGAGCAAACCAATGGCGAAAAAACCCTCTGACATTTCCCCAAGATTCCTACAGGCCTCATTCCTCACCCACTGTACCAGACAATAAGCAGCTCTGAAGAACAAGAGAGACGGGGAGAGGTGGACGAACACACACTCACAGACAACAATGAGTTTGCTGCTGACGCACACAAACCCACTCCACCCCACCCCTTCCGCCACCCACTAGTTGTTGTTTACCACACAACTACTCCCACTCCAGGACCAACACATCCCAGTCCCAGGTCAGCAGTTCAGCCTCCCCATGAGGAACAGCAGCGAGACAGTGGAAAAACAGAAAATGAGAAGGTTATGAGGCGGCGAGCACAGCTGGAGATGCTTGAGTGAGGCCGCGGACAATCAGCGGCAGGCAGCAGTTTGAAGGTGAAAGGGAAAGTGGGGCAAGGTGAGCGTTAAGAGGGGAATTTATCACCAGACAGAGTCATTTCATATCAAGAAGACTCACCACCTTGCAGCTGAGGTGATCTTGAGATATGGCTCTCGGGGATGAATGAAAAATTTGAGAAAAGACTGAAATGTGAGCAAAGAAAGCAAAGTGCATGATGTTGACAGTGATGCTGAAACCCAGAGTCACAAAGTCAAGTCCAAGTACTACACTTTGTGTTTCAAGTCTCAAACAAGTCACTCTACACCCATTATCAAATTTTATGTCAGTACATTCCACATAATTATTAGCTCTGACAAGGAGGAGAGGATGTTTTCACTTCAGTTTGTTTGTTTGTTTGTTAGTTTACAGGATTATGAAAAACATTCTTGATGGACTTGAAGCATTGAAGAACATATTGGATATATTGATGTTAATAAATGAAATAAATAATTGATCAATTACAAATTCCCCAAAAATATCGCTGCAGCGAATGACCCAGAAAGCTACTGATTTCCTTTCAACACTGATGAAAAGTTAAAACATCTCACCAGGTTCACAAAGTCCTGGTAGCAGATTTTGCCATCGGCATTTCCATTGGTGAGGGCCAACAGGACTTCCAGTTTGTGGGGGTCAAGCTCGGAGCCGTGTGCCGCCAGAAGGTCCCTGAATCGCTCTGTACTGATGAAGCCCGAGTTCTCTGGGTCATACTGCAAATGAGCACACACAGAGAAAAAAGAAAACTGAGACGAGTCTGATATGACAAGACCTTTATCTTCAAATCTTTCCAGAGAGAATGGAAAAAAAAAACTAAAAAACAAAACTGAAACAATAACTCAAAGCTAATTATAATGTTCTGATTTGTTTTGCAGGCACAACACACATGCAGTGGCACCAGATACAAACAAACATGTGAGAAGTTCACAAGCAGTCAGTATCCAACTCCAGTTGGTAGTTTTCTGTGGAGCCAAATGTCAAAAGCTCAAAACACCATCTGCAGTGAAGTGGTTTAGTCATAGCTGGAGCATCTTGTTAAAAAAGAAAACGAAACATAATTGCTTCAAAAAGGCCTGAACGCTGAGACGTTGACTTTTAACAGCTCTTCATTCCAGTGTGAAGTGACATTAAGTGCATGTAACCACAGGCTTTTTTCATTTTCAGCTTATATTCACAGCCAGAACAGAGGAG
This sequence comes from Verasper variegatus, assembly GCA_026259375.1. NCBI lineage: Eukaryota > Metazoa > Chordata > Actinopteri > Pleuronectiformes > Pleuronectidae > Verasper > Verasper variegatus. The sequence continues at coordinate 13,331,343 of CM048044.1, read as the reverse complement.
GCATTCAAATGGATTCCGCAAAACACCAGATATTCCCACAAAACCAAAGCTATTCTTTAAAAAGACGGAAATTTTAAACACCACCGGAGCAGTGATTACTGAGGCACTTTAATGGGTGAAAGGCTCAGCACTTATCTCTGGTTTTGTTACCCCTGACATCATGGCCCCACACTCTCTTTTCTTTGCACTTGATGACTCGCTACTTCAAATCTTAAGAGGTGAATTAGGGTGAAAACCACTTGAAAAATATACAAATTTAAACTAGATACCCTGCAGTTGTATGCCTCCACCGACCAGAGTATGTTCACTCTACGTCATGTTTCCACCCGGATTCATATAAAGTCACCATGACCTTTGAGCAATGAAATCTTCTCAGTTTATCCTTGAGTCCAAGTGACTGGTCAAAATTATAAGAAATTCCCTAAAGACAGACTTGAAGGCCTAAAAGTCCAAGTACAAATTTTCTGATGCCACAGTGACCTTGACGTCTGACCACCTGAATCTAAGGGCATGTCAAAGTTCAAAATTGAACTCGTGAATCCACACAATCAGTTCCTCTGTGAGTCCAAGTGAAAATTTGTACCGGATTTGAAGAAATTCCCTCAAGATGTTCTTGGGATATCGTGTTCACAGACGAACAACCCCGAAAACATAATGTCTCTGGCCATTGGCTATCGCTGGCGCAGAGGCATAAAAACATACACACATTTTGCTTGTGTTCAATATACAAGACAGACGAAAGCCAAAGAGAGGCCTGCTGAGCGTGAGCCCTCTCTGTTTCTAATGGAACAGACTTCTGGTGATTCTGCCGGCCTTGCTTAAAATCACGCTGCCCTTCATCCCCTAAAATAAGGATAAAACAGAAAATGTTTGCAGCTGCGTCTCAGTATTTGTCCGTTCAACTGAGAACAAAACGACCTCGAATTAACAACAATCCAGGACTTGTTTGTTTGATTTGAATGTTTTTGGCTGTGGGCAGAAGATAGCTGCTCTGTCTCTCTCTCTCTTTCTGTCTGTGCCTGAGTGTGAGTATGTATGTAACAGTGTGTGTTTGTATATTTGCAAATGTATGTGTGTGTAACTGTGGCCATGTCTGTGTAAATACAGTGCATTCATGCATAAAGATGTGACATTCAGACAATATGAGCCGCCTGCCAGATTCAAACACTCCTGAACCAGAAACAGTCACCGTGTGTGTGCGTGCATGCGTGTGTGTATAAGTGTGTGTGTGTGTTTGCCATATGTCGGTGTTGGCAGACGCTGAGTAAAGCCAGGCTGGCAGCAGGTGCTCTGTGCTCCACCAAATGACAACAGACAGAAGACTTTTTTGGCACCGACACGGGTTGTTTTTTTTCTCTTTGTTACCTAACAGTGACAAAGCAGCTTTTTATTCTGTCACGACTGCAGTGGTCAGTGCGACTGAGTGCCATCTTTGAAATGTGGCTGTGAAAATCACTTGTTTCCCACATATGCAATGAGAGGATTATCTCCAAAACCCATTGTGTCTTTGATAGATCACATCGCCAATGCTATAGTGGTTATTTAGAAAGAAAGAGAGATGGATTACACTACAAAACGTGCAGAGACATTCAGTAAGTGAACGTCACTCTGCCTCATCCAATACCTCCATCGCTCCTGACACAAGAAGAAGTAAGAGGCAGGAAGAGGAGGAAAATAACCAAAAAAACTGTTTTGTCCAAAGTAAAAAAAAGTCAAGTTTAAGTGGAAATTACTCCCAGTTTTCTATAAAGTGACTTAAATTGTCTGCCATTTAAGCGCTTGTCTCTGAGCATGAAATGTATGTTCTGTATAGTGTCCTAAAATTGTCAGCATATATAAAAATGTGTGTTCCTCAATACACACAAAAATATCTATCTTAGTGAGGACTTTTCACACAATGCATTCCCTATCCTAAACCATTACAACTGCCTAACCCCAACCCTTACTCTAACTCTAGCGAAACCAAAATTCTAATATGATCTGAATTTTACATCTTCAACCGCAGACAGACATTTGGCAACACTGTACCTGGCATTCTATTGGTTGGGGGATTTTGACAGAATAATCCAAGCTCAGAAGAAACAAATCCAAGATCAGAGGAGAAATCCGAGAGAAGACGTTTCACACGTGCACAGAAGAAGTGTGAGCACGAGGAGAAGGGATGCAATCTGTCCAGGCAACAAAACATCTGAGTGCAAGAGCACAGGTTGAGCAGGTTTTGAATGAAAGCGTTACAAAATCAGAACATGAAATTAAATTAGTCCTGCTCTCAAAAGAAAAAAGACCACGTTCTTGAATAAAGAGAAAGAAAAAACAACACACACACACACACACACACACACACACACACACACACACACACACACACGCACGATGCATAAAATGTAAACTACTCGACAGAAAGAACGAACCTTCTCTTGCAGTAAATCAGCCAGTTTCTGTCTAGGACATTTTCTCATGATGAAGTAACGTCAGCCAAAGCTAGTGTCACCACATAGTGTGTGAGCAAAAACAATATGTGTCGTGTGTGTGTGTGTGTGTGTGTGTCCTTGTCACATTGTTTGTCCCAGACTGTCCAGGGTTATTTCCAACCAGAACTAAAGGATTACAATCCAGTCCAAGACCCTCAATATACACCTCCCCCATACCCCCCCCCCCCCCCACGTCTCACTCACACACACACACACACACACACACACACACACACACAACCCTAAAACCCCAGCCAGCCTCCTCTCACCCTCTAGCTCCACCCCACACACATCACCCCCTTTTTTACCCTACATTCATCCACCTCTCCTTCACTTTCTCTCTCTAGAGCAAAAAATGCGAGCACCCTCAGAAGAAAAACAAATACTTCAATAAATTTGCCCGTTATCTCTGCTGCTGATGCAGGCAGCCATACATTATCTTCCTCACACACACACACACACACACACACACACACACACACACACACACACACACACACACACACACACACACACACACACTCCCTTGCTCCACTCTGCGACACCACAGGCTTCATAGTTGAGTGAGCACTCTCTGAATCCAACAGGCTGGCTGCTGGTGTGGAGCTTGCAGACAAACACCAACTCAACAATGGGTCTCCGATGGCAATTTCATGCAAGGTTTCCCCATCGCCTTCACTGCAATTAGTGATCATTTCCTTCTGATGCAGTCAGAGGTCGAGACCGGACATTACATGACACAAGATCAACTCTCCATCCCAGACGCCTCAAGAGGCAGCACAAGCAATGAACAAAGATTTCGGTATTTTCTCAAATAGTCTAGAACCTGGCATATAATAGAGAAGAATACCAGTTAAAGATGATATTCAGGTAAGTAGAAATATATATTTGATACATTCTCAAAGACAACTGAGAAAACCAACAAATGCTTTTATTTAAGAGGCTGATAAATTACTTGACAATGCCCCAAAAATACTTGATACTTGACATTTTAAATTAAGGCCTTAAATGACTGATCATATGAAAAATGGCTGCTAAGGGTCTCTCCATCAAAATAATACCTAAAGACCTAGTTGATGATGTTGCGACGCAGCATGGGATCATGGGAGTTGTTGGCAGAACCACCATTTCTTGTCTCATAAGATTCTTTGGGTTTCCCCTGTGCTTTTGTGTTTTACTGAGACAGCTCTGGCGACAGAACGAGCAGCAATCGGCAATGAATATTCGTGAACCATTAGGAGTGACCAATACAAACAGTGAAAGGAAGTAAAACAGGCGAGTGGCTGACTGGGTGTTTTTCCTTCGTCATACACCATTTGCTCTGGACGTTATAGCACAGAAGGTCAAAGCCACAGGTAAAGCAGATTTGACACTATTGAAGAAATGCCCGGTACTTTGAATAAATGATTTCTCCGGGTTTGAACATTGTTTTTGGAACATTTTGGATATTGCAAGTAAACAATTCAATAAAATATATAACATAGGTTGTTTTTACACACAAATCAGGCAAAGATTTTGGGTATTGAATCATTTGCATATTAGCAGCTTGTGTAAGAATATTTAACAGAATGGGGTGAACTTTTGTCCCAGCACATTTTTAATTTTCGTAACCGTGTTATTGCCTGTGCTCCATCAGGCTTGTTTTGCAAACAGCAAAGGGAGTGTAATGCAAATCCCCCAGATTAAAATAAGCATGCCACGCGCGCACTCACGCATTCTTGTACTTCTATCTTAGTGAGGACACTCATTGGCATAATGCATTTGCCAGCCCCTTACCCTAACCTTAACCATCACAACTCAATGTCTGACCTAAAGCTAACTCTTACCATAACCTTAAAAGCAAGTCTTAATATCTCAAAGAAGCCTTTGGAAAAGTGAGGACCAGCCAAAATGTCCTCACTTTCCAAAAATGTCCTCACTCCGTAAGGTCTATGCTCAAAATGGTCCTCACAAATATATAAGTACAAGTACAGACACACACACAAATCCTGCCACAGACATAATACCACAAAGCATGCACAACGAACAGCTCTCATATTGAGGGCATCAGAGCACCCTGGTGCAGAGGGAGGGGGGCAGGGAGTAGAAGAGCAAGGGGGCCTTGGCGTGATGGAGGGGGGTGCGGGGGTGTTTGCAGATTGGACACAATGCTCGGCTTTTTGTCTTCAGCCTCATTTTCATAAAGCTGAATATGTAAGGAACCGGAGGATATGGGCAGTTTCTAAGGGTCAGAGAGTTTCCACATTTGAATAAGAGCCCGAGGAAACGAAGCAGCCCTGGTAAACATAAAATATAAAAGAAAAGGCTACAGTGAAAAATACACTCACAATAACTCATACATACCATGCATGTGCACTCTAGTGTTGTGCTCAGTGTATTTACACAGAGAGACATACAATTAACAACAGACACTAGCAAAATAAACGTGACCACTATGTGCAACATGATTGTGTAGTTTCTGTAAGTACGTAGTGTATCTTCAAAAGAAAGTCCCTGCTTCAGGATTATTTCACTCATATGGATAACTTCAAATCCCTTGTATAACAGGGCTGACAACATTTTATATATATATTTCTTCTAAATTGGTGTCTAAAAAAATTGTATGTACTTCCAAAACAAACTTTTGGTCACTAAATGATATAAATTAAGAGAATTCAAGGAAATTAATACCACATCAGCAGAAAATAAAGCCCAAAAACCTTCCATAACGACATCTTGAACATTTCAGAGGGGATGCATCCTGGGTGCTCTGCAGGAGACGGCTCATACTGCACCATGTAATCCTAAAATGCCTGTGTGAAGATCTCTGCTGCGAGTCGTGCTGTCACTCTGTCACTCTATGCTCTCTTCTGTGCAATAAAACAGAACTGCTGTGACATAAACTGACAGGGCAGGAAATTGAGTCTTAGAGAATAGAGTCTTATCATCTAATTTCATGCTGGAAAATAATACAGTTATACAGGTTCACATGGTAAGAGGCATGAAGCAGTCATTCAGCGCCATAACGCCATAATGTGTGACCTGTCTCATGGGGATGCAGTGACCTGTAGGATATCAGCAGGTGGGGCTACAGGGGCTAGCGTCACTTGCTATCTGTTGTGCTTCTTCATCAAGTAAAAATACTGAGAAAAAAGCCATTAAAATTACCTCAAATAGTAGCAAAGCTATGTTGTTGGACCAGGATCTAACACCCTCAATAAATGCAACAAATGTCTGCAGCCTCAGGTGTCAGTAAAGATAATTATTATTATTTTATCTTTATTATTAATAACATCTTCCAAGCTGAGGAGGCAGAGGAAGCATGATCATAGCCAATCAGCATGGCAACACGCCTGACAAGATGGGGGTGCAGTAACATGTGTAACCTAAGCAACAGGAGCTGCAGCAGGAGTTAGTGTGTGAGTATAAAGGGGTGAGGGCGATAGTGAGGAGGGAGAAGTGTCTTTATGATGCAGGAGACTGGATCACAGAAGAGGACAAAGTCATAGACTGCACAAACAGGTGGAACATGATGGCTCTCCGAGTGTCTCCATCGCCCCCTGCTGGCTGGCTGCATTGTAGGTTATAAACCCTGTCTCCTCCATGTGAGCAGAGGGGACATGGACCAAACTAAAAAATGAAATTACACATCAAATCATTTTTTCTCTACGATGGTTTCTGTTATTTCAGGTACCAGTACATCCAAGTGTTCGATATTTTGGCCTCATTTCTGAACAGTGGGAGGAAGTGGAAATGCCTCGTCCATCTTTATATACAGTCTATGATCTGACCACAGATGCTTACATTTTCTTATCTATATACATTACATGCTGTATGTATATATTCCTGTTCATACCAAATAACACGTCTGCACAATATAGTTGGCATAAAAGTATTATTCTGCATTAAGCTATGCTCATCTCAAATATTAATGTCTGCTATAGACTGTTATTGTGGGTGTTGCATTCCTACATTATTAAATCCCTGTCTATTATTATTGCTCTCTTCTGAGTAAATAACTGGTATGGAAACATCCAGTCAGCACTGAGTCTGTCCTGCAGTATAATTACTTACAATCCCCCCACAGAGTCGGACGCTGCTGTGCATCACTGAGTTGTTGCTATTATAGGGACCACAGCCTCTACCTGTTCTATCTACTGACCCGCAGACAAAACAAGTTATTAGACACTGGTATATATTCTACAGTGAATCATCCGTGTTATTAAAACTTCCACCAATACAGCTACACTGCACTTAAGTGTTTGACAAAAGCTTTAGAGAGAGAGAAAAAAAACCTTTCACCCTGAAGATGGTGAAGGTTGAACCGGTGAGGGCTATTTTTTTCACTTTCAATTCACTCCTATACAGTTGCATCTGATTTAAAGCGATAATAGTGTCCAATGTGATTGTCTTTTCCACTACACATAACATTCTGTTATATGGTTTACAGGCAGAAAAAGCCCAGACAGACTAATTACCTGTAGCTGACATTATAACAGCCCATTTAGTGAGCTGACAGGGTCTAACTCTCCTCATGGCTTCTCCCTGTTCTCCTCAGTCATAAAGGTTCCCAGACTGGACTGCAGGCTGCTGGTGTTCAAATCCCAAAGATGCCCTTTTAAAAATGCAAAGTGTGCATTATAACGCTGCATTTTGATGTGAAAAATTCAAAATAAATAAAGTATTTGTGACTAGTAATTAATGCATGTTATAAATGTGCTAATTAATTGATCATACCTACTTAATGCAACTTGTACATTTGACTCTATTCTAATTAAAGAAAAAAGACTGTGAGCCAGTAGGCGGCTGCACTGTCATTAATCTCTGTCACTTTCCTCCCTTTCACTGCAACTAAGCAGCATCCCTCCTTCTTTGCTGCCTGTATTATTTTATCCTGATGATAAACAAACAATATTTTTTCTGAATGAAGTTCCCGCCCCTCTGTCTCAATCTGACTCAGCACATGAGAGCTTCACAAGTTGGAAGCGAGGGAGGGGGGGTCATTTTATGTCCAGAAGCATATGTGTTATTTATTTCCGCATTGAAATCAATGGGAAGCGATTTTTTTGGTCTGACACCATTATGGTTCATGGGAAACGACAAAGCCAAACACACTCACACATGCCTGCAATGCACAAGCAAAGGCAAAAGGGGAAAAAAGTCACAACATTTGGTGGAAGGGTGTGGCATGGGTCAGGGAAGAATCCATTACATTTTTGTGCAGATCCAATTCAGGGGGCGGAAATCCTCCTTTCAAAATGCCCCAAAATATGGTTGTCTTGTTTTGTTGATTCATTCTTGATGGAAACTAACCTAATATGTGCTGATATCAGTGAAACACATTTCCTGTGATTACTACGTACTAAAAGTAACACCTGTATCTTGCACGTTGCCAGTTTAACCCTTTTAATGTGAGACTGCAAAACAGAAAATGCTAGATTTGCATCAGCTGTATTGTCAGAGTATAGTGGCAGCCTGACACAGCAGCTCACACTTTGACTTTTGACTTTTTTCTCATCTCCTTTAAAGCTTTTTAAACTAAACTTGCACTATTGATTTTTATACGAATTCCTTCGATGGAGGATCAATAAAGACAGATCTGATCTCATCTTATCTTAATATTGCAAAACTCTCGTCAATAATTTTAACAAGGCGTTTTTTCAACGTTGTCACTATTTTCTCAGGAAATTATTCATGGATCTTGATTAAAAAATAAGAGCATATTCAGGGAACCGATATCTATGAGTGTGAGAAAGTTTGTGCAACTTAAAGAGGACTGTTGGGCCTCGTGGAGGATGAGTTTTGGGATGTTAAGAGAGAGAAGCCACATCAGACATTACACATTCATGACTTCCTGGTACTTACTGAGTCCAAAGCCTGAGTATCCCCTTCATATGGAGCAATTAGCAGTCCTAATAAAAAGGCGGCCTTGTTAGAGTGGGAGAAGCTCATTAGTCTCTCGGCTAATTACAGTGAAGCACCAGGGGGAGGACACACGAGACCAGGGCCATCTCATTCACTGGACATCACTCCCACACACTCAGAGCAGGTAACACACACTCACCTTCTCATGTTAATCAGGCTTTTCATAGCGTGCCCTTGACACCGAGGGGTGTTTTTCCATGTGTCGTATCTTTCTATTATCTATCTGTGTCTCGTTCTCTCTCACCACACACACACACACACACTCTCTCTCTCTCTCTTTCTCTCTCTCTTTTGTCACATTTTCAGTGCCACTGGAAACCGTATAAACTGGAACACGCTCTGTGGTTTAGTGGGCTTATCATCACTCCAGGCTTGGTCTCATTTAAGAGACTTGTTCCGGTTGAGTGGAGCCGACAGCTTGTCGTCTGGGCTGCGCCTTGGAATGGGAGGGGCAGAATGGTGGTGGTGACGGAGAGGTGAAAAGTCAAACACTCAGACCGACAGCCGACATCACCCAAAGGCCGCGGGGCGATCAGACCTCATGGTAATCCTGATGTCAGTGAGAGAGATTTGTCCTTACAGCCTGATGTCCCCCACAAAATTGGCTCTTTTTCAGTTAGTCCACTAGTTTTGTCCAGACTTAAAAATCTCAACAACTATTAAACGGATTACCATAATATTTGGTACAGATATCCATGGTAACCGGAGGGCACCACAAAGCCGCTTGAATGGCTGTAGACTCTTGATCTTGTTTACTCACGAAAATATATAATCCAGAAGCTCCCCAGTGGATAAATCTGACAAATGCTGTGGTGCAGGATTTACTGTTTGCTGTTACTGTTTCACAATTTTATACTAATTGAGAGGGAAACAGGAAAAATGAACTAGCACCTCTGCCAAGGCCCAACAGTCTCTTTCAATGCTGTCGGGCTGCACCAAATTCCACACACTCATAGATGTAAGTTTCTTAAACATGCCTGATTTTCGTAATCATCTTGATCCATAAATTATTCTCTAGGTCAATGGAAAAAGTCCAAATCTGCAAAATCTTGCAATGTTAATGAAAGTAAAATAAATTCCTGGTCCCTGAGCTGGATCCACACCAGATTTGAATGGGTTCTTCTCCGACCAATAACACATCCTTCCAGCAAGTTTCATGGTAATCTGTTCAGCAGTTTTTGTGAAATACTGCAAACCAACAGAAAAGACAAAAGACAAAACCAAACGCTAATAAGTCAAACTGCTGAGACAAAATACAAAAGAGTGCTGTGTTGATCATTTTAGAGTTTGGAGGAAGATCATTGACAAACAAACTAAAAATGCTTTTTTGGTTGTGGAAATCCGTTTCATATTTACTTGCCTTTGCTCTGTCCATGTCCTCAGATGAACAGGGATGATACAGATAATTCTCATCAGAAACCTCACTGAAAGAGATCTGAAGCCACGTTTACACACACACACGCACGCACAAATGAACACATCAGCCAGCACAGCGGCCAGTACAGTTGGAAAGAATAAAGTGCCACGCTCACAGAGGTCGATCTGACATGAGCAAGGCTAATCTCGAACACAATCTGCGTCTGACCTGACAGCTCCCGGCTCGGCCAGGCACTGAGGCTGACGGGGTTCCAGTCAGCAGTCAGTGGATTGTTTCATTAGTCGCTGACAGAGAGAGAGTTCAGAGTTACCCAGACAAATGCAGCCCTGTTCAGTGGAGAAGAAAAATATGCAGGAATTGTGCAGCATTTAACCATAAAAACTAAAGAGGGAAATATAAATTATTCCCAGTGTATAACTGTCCACACCTTCTCTCTGCACTGATGAAAAACATGTTGACTTGTGTGACACCGAAAATAGATGACCCTCTTCAGTTCGGCTGTCACTCAGACTGTCATTTCTTTTTCAATTTCATTACCATCGAAGCATTCAAATTGAACTTTGTCTGCATCCAGCTGGGAACAAATTTCCACCCGGCGAGGAACAGAGATGGGCAGATCCAGTATCTCCCTGCTCGTCCCCGTCAGATCCCTCTGATGAAGTCACTTGACAGTTGACAGCGCGGTTGGGATGCAGAAGGGAGGGATGTGATGCTCCGCCACATTTCACACCATTAATTACCCAGACATCACCTCTCCCATCGTGGAGGAATCTGCAGGAAAAGGTCAGCCGTCTGGCTCGGATACAGACCAGCTTGCCATGCGTGTCACGCCCCCCCAGACAGCGCTCTAACCATGTCACACTTCAGAGACATGACTAATGCCTCTACAAGACTTCTAATAGCCCCCAAAATGCCACAGCAGTGCCTGTGCATGAGCCAATTAATAACACCAGAACTTTGAGGCTCCGGGCCAATGCTTCACTCCAAGAGAAGAAGTGGTGGAGAGGAAGGACTAATAGAAAAAAGCAACGGTACAGAAATATAAAATCATTATTACAGATACAGTTCACTCAACTGTGCTGTTTGTTTAATGTTTGTCATAATTAGTGCATTCGTTCTTGGCTTAAGGACAGAAGTTCACATGCCCAAAAGTGTGTTTTGCAATGTCACTGTGACCTTGACCTTTGACCTTAAAACACCAAAATCATTTCAAAGAACTTCCCTCGAGGTGTCACAGAGATATCATGCTCAAAAGAGTGTGTCAGTCGGACAACCCATGACCGAGGGGTTATTAATGGCTGTGATATGTCTGTAGACCTCAGTGTGATGCAGTCTGCACAAAGCAGGCGAGGACTGCAGGCAGGCCGCAGGTAAGATAACAGCCTTTGATAGGTTAACCTTCAGACGAGCACAAACTCAGTCAATTAAGAAACAATTTGACATAGCATACATCAGCAAAATCTACAAGCATGAGAGCGGACCCCGCTTGTCCCAGCGCAGCACTCCATTATAACCCACTTTCATTTAACAGCAGCTCCTCTGCAATTTCTCACCCACTTGTTACTCGTGTTGTAACCCCCCCCCCCCCCGGGATACTTCAGTGAAAGACTGAGGAGGCAAGTGCTGCACAGAGCGAACAACTTGTTATTTCCCTGGCTTATTGTGAGCAGATGTGATTGTGTAGGGACAGAGAGCAGACTGAATCCACTCTGTTTTGAAGAGGAGGAGGAAGAAGAAGAGAAGGAGACAAAAGATGAGGACTAATAACTAACAGGTGATGTTGTGAAGTTTGGGACAGAAAAGTTTACAAAATACTACAAAACTCTGCAAGAATATCACAATTATATCCTAAAAGTATTTTAATGGCAGATTTTTGTAGTGATTCCATTGGGTCGTTCCTGTCTTCCATCCAAAGCCCCTATTTGGTTATGTGTACTTTTCCTTTATCATTATTCAAGAGCGTGGTCTGTGTAGAGCTTACTATGAAAAAAGTGCAGTGGGGTATTCGTCGAAAATGTGGTAACAACTTTTACTGTATGGAGTGTGTGTGAATAAGTGATTGCACCGTGTGTGTATCACTGTGAAACATCGACTCTTGGATTTCCCTGTGCTTTTTGATTTTTGCTTCTGCGCATGGTTTTTTCTGTGCAACAAGTCTGTTAAAATTCCCCAACCAATAGAATACCAGGTCTAGTGTTGAAAAATAAAATTGTCCCTGCCCTCTTTGTGGATGCATTAGCTTTACTTCTTTGAGTGTCCCGGATGGGCGGTTCCTTTAAGCAGGTTTATGCACTGCCGCCCTCCACCGCTCTATTATCACACCGCCTTCCTGTCACGAAGGCTTTAATTTAGGTGGACCACAAACTTAAGTCGAGGGGAAGTGTTCAGGGGTTAAATGTGGCCACGGTCTTCCAGGGATCCGTTTTAGGTGACCCTCACAGGTAATTAAGAGTCAAAACGGTCAGAGGCAAACCACACGAATATATGAAAATGAACTCTCACTGGGGAGAATAAAGACAAATCCATCCCATTTTTGCAGAGAGGCTAAACTTTTCCCTGTGGAGCATCTGTTCCTACCTGGACCCATCACCGGATTCCCAGTATCAGACCAAAACAATTTAAATTTCAGTCCATTACTTGTGGAACGACACTCACTCAGATTATTCTTATCAGCAGACACAGACAGGACTGACTGGCCACACTATTTCCTTTCTCCTCTCCCCTCTTCTGTCCTCTTTCATTTCCCATCCTCTGCTCTCTGCACTGCTCTCCTGTCTTCTGTGATGGGAAATGCATGTAGTCTGCCACAGAAAATTGCTTCCACTCACAAGCAGTCAGTCTCTCTAACCTCCGTCACTCCTTCTCTCCATCTTCCTCAACAGAGAAACAGATAACTGACCACATGCAGCACATCTTCAGATCATGCATCTGTTGCGCTGTTATAAGAATTGCTGTAAGAATGAGGGGTAGCTCCAGGTAATAGTCAGACCACTTTGGTTTGAGTTAAAAAAGATATCTCACCTAAATGGCTCATTCAGTCAATATAAGTGACAGAGATTTCAGACGGCCCTGAATTGGTTTGCACAGAGGTGTGTTTCATGGCGGCTGCAGGGATGACTGATGTTGTGTCTGTCTCGGCTAATCAACACAGCACTGGGTCACCTGTCTTGCTTGACAGATTAGAGGGCCTCGTTCATCTCACACTCTCACACACACACACACACACAGTTGTCTGAGGCCATCGCAAATTAGCCACCGTTTCCTTGCCAACTGGCCTGTAACCAGGCAACGTTGGTCGGTGTGAAGATGTCTTCAGTGGGTACATGCACATGTGCACGCTCATGCTCATACACTAGTACACACACACACACACACACACACACACACACACACACACACACACACACACACACACACACACACACACACACACACACACACACACACACACACACACACACACACACACACATTTATTGTGGACAGCCTATAATCAAAACCTTATCAGAAATCATGTTTTGCCTCATTAAGAACAGGCTTAGGTCCAAATGAGGTTTACTGGTCCTGACAATGTCAGTGTTTATGCTGGCAAAGGTCCTAAATGGATAATATAAAATCAGTGAACACACTCTGCTTTCAAAAGGCACATCACATTAAAACACAGAAGCTGTGTTAGTGACCACTGCTATCTGTCTATTTACCTATATGACCATTAAGTATTCCTCATGTTCCTGCGACTGCAGGAGGAAACCCTGAAATGAACATGGTGCTTTTAGCAAAGTTAATCCTTCAAAGTACAATGACAAAAATCCACTTCAGATCGTATAAAGGAAACCTTGGATCAGCTGCATATCAGAAAAGAAGATCTCCGAGTCATTATTTTATTCCATCTGTGCATGGCAGGCAATTTAACTGAGATAGTGATCAGTGCCTCATCCTCTCAATAGGTTTAGGTGATACTATATTAAATGAAATCAAGCAGCTATTTGACTGTGTAAGTGCACCGCTCCTTTCTCTTTGTCATGGAAACTTCAGGTTCTATTGGTGTCTGCAGAGCTGATCTGCTCTGTAACTCGTGTCCAGCGGATCTTTGCAAACACTAGTTTCTGCTGAAGGTGTGAAATGTGCAACCTCTCGTTTCCCTGCAAACAGCCCACTCATCGCTGTGAGTAATATCGCCATCCTCTTCATCTTGCTTGACTAATTAATGTTGGATTAAAAAAAAAACTATACTCTGCCTTAAGCAAAGTCTAAAACATGTTCAGGAAACTGCAGCACAATACACGTTGCGTTACTTCGCAATATATGTTGCAATACCTCGCAATAGAGGGACCTGCAAGGTTCGGGTCAGGCTCGGTTAGTTTTCTCTCAGGCTCGGATGGGTTCAGCCAGAAAAGGGTGGTCTGAGCTGCACTACATGGCTCAGAAGGAATAGAAGAAGAAAAGTATTGCATAACAATGCAAAAACTATTGCGAGGTACTAGTACGAGTAGGTACAAGTATTCTCGCCGCGACCCTGAGGGGACTCAGTACACAACTGTCTTCAATGCAACCAAGACCTGAGGAATTGACAGAAACCTTGGAGCGTAGCACAAATTGAATGTTTGTAGGCGATGCAGTATCAATAAGCTTAATCAACCAGCAGCATGTTCTGTCTCTGTCTCATCAATATCTGTACTGATTCCCACCATTTCACAGCAGATCGCTCCACAGCCGTATCTATTAGCCGACACCACAGGAGAGGACTGCACGCCCCCTCACTGTCCCTGCTCTCTGTCCCCACCACAAACATCCATTAACACACACACACACACACACACACACACACACACACACACACACACACACACACACACACACACACACACACACACACACACACACACACACACACACACACACTCCACTCCACTGTTGTATAAAGACTATTTCCCCTCTACAAAATTGTTTCCTAAAGTTTAAATCGCAAAATTGCAATATCTGCCCAGGAAGATGAACCCATTTACAGCATTATCACACATATTTGCATTCTGTCTAGTGTCAGCCAGTTTCAGCCATTTATCTGTTTGCACACCAGCTAAATCGGACTTTACACAGACTCTGTACTTGGGTCAGGTTCAACTGATTAGGACATTTACGTTCACAGTACATACATTGTATCTGGGTTAATACCTGAATGAAAAGCTCAGGGTTGCAATGTGACTCTGAAACCATCTATCGTCACAGAGGGCACCGCTTCCGTCTGCAGTCTATACTATATGTGAAGTTATCAAGTGGAATAAAGTAACAATCCAAAGTGTCCCACTAAATCAAATTTTAATGTTTATTCATATGACACAGAACCAATTTTCCTGACTGTCAACGTATATATATCTATCACGGATTATAATGCAAATGCTGCCCACAGGAAAACCAAACATCTGTTGAAGCGGTGAGTGGGAGAGTGGAGAATAATCATTTCCACAGTGGAGTGCAGACTGAGGGTTTATGAAATTCAATATGAAGAGCAGCATATTAGTCTTCAGGTGAGCAGTGCTGCAACAGGTACGGCAGCAAAGAGGGAGCACGGCCATGATCAAAAGGTTGGGATGGATTTGATGTCGCAGTGAGGAGGGTGTGTGATGTGAGGCACGAATAACATGTTCATGTCGGTGCAGCCACAGAGATCAGATGCTACAAGCAAAACGTGTCCACATTTTTGTAATATGGTTAATACCTGAGTAAGTTCAAAAGCTTTCAAATGGAACAAGTCCAAATTTAGCAGTACAGTATTTTTTCACACATTAAATTATGTATTTTATGACATATGTTGATGCCTCAACCACTGTTTAATACATCCAAAAACTTCTTCTGTTTTCAAGCAACAACTCCAGATTTTGCCTTTCACATATGAACAACGCAGCAGGAGATTCACCGGGTCAAAAGGGAGGTGTGGTGTCAGGGTCGAACATGCAGGAGGCAGGGCCCAGGACAAAACATATAAATCACATGTTTCCGCACATCAACACCAGCGTTTGGCCCTTTTTGCCAAAAGCTCTCAAATCTTGTTGTCTTTCCATGTTGACATCTGTCTGGCACCACTTTTTCATCCAGAGATATTTGTTATCTTCTCGTTTTTTGTTTTGGTGTCTTTTGCATGTTTGAAACTCCAGCGATCCGCCCACTCGCTTGTTGCGAAATATTGTCTTATTCTTACATGGGCTCGCTCGGACATTTGCATTCTCATACACAGCCCAGGAGCACTGAAAGCCAAAGTAATTTCAGGAGAATATCTGAAGTTCAGCATGTCTGACAGCAGCTTTATTTGGGATAAGCTGTGTTCTGTTGCCTCTGTCTCTCTCTGTCGTCACTTACTTTGGCTTTCAGTGCTCCTCTTTATTTTTGAAATCCTTTATGTCTGCTACTGCATGTTTGTGACAGTACGAATATACAAAGTTTTTTCATTAGACATAGCCGGCATCTTGGAAAGAAAAACTTCTCTTTTAAAGTTAGACATCTACGAGTGGCTGGGAGGGCAGAATGGAGAGACAGATGCTTTTTTTGAAAATTATTCGCTAGGACAGGGTTTGATGTTACGTGACAGAAGACAAGATGGAGCGAGACAGACTGGTTATGCTTTAAAAAGAGCGGGAGAGACAGACTAAATGAGAGAGAGAGCTGCACCGCCCCCAGGGTGTCTCCAGAAGCAGAGGGGATTGCAGCAGACAGCCGAGCGGCCCTCAGCAGGCCCTCTCCAATGTGTTCAAATAAACACTTTACCCCCTGTCGCTGCTAGTGAAAGCTTTCACACTGGAGACGAGCATGTATGAAGACACAGTGACACACAGATACACACACACACACACACACACACACACACACACACACACACACACACACACACACACACACACACACACACACTTAAACACAACAAGATTCAAATCTAAGACATGCACACACCCACAAGGATGGAAAAGCTTATAAATGTCAATCTCAGTGAGACACAAAACGTGAGCCCATTTGCCAGGAGAGACACACAGAAGTCAAAATCCTCACACACACACACACACAAAGATGTGATGGAGTGTTCGTGACACTCATGCACAGGGCACAGGCAGGTCACACAGGGACAAAGATGGAGATCGGTGACCTTTTCCCCCCCAAACCTCCCATTTACAACAAGGTGAGAACCCCTCATTACCGGCAGGCCTGGCCCGCTATCAAACATCCCCTCACCGCTGCACACATTCAGCAGCTATTCACAGAATCAGAAGGCGAACAAAAAGAAGGGAGAAACATTTGTGTAACGAGCCGTGGCCCGGCCCGTCTTTTCTCTCCCATTCAGTCCCTTTCCTCTGCTGCAGGCCTGCCCTGAGGTCAGCTCCCCTCCCCGACAACGCCATCAAAAAACCTGCAGCAGTGACGGCAGCAGCTCCATTCACCACAGAGATTTATGATCTCTAATAGCTGGCAAATGAACCCGAGGCTGGGGGCTGCACCGAGGGGAGGCCCCGGACTTATTTTCTTCAAATCTCGAGAAGAAAAGAAAAGAAAGAAAAAGGCGGAGGTGAGCAAGGCATGGGGGTGAGGATGGGGGAGCTAGTGGGGTTGTCAGAAACACTTTCAAGGTTGCCATCTGTGTCGAGTGGGACCCTTCACACTGTCTGTCAGTCTTCAACAAGAACACCCTCCCCCCCCACCCTATCAAACAGATTCCGGTTGTTGAGTGTAAACGGAAATGTTAACACCTTCTGTCACGACTGACGTTTTCCCTTCCTGGGCTGTTTTGTTGCAATTATGCGAATGGGATCTTTTATAAATCTGCTACTTTAAGGAGGCCCACTAGGGCACCCTCTACCTAAATCCTATTCCCATAATCCCCAGAGGTCAGAGAGGAAGAAACGGTCCCCGCTCTCTCGCTATACGAACAACTTCAGTTACCTTATAAGGCGAGAGAAGACAGGAGAGTTAAAACACTGCCTGACAAGCTCACAGTAACAAGACTCTGCACCCCGACAAGAAATAGACCAGCACAAAACTTGACATCACTTAATTTGCCCAGAATAAAACAAAAGTTTAACTTTCAAAGAAACGTGAAGAGTGATTTCCACTTCTCCTTTTCCTCTCCGAGTGATTAATCTGAGCAGGGTGTCAGGGCCGATATCTTTACACAGCTAGTCTTGCAGAAGTGTGGAAGAGAGACTCAAAGTAACGAGATGTGAGGTGACGTTGGAACTAATGGAATGAACTGTGTGGACTCAGGCTTCATTCTACACCAGAATAGTCGGAGCAGATTCCCCACAACTGTTACCCCCAAAACACCCGATGCTCACACCACCTAATGCCACTGATCTTAACTAAAGATCATCATTTCGATGCCTAAATGTGCATGAATGTAATTCTATCTACAGACACTGTTTCCTATATCCAATTATAGTAAACTCCACAGTAAATCCTTATTCCACCTGCATGAGAATTTTAAATGGCCACAACCTTGGCAGCTCTTCTCCTGAGGGAGATCATTCTTATCACTATAACGGCCTCAGTGTCAGGCCCTCACAGGCACCCGGATGAGCTGCTGTAGCTGAGGTAAAACCTGGGATAAAGGATATACCTCCAACTACCTCTGAAACTTAGAGGAGAGGATTTCTATTAGACTCATCATAATCATAGTGTAGGACAGGACAGCCTAAATCCTTTGGCCTTACAAGATGGGGGATCTGATTCCAAGTGTACAGTGACTGTAACTAAAACACTGGGATTCATTCACAAATCCCGTTAGGTTTGGTAAAGTATTTGGATTGAATCACACACTGCAAAAAGACATATAGCTAAACATCCTTATCATCTTTTGTTCTTGTCCCATCCTCCCTGCCATCTTAATGGTTGGTGTTCAGCAGCAGCAGAGGTGCAGCAAGTGGGAATTCAACAGCTCGTGTTCTTGAAAGAATTCCAAATTGGTGCAATACATAAAGCTTTTACTGCCCCACAGTCCAAAATGATAACAACAGTTCTCCAGGGGGATGGGTTAGGAGAGTTATGTGCTCATGCAGTGACATTAATGCTGGAGAGAAAATCTCAGTAGCTGTTTTTTTCTTTTAAGAAGAACAAAACTAGAGTTATTTATTTCCTGGCTAAGCACAGACAAACTGCAGATGCAAAACAACACAACACTGGCGTTGCATCATTTCTTCGTATGTGCAAATACTCTGAGTTGAGGTGTCGGAATCAGTATTGGGAGAAAAGGTTGGATTATTTTATACATACTTAAAAGGTGAGATTTATGTCTCTCAGTAGTAACCATCAAGACCCCAACCATATAACGTACATGAATTTCCACCAATTCAGCAAATAAGAGCGAGAGCGCCAAGACCTGTGAAGATGCACTGCAAAGTTTAGGACCCATATTGTGAAGATGCTTTTCAATCTTATTTATAGACAGATGTATTTGGTTATTGCAGAACCCCCCCCCACACAGATACTTAATACTTCACAGTCATGTATAAATTTTATAATCAGTGAGACTGAACTCCATCTGTGACCTAATTTCATTTCCCTACTTCTGCATGAGCCTCCATCACTGAATTATATCCATGACAGCTGGCCAAGTTTTTACACACTGAATAATTGCGTGTTGCAAATGAGATATATGTATGTGCTCTGCATCATATCTAGTTAACCTCTTCCTGACAAAACACCAGCAACAACACAGCTGCACAGACACAGGGAGGCTTAAATTCACTAAACATCCAAAAATGTCTCAATTTTCTTTTAGTCCATTGTTTTTTGTGTGTTGAGTGATGTGGTTTCTCCTTGTTGGAGTTCGCCACTTCAGCACTTTGGCCCTGCTGGAAACCTTTGGCATCGATGCCCTGTAAGACAACACGGAGGAGACAGGACGGGAACAGAGTTCTGAGTGAAAGCTAAGCACTGTCACTCAACCTGAGGAATCTGCTGAGCCCACAGTACAACAAACCAACCATCCCAGAACATGTTCATACTTTTATATCATCTGACTGTTTAACATAACGACCCACAGAGGTTAAATACCTGAAATCTCTCATTAGTCAGTTAGAAAAAAATAAGCAAATTTGGATGAGAGGTGAAACATCTTCAAGAGACAAAAGCAAGTCCATTGCTATTTGAGAGTCAGTGAAGGGAAAAACATTTCTGGGGAGTTGTCATGTGAACACAAACCAGAGAAACCGACACTGAGGAAAAACACAAATGAGAGACTCAATTTTGCACAGACTGTTATGACAAAATACTTCAAAATGAAAGTCTGAGAAGTGAAGCGAGAGAAAAGCAGAAACTGCAAACTAAACGCTCTACCCAAAGGTTTGGCGTGGGCGTGTGAAGAACAGCAACAAAAAAAGCCATCACCTTTGAATTGTGCATTTCTTGCATTATCTCGTCTACACCGATACAGCCTGTTACCACTTCACTGCAAATTCTCCAAGGAGAAAAGACAGAGTAAACAAGGAGACGCTGGTGAGGCGCTTCACGGACAGCTGAGCACATAGAAAGACAAACCGATCTGAAAGCCAGCACACAATTTAGAGTTTAAACCCAGAAAGTGTAGCTGGCGTTATAAATCTAGAACAAGCATGTAAACATCTGAGCTGGTAGTTGTCGGCGTTCGTTAATGGCGGTTGTCTACGTGCCATCTGTCCCAATAAAGACTAAACTGTTCTTCTAACGGGAGAACAGAAGGGAATGAAAGAGTCGTCTGAGTCGTACACTCAGTGTGGAACATTCTCTAATGGGCCGTGCTTGACTGAGGAGGACGAAAACACACACACACACAGCAAACACAGGGTTATTGTACATGTGCACCTGCCAGGCTTCAATGTTGACCTGTGCTTCCCATTGCACACAAACCTGTTCCAAAATATTTCTCTCTCTCTGTCTGTGTGTGTGTGTGTGTGTGTGTGTGTTTGGGGGGTGGGTTCTGGGATCTTACTGTGAACATTCCTGTGGGGTATGTATGAGCTCTGTGATAAAACACAGACATTTTCCATTCCGTGTTCCACAGGTCCCTGATACTTCCTTAACACACACAAACACACACACAAACAAACACGCATGCATACACATGCACACGCACACGCACACACACACACACACACACACACACACACACACACACACACACACACACACACACACACACACACACACACACAGCCCCCTGGCGTTGGTTTGATGTGTCAGTCTGTCAACAGCTCTGTAACTATAACCTGTGGGAAGGTATTGCAGTTTCAGCCAGCAGGATTGAGTGGACCTGCGCAGGGCGTTTGATCCCTGGAGGATCAGAGTGACAGACTGAAATAGGAGGAAGCTGGAAGCTGCTTGAAAGATAAGTTGAAGGTACGAAAGATGTTCAACAACTTACACTGAACAAAAGCAGTCTTGCTGCCACATGCAGACCCACAACAAACATGGTAATGATACATTCTGGCCTATATAGCTAAATTAAATCAACAATCCAACATCACTACGACCACTTCATGCAGTGATTAGCCAGGCATGTGGAGGCATGAGAGTCAGCATGGTGTGTGTAAAAGTGAAGTGGAAGTGTCAGTTGAATGACTGTTGTCTGCTGCCTCAGGCTGTGTCCCAGAAGAGCTAGAACTACACACCTTTTCTGTGACCTGGAACTGTGTGAACTCTATTAAGACTCTTTTTACATGTTTAAATAGTCGATTTCATAATAGCTGTTATTAAGCTGTTCCTATTTTGTTCAATGGCTATAATCTTAGAAAATGCTCTGATCACCTGCTTTATGTGTTTCATTTATGAACTGCACTATAATCTCTACCTTGTATTTGTTCTGCTGTCTGACAGTAAAAAAACAACAGAAAACTACTTGACAAGAACCAGAACAATAAGGCCTCAGTCACTGCATGATGGAAACAACAACAAAAGTAGGATACATACAGGACAAGCTGTGACACATGGCATATAACGGCAAAGAAAAAAGACCACGGCTCCAAGGTCTAATTTGTTGTTTTCCCTCTGGTCCCCTCCTCCAGTTTTAGTGGCGTTGTTACAGGGCTGATGAACTATTGTGTGTTTCATTTGCTTTTAGTTGTAAACAGAGCTAATGAAAACGGATGAGATGAAAGTATCGATGAGCAGACTGAGATTGAAGCCTCTCCATATCTGCAGTGTCATCCACTTCACTCTGATGGGGAATCAGACTTCAGAACAAAAAGATGAGAGGCAGAGAGAAAGAGAAACAGAGGACGTAAGAGAGAGGGAGATGAAAGAGAAGATAGAGTACAGATGAATAAGGACTAATTTGTGTAGGAGCCCCATTAAATGTGGCACTGCTACTGGACCTACAAAAAGGCAGCTGGCAAACCCGACGTCCAACACACATGCTAACTCAGCAGGTGGCATGTTCTGTCACTTCAACTGCACTCTGTTGACCTCTAATAATGGATTTACATTTTCAGGTCTAGTGACTGTATATAAAGATGGGCCACGTGTCTCCCCTTCTTCATTTGAGCAGGCTACTGATAAACAGTCTGTGTGGAGAGCAAAAGAGGCGAAACAGTAGGGGAGGAGACCTGGCAGCGAGATCACGCCCATACATACGCTCAACCAATCGCGAGCCAGTCTCAGCTGTCAATCATGAGGTTTCGCTCAGTTTTTGTTATCATCTAATAACTAATTCAAAAAAAAAAAAAACTTACCAGAAAGCACTTCCTACATAAATGACAGAAACAATCTTTGAGAAAAATAATCGATGTTTACTTTGACTTTTTAGTTTGGTCCATGTCCCATCCACTAACATGGATGCGCATCCAGCCCAACCAGCACATCCTCTAAACCAGCACATGCTCTTTTTGCAGACAGACAGACACAGCATCTATTTTTACCTCGGCATAAAAGCGGAGACTGTTTTCACACTCCGCCAACTGGAACCGTGCCTTTCATTAAGAAAATCTATTTAGAGCCGAGCAGAGGGGAGGCAGAGGAGCAGGGGAAGATGAGCTCTGATTAAATCTTTCAATGAAAATATTTGGGGCTCTGTCTGTTATTTCATCACCGCACACTGCCCCGGTACTTTATAGAGCAGAAGGACTGGGGGGGGGGGGCAGTTTGTTGCCTGTAACGACTTTTACGAATCGAGACAACACGGTTCGATATCAGCGCAGAGTGTGTGTCAGTGGGTTATCTGCATGACTCAGCTGGTGTCAATCACTGGCGTGTTGTTAAATGAGCAGGTCAGCAGACTGTGACCTCCACCATCTGTGTACGTGTCAATGGCAATTAGGCCGATAAGCACATCAGCAGAGATAATACGGAAAAAAGAGGAGACGAACAAAACATCTGAACATTATAAATTAAGGGGAAACTCAAGAGAGCAGCTGATGGAATGACAGCTTCACACTTGACTAGTGAATTGTACAAGGCCCAAGAAAGTGCAGCAATACAATGAATCAACCTCAAATTAACAGGCGACCCGCCAGCTGATTCTCCAGTTCAGGGTTCTGCTCACTGAGTCGAGCTTCACTGAACTTTGAATAAACAGGTGAACGGCTCTTTGTGCAGCAGCGTCGGTGCAGCTTCAAGGTCCGGTGGTCTGAGTCCTGCAGCCAGTCTTAACTTGCCGTGGCTCAAATACTGCAGGTCACTTTTACAGTTAAAAAAAAAAACTGCAACCAGCATCACAACGGGGTAAGCCAACAGCCGAACAGGCACTTTTACCACAGGCACTGCAATAGTTTTACAAATTTTAATATTTTACCCTGAAGAAAAAGGGCAGAGGCTTGAAATATTTGTTCATACGATCATATAATTTCTGTCGCATCCTTTTCTATGATTTGTCCTCACCTTAGCGTTTGAACTGTTGCAAACGAGGCGTCCTCGCCTTCCCACAAAAGCCAAATTTGAAAGCTGCATATCATCTCTCCTTCTATCAGTAATTGCCATTATGATCTCGACGTCTAAGCTTCATTTGGCTTTTAAAGTAGGTGAAACTGGCAGGGTGTGGCGAGACATGCTCTCCCTACATGCACCACTACACGCAGCTGAGGGTTCCCAGTTGGCTGATCCATTAAGTTCCATTTACCTGGGTGGTGGACCATTCACTAGAAGTGCACTTTTAAAACAAAAAAACCCAGCAACACTGAGGCGATGCCAGCTGTGCCGTGCACGGGACGGTGAGGCGAGACAGCGCTGCCAGACAAAGTGGCTTTAAGTGATGACCTTCCTTTTCTCTCGGCCATTGCCACTGAATGTCTAACTAACAAGCTCATTGAAATGCACAACGGGAATCCTGGGAAACATGAGTCCCATTGGGAACAGGTGGCTTCCCCCGCCACTGAATTTCTGCTTGTTTTAAATAAAATAAATGTATCGTTAGCTGGGCTATTTTAACACCAGACCCCACTGTCATTACTTTAGTTCAGAAGACTTATATTTTTGCAGCTCAGTTGCACATTCAGAGGTTTTTCTAAGCTACCACGCAAGAAATGAAGGAGCACAGACTCGTGGAAAGTATGCAGCCATGTGAAAGTGTTTAATTACTAAGCTCCTGTGGGCGCGTGTGTGGGGCATTTCGACATACCACTGGGAGCATGCTGTCAACACAAAGGGGACTGTGGACAAACTTAAATGGATTACAAACACACACACACACACACACACACGTAGCCAAATGCTACTGTTCACTGATAGTTGTGGAATAGAGACAATTCCCAGTAGCAGGGCTGAGTGAAGAGCCACCTGTGTATACAGTAAATAATACATATTCCCTTTAAGACGGAAAAGTCTTAGCACTGCAGATATACAGTCTATGGTTTGTATACTGCACACCTGGGAACTTCCACTGACAGGCTTTACAAGCAGTGGGGTATTCCATCCAGGATAATGAGTATACAGTGTATCTGATGCACCTCCTGCAAAATTACTCTCTAGACCAAGGCAACTTAAAGACAGACACCTTATAGATGTTACTTCTTACCCATGAACACGAGCAAAGTGATGAAGGTATAATATGAGGAATTCTTGTCAAACATTTCTGGAGCCGTTCCGACATGAACTGTCTGGAAAATTGGGTCCACAAATTTTCAGGAGTTTGCCTTTTCACATATGAGGAGCTCAAGTTTCCAACTTGGCGTCTACCGCAGTGTCGTCTGCGAGTATGTTACTTCTTTTTAATCCTGAGATATTTGTATTATTTGTACTTTTTCCAGTTTTGCGTCCATTGCATGTTAGAAATGTCATCAACGCGTTCACTCACCCAATTTTCCACAATTCCACATTTTCCTGCTGTATTCTCACATGGGCACACTTTCAGGACATTTTACCTGGGGGTCCTAAACTGGAGCAACTGGCTCCTCTAGAAAAATTTCAGGAAGGTGTCCAGACTTCGGTGCACATCTAAAAGCAGCTAAATTTAGCTTCTCGTCACTGTTGTGTGGAGAACTCCAACTGATGTGCCTTTCCTGTGGAGGACAACACTGATGCAGTTCATTTCAGGCTGTGACGTAAACAAGTTTAATACGGTTTATCATGTAAATCCTGAGCGTAAAGTATGGCCCATATTCTAATCCCCAGAAATCCTCCAAAAAACATGAAGAGGCATTTTAGTGTGTGATAATCAGTCAGCTCAACATAGAGACTCAAAAGACCCTTTCTCTTCTATTGGATGAAACTGTGTGTAATGCATTGTGCATGTGTGTGTGTCTGTTTCTAAAGGACAAATGGAGGCTGGGACACTTTGATTATGAGAGGGAGAGTCTGCAGCTGCTATCTTCCTAACAGCATCTCCTCTGCTTCTTCAGACATCTTTACCGCCTGAGTTCAGGCTTCATGTTTGTTTCAGCCGATCGGGAACATGTATCAAAGCATTCTGTGGTTCGCTCTCTTACTTCCTGCGCGCTGAGTACGAAAGCACTTATAACGCAACAAAATCCTCTCCGGGGACAGCGGAGAGAAGTGGAGGAGGAGGCGAACAGAGCGACGCAGCACTTTGATTCCAACAGTGTGGAACCCAGACACTGATAGCTGTACCGAGTTCACATGGGAGCCTGTAAAAATGATATGCCGAGGAAGGTTTTGTACAAAGCCCAAGCTGGTTTAATGAAACAGAGGGAACGCCATAGTCAAAAGAAAAGAAAGATGAACGAGAGAAGAGGATCCTGTCTTCTCTCTCTGCTGTGTAAACATCTCTGATGGTATGAACAGAATACTATGTGCTCTGAATTTGACATGGCAGAGATGCCAGAAGTGATTACTACAAGAGGAAAGTCTTTCTCTTCATATATGAACATCTTGTGTAGCCAGTATATTACTCTCACTAGAATATTCTCTTCAAAGAAATAACTTACAGCCACTGGCTAGAAGGTCAATTGTGATTTTTAAGAACATTTGAAGGGTAAAGACTAAGGTCATGTATTTCTGGGAAAAAAAATCCAGAAACAACCTATTAAATCCAGACTTTTCAAATAAATGAGCAGCATGATAAGAACTAACAACTAAAATGACAGAAATCGTCAGAAATGTATTTCATGTGTACTACGACTTTTCAGTTTGGTCCATGTTTCATCCACTTATATGGAGAAGGTGGGGTTTGGGACCTTTAATGCAGCCAGCCACCAGGTGGCGACCGAGATCCTTTCGGCTTCACTTTTGGGGAGCTGTCATGTCATCCAACTATGGTTTGTACATATGTAGATTCACTTTATAGTGTTTGTCTTTGTGTTGCAGGCAAATAAAAGTCTGGACCTTGCTCTTTGTTTTCGTGCAACATTTATCTTCTCTCCCTCCTGCAGGCAGTCTGGTTCAAAACCCATCTTCTCCTGGTTTTCTGTGCCCCATCATTTCTCTTCTTTAGGCGCTTCACAGACGCTGGGGGTCTCCGGGGTCAGCCCCCTGACAAATGGGCCAAATTGTGAGGACGAAGGAGAGAAGGAAAATAAAAGAGTGAAAGGACATTTGTTACTGCTAGACTGAGCAGCGACCTCACCATTTGGACAACCCACGTATTTTTTTGTCGACCGGCGTCCATTTGAGGAAATTCAAAGCAGCGCCTTGCGCATAAAGACAACGGATTGAGAAGCCCACTTAATGCCTGTCCATAGAATATGCTCCATTAATAATACAAACACATGCACCACACCCCAGCTATCATTTCCCATAATCCCATGGGACCCCAGTCTCCCTCTGAAAGAGTGCGCCTGACACGAGCCTCTGACTCAACCCTTCACATTGCAGCTAACCCCTGCATGCACACAAGCACACACACACATCCCTCCCAGGAGAAATTTGGGGGCCCCAGGGTGGGCAGGTGCTGTAATAGCCCCACAGAGTGTAGGCTGTGCGTGTGTAAGTGCATGCGTGTGTGTGTTTGATAGGGAGTCCGTTTACCGTCTGTCAGTCCAACCGGCTGTTTGCATAAATAGCTGGTCTGTGTTTTTCCTCTCCTGGGGTTTCTGGCTTTATCTTTACATTGCGTGTGTGTGTGTGTCTCATAAGATCAGTCTGACAGATCAATGCATCCAGGATTTTGTATCACCCTAATAGCATTACTGGGGTCAGTGTCAGCGGGTGACACACCCACAGCATCCACAGTGTGATCCCACTCCTCCGCTCTCTCCTCTACAGGGGTTTGGTTTGACAAAGGCGTGGCCCAGTTACATGTTATGGCGTGAATGTTACCCAGCAGGCAAAGGATTTAAAGCTGCACTCGGCAAGATTTTGATCTAAAAATACATTTGTCTAATCAGCCTAAATCACAAACTGGGGCTGAAAGGAGAGAAGCCTGGGCCATCTCCACCAGCTGGGACCCTGAATATTTACCTCAAACAGCCAAATGAAATTCTGGAATATTTACCCAGAGAAAGAAACCAATCAATAAGTGATGTACAAACTATGAGCTGCAATGAGGGAGCTCTTAAAAAACAAAAGTATTCACCTGGGTGAGATATTTAAGGATAATCTAAGGAGTATAGAAAAGGTCTGAAGAGAATGAATGAGGTTTGTGAAGCCAACCATCATGTTAATTCATTTCTGGGTACTGAAGGCAACATGTGTGCAAAATTGCCTCGTGCAGATTTAAGTCACTTCCGATAATGATAAAGCCAGTTTACAGCATGGTTACAATGTCATGGTCATGATACATGGGAGAAATGTAGAATTTAAATATGAATAAAAAAAAAATAGATGAGAATTTATCTGCAAAGCAGTTTTTTCACAATAGAAAAGAAAAACTTTATTCTGCTGATGGTGCAACATTGCATCTGAGTTCTTCCAAGTAACCTCCCAATGTTTCATGACCTTTAAGCTGCAGTGCTTCATCTGTTAAACACATCTGTGCTACTTTGAGCTGATAACAGAGATAAAGTCAGCGGCCACACACAGATGGGAAGCTTTTTCAACACAACACTGCTCCACAATGAGTGAAACATGCAAATGGGAATAGAGATTCAAGCCACTTTCGGTTGCAGTACATACATACCTTGTCAAACAGAGACTTCCATTGCTGAGACAAAGGGAAAGGAGAGAGAAAACAGCAAGCAGAGGAGTGAGTGAGAGGAAAAGATAGACAAAACCCCTCAGAAACAGGTGCTGAAGCACCTGGAGGAGCACCTGTTTGGAAATGATGAATCTCGGCCAAGTAGATTTCCCTCTCTGTATGCATTCACCTAAATTGCAGTCCTGCAATCGCATGCTGTTTTTATCTGATCACCGTGGTCAATGAGCCACAGCAAAAGATAATAAGGGTCTCAAAGTGTGGATCATTATGTGTGAGGAGGCAATCGGAAAGTCTGAGGCGGCTAATGGAGGGAGACTGGCAGGCGTGTGCATGTGCATGTGCACGTGTCTTCTCCCTTTGAAAAAAGGAAATCCCTCAGGTATTGATGTAAAACTGCAGTTATGAGTTAAGCCATTAGGATGAACAACCTCAAATTAATTTAGGCTCATGTTCATATGACATCCTGCCTTGTAAAATCAGACACAAACACACACACACACACACACACACACACACACACACACACACACACACACACACACACACACACTTAGCTTCCATTTAAAAGAAGGTGAAGGTCCTGCTGCGTAATTGTAAATATGTAGGTAAAAGTGGTCATGAGTGTGTGTGTGTGTGTGTGCGTGTTGTCTAGGGGTTGTTTACACAGTCACATTATGGGGATGTGTCTTCATTATGAGGACAAATAGCAACTTAACTGTTTCATTACATTTTAAGGTGAAGATATGTTTTAGGTCAATGTTAGGATTAGGGTTAATGATGGTAAAGGTTATAGTAATTCTCCAGGAAATCAAAGTTAGTCAATGTAATGTCCTCTGAAGTCATGGAGCCACGTTTGTGTTACATAATTGTAAATGTGTAGGTAAAAGTGGTCATGAGTGTGTGTGTGTGCGCGTGTGTGTTTACACTCACGTCCTCTGGAGCCACTGGAAGGACGTCGGTACTTTCCAAAACCTCGATCTCCTCACCCTCCGCGTTGGCCGCCACCGCCGGGGAGCAGTTCACCGGCGCCTCCCGGGGGCCAGCCGTCATCCTCGGGCTGCTCGTCTCCATACACTCCCGCGGAGAGCAGCAGACACTCGGTCCTCAGGAACGACTCCACATTACTGTAGTTTATAATCCCATAATAAGTCTATCTCCCAAATATATGCGTCAGCCACGTCAGGAGGTAAACCAGCCGAGCACCATTACGCATCCAAGTTGGAATTTGGCACAGTCAAATGAGTGCAGGGGGGAATCTTAAACACAGCTAAATCAAAAAAAAGGTGAGTATTCCCAATGGACTTCCACAGACAGGGCAAAGTTCCCACCTAAACCTTCCCCCTCAGAGTAAAAGTTGATGTAGTTCTGGAGCATGAATCCTTCACTCAGCGGGGACCGAGGTCTGCAGAGGAGCCTGGACACACACCGCGGTCCAAGTTCGAGGAGCCGGGGGCGCACGGCGGCGGAGCACTCAGAGAGATGCGACGGCGGCGGAGCGCAGATCCATCTGAAAGAAATAGTGACATCATCAAACACTGGCACCAACGTGAAACGCAGGACCGGGATGACGCACGGGTCTCACACGGCTCCTCCATCCAGGGGGAAAGTCCACTTCAAACAACACACATGGTGGAGCCCCCCCCCCCCCCAAAAGAACTCTCAGCAAGTGGACAGTTTTTCTTGGTGCGTCATGATACCTGGCACGCTTCTGCAGGCGGCGCAGCGCTGGGGACACACGTCTGCTCCTCTCCGCCGAGTGCAGGCACAGAGCCTCCAGAAGACGGGGGAAAGGAGGGAGGGAGGTACACGCCGACCGCCTCCTCCTCCTCCTCCTCCTCCTCCTCCTCCTGCGCCGGGGATGGTTGGTTCAGCTCCAGGAGACGCAGCCGGGACTCGGTTTGGCTGCTACACGTCGCATGCGTCCTTATGGAAGAGATGGAGGGAGAGAGAGTGGATGGATGGATGGATGGATGGATGGGGGCGGAGAGAGGGACGCAGAGGGAGGATTGTTGGCCCCGTGGTGAGGAGGGATCACCAGCCTCTCTCGCTCCGGGGGGGGTTTCGAGGAACTCCGGGTCCCTGCACTGAACAGCTGGCTGTCACTCTCTCCCTGTCTCTGAGGGGGGGGGGGGGGGGGGGGTCGTCAGGTCATGTGTGCCTGAGGGTGAAATGCAGCAGTTGTCTCAATAGGAGAAATACACAAATCGTTAATAAATAATATGGATCAGCTTGAAACCGTTAGATCAGGTTTAGAATAGACAGATGGAGAAAAATCCATTTGGCATAGGTTTGTAAGCCATTATGCTGTTTTATTTATAATAACACCATAATGTATAATGATAGTATATTTAATAGTATATCTAATATAATAACTTTCCCTGAAGTCGAGTGATCTAGTGATTAATTCCTTTGTTTTTTATGAAGTAAAAAGAGTAAATATTTGCATTTTGCTGGAACAGTCCAACTCTTATTCTGCTTCTGTATATCATGTGACAAGATGTAAGTATAGCCTGCAGTGTGTTAGGTTTAATTATGTTAGATAAAAGTTTGTGCCAGGATCATATTTTGGGTTGTATTTTAGTAACTTCAGAGAGTTGTTAGTATTGATTCAGGCTGATGATCAAAAATGGCAATTTTATGCACTTAAAATTGAATCTCAGCACAATAAAGTGTTTAAATAGTGAAGGGGTCACAATAGTTTCTGTGCAAAGTCACACATTGAGTCTGTTGAGTTGTTTTTTTTTATATCGCAGTTACATTTCATCTGTTGTGTAGTTTCTGTGTCTAAATGGTAAATCAATAGTCCTGCATGCTCTTCCAGGGGGTATTTGCTATTAAAGCCAGATTAGAATCCGTTTTTAAGACACACAGTAATAGCTCTGTTGGAGATGAGCACTTCCAATCGATCAGTATCTTCCAGATTGTGCATATTTTCCAAATACTGATCCATAATCACCAAGAGAATTGCAAATGTGATCAAGACCTACGTCCTACAGATCATTCAATTCACTTGTAGATAGAGGTCACAGTTAGTATTGGATATATTTAATCAAACACATTTATATTCCCCTTGTTGGCAGCATATTTGGCTGCACTGTCACACGATGTGCAGTGTGTAATGGCCTGATTCCTCTGTGGGCTTCGTTCACATTTACTGAAGTAAACATCGTTAGATCAAATGCATAAAAACAATATACACATATATATCTTTAGCTTAACTGAAATATCCAGTTTAAAATCCTTTTTAACTCAGTAATTTCCCTGTGAAGTAAACACCTTTCGCCAAGCACCAACAGTCCCTTTGAATTCAATCATGCTGCACCAAATTCACACACTCACACATATCAGTCCTGTAAATGTGCCCATCAAGATCCCTGAATTATTCCCAGGGAAAATTGTGAAACTGTTGAAAAACACCCCGTCTTCCAACTTGGATCTGTCCCTTGTACCAGATCTGCACCAATATTCAGTGGGTTCTTCCCCTGACCCATACCACATCCTTCCAACCACCTCTTACCTTAGGAGACATCAAAGAGATCCTAATAGTTGGGTGGAAGCCACGTAAGAGGAGAGATGATGTGATGTCAGTGTGGTCTGCAGTGTAAAGGTTGATCAGGATCCCTCCAGTGAAACTCCCCCCATGGTACATAGCTATGTGCTAGCATTACCATGGAAACAGTAAGGCCAGTTGATATTTGTAACCCTGGGGGTCTATTCCTGACTCCTACACAGTAGAGTTGGGTTAAAGTTGGAGGCTGTTGTGTTGGGAAAAAAAAAAAAGACCCCCGAGCAAGTCTCCATCAGGGGTCAGAGGTCAGAAATCGAATTTTGGGATTGAAGTTTTATGAAGTTTTGTTGGCTTATAGTGGCATCACTCACAATACAGACTTGAACGGCATGACAATAATTCACTTTTAGACATCACACATACTGATAATCATTCAAATACAAAAATAAAGTGCTTCAGTGCAGACAAAGCAGAATTAAGGGACTGATTTGCAGCTCTGTTACATTATGAATTAAATAATTCATTTAATAAATCAACATTGTTAGAGGAGTGGAGGGAGCTATTGTCTCATTAGTTACATGCACCATGAGACTTTCCATTAAAAGCAGCTAATTGGACAAAATAAGCTTTGATGTGTCTTGCTTTCGCAAATCGAGTGCTAACATCAGCTGAGGAGCTGTAATGAGAGGCTGAGGGAGATGATGATGGGGGGGGGGGTAACAAGGGAAGAGAGTGTGAACAGGACAGATACTGAACACCTGCTTCTGTGGGAGGAGTCAGCTTGTGTATAAATTATGTATATGCGGTGTATAAATTAACAGCCAGCGACAGGAGTCTCTCTTCGAGCTGTTTGGAGGCACCAACTGTCGTCCTGTGTGACTTAACCCCACCGATGAACTCATTCACTGTATACAACGAACTCCACTCTGCCATTTCAAATGATTCTCAACAGACAGAAAACGTAAAATAAAACTACAGTGTTGGGTCAAGTTTGCAAGTTGAGCTGCAGATGCTGGATATCTGAACTATATCATTTAATTTTAGGAAACTGTTCAAACCATTAAGGCTTAATGGTCACTTTAACTGGTTAATTATTCCATCTTAAGCAAAGTATTTCAGCTATGCACTGCTTTGAGCAAGCAATATCCACCATTCATTTCAAACATAATGTGATATTTTAGGCATTAAGCATTTCGACTGTTATCCATCACTATTATGTCAACCATTTACCCATAACCTTTAGAGAACACCTTCAACTTTCTTCTTCTGGTTTGCTCATATTTCAGGTACCCACAGTTGAATTAGGTGCCGATACTTGTGTGGAAAAAGGGAACTGCTCCATTCAACACAATTTTGGATTCTGCATATTGAGTTTGTTAGTTATCATTGACGGAATACATGAACATTCACTGAAATATACTCATACATAGCAAACATATGGTTTCTAATTGGCCATTCAGATTTCTAGGCAATGCTGCCCTCTTGTGTCTCAGTAAGTCTTGACATGACAACATTAAAGTTTGTTTATGTGGTAGGATATCAGATACCAAAGTTCTAACTGTAATAACAAATTTGTACAAAGTTCATTTTCAATAATTCAAATACAGGCCACCATCTGCACCGTGTTCATTACAAGTAATACACAATTTACCATAGCCTCCAAGTCATCTGTATAGATGAGTGCTGTTTAGAAATACCTGAATAATCAATTCGTAATTGACAAAAACTTGGAAAAACAAAAATATTCCATCGAACCAGATGTAACAGACATTTATTGATTGTAAACTTTTGGAAAGGCAGGGCAGAGTAAATACATCAAACTGAAGCTTGTGTCATGCCACATTATTGCATCTTTTGTGACCAGGAGAGATGAACAGGAATCACAGCAAGACTCGACTGTACTCCCGTCAGTAAGCAAGCAATGTAGACAAGTTGGCATGGCCATTTCTTGTAAAGGAAATCTTAAAATACTTGAATATGGTCAGAAATTGCATGCAAACTCAAAATGTACAGGTTGGCTGCAGAGTAAATGCACTCGCACAAGCTGTTGGAGTGATCAACACGTGAGGGAGAGAGAGGGAGAGAGAGAGAGAGAGGGAGAGAGAGGGAGAGAGAGAGAGAGAGAGACAGAGAGCGCTTTCATTCCACACACTCATCCACTAATGACAAACTGACATGCTCAGATGTACAAACACAGGAAATAAAAAATGTGCCTCCGAGTGCGTAGCCATGAACCACAAACCAATGTTCTGTCGAAATAAGTGATAGCTGCTTACGTTTGTGCAAGTCAATGACCTGGCTGTTGGTGGGAGTCACACGTGGCCTTTTTGGACAAGCAAATGTACAATATACTATGTGATATACATTATTTACATCTTGTTCAGTCTAATAAAAGCATTGCCTCTATTGCATACCTCACACACCTTAATCCCCAATTCAAGTGACACCAAGTAGTTCATCATTCCAAATCAGCAAGCAACCAAAAAAATAGCTATATGTTATCTCACTATGGCTCATCAGCAGCCTACGGTATTTTCTTTTTTATATAAATATAAATCATTACTTTACTTTGCAAATGTATTTACTTGCAAACAGACAGATTGAGCAAATTAACAGTTTTTGTACAAATAATTTTTTCAATAATCTTCAAGAAGGGAAAATGACAGTGGAATGAAAACAGGGGGGGAAAAAGAGTGTTTGCTAAAGTCATCTTGTGCATGTTTTTTTTCTCAAGCAAAAACAAATTACTTTGTTCTATTAAATTATGAAACAATGGCAGGCTTTCCATGGAAACAGGAAAAGCTAAAGTTGTGACTGGTCAAACTAGGGTGTATGAAGCCATGTGTCATGGGTAAAGATGAGTGTTGGAGGATCATCGGGATTTGAGCAGCACTCTGTACATGGTTAAGCCCAGCAACGCAAACACCGTGGCCCCGACGCTCGCCCTGAGCCAGAAGGTGGAGCTCTTCAGGTCTGCTTGAGTGACATGTCTGTTAAAAACAGAGAGGGTGATAAAGTAGATAAATACAGAGACCAAGTGAAGGGAGGAACAGTTTAGAGTAAAGACATCAAGATGAAAAAAGGGATGACAAGGAGAAAGATGAAAGAGCCTAGTTCCAGTGAGACTTCATCTATTAATCATAACTGGGTCGGAGCTGACTGATCACACCTCTGCACAATTTACGGCTCCTACTTTTTCCTCTTTCACTAATGACTCAATTTTGAATCACAAGTGACAAATGCAAGGCAAAGTAATCAGAGGTGTCGCTGTGAAAGATGATGCAAAAATTAACATATAGGGAAAATATGGATGAAATGATGAAAGAAGCCAGACGGAGCCTCTAAATGAAGCAGAAGCAAATCATACATACGAGGGACATGCAGGATTATAGTTACGACATGAGACAACAAGACGAGACATCTCAGACGGCTGAGAACTTATGTATTGTGGATAAAGTGTGTTGTCCTTTTCCATGATTATTTTTCTCTTTTATCTAACTTGTCTTATGATAACAGTTAACTGAATCATTAGTGAATGTTCCTGGTCTGCTGTTGTTTGTGTTTACGTGCATGAACTACAGATGTGTTTTTAATTTGTGTGCAAATGAGTCTCAGACTGTCCGATTCAGTACTTCTGTAGTAGATGGGTTTTCATGGGATACCCTGTTGCCAAGGTACCATGTTAAACTAAAAAGTTACTTATTTCCTGTCATTTTCTGCCTTTCAGGCCCCTGGAGTGTTTGTATAGGCACATTCCCTGAGAAATGATGCGGAAATTAAACTAAACAAATTTACTAGAGAGAAGGAAGTAAAAAAAAATATAAGAAAAAGACATGCATTACTTATATATATATGAAAAAAGAACGTAAAGCTAATGGAAGATTCTTCATATGGGAAAGTAAAAAGAAATTGGAGGTGAAAACAGCCTGCAAACGTTAGTCAGTTATTACATTTGTGCATTATTATCTGTATCTACAGTAAAACCTCATGTCAGTGTTTTCACAAATGAAAGTAGAGACAATATTTACATAAGAAAAGATTTAAATGGCTTTTTGTTATAATTTTACAACACATTTAAAGTCACCAATATTGATTTACTCTCTATAATCTGATATTTTACTGTGCCTTTTGATAAAACTGCAAATAGTACATGTGATGGCAGTGATAGTTAAGCTTTCCCACCTTCTCATGCAGCAATAACATAAAACATTTGATTCACATCCATTGGTTGTAATTTGCATCATCTTCTTTCTGGACCTGTCACTAAAGCATCATTCCAATGCCTCAAAATCAAACAACTTCAACTTCAGAATGAAAAAGAAGAAATGACTGATGGGAGAGAGCACAGATGGTAACGTGTCAGAAAGGTAAAGAGGACCTTCTAAGAACGACAGCGTAGAGCTTGGCCCTGACCGTCTGGAGCAGCTCAGAGTTGAGGAAGTTCTGACACAGGCAGAAGGTGCACCGGTTACAAGTGCACATGCAGCGCAGCCGGGCGTGGCTGAGGAGAGACACCCACACAGAAACACAGAAACCACACACGGTGGGTATTAAACACATACCGAAGCATATCCGGCAAACACGCACAGACAGACAAGGGGAAGGGAAGAAAGTTAAGAGTTTAAAGACGCCTCCAACAATACAAGAGTCCAACGTGTCTCATCACATGAGAGCCAAGTCCATAAAGAGAAGTAGAAAACGTCCAGATGTGAGACACATTCAGGGGAATGTGATAACAAGTACAACAATCACTGACTGTTATTTCAACAATAAAGGGAAAGTAACTGAGAAAAGAAGTTTGTTTTATGTGGATGAACAAAGCCCTCTGAGGACTACTGCTGATCACAAAATAAAGAGGAAGATACTGATGCATCAAAATGGCAACAGAAAACACAGTCATCGATTCTGAATTTACCAAAAAATGGTGAAACTAAAAAACATCCTCCTTCTTGGTAACATTATTAAATTGGTGTGTGGAAAAAACGATGAACAAATG
This sequence comes from Verasper variegatus, assembly GCA_026259375.1. NCBI lineage: Eukaryota > Metazoa > Chordata > Actinopteri > Pleuronectiformes > Pleuronectidae > Verasper > Verasper variegatus. The sequence goes on along the minus strand of CM048044.1, from coordinate 13,294,611 downwards.
CTCAGATGAAATGTTTGTGTGAGCCTCTGGGAGAGATCAACATTCGTTTAACTGCAGAGCAAAACACTGCATCAGACCGAAAGCTACATGCCCAGAGGGCAGGGAAACGTAGAATGAGGAGCATGATGTCAGAAACTGTGACGTGCAGAGAGCAGGAACATGCCCACAGGGAATATGTTCCACTGAGTGAGGGAATGAAGCAGCAGAAATTATAGCGAGTAGGCTATAGCTTTGTATTATATTATTATTTATAACGAATAAAAAAAACATCCCAACCACCCCACCTGCTCACATAAATTCATTTTTATATGATCGGTAGCTGTGGATTTACAAAACTAGTTGTCTGGTGTAGTTTTCCATAGACATATGGTAATGTTTAAACGAACTACAGATTGTCTTTAAAAAATATCTCCCAGTAGCATTAGCTTGCAGATAATTATAAAACACAACAGTCAGGTTGTAGCAGCTGTTACCAAACTGAATTTCCATTTTATAAAAAAGGAAGCAATCTTCTTGTGGCTGATAGTTTCTACTCTGTAACCAACGTGGTTAAGTCCGTGTCAAATCATCACAGTGATGGGAGGCTGACTCTGACTGGTCATATCTCCCTTAATATAGGTCACAGAGAAGTTGTGAGTGGTTGTATTAGTTTAAGTAAAATTGGCTAAAAAGCGATGTAAAAAATGTGTCACATTCTTAACCAAAGTTAGTTTGTAATGTCATCAAGACCTTCAGAGAGTTTGATGTTTGGTTTTTGAGTCAGTGCTGAGATATCATTACTTATCTGTAGTGATATCATCATCATAACTGACTGGTGAACAGCAGTTAGTGATCAGTACAGTCAAGCACATGCAAAATTCCACTACTTTGTTGATGGGCTCCTTACAAGTCCTAAATCATGGTAATAAGATAAGTGATGATAAAAGCATTCAACTTTAAACATTCTGCTATGACTTTGAAACATTTTATAAAGAAGGCTGAGCCTAAGTATTTAACTATCACTTGTATGACATTGTTATCAAGTCAAATCAAATATCTCACTTTAGTCTATAATGTATAACAGAGCTGCAACATTACAGTTACAGTAACTCTAACACTTGTGAACAAGAGCTGGGTGGACAAAATAAACATTAACCAATTAGAAATTGCTTCCTATAATTAAGTTCCTCAGTCAGTTAACTCTGATTGTTAATATGTAAAATACCTGGTGAAAGTATAAAGATCTAGTGTCTGTATACGTACGGGTACATGGCCATGGTGGTTAGTTTGGTGTAGATTTCTTTGTTGGGTGCTGCTGCTGTGCTGCAGGTGAAGGACTGGGGAGGTGGCATCTTGTGCTTCCTGCAGAACTCCAGGGGAGTGCAGCCATACATCTGTTTGATCTCAGGCAGGTCAGACTTGGCTGCGATCATCATACACGGAGTCTTACTGTCCATGAAGTATTGCTGAGGGAGGAGGAGAGAGGGGGAGGAACGGTTGTGTTTAAGATATTAAACGAGTGAACAGTTGCGTTGATAAAACAGCACACATGGTTTTACCTTGAAGACTTTGGCGCAGTATTCGAAGGAGTAAGGGTTGCTGACATCATACACCAGGCAGACTATGTCACAGGCCATATCAGCGTCGGACAAATAGTCGAAGTCAGGGAACACTTCATGAAGCTGGAGGGAAGACGACAGGAGAGGACATGAAAGGAAAGAGAGAGGCTCCTTCAAAAGCTTATACAACACAATGGGACTTTTACTGAGCAACAGTGCCCTCCTCTTTCATGTAGAGAAAAAACTGTTGATCGGAGCTCTGACTGTGTAGTTCCACTATCCAGATCAGTGGATATTACCCATGATCCTCAGCCTCCTGAACCAGAAGAGCTGCCAGTGGAACAAATACACCAAACTCTGCTAGAATTCTTCATATTTGAAAAGTTTCCTCGCTGAGTTTTGGAGATAAACACCGGTTTTAGTCTTTTTACCTGATCTACAGTCCGATTCTGGCGATTTAAGCAGCCCTAACCCTAACCCTATATGACGAAATGAAACACAATCATTTATTATTAAATATTATTACTTTACTATTTCTATCTTTATTATTGTTTTATCATTGGAAGAGCTTTATTTAGACACTACAATGACAGAAATTGACAGAAATTCAAATCCTATTTGAATATAAGGGGTTTCTGATACTCACCAGAAGGTATTTCTCCTGACCGTAAACATATGTTGTGCTGATGGCGTAGTAGGATCTGTGTTCCTCTCGAATGGTCTTTTGGCGCTGAGAGGGAGAAATGTCACATAAATCAGTCAATATATACTTGCATAATAATATATACAATACCATGCATGCAAGAATGTGTATATCTATATGTCTATAACTATAAAAATACAGACGATATATATTTACAACTGTTTATGTTTGTTTTACCGTGAGGTTTCTACCCAGGAAAGCCTGGAGGAAACCGCTCTTGCCGCTGCCAATGTCTCCAAAGACGTTACAGCGGAAGACGCCACGCTGGGTCTGCTTCTTCTGCAGGTCAATCTTCTTATCTCTGGTCACTGCAGAGGGCAAAACCCACACAGGGGCGTCAAAGGATCAGTTCAGACTGTTGCTGTACTCAACACATGCCTGCAGCCAGTCAGCAGCAACAGTCTGATCAATGTGCTGTTTACTAACTAACTGTGTGATGAACAACTTAAGGAAAAACAGAAATATTAATTAAACGTACATTTTTCTTAGAAACATTGCAGTGCATTGCTTCTCTCTCGCATTCTTGATATATAGAAATCAACACAATCAGGATCTATACGTCATTATGTAGGTTTATATTAGCTAATATGTAAAATACAAATGTTACGTACCTGTAATCCCTGATGCCTGCGACTCCTGCTCAGCAATTATAGAGTAACCAAGATAACCCAAATATTCCAGGCATCGCTGGACGTCCAGATATGTCGTCAGCCTGAACGTGAGAAAGTTGGAGGAAAACAAACTAAGTAGTGGATCCATTCGATATAGAAATCTGGCATCTAACCAACAGCATCTTTTTGATTTGACCACCAGAGGTTGCCAAAGTCAGACTTTTCTTTTACTCCACACATAGTTTCTTAAAATTATACTAAATTGTCCTCCTTACGTCCACTGGGAGAGATATCCCTGGTAGGTGATCCAGCCGTTGTCATTAGTGCAAACTGTGTTACTGACATCAGCACCCCAGGGCATGTAGGGAAAAACCTCAAACAGGTCCCTCAGCTCCTCTGGTGACAAGGCACAGTCTCGGTCCTGTTTGACACAAAGATTGTGGGTCAGGGAATCTGGACCGAAATATGGAAAATTATGCTAAAGGTGGGAAATATTTAAGGTGTGATTTTAAGTGTGAATATGAACTCATTGAAGTACACTTGCTCTGTATATTACAATATATAACTCAGTGTAATTCACTTTGTTTACTACTTGTAAATCTCTACAGGAGAAAAAAACACATGACGGACCAAAGCGCACGTTCACAGTTGGACACTGATCATTATAATAGAAAGCCGATCTTGACACAGGCCACCGCTTTCACTCCTTGACTGAGCCTAATGCTCCTGTCAATCCCTGCTCAGTGGTGAGGGGTTAAATCACGGCCAGGTGGACAGCGTTGGCTCTGGGAGAGGAATATGTTCGTGCACGGTGCTGGGTACTGAGCAGCTTCTCTCCGAGGCAGAGGCTAATGTAAATAAAGAACCAGACTTACAGGATCGTACCTTATCGTGTTTGTCAAAGACGCTCTGGAGGAAGAGGTAGGCATTGTGGTTGAGCTCCGTGGTGCAGTCTATAGGGACTTTCAACCTGGAGAGAATTAAATATGACAGTTTCCAGACATATTTAAGGACACAGACACAAGATGAACACAATGAACATTACTACACAAATAAAGGAGAAATGTTTCAGTTAAACTATAAAACGTGACAGTGGGGTTTTAGGTTGGCACATTAGCAGATGTGAGGAGAATGTACATGTTAACTATTGATCCTTCTTTGCTAAAAACTATGGTGTTAAATCAATTAAGCTGTTTTCCGACATGAACTTCAGAAAATGCCTGGAAAATTGGGCCAGGAATCTAGTAACAAATTAAGAACATTGAAAGTTTGACCAAAGGCACAACTGGGGATCATTTTCTCTCTTTCAAAAAGACTGACAATACAATAATTTCATGTTTGTGTCAACTGAAAGAAAAAGGAGAACATTTTATTTGAAAAAATACAGTTTCAGCCTTTGCCACATGATGCAACCCTCATATATACAAAAAGGTTCTGGACTCACGGTGGGAAGAGGTAGTCCTGATTTAACTCCAGGTCATCGTCATATCCGAACCTCCTCAGCACCGTCCAGGTTGTTTCATGACGACCTCGCTGAATGAACAGGGTGTGCAGGAACAGGAAGCCTGGAGTCGAAAGACGCAGAAATACAAAACAGTTATAAAATAATGCGAAAGCAGTTTTGTTATTGTATGGTTAAAGAAATGAAGTCGGCCAGTCGGTTTGTTCCTACCTTTCAGACTGAGTCCGTTATCACAAACTCCATCACTTAAATTCTTCCTCACTACATTTTTTACATCCTCTAACGCCTGAGGCTCGAGTGGGGTGTTGAAACATGTCCGCTATGAACAATCAGACAGAGACATTATTGTACCTCAAAAACTAGCAAAAGGATCACTGACAAAAATAAATGATGAATTAAGAGATTATTTCAAAAAAGATGAGTTGCTAAATCTAGTTTTATATATTCATCAGTTGATTTACCTGGAAGAAGTTGAGCTCAATATCATTAAGAATGCCATCATTGTCTAGATCCGACACTTTAAAGATTCGAGTCAGAGCTTTCACACAAAGCAGCTTCATCTGGAAATAAAGGTGATAAATGAAAGTTACTACATTTAAGATATTTCACATGTTTATATACAAAAGAAACAGCTTTTGGGGATTTAAGTCACACATAATTTTGGGCTCAGATTAAAGAAATATATATATGGAGAAATTCTGTTAAAAACAATGAACTCAGTCACAACAGCGATGTCGACAGTGGTGCTGACTTTGCATAGTTGTATTTTTGCTCTTACGTCTTTCCTCTCCGGACAGTAGAGGGGACCGGTGGGGTGCAGAACTGCTTTTTGGGCGTAGTAGAACAGCTCTGAGATGTTCTTCAGGTTTTTTGCGGAACACTATTCACATAACAAGAAGAAGAAGAAAGGAGTGTGGTTAACACATGGATGAATATGGATTTTCAATACTGCAGTGCAGAGCTATAATGACCTGAAGAGCCTTGTAGCATATAAACATCTTAACACCTTTGAAAATCTCACTGTGCTGCAGCTTAATGTGAACAAATGTGTGTAATATCAACAGTTTCCTGGAGAAGCAGGACAACTGCTGTTTATCTACATGTCCCTGTGTGTGTGTGCATGTGTATATGTGTGTGTCTTTACAGTATATGCGGTTATGTGTATGTGTGTAACAGGTAAGTCAGGGCCAGACAGGGTTTACACATAGGATCTGTCTGAGCATCAGAAAAAAAACACAGGTGAATCCCTATTAGGAGACAGTAGTTAGGTGTTAAAGACTGACACAGGAGGAGGTTAAGAGACAGTGACCCCGTTCAGACCTGGTATTAACATCCCTCCCGAGTGATCCGATCACAAGCAGTCAGCGCTAAGTACAACTCACCCATATGTGTCCTGAGATCACATCACTCAGAACTCATTGGGATATTGTCTGGAATTCATGTGGCCACATTATTTTCTCATTGTGTGAATTCAAATGCGTCCTGGGTCACAAATGAAAAACCAACAACCAACCATACATTGACTTGTCGACACTGGTGACCATATAATGAATGATACAGATACTTAGAATGGGTTAAACCTGTCTTCATATCTGCCCACATCTCATTGATTGATTGACTGACTGGGTAAAAAACTGGGTAGCGAACACAAATAACATTTGTGATTATTTGCATAAAGAGCGATGAAGTGAGCTCCGATCACAAGAGACACACTCAGGACGGGTGTTATAGAAAGATGTGAACATGACCAGTGTGATTGTGTTCCACAGATAAGGAGTCACTGTACAGTTCATCATGACGCGTGTTTGAGTTCATCTCAGAGCTGCTGTCAAGTATCAAATCCACTTGCACTGAATATACTGTCACTCATAACTCTAAACTGAAATTCAGCACATTTACAGTTGCTGTGCTTCCTCTTTGTGAACACTGCAACAAACTGTCGTGAGGCTTCCCCAGTCGAGCAGTCCACAAAGTTCAAAAACCACACAGCTGATTAATGACAAATATTCTAGGAGAAACAGTTTGGTTGACAGTAAGCGTCATAAATATGAACATGTTGTGTGATCTTCATAGGGCTTTGAATTGTTTCCTGTTGTTGATAGCAATGCATTGTCCCACACTGAAAGTTATTGTTTTACTAGTGAGGAACCATAGCAACAGTGAACAAAGAGTTCCGTCTCTCACCTCAACACAAGTCTCTATCTCACTGTACTGGTTCATTATGGGCAGTATGGTCTCCATGCTGCTGTGTTCCACCAGGTCCGACTTGTTCCCCACCAGGATCAGAGGAACCCTGGACAACACAACCACAACATTGAATATTAAGAAAAATAAATGTCATTTCTTTGGACACGTTTCAGTATTTTTCCTACAATAACAGCAGTGGCTCATTTCAGTGAGTGCAGGAGGCTGAATCTGATCATGTGAAATGCTGCACAGCCACTGCTGCTCACAGTGAAGCTTTGATGCTGCAGAAAAGGCTTGCCATTGGGTCGATTGTGCACTAGGAGCTAGCTGTGCACAATCGAAACAGGCGTCCTCTGTCTCCCTATTTCATTTGTCTGAAACCGACATGACAAACACAACACTGGACTATTTTTAAACAAGTTCACACCTGCTGTCCTTGTCCGTGTTCTCAATAATGAGAGGGATCCAGTGGCTGGTCACCTACACAGACCAACACAAAAGGTAGAGAAGATCAAACTTCTGAGACACGACCCCTAATTTATGAGTCACATATTTAAAGTTTAACTGTAATACAAACAATTTATGGAAATGAGAGCAGCAGCAGAGGTAACTCACCTTTTCTATGGACTTCTTGTTGTTGACAGAGTAGACAATGCAAATGACATTTGCCTATGAGAGAGACCGACACAAGTTTTAAGCTTTGACCTGAACACATCTCTTCTCTCTCTGCCACAGAAATGCACTGACTCACCTTAGAGATCTCCTGAAACAGCTGCTCGTCTGTCTGCTCTGCCTCTGTCGCAAAAAAGACAAACGTACGATTGTTAAAATCTAGAAACTGTTTTTCTTTCTCAAGTAGCCAGGCAGAAAACAGTGTGAAGATACGATTTTAAAGATTCATGATTAACCAAGACGTTACCAAAATTGACAACAGTAGTTAAAGCACCATCAGGTAGAAGCATTTTTCAGTTACTGCAGAGGGAAAAAGAGGAAACAGTCCTGGTCTTAAACTACCTGAATAGTCCACGATGTGCGTGGGTACTCTCTCTGGTGTGACATCTGCAGGTATGGTGATTTCCTCAGCTCGGTAGGGCACCTAGGAAGGACACAAGTGATACATTAGACTATGGCTTAAGTAGACATGTTTACAACTGGCTACACAGCTTCATTAATCCTGATGTGAAGTGTTATCAATATCTGACATAATAGGTTTCTCTGTACCACATGTGGGAACTCCTCGCTGACCAGGGACATGATGAGAGACGTCTTCCCCACCTTGGCTGTGGAGAGAGGGAGATGATATGGCCCAAAATTATATTTTTTTCAAATGTTCAAATCAGTCAACCTCCATAATTATCACGATTAAAGTCACATGATTATATATCTGACGTGTACACACAGATTTTTGCTCCTGAGTGAAAGTTGTGGTTTTAACGCTTCTTTATGAGCAGAGAAGGACTTGATAAAAACACTGGATAAACAGGAACACATTTAATGATACCTCCGTACTGTGTTTGCACAAATCAGGAGCATTATATTGACATATACTGAGCCTTTGTTATATTGCTATAGATGGAAATGTTTATTGCAGTAGTTATTGATATTGTTTTATCTCCCAGCCCATTCAACAAACCATCACTAAAGCATGATAAGTCATGTTAATGTGTTCCTTGTTGGGACTACACTTCTCTATTTAGTGAGAGAGAATAGTAATAAACTATTACTATCACGAGGTGACACAGATTTCATGTTATGAACATTACAAAACAACATGGTCCTTTTGTTTGGCTGGTGTGTGATCTAAGAAATACAGGGTCCATCCTGGATCTGATCTGCTTATGCAATTCTGTTTCAAGCACTAAACATAAAATGAGTTACAAGTCTAGATAATAAAACGGTTTATTTTGAGGACACTTACCTTTATTAACAGATATTATAATAATTAATTGAGCAGAGGAAACTTGCATAAGGGAAGATATCACCTGACAGTTCTGGAGATCTTTGTGCACTGATATAAACTCAGGTCACAGAGAAATGCCTCTCATATCATTATAAAGCTCGACAGTATGATATCCACGATTTAAATGATTACAACAGTTAAAATTGAAAAGCAAAATATATATATATATATATATATATATATTGGTCTTTCAAAGAAATGTCTAGCCTCCCAGGCCATTGGGAGGATGCTCAAAGAAATACAACATATAGTGAACGGAATCGTTTTGAAGTGAAATGACCCAGATGGTGGGTTAAGAGAGAAGAATGATGTGCTGCACGTTTAATATATGTTATTGTTCATTATGTTAATTACCAAGTGGGGGTTTGAATGGTCTACACGTCATCATGAGACTGTCAGCATCACATGTGCAGCTGGTAGCATCTCTCACACACTCTCTCACACTCTCTCTCTCTCTCTCACACTCACACACACTCACACACTCACACACACACACACACACACACACACACACACACACACACACACACACACACACACACACACACTTTCTCTCTCACTGTCGGCTTTACTTACACTCTCCCACTAATAAGATCCTCACGTCTTTGCGCATGGTGTCCGGCCTCAGTGTGAACCATGTATGCTCCAGAGAGGATGAAGGAGACTCACTCCCAGCTCTGCGGGCCTGACTCGCTCTGCTCGCGGCTCCCTTCACATGTTCAGCTCCGGTTCCCTCAGCGGACCGATACCAAGCATCCGATGCGTCCTGGGTTTATATTATCTGGTGTAAATATGTCTATTCTACCCGGGGACACAGTCAACAGGGAGTTAGCTCTGCTTGAGTTCAGCTAGCTAACCTCACTTGACTGTGACAGCAGCGTTAGCGTGTGTCCTCCGCCACGCCCCTCCTACTCAGCTGACCGAGCAAAGATCGTTTATTGACTAAAGAGTCACTCCCTGTCCCCGTTTTCACTGGGTCGTCCCTCTAGTTTAATAGTTCACTTTGTATTTACGCCGAGAAGTGCGATCCTAATTTGTGCTTTGGAATAAATTCAGTGATCCACGACTCCACCCGAGATGAACGGTAGTATCCTGCACTGTTTGTTTCTATTTGCACTATTTCTAACGGAAAATAACTTTTTTGTATCACCTGCCTTTTGGTGCTGTATAAGTTAGCTCGATGACATTTGTGGCACCGGGAAAACGGCGCAGAGTGAGACGTCTTATATGTTGTCACAGCTCGGGCAGCACCTTTCAATTTGTGCCGCCATCTACAGGCAAGGAAAGTAACTGCAGCAACCAGAGGTAAAGAGGGATGTCCTGTAGGAATACTCTCAGTAAGCTTGTAGCATAGTTTCAGATCAAATACACTCAAATACTCTACTGTCAGGGTACAGGTTGTATGAGAACCCACTTCACTGGTGAGTATCAAAGGTATTATCTTAATGTCCTTATCTGTTATTTGAGTTAGGGACTTTATAGTATCAAAACAATTAAATGACTACAAATTAATTAATTTCCCAGATAAAGCCTTAAGGTTTAAAGGCTTTATCAGTTTGCTATATCTACATGACTGAAAAGGTATATGCACATTCCCCTAAAATGTGACAAGCAGGAATCAGTTAAGCATCATATGTATTCAACTTATGAAGGGTTTTCATTTTCAACATACACAGGTAAAATGCAACAGAGTGCGAGAGACATTTAATTTTACAAAATGTGCAAAAATGAAATGTGAAATTGTGTGTGAAAATCTACAGACCCTGTTTTTAATAAATACAACATTTGGCTCCAGTGTATTCATGGTGCTCCACACGAGAACGCTTTCCTCAGTCGCCATGGTGGCAAATGAAATAATCTCAGGGCAGGAACTTCTCCAAAGTGTAACACAGGGACCACAGAGGCTGTAGCCTGTGCAAAGTGTTAGAGTTTATTGTCAGTGGAGATGAAGAGTCCTGCTGGTATGAAAGAGACATCACTTTGGTTGTACTTCTCTCTATCCTCACTGGCAGGATTGGATGTGAGGTGATCAGTCTGTTATGTCCCAAGCGATCTCAGGAAAAAAGGTGTTCCGCTCATTTCCCCCTTATCAGGTTGGCTTCATCTGTATTGAAGATAGGAAATAGAGAGTGAGGCAGAGTCAAATTCACCATTAGTCTGTGGTCTATGCCATCTGTTGTACACAGGAAGACATCAGCTGCACTGTATCAGGTGTTAAATCTTACTAGCATAGTCCTCTGTGGTCATGGGCTGAGCGATGACCCGTCTCAGTGCCTCCAGCCACTCCCTCTGCTCCTGCTCCTGCTCACACTGGAACACAAACTGTCGGCCTGGAGTCTGCAGGATGATGCCACAGCGCCACCGGCCCCCCCTCGAGCTCTTGCCACTGCTCTCTGAGGCCGAGTAGCTGTGGCTCTCGGTGCCAATGAAGACGGCGCCGCGCTCTGTAGCATCCTGGACAAACATGGGACGAGCATTATAAAGCATAATAAAAGCATAATAAAAACAACATGGGTGTAATAAATTTGTCCAACATGGGTTGAAACGTTTGCACATTTCGCCCTTTTCACCTTTGTGCCAGAAAATAAGCCAAGGACAGTTTTTCAAGGTGCAGCTCAACCCATGTCTACCATGTAATCAATTACATACAACATGTCTTGTTTTATATCAAGCTAATATTTGCAAATGATTAAAACAGCAACATTTTCCTAGAAACTTTGTCTTCCTCCAAAATGATGCAATTTGTTTGAATCCAAACTCCTTTACAACTGACTGTCAGCGTTATCGCTGAATATTCAAATTAATAAGAATTACACGAAATCTGTTTTTTGAATGTATTTTTGGAATCATTTTGATCAAAAATGTAGACTTTCAGACATATTTTGTGTTCTTTACCAGTGGAGTTTTAAAATACAGAAGTTTTCTGTTCATCGAGCACAGCGTGAACCACCTTTTCTTGAACGGCTCTCGTTGCTGAAAACACACACACACATCACACAGGTGGGAAAAAGGACAAGCAGGAAGACAAAGAAAGAAAGTCAGATAGATAGAGTAAAGAAAGAAAGGAATTAGTTTTTCAGATCTACCAAAGTTAAGCAAATCATTTTTATATTGATATATGTGACGGACCGTTGGGCCGGTTTTCTCCATGTATCCCTCCTTCAGGCAGTGTTTTGTCAACTGAGGTATAAACTGTGTAAAGAAACACAGGTCATATTGTTAACTGGACAAAAGTTGCAGTTCAAAATGTAACCAACAGTCCGTCTGAGTTGAATCCTGATGAAAAATGTTCTCACGTCACTGCCTTGAAGGGTGGGATGTTTCTTCTGGAGGTAAGCCAAGCGTGTTGCCCGGATAGCATTGAATAAGGACACAATGACCTGTAGCATAAAGCATCAGACAAAGGGCAGTGAATGACAAAGTCTAGTACTGTACATGACCTGCGACCATGCATCGTCCGGACAGCGTTTTAAGGGGTCAGTTTGAGAGGGTCAGCTAAATGGTGTTAAAAGGTAAGCGGGTCTACACGTGCACTGACTGGTGTCCGTGCTGCAGACTTTCGATTGCTGCATTTGCCGACACACGTCATCTATCTGTCACTCACATGTGGAGGTCAAACAACACTGGGCTCCAGCAGCTGAGCTCACCTGCCCGTTCTCATGGTAGACAAACAGATTCCTCATGCGTTCGTCCTGCATGTAGGATATCTGCAGGCCGTGAGCATGGCCGATCTTCTCCGGCTGGAAAACTGCGTTCAGATCCTTCATGCTGATGACCGCTTTGGGAACCTTGGACTTTTTTTTAAGGAGAAAGTTGAGGGAGGTGTTAGACGATTAGAATTAAACAGTTCTTATGCTCATCAGACAGAAATTAAGACAACGATACGGGAACTGAACTACTCACGTCCTCTTTCGTGAAGTATCTGAGGGTGAAGTCTTTCTGGGATAAAAGAAAGATCCTCTTGAGAAACTGCTTGTTGTCTTTGCCTTTCTTCATTAGTGTTGACTCAAACAGATCTGGATCGGATACATCAAATGAATATGATTGGTATAGAAAACATGTATCTTCCTGTTTGTATAATGGAAGGATTATTACCTGAGCAATAACCTTGTTGAAAGTAGGTCTTTTCTCCGGTGAATTCTCTTCTTTCATACTTTGCGCGGATCCATTGATCCTTGAGAACTCTAAGAGCAAGAACACAACACCCATCAATGTTTCCTCATGGATGAAACACAAGCCACTGAAAACCTGTTTACACCACAGCACCCAACCCTTATTGGTTGTTCCTCTTTCCGTGTGCAACAGGAGTGCTCCACTGCCATTCATACTATTTGTTGAGTCTTAACTTTTCACTTCCACAAAGCTAATGAGGTGAGCGGTTGGTGCCTGCGGTCACTCACATGCAGTCTTTTTGCTGCGGCCGGTAGAAAAAGGCAGGGACACACTTCTCGAAAGTGGCTTTGGCAACAGAGTTCCCCTTCTCCCGCATGAACTGAAACCAGAGAACAACCAGAAAAAAGGTCAGAACAAGTCAACTGATATTCAGAGCCGGGCAGCTAATTTGGGATTTCCTGCTTTGCTTTTGCAAGATGAAACTCGTGAGATTAGATACAATCTGAAAGCCTGAGCTCAGCTATGTAGTGTTGATTTCCAAAAACTCAAAATTCAAAGGTTTTATTTGTTACATGCTCATTCATGTGGGGAAAGTCGGAGTTATGTACCCCTGAAGCAATGCTAGTGTATAGAAAAAGAATACGCATGAAAAAAATTGGAAAAAACAATAATTATGAACATATGTCTATAAATGGCTAAATGTGCAATATACAAACATTTAAATAGAATAAACAAGAAAGGCAAATAGTAGATCAAACCTCCTCCAAGGCTCAACAGTCCCCTCATGAAACCACATTTATATTCACCTTAGATACAGATTTTGATTTGGATCTGCACCAAATTGCACACACCTATAAATAACATTTCCCTAAATATGCCTGATTTGTCCATGAATTATTCTCTGAGAAATTAAGACAAATTCTGAAAAGCACCCTATCTCTTAATGTTAAAGAAAGTGAGAAATTAATCCTGGATCCAGCCCCTAATTGGATCATCACCAAATTTTGATGGGTTCTTCCCTGACCCATTCCACATCCTTCCATTAAATTGCACGATAATCTGTGCAGTAGTTTTTGGGAAATCCTGTTCACAAACAAACCAGCCAACAAATAGGAGCGACAGCATAACCTCCTTGGCTGAGGGATTAATAAATACCAGTTGAAGCTGTAAATAGCCACTAAAAGATGAATTCAAACTATACAAACCACCTCTACTAGGGAATCTTCCCAGAGATCCAGACGTATGGATTTGACTCTGCTGACGGCGGGTAAATTACGATGCATCCCCGAGCAGTTCAGACACACAAAGATACCGAGAGTGTACGAGGCCCAGTCCGGCTCTGTAGGCACAATATTTGCTTTGTTAGGGGGAACTTCAAATACAGCGTGACCCATGATTACAGCCCACAGTGACATGCTATTGTTTCAAATGTGGACTCTAAATCACAAATATGTTGATAAACTGAAGTAGATCTGAAATAGATCCAAGTAGTTAAGATTTCTTTTTGTCTTCCAAATGCACATTTTATGTCTCTTTTTCTTTCACAGACATAAACACAGACATTGTTTTAGCTGTTGTTGGTTTTAATGGTGAAAATGTGATGTGAGTTACAGGAGGAACAATGAGGTCATACCATAGAAAACACAGCAACTCCACTTCCCCTCATGGAGGTTTTTCACAAAACGTGATTTGGTAAATAAACATTATGTTGGACACACTTTAACTAACAACATCACGTGGCTCTTTGGTTCAAGTTACCATTTTTCACATGTAATGTATATATAGAAAATATGTATTGCTCAAAATGTTGAAAATAAAACATTAAACAACAATGCAGATGTACAGATTTTGGTTATGAATATTGTTCAGTGTACTCACCAGGAGCTCCGCAGTCAGCACACACCTTGTTACCCGGCTGTTGCATCAACTCCAGCAGGATTTTGTTGTTTCTCTCCAGAGATGCCATAGTAGTTTCTCTTCTGTTAGAGTAGAGTCCCACCAAAAGATCTGCTACGTATTAACTTCATGTTGACTGTACACAGTTCAGGGTGCAGAGCGGCTCTCTTCTGTTGGAAAAAAAACCCAGACTTTCTTCTCACTGCCAGCATTTCCTCTTAAAAGCACAGCATCATGCAGTTTATTGTTCTGCACACAAACGCAGAGCTCCAGAAATAACAGAGAAAGGAAGTGAAACAGGGCGATCGACTTCCAGTATCAGGCTGATGGAGTTGGATGCATAGTTCGTAGAAAAGGTGTCTACATGTTGAGAGATAAATAAAAAATACATTGTCTCAATGAGCATCCAAAAGTTAGATCGGGGAAAATTCCATATGAAAATCAAACATTTCTAAAAAATGGCCACCCAATTTGAATTAACAATATCAAGAAATAAAAGGATCAAATGTCCTATATAAGATATACTTAGGCCTCTGGTCAAATATGTAAAAATGTAATATACCACACAATTTCGGACTTCAATTGACTCCATGTTGCACTTGTTTCATCAAAGGCAAGAAGCAAATGAATGTAATACCATTTAAAATAAATTACAGCAAATTATATCGTACAATGTCTTCAAAAAAATTATAGAAAAACCTATACACAACGTGAAGTACTGCAGATGAATTATACTTCATGTACTTCACTATCTGACTGAAATTACACTACAGACTCCTATACAGTAGATGGCGCTATGCAATTTTAACAACAGAAGACAAAGTAGCAGCACCCGGAACCGATAGCAGCGGTGTTGTTGTTTCCACCGGTCGGTTTTAACGGGCCGGACAACAACCGGAGGGCAAATGTGTCCAGCCGGTACAATGTTGTAGTTGAAAGCACCGATTACTTATTGAATTAACGACGATGTGGGTCGCGAGACGGTTTCTGTCATCGGTTGCTCATAGAAGTAAGTCTTTTTTTTAACAAATGTTACAAATAGTTTTACTCATTGTTTACATTAATCTCAATCCACAGTCCGACAACGGACTTTATTTGGACTCTGCTATCTGCAAATGCTAATTTAAACCTTTACAATAACCTTTTATTAACAGTGATATGTCCATAGTATTGTGTCTCTTTTTTAGAGCCGTTGGTTTGGAAACGTGTTTGACAAGTTCCCAGTATCTTACAGGAAGCCTCTGTCCTCACTGATGTACAGTCCCCTCTTTCTAAAGGTGTTATTCAGTCTAAACAATCCGAACCATGTCCTCCATGTCCTCCACAGGTCGGTACACGGGTCAGTCTGGTCTGTTCCGCCGCCCGAAGCACGGCTCCCTCCCCGAGCTGGAGCTGCGGTACCTGCAGTGCACATGCTGCTGGAGGAGCCGGGTCCCCGTGGCCGGCTTCGAGACCCTGAACACCATCATCTCCGCCGCAGCCGCCGAGCCCTGCAAGGAGGACCCCAGCAGACCCCTGGACGCCTTCTACACCTCCGAGCAACGGGACGCCATCCTCCAGCTGCTCAACAACGCCCCCCCGTCAGAGCTGGCCAGCGTCAAGCTCCTCAGGGGCCGCAAGTCGCTCAACATCGTGGAGTACAGGACTAAACACGGACCCTTCCGAACCCTGGAGAGTTTGGTGAACGTGCCGCTGCTGAAGCACAAGAGCGCCGTCATCGTCTTCAACTCCATCCTCCACCCGGTCAAGAAGGAGAGGAAAGTGAGGATCCAGCTGGCCAAGTTCATCAGGCCGGAGGTGGACAGGTCCTGGCTGGAGGTGAGCTCCTGTTACCGTGGGTCGGCTGGGCAGGTTCACGTGTTCATACTGGTGTCTACTGGGTTACCCTACAAACCAAACGCTGCTGCTCCAGTCTGTTCACATGTTGACATCTACAGACAGTGAATGCAAATGATGAGCAGGACATTTAAGTGATGCTATAATATGGGATGATTCATTATTTTATTTTTATAATGATATGGACCTCTGAATCTGATGTAAAACCATAATAATACTAATAATAATTCCCAGTCAATAGATCTTTGCCCAGACAACAGGAGTCGTGTGTTGAACAATATTATCCAACACAACCCTTATTACAATATTCCAGCAGCAGTAGTCAGAAATAGGCATTAGTAATAATAAGTGATAATAAGTAACATGCAATACATGGGTGTAAGAACACATAAAAAATATAAATGGAATAAAAACGAATATATACAGTGTAAAAAAACAAGAAAGAATATGTACTGTGTGAGGATATGTTCAGTGAATGTATTGCACATGAACCATTGTGTTGCACGGCTCTTTCTTGGCCCATTTCCTATCCTTTCAAGTTTCGTGGGAATCTGTTAAGTAATTTTTGCATAATCCTGTTGACAGGGGCGAAACCGTTACCACCGCGGTTTAGGGAAATGAGAGTATATGTTCTTTCAAAATAGATCCAGAGTTCCAGAGACTTTGTAGAATCCATAACAAGGAGCACTGAAGCTGCTCTGACTTGTTGTTGAACGTCGCTCCATACATTGGTTTCTGCCTGAGATACACGTTTAACACAACGGAATCTGTTCCTGCTCACCGGGCGACTCTCGTCAAGTCATGATGTGTGTCGGCATGATCGTGTTAGTTTCAGGTTTCATTTGTCAAACGCGAAAAAGAGAAAGCAGCAGATTTCACTACCATCTGTCATAACTCTATTTGTTTATACAGGATGCCAGCTCCATAGTGTCAATAATATGCGGGACTAATAAAATCGCCTGGGCACATGTGGACCGTGGGATGACCGTACAGGATTGGCAACAACTGGAGTGTCCCAATTTCTTGAGGGGGACCTACATAGCTTCTTCTTACTTGAATGATGTGAGTATGGAGTCCATGATATTGTCATTTCACACTGGTTCGATGAATGATGCAGAGGTTTTGTGGTGAGGCTTGTTTTATTCATGTTTGGGGGAAAGTCACAGTACAGACTCTAATCCCACTTCCTGCCAACAGGTTTCTACAGTTGTGTCGCTCCTCCCGTCTGCTGACTTCTACATTATCGAGAAATCCTCGATCTCAGTGCAGAATACTGCTCTGTTCCCCATCATGGCTCACATGAGGACAGTGGAGGCCATCCTGTTTGCTCTGCTGGAGCCTAAGCACTCGGAGCAAGAGACTAACATTCCTCCCAGGTGAGAAAAAGTGACTTCATGTCAATGACGACTCCTTTAATTCAAAATACACCAAATAGAGCATTTAATATCAAACATGCTTTACTTAAACTTTAGCTAAGTCACTAACAACATAATTCCCTCCTTTATTTTCTTTCTGTGCAGAGTGTTGAACATGATGCGAACTGCTGTGGGACGCCACTTTGGACTCATGGTGGGCGAGTCTCGGACCAGCGGCGCGCAGGCAGTGCGACAGCTGATGACTGAGTCTGTAACGCAGAAGGTTCCCAGGATAAACTTTCCCCCAGAACTGCTGGTCAAGTACAGGAACCACTTCCAGATTGGGAGCAGAAGAGGAGGAGAGGAGCTCTGCGACGCGCTCCTTCAGGCTGTAGCGTTTTTCGAGCTGCTCTGTGAATCTTCCAGTTAGCCGCCACCTGGGCTGATATATATGGTGGTGGTTGATGGTTTTTAAAGTATTGAATATTCTACTGGTCACATAAAATGCTGCAGTGCTGTTTTCAGGATGTTGAGCATGATGGTCGCTGTCGTCCTTGTTCACCTGCTCAAACTACTTTCTGTGATGATACCTTCCAAGACTTTCATGTTGTTTCAAACTTTTTACAATTAAAAAAGAAAAATAATTATACTGAGAAATCCATGTCTGCATTAAAAACCTTTTAAAAAGGGTGATGCCTAAAAATAATTTTACAAGATCGAGTTTATTTACAAAAATATTTATTTACTCTTCATGGTTGCAGCGGCATGTAAATAAAACATTGTTTCACATCTCAAGTGTGTAAAAATTCATTTGGTTAACAGTAGAATAAATACTGACAGGTATATAAGGTAGACTCTCCTTTTTCTTCTTTAAGAGAAATCTTCTGCCAGGAGTTGAATGGTCGACTTTGACAGATCCAGGTGTATGTTCCTGAGGTAGTTCACACACGTACTGCTGGGAACAAAACACTTTATTTAGTAGACTATTGTTTGGAGGTATAATGTCACATCCACCAGTCTAATTAAGGTATGATACATTTATCCAACATTAAATTTAGCAATAACTCAAATGGAATACTTGACCGATGACAATAGTTGGCTTGGTTTTAAGAAAATAAAAAAAGCCCAACAAATGAAGTTATGTGAGGATTCAGCGGGGCCTGAGAAACTCGTGGCATTGGCCTTCCACTGTCAAAATCACTATAAATAAAGAAATTAAGCCAAAGCATCTCAATCGCCCCCTGGTGGCTGGCCGGTTTGGAGTTAGATTGGTAATTTGATGTCACTATTTGAATTGAATAATTGTAGAGCTGTGTTGTGTGTGGTTCACCTGTTTGGCTCCTCTTCCTGCTGCTGTGCTCTGTGAGAACGACAGATGGAGCGGAGGACCGGCATGTAGTCCACACAGACGGCCCGTCTGTTCCCCAGCAGGCTGAAAGATTCACTGCTGAGCACCTTCCTGCTCAAATCATACCTCCTGTGGGACACACTGGGACGAGAGGAGAAGTGGGTTATGGTGGAAATCAAGATATTTTTGTTTTGGCTGTTCTAGATTCTAGAAAAATAAGGTAAGCGATTGATGTTTTTGCAAATAAATTCACGGTTAGGCAAAACCTGGTCATATATTTGATGAAAAGCCTCCACATGGATACCCTGAAATCTGACATCCAAATGACTCCTATATCAGTCCTGTTACAAACTGAAATACCAGACAGTAAACAATCTGAATCAGTATTCAGGGACTTGAGATGGAAGAGACTTACCTTGTACCACACAGAGGTCGATAACTAAACCTGAGGCTCTGTCTTTTGGGAGGTGCTGGGAACGCCACTCTCTCCTCCAGCCTCTCCCACATTTCTCCCCCCAGCGCATGTCTTTGTTTTTGGGCTTCGGTCCACGCCTGAGACACTCGCCACCAGCATCTGTGACACCCCAAGCCCTCAGCAGCAGCCTTAATATCCAACAGCCCCTCGTGGCTCCAGCTGCCACCCTCCTCCTCCTCCTCGTTGCTCTCATCCAACAAGCCGTCCTTTATCTCTGCTCCCGTCCAGACAAGCGCCTCAGGGCTGCACGAGCCTGAACAGAGTGGCGCTGCAGCTGGAAGCGAGATGTCAAGGTACGACATGAGGTCAAAGAAGTCAGTCAGGCTGTCTAAAGAGGCGTCTGATATTTGTTCAGTCTTGTCACTTGAACTAGGGATTCTGGAATGAACCCCTTGTAATAATAATGAGGTTCTTTGAGGTTTTTGTTTTAAAGTGGATGTTGCCTCAAACACTGTTGCAGTATATTTCCTTCTACTAAGTCTGGAGATATTCCTAAAAGGTTTCCCGTCGGTCACTGACGCCTTTGGACTGACATCTCCTTTGAGCCGCAGGACACGAGGATCACTGTGAGGGGGTGCCAGCTCACTCTGTAGCCCAGAACAAGTCATCTTCTCCAGGTGCTGGCCCGACGTTCTGTTGGGTAGGAGGAGCTCCAGGTTGTTGTAGAGAAGAGGCTCACCTCCTCTCCAGCTCTCAGATAAGAGCCTCAGCAGCTTGTTCATGTCTGTTTCAGACCAGCGCCGACACTGAAGAGTCAGAGACAAAGGATTGAGAAAATGATTTATTGGGGAAAAAACCTTGTTACGTGTATGTAGAGACATGAATACTTGCCTTTAGAAGGTTAAGCAGTTGCTTTCGGGTGACAGGTTGGAGACCTAGCATGGTGGCTGTGCAGCTCGTGTCCCATGGAGGAAGACCGGACTCTAAATGATCTCCATCTTCAGCAGCATACAAGTCTAGTTTGGGAAATATGAGAAAATTCAGCCAAATATGTACTGGTATTGATAATTTGTGGCAGCAAACTCCACGTCTATAAGGAGGCCGGATGTGAATGATGTAGAGTAACTTACACTGTACACGAATAGGCTCCTTACGGCCTCCACTCTGAGCTGCCTGCCCTCCACCACTGAGCGCCCAGAGCTGCAGCTGCAGCAAGCAGCGTCTGACGTCTCCACATGTGTGTCTGAGGAGGCTCCTGACATCGTCCAACTCCAGTGGCACATTCTCAGACAAACACACCAGCTGCAGGTAGCTACACACGCTCACCTCGGGACAGAAGGAGTATGCTTATGAAAAAGTGGGTCATTTTAGCTCCGAAGAGTCTGCACATGTGGGACACTGAGTGGACAGTTATATAATACAAACACAAAGTGTGGAGTCGTGTTTCACGCTGAAGTTGCACAAGACTGTAGAGGATAGAGTTTGACTTACAACTGATGGGGTTTTGAAAAGGATTTCCTCCAAGCTGCAGCTGAATCTCTCTCTGAACAAAGGATCTAATGAGGACATTTAGTTTTCATCACAAGGTCTTCAGGTCAAATTTATTCATAGTTGAACAATGTTTGCTTTTACCATTGGTGGTCAGAATGACTGGTCTTTTAGTCGTTGCCATGAAAGACTTGATGGCTCCGAGGAAACCAACATCGTCGTCAAATATAATATTGACCTGCGGGAGCAGATGAATGAATCAAGCCAGAACAAACATGGTTACATGCAGTGTTATATCCGTTAGTGTCTGGTTGCTTTACCTCTTCAAACAGAATGAGTGATGTGGCCTTCTTTTTGCTCGGTGTCACCGTTTGATCGCCGCCTGGTGATAATTTCTTGCCGTCTTGTTTCTCAAGCGGCGTTGGGCCACCAACATGTAAGTGATCTGCTTTTGCCTTCATCTTGAAGTAGTTGGTCAAAGTGACTGCGGCTGGATTGGATTTTCCTTTGAGACCAGAGCGGCCAACGTTCTTCTTTTTTGAGGTAGAGGTGACATTTTTAGGAGGCACTGGTTTTCCTGCTAAATTTATGAAAATATCTATTAAAATATGTTTTTATAAACAAGACAATAACTGTACAGATCTATACTTAAACCATCCACAAACTTGACACCATGAGATTTTTAACTTTCACAACACACTCATTGTTGCAAGCTATTCTAAGTAAGACATTTTGTTTCAGTATTAAAACTGGAATGAAGACCCTGTCTCCCTCAGCCATCTCTCACCAGGTAAGGACTCAGCTTTAGGAGTGCTGGTGTTGTAGTTGCTGAGATAAGCTGGTTTCAGTGGATCTTTGCCCGACGTCTCCACCAAATACGACTGGGTGGCCTCCTTTAGCTGGGACAGAACATGGCGGCCGCTGCGCTGTGAGGAGCAGTTCACCTCGAACACCTTTGATTGAAAAGTTAAAACCCACATTAAACGAGTATAATACTCAGGTGATTACTACTAGAAAATGGTGAGTGTGATTTGGTCCTAGAGAGAGTCACAAATATCAGTGTTAGCTTAAGGAAATCAATTTTATAAACAGTTCAATTTCAAATGTTCCCTCTGACGTGACTTGGTTTAGAACAAGCACAGTTGTGATTGTTGAATTTTAAGACTGATCTGAAATTCTCAATCTTCTCTGAGGCAAACGAATCAGACAAAAGTCAAATGAGGCGGAAATTCAATGAGCTACTAGAGCATAAATACAAAAGTAGATATAAGGAAGCTGCTCATCTGTGAGTAACATATTTCTGTCAGAACGAAGAATGAAGAAAAAATGCATGTTGTGTTTAATCCCAGGTGAACCAGATATTTGAGATTTATTAAATGTATGCAGCCATCAGGCTTATTGGCCATTTCAATGCATTAACTATTTTCCTATTCAAATTATTTTTTGTCAATTTACGTTTGTGATAAAATTCTTAGATGTGAAGTGCAAGTGTCACAGTTTGTACATCCAACAACAAACTGGTTATCTGGGATAATATAGTCTTTATTGTTCTTAGTGGTGACTGAATAAATAATCTGACTTTTCCCCTAACCGAGATTCAGAGTTCAATGTTTTCTCTTAGCTTGGTGAAAACTTAAAGATATGAATATAGATGCACTTATCATACTCTGGCATCTTATTTTGAAAGATATTGGAACTTTTTATAAATTCGGACCTTGAAGCCGAGCTCCTGAGCGCAGGCATACACTGAGGCAGTCTTCCCCACACCCGGAGGCCCTGTGATCAGCATGGTGTTACACAGTGGATCCTCTCTGTGGTCTTCTGCCACAGTCTCACCTTGGAAGTCTCCACAGTCCCACGAGTCTGCGAAGAACAGTGATTACTTTACTATTCCAAACCCCAAAAACTGTTCCCACAAATGGAAATCCTGTCATCAAAATAAAATACTAGTCATGAAAAATTAGGCTCTTAACAAATATGTGTTTATGGCTCATTAGAAGACAGATACAAAATCGGATCCATCAGTGAAGTAATAAGAACAAAAGTAACGTGGGACAAATACCTGTGCTGTTATCTTCATCTGTCCTTTCCTCCACCTTCCTCCTCTCATCACAGTCAGCTCGTAACTTCCATTTCTTCAACCAACTAAATTCCAGACAAAAAATAATAAGTTGTGTTTACACTGATTTCAAGTGCATTGTGTTTGGAAGCTAATAAACAAAACTCACCTCTGTAATTTATTCACTGAGCCACAGTTGCCGATGACTTCACGTGAATGCTGAGGACTGTACTTGTCTGTCCAGAGAACATCCTCAGAAGTGGCTTCTGGACAAATGGATGATTTTCTGTTAGTAAAAGGCTGAAGCACATTCCTTGGGAATACAGATCCATCCGTGCACCAGAAGGTTTACCTCTGTGGAGAACATCATGGATTGTGGGTGACTGGCCGTCAGATTCTGAGTGATTTACCCATTCAGAGTTCAGCTCAGGGTTGTTCACCGAGACTGTTAGACTCCCACTCCTCTGCTTCAGTCTGTGAGAGAGGCTCAGCTTGCTGTTGCTGGGCTGCTTCCTCACAGCGAGGGCGGTGCTCTCCAGGACGCCCTGTGATTCCAGGGGATCCAAACAAACGCCACCCTCTGCACCACACCTCAGCCGCTTGGACACTCTCTCTGAGCTTTCACCTCCTCGTCTCCTCTTCTGTGGGGAGCTTGGATGCAGGGAGTTGTCTGTTTTGGTTTGGAGTAGAGGGGCATTCCGCTTGAATTGCATGAATGGACACGTAAAACTGTTTATAGGACTAAAAAAAGAGTGTGGTGAGCAATATCCCTGGTGCTCTTTGGTGTGGGGATCCAAATCGTTTAGACAAGTTGAAGGAATTTGAGGGACTCAAGATGATGGTAGGTTAAAAAGACCCGATGAAGTCTTTAATGGCTGTTAATATGATTTAGCTGAACCTCACCTGTGGATCCAAATCCCTGCAGACTGCTTTTCTTCTGCAAAGTGCCGAACACTGTTTGAACTGGAAACGCTGGGTTAGATGTTTGGATTTCTTCCAGGCGGCTGCGCAGAAATGAGGGGGACACATGTCGTCTCCTGGTGGACACAAGATCCTCATCCTCCCCCAAGAGGTGAACTACTGGAGACAACCGATGCTGATGATGATGAAGAGGAGGAGGAGGCGACACTGCCGTCTGCAGCTTCTCTTCAGACTGACACAGGTTATCATCACTGCGCACTTTCCTCTTGCTATGCAGCGGTGTACGTAAGAAAATGGGGGCGATTTTAACGTCTTGCACGGAGCAAGTCTTCCTCTGATCCTGACGCGGTTGGACTTTTCTCTCGGAGACGCCTGCAGCAGCTCCCTCGTCGGAGCAGCTGGACACTAATGCTAATGCTAACGTTATCACCTCTGTACTTCGTACACTCGCTGGCTCTCTGCACTTCTTGGTTCGTTTGTTTCGCATCGTAAAGAAACTCAAAGTCTGTCCGGAGGAGTTTGAATTCTGGCGCTTGGCTGTCATGCATGGTGGACCCGTGACGTCAATTTGTGCGACGCTAACGATAACTACGCTAAGATAACTTTTAAGTTACTTTTACACTGGCCCAACTAACTAACTCTGTATGCTCACCATGTTCCCCATATATAAAAATGCAAACGCTACGAATAAATACAAAACCCAGCGCAACATTTAACGGTTAATTATAAATCAAAATAAAATCCGAAGTGATTTGTAGTAACGTCACAAAGATGCGCCAAGTTTTTGTAATAGCCAAAGATCGTCTATGTCTAGACAGATGCTCTTTCCTCGAGAGTGAACCGATCACTGCTCACAGAAATTAACCACTACTCTAAAACAAACTGAAATTATTTAAGTGATTTTAACAAAAATTACAATTTTGGTTGTAAATATTTAA
Organism: Verasper variegatus; assembly: GCA_026259375.1. Taxonomy (NCBI): domain Eukaryota; kingdom Metazoa; phylum Chordata; class Actinopteri; order Pleuronectiformes; family Pleuronectidae; genus Verasper; species Verasper variegatus. Next base: position 13,269,781 of record CM048044.1, on the reverse strand, counting down.
GTAATTTTCCAGGAAAACTTAAGTCTGCTCATACCAGTATTTCCAATACCAGTATTTGTTGTTTGTCCTCTTCATAACATCACAAATGGGTTTGTAACTATTTGCTAGTTTCCTGTTTTATTATAAGAGTAGTATTTCAGATACCATATGGGACATCATCATCATATAATCTTTTCAGGTTGTGTATGAGACATCAGTGTTGGGGGTTTAATTTTAGTCAAAAACTGATTTCTTTTATTGCTCTTACTCCCGAAAAGGTGAACATCTTTTGACTTATCAAACCAGAGAATAATTTACCTTGAAAGTGACAAGTTATTCTTTACCTCGTAAGCAGCAGTTAACAAAAATAGAATCCACTCAAAAGGTCACTTACTCTCTTGTTCTTGAGGTTCGGACAGTGACTTACTGTCACTAAGGTGATGAGGACAGGGTGATGCCGTCAAAAGCTCCAGAACAAGGGATTTTCAACTTGAGATTGTTTTGTTAAATCTGATATATAATTTATTTTATTAAGTGCTTATGTAAAGCTCTATCCAGAGGTTTTTAGCCCTGAGGGACTTGTATTATTCAGACTGGAATAACAAGGTAGAGGAGGAAACATAACTGAAAGGTTGTAGTGTTGACTCATGTCCAGAAATCAATCACAAATAAGGTCAAATGTATTTTATTTCTTTAAATATAAAAAACCCTTTAGCCAGAGTGTACAGTTCACAATTTTTAAACAGGGTGTTTTGATAACAATGGTGAATATGTCTCCCTTTTCCAGATGATCACAGAAACCCTCTACTAATAGTGGAGGGAGTAAAAAAAAATATTGTTGATTTGGTTGTCCACGAGGGAAGTCTGATGAAATAATGCATGATGATGATGATGATCGCCGGTTTATGTGCACCATACAAGACACAACTGCTGCTTTCTTTTGACAAACTGGTTTTGAAATGAACAAGAGGAAAAGACCAAAAAAAAATACACAGAACTAAAAATGGTGAACATATTCCCCTTTGGCATCAACTGGAACTAACAGACAAGTGATGTGGACCTGAAGACCACTCATCCAATAAACAGCATATTGCTTTGAGAGAAGAAATTGCAATGTGTGAATTATTAAACTCAGAACAGGACACAGCTGAACATTTGATGTTATATCCTGAATACGCGTCTGTCAATCAGCTACGGATTCTGTGAAGTTTAAAAACCTCAATGTGAAAAGAAACTACAGGTGTCGATTTCATCAGAAAACTGTTGACTTTTATACCTTCAGTGCTATGCACGCTCCACCGTAGATGTGGTGATGGTGCTGCTGGTTGTTTCAGTAAGTCTTAGGAAAAAAGAAAGTTTTAGAAAAGTTCATTTCCCTGGCTTTCCTTGAGCTATTATCAACGCAGGCCAAAAAGGCTTCAGTGTTATAAAGTAGGAGTTTAGCCTGGACCCAAAATCTGAATTTATTGTGTTGTCCAGAATCCAAGCTCACAGTATAACACTATTGTCATGGCAACCTACCAGCAAAACCCACATTGCATCTGGGGGTCCTAACACGAGCTTTACAGACTTTATATACCCTAGAAATGAAGCCAAGTTGCCGGTATGTTCTCTTTAACTGTATAACCTTTCAAATTAAAACGTCATTCACAACAGTGAAATCAAATCCACTAACTGTTCTCCACTCATGACAGTGGAAATGCTGCATTCAACATTTGGCGCAGCATGATTTAAAAAAAATAAAGAGAAAAAAATAAAAGACAATTTCAATGTAAGCTTTCTAAATACAAACACCAAGTGCTAAAATAATCAGCTAAAAGGATACGTTTTCAACAAGGTTATTGTGTATGTGTACAAATAATCGAGACAACGTTACCGGTACAGTTTTAACTGTACGCATGATACAGTTGTCTACAACACGGACACACCAAAGGCCGTCTCACACGTCAGAGGATTCTGTTTGTTCTCTCTCATCCAAACACAGAAACCTCAGTGGCTCCTACAAAATGCATATTAAGTAGGTTTAACTTGCACCATCCAGTCCTCACACTCCTGCTTGTGTAGCGGTGGGTGATTCACTTTCATATTGTTCATATTTGGTTCAGTTCAAGTTCCAAAAACTTGGTTACCTTGTATACTGGTCTGCTTTAGGTCAGATCCTCCACTGACCAGTTCGCCCACCTATCTAAGCACCATAGGGTTGGTAATGTTCATTGAAGAAGAAAAGAAATTAAAAAAAACATGACAATCATTGTTCAATCCATCAGCCTGCATCAGTCCGTTAGCGCGCTTTTTGTCCTCTTGCCTTGCTTCCCTCCACTGGAGGTGACAGCTATACCGTTGCAGGCTCCTGCTGATACCAGAGTCAGGTCCGCCTCCTCCTCCACCGTGTCCGGCAGATCTTCCTGGATCTGCCGCAGATGGGCCATGGCACGGTCGATAGTGGCGGTGCTCACCAGGTTGAAGTCATGCATGCTGACTAGATGCAGGAGGAAGTTGCGGCAGAGGTTGCGGCGAATGATGTGAGCACCACGGCTGTCCACAAAGACCATGATGGCCTGGTTCATCTGGTTGTCTGCTATGAAACTGCAGGGAAAGTAAGGGGACAGAAAAGATTAGAAACAACTAGAAGTACAAATTTAGTATATTTGACTTAATTCACTTTAAGTACAGAGTAAGACAAATAATGCATATTTTGAACATTCACTCGTAGTTTTCGTTAACATTAAATACTTTAAATAACAGTTCAACAAATTCTCTTCATCATTTATGTTATCAAGCATAATTGTTCAAAACAAACCATAAATGTACACAATTATTATTTTTGGTGAAATAAAAAACTTTGACTGACTTGGACACCACGTACCCGTGCTTCATGACGTGAAGGTTCCACAGCTTCATCACCTCCTTCTCTCCTTCATTCACATCTGTGAACTCATCCAGTTGCTGTGAAGAAAAAAAAAACAAGAAAAACAACAAAAAACAACATTTATATTAAACATTTACCTGCTTAATACAATATGATCTCAGCCAGTAAAGCAACACAAAACCAAAGAAGCATTTTCTGTTTGTCCCGATGGTGAAACATGTTGGCAGGTTCAGTAAATCAATACTTAAAACAAAAATGTTATGTAAGGGTGTAGGAGAAAGCTGAGGTAGAGTTCAGTGTTGGCAACAGTTTTTGCTTCCAGCTTCTGAAGTTATTTATTTATGAGGAACAGGAGTGACCCAAATGCTTTGACTCTTTTTTTGCCATGGGGATCCGATATCAAAATCAAGACAACAAAGCTTTATTTTTTCCCGCTACTCTTACATTTTTCAATAGGATCTTCAGAACCAGTTGCACACAATAATATTTAGTATTCCATCTGTCTTATTGATCACGACTGATAGTTTAAAATTCAAACCACCATTTCCCTGTTAGACATCACTACTAGTCTCTTTGGTAACTACATCAACAGCTGCTGCATTAATAGAGAGAGATTTCCTGTTTGGCAACTTTCTAGACCTGTAAGGGAAACTGAATTATGCTTTTTCCCCATTTCTATTCAACACTGAAACCAGCCACAATGATTTAAGTAATGGCTTCTCACGGTGGCAGTCTTCTCTCTGAGCCACTCTGGATCTCTCTCATCCTCGCTGTCCACATCCATCTCCTGGGGCCGCAGGGGCATGCAGCTGTCACTGTGGAAGTAGAGGCGGTTGTGTCCGCTGACGTAGGTCCTCTGCTGCTCCAACTCTCCGTCCTCGGTTTCCAGGAACTCTGACAGACTTGGTTTGGTCCTCTTGGGCCTAGAGGAAGGGGAGAAAACAAATCCTACATATTATAAACACACACACACACACACACTTCACTGGAATTCAAAACTTTATATTCACATTTTTTAAATAGATATTACATACAACGGCCCTACACTCCATCAACCTACAATCTTCAGATACAGGTCTGGTCATCATCCCTTGAACCAGCCTGAGAACCTGTGGTGACAGGGCATTTAGTGTGGCAGCCCCTGTGGCCTGTACTACGAAGCGAGCTCAACATATCCCGGATACCTTAATTCATAATCAGGCTCGAGATAACTCAGGGCCACGAGATATGAAGCTTTTCTTTACTAACAAGACCTGTCGAACGGAACTGACTTCTTGGATAAGAGATGAAAAGAGCCTATTCAGGCTCCCCGAACACTTCTTAAAATTTAATTCAGCTGATAAACAATTAATCACCACACAAGACTGAATGAAAAGCCTATTAAAGTTAATTACATTTTCTGACAGGCACTATCTTTGAACATGAACACTGCTGTTGCACAAAAGGAACCATGTTTACCTGCAGACCAGTATGTGAGTGACAGCAGTCCTCTTGACCGGGCCGTTGCGGCTGAAAGCAAAGCCTGGCTGGCTGTGGATGTCCTGAGGGTTGCCAACATATGAGCCGTCATAGCACTCATTGATAGACACGTCTATCCTTGCTCCTTTGGGGTCAGGCTGCAGAGGGAAAAAAGATAAATACAATTTTACAGGATATTAAATTAAGCACAAACATAGAGGGCCTGCTTCTGCTCAACCTGGCACTGGATGTCAATGTTAAATGTGAGATTTCTCAGAGGGAAAGCGATGACATTCTTTGAATTTAAGTGTCTGTTCAGACATAGGAGTAAGAGGTGCTCCCTGGATGCTGTCAGAGGGCGAGGGAGGGAAGGAGATTAATAGAGAATGAGTCGAAACTGACGGCGCATTACAAAATAGGAGGGAAAAGACAACATTTCCAAGACCTAAAACATAACTTGCCCTTTTCTGTTTGACAGATTATTTTAGCTGCATCCCATAAAAAGTTTAAACTCTTCAACCTCTTCTCTTTGCAGTGAGCAACAAAACATGACCACACTGCAGTTCTGCCCTGACACAAGTTCAAAAACCTTTTTTCCCAAGCAAGGGCCTCACTAAGCTCACTTTAAAATAATAAAAAAAAAGGTCTAGTGACAGTGTTTCAATTTGCATCTAAAGTTAGAAAGGAAATTATAGTATTTACTCCCTTCTACTACAGCATTTTTTACAAACTCTTTAAACATTTTGCCATTAATTTGTTTTGACATTCTTGCGTCAATTGCCATTTTCCTTCACCACAATTCTTTTGGGTATATTTACGGAAAAAGATAGTTGACCAAGGAGCTCCACCCAGTGAACACCATTAAACTGTTGATGGTCTATACAGGGAGCAGAGGCAAAGACACTTCTACTTCAATCATCCCGTCATTCACAGAAAACCCTCCACAACCACAACAACCATCCCTGTCCCCAAAACTGTCTTCAACAAAACTCACAATCAACTGGTAAGGCCCCGGTCAAACATTTCATTCCAGTCCTGAATAGAGTCATGTAATACAGAGTAAAGTATAATAGCAAGTCGAGGGCCAATAATAATTATTCTCAACACAGATGTACAACATGCACTTAAAAGAGTCATGAGGAGGACAACATACAGGATTTCCCGAACAAAATATCAAAAGGCACCACTTCACTACAAGATTTAAAAAAAAAAAAAAAAAAAATTGTGAAGTTTCATGTACAAATTTCAAATTCTCTTCAAGCTCTGCTATGAAATCACACACACACACACACACACACACACACACACACACACACACACACACACACACACACACACACACACACACACACACACACACACACACACACACACACACACACACACACACACACACACACACACACACACACACACACACAGTCCCTTACCACGTAGTTGAAGATGAAGCGGGAGTGGGAGAGTTTGAGGTGTTTGAGCAGGCTGTAGAGCTTGCTGCAGTTGAGCGTACACCAGGGACAGTGAAGATCGTCTCTCGCCTCAGTCTGCTGCCGTGTGTTGTTGTTGTACAGGAACTGAGCGAGAACAGTAATTAGTAACTACATTAGTAACTGTGCAATAACCTACAGTCTGTGAATGAATGGGTGATTCTGACAGTGCTACATAGCGTTCAAGTTACTGTCACATTTGGTAACTAAACCCTGACAGGGTCAAAACTGTTCATAATGTAAGCTATGATTAATTTACTATATCAAAGTCCAAATGAACGAAATACAAAAGCAGTTCAAATGTATCTGCGACAGTAACTCCAACATTAAAAAAAACACCACCCCCCTCACCAAAGGCTTGTTGTAAACCAGTGTCCCAGTCCCATCATGTATTCCTCACTATTGTGTGGTTTACCTGATAAAATATACGTAGCTTCTGCCGCGGATCACACTGGACCTGCTCTTTCCTCGTCTGAATGTCTGTGCTGACTGACTCTTTCACTGCTGATGGAAACAGATGAGAGAAGTTAATCAATGAAGATTCACAAAATAACAAATCATTCTTTGGATTTGATGCATTCAACATTTAAGAAATTGTATTGCATTGTTTTCCAACAACATCAAGTACTTTTCCGACGTAGAATCTATCAGATGCTGGCTTCATTTACCCGTTACATTGATGAGGTTTTTTTGCATTAAAACAGAGTGTAGGTCATGTACAGGATATGTAAATGTTCCACAAAAGCTATGTTCACAAATAACAGAAAATTTGAAATAGGGCTGCAATGATTGCGCATTATTTGGCAAATGGAACAAAGAAATGCAGACTGATGTGGATTTTTGGGGGCCGTTGCCATTACTGGAATTAGGAAGTATTAGATATCCTATACCAACATATCAGCCATATGTTCAAACTCAAAACAACTTTATTTGTCCTAGGAGGGCCATTCTAAAAAAGGTGTTACAAACATGTTATCAAACCTTTAAGGAAAATTAAGTATACCTGTGTATTGGTCAGTCTCTTTAAAAGGGAGCATGAAAACCTTATTTCCTTCCCACCACAATAACACTAGTGCTGATGTGCTATTTTTTGCTGCAATATAATGATAACACATGTAACAGGAAAAGTGTTTACAGCTGTTGCCTAAGTTACAGCTGTTTACATGTTGCCTCAGTGATGAATTTTAAATCTTGTTTTGCTGTTAAATAGTTAAAAGGGTTCATTATAAAGGACCATCATGCATCATGAAAGCTGAAGAAAAGCTTGACTCTCACATTTATTAGACATATAGAATTTCCCTGGCCATTTCATACAGCCTGGATAGAGTTAAAAAAATAAGGTGTTATGGTGGCAACATGCTGTATGCAGCCTTTTGCTGGAAATTCATAAATAGTAATCAAAAAAGTCTACAAAAGAGAGGAATAGTCTTTTTTTCCAACATGGCATTTACAAGTGAAGTTGCCAGCACATTTATGAAGTGAAGCACATGTCTGAGGGGAACTCAGATATGACTCAGAGTACATTTTCATATTCAGTCACAAATAGACTGTCCCACACAAATATCAGAGTGGGCAAAAAACCACGAGTCATTCAGTTTACCTCAAATCTGGCATTACCTACATCTTTTCTTTCTTTTGTTTTGTGTTCACTTTAAACTGTTTTAAAGTAAATTTAATAAAGCAAGTGGAATGGTAAACTTTGTATGCCGCCGCCCCCCCCCATTAACCATCATCTGAATCATGTTTTCTGCCTCCTTTTCATAAATTCAAATAACTGCAGATTTCTCAAAAAGGGTTTCTCAGAATATTCTATGGTGTTTATGATTCTTTACTTACTCATGAGTGCAGCTCGGTGATTGCTGGTCCTGGTCTCCATGGGGGTGGAGCTGTCCGAGTTGCGGGTAGCGAGGGGTTTTGCGACAGGGGCAGTGGACTTTCCACTGGCATCCCCTGTCCAACGCAGTGTGAACTGCAATGTGGGTCCCTGAGAAAATGTCTCAAATGGTGGCAGTCTCTGTGGGACAGTAATACAGTGGAACGGTCAGTGAAAAGAGGTTAAGGAAAATCAGGACATAACAACTGAGGACACATATTCCTCGCAGACACGCGTCTAACCTTGCCATCAAGAATGGTTTCCCATGTGGCCTGCTTTTTGCTCACAGGGCTGTCCTCCATCCCCTGCATCGACACCTCATACTCCCCATCCAGCAACTGCAATCTCCTGCGGAGGACAAACCACAGTCCATAGATCAGAGATATAGTCAAAAGGAACAGCAAAAAAAAACAACAACCTAAATTTAAATCACAAAACCTTACCTATTCTTATCAAAGACAGTCATCTGTGCAACATATGTCTCTGTGGTCTCTCCATCTTCTCTATGAGATGAAGTTCTTTTCTTTCTACTAGGAGTATCCGTTACCTCTGTACACAGAAGACAAGAATATTAAGTCTAGTAAAAACACAGTAAGAAAATGCATTATTCTACCAGCCACCATTTCAGAGACAGCTATCATATTCTTTTAGATGATGCGCCCAGAGAAAGACCAGCAACCAGCAGCGTTTAGGTGCCAAGTTCTGCTCCCTAATTGTCTCTCTCGGTGCATCCCATATGCTACCACCAGTTCAAAGGCTACTTTGTCAAAATAACACTGAAGACTTTGATATGGACTTCATACCAATGTTTTCGTTGGCTTCTCCATTGACCAGACCATTAGTCTCCCTCCTCCCTGTGCGCGACACCCTGAACAGGAGTGAATAGGACTTCACCATGTGGCTGTTGCTGGGCTCAAACTCGTTGCTGGAAACCAGCAAGGACGGGTAGGAGCCAGGCTTGGTTTGGTTACTGTCAGGATTCAAAGGCACCTGCTTTTTACCTGTAGGCACTTGTTTTATTGGACAGCTGACATCCTGAAAGGAAAACAAGCATAACCAGAAGTAAGTAACAGACGATTAAATTGAGTTCTACTAGAATTATTTTACTATACCTTGCGTTTTTTATGGCAGACTTTGACAAGTAGCACCTCTAAGGACACAGAATTCTGTTCATTTTCTGAAACCTGCGATGGCTTTTCTGTGTTGGAAAGAAGAGGTTGGCATCAATCATTTTGTCAACATTGCTGCTGAGGAAAGAAAGGCCTGTCTCTACACTAATGTTTAGCATGCAATTGATTACTCTCAATAACAAGGAATGCCAGAATGACTATCGTCAATATAATGTCAGCTGGTTTTCTATGCATTCATTTCTCTTTCAAAATTCTACTCAACACAAGCACCTAATGAGGAGTGAACTCTGCTTACCATCCTTATGGAAGAACCCAGTGAAGGTTAACTGTAAATGTGAAGACAAGCTAAAAGAGCCAAAAGGAAAGTGCACAGGTGAAATTGGGCTTTATTAAGAAAATATAAATCAATGGTTGAATAAAAAAAATCTGAACTGCCCTTATACTCCAAACATTGAAGTTTACTACTAAGCATGCATTTAAGAGAAATAAATAGTTTCATAATTTCTCTGGTATTTTAATTGTAAAAGCTATCCAGTAATAAAATGGCATAACATCTACTTTTGCAGATCTGTTACCTGGGAGAATCCTGCTCTCCCTTCATCTTCTCCACTATCTGCAACATATCATCCACTTTGAATGTTTTCCTGGATGGAAGGATTAGAAGATAAATGCATGCAGGTTCCAAATGAGTCAATAATTCAAAACTTGGTTGGTGGAACCTAAATGGAACACAATGATTCCTATCCATATAGGTCAGCTAAAAACATACCTCTTGGCATTTGTTCGACCGTTTCTGTGAGACATGAAGGTGAGCGTCCTGTGCAAAAATATGGGCTAAAAGGGGTGGAGAAAGAGAAACAATTTAATAAATACTTTAAAGTTAGCAGGTTTGTTGCTAATTTGACATAGAGAATAGATATTTGAATATATGACTTACTGCAATCAAGTTCCTTGTGCGGAGAAATCTGTATATCTGTGTGGGTTCTGAAAATAGAAAAACTGTGTTATGACATTAAATTTAAAAACACAAAAATAACTGTCCATCCAAATTTCTCAGGTAATAAAGAGACAATGAGCAATATACAGGGATAACATACGATACTGTACATTAACATGTGAATACTATCACAGGAAATAAATAACACTATCAAAATAATCACAACTCCATTACTTCATCTGAGAAAGGAAGCCAAATGATTAAAAGCACATGACAACACAAGGCGTGTTAACAGGTGGCAAAACAAACACCAAATCTGACAATCTAAGCAGTTCATTTACAGCACTTGTCTCTTTGTTGGGTCCTTTAGTCTGATCATGTCTATATAAATACAGTAACCGTGATGGACCTTTCGTCATAACAGAAACTGGAGAGCCAGTTAAACTGTGGAGGCCTGTCTACCAAAACCAGATACTGAAAACTAAATAAGTGACCGTAAAGTTCAGTGTGTGTCTAAATGCTCAGTGACAGCCCAGCGAAGCTCGTCTCACGTTACCAAAACAGAAAAGTTACGTTACAAAGTATTGGGGTGAACTCTCACTTTCAAAGGCCTGTAGGAAGAGCTCACGGTCGGCCTGTATCTGCTCCATCTTCGGCTTCTTCACAGAATTCATCATCGCTGATGAGGCAGGGTACACGGCGCCGTTAGCTTTGCAACTCGCCCCACTCATAATATGACCTGAGCTCTGCATGTGAGACAACACACGATCACACACAGTGAATACAACACAACACAACAAGTTAGCTTAGCAAACACTCGCGTTAGCTGTCGAGCTAGCTCGCTCAGCTAAAAGCACAATGCTAACATGCTAGCTACCCTGGTATTTCAGCTTAGTATCCATTTGTTAAATTTAACAAATGATTATAAAACTTTTTAAAAATGACATGTAGTAAATATGGGACACAAATAAAGGAAACGCACCCTGGCTGATGGCATTAATTTGTTAGCCTCGCTGCCTCCAGCACAAGCCTGGCAGACTCAACAGCACAAACCCATGAAGATGAAGAAGGAGGCGACGAGACGCTGCTCAGTTAGCTAGCACAGCTAGCATGGTTTACCCGAAAACAAACCTCGGTGCGCCCGAGGCCCCCACGCATGAAGCTGTCCCAGACACCGCCTGATGTCAGCGGGGCTTAGAGTCTTTTTGGATCAATTTGTGGATTCTTTATCTGTAATTTATTGTCGAGGTGGTTTCCTTCAATTTGTACTGAACAACAGAGCTGTAGTCCGCTGTCGACCAATGCGAGACGCGCTTAGAGAATGCAGTGCTGTGATTGGCCCCTCAGCTCCGGAGATGACACACAACCCGCTCTTGCGTTCTGCGATTTTGCGGGAAATCGAGTTTATCAGTGTTCACATCGAGAGGAGTCTGCAGATAAAACTGTTTTTCACAGCCACACTCGTGCTGTGAACACAATCCATGTGACCCTCATCTTCATCAGATAGACTCTGGTGAAGATGGACCTTTACATGTATGTGATCACTAATAAATATAGCTGCAACACACAGTGAAGAGCTGAGAAGTATGTGTTATTCACTCTCCGTGACCCAGTGATTTACAGAAAGCATTAAGCGATTGTGTTATCTTTCGACTTTATATATTCATATAATATTTTTAAAAAATTTAATTAAATTTGTATCTAACTTTGATGTTGTTGCATCCTCTTGTGAAGCACTTTGTGACTTTGTTAAGAAAGAATGCTGTACAAATAAATCAATAATTCTTTATATCATATTTATACTTCATTCACTATTTTCAGCTGAAGCATATAATTTAAACGTATTGTTTGTTACTTTACCTCACTTTTTAATTTATTATTCTTAATCTATTTGAGCAACTTTACATAGTTTGTAGTTTTATAATTAGTAGTGTATCATAGTTTATGATCTACTTATGCAAAATAATTATCTGGAAAGTAACTACGGTTGTATAAATGTAGTGGAGTAGAAATATGAAGAAGAGTAAAGTGGAAATACTCATTGTTCATTCTCGAATCTACTGAAATGCTGTACTTTCAACCTCTGACATGAACATACTGCAGTGTACATCTGTATTCGACCTGCTAATAAACTTTATAAAAATGTTGTTTTTAACTCAAGATGAAATCAATTTGTCCTTATAAATTCTTCAAATATATTTCCCATAACTGGGAATTGAGTTCAACTAGGAAACTAAATAACTATATAACAGTTACCAAACCAATCATATTTTCACTAAATATAATCATGTATTATCCCAATGCAGGGGCATTTTCAGTGTTACCAGAGCAAAGGGGCATAGTAGCAATAAAGATACTGTTAGAAAATTAATAAAGTTATAAATAAGAAAAAAGGCACGAACACAAGAAATATAATAGATATTAATACTATATACAGAATATATTTACAGTGTAGACAGCCAACATGTTTTTCTAACAGGGTTTTACAAACAGAGCAGGAACATGAACTTCAAGGAGACTTTAATTAGTTGTATAGTTGGGGAGACATTCATAGTCATATAACAATCGCTTAACATATATTTAATCCTTACACTAAAACCAAACCTTAATTCTCACTGTCATCTAAACCTAAATTCAATCCTTACACTAAAACCTAATCTCAACCCTAAACAAACATTTAAAAACATGAGAACCAGCCAAAATATCTTTAAAACGACAGTTTGATCCAAAATGTGTCCGCACAACCAGAGTAAGGCGCGCGCTCGGCTCGTGTTTCCCGACGGTAACCATTAGCAGACGGAACCGGAAATGCATCAGATAACAACTTCCACCCATGTGTGGAGCCGAGGAGCAGCCTGGTCGCCTCAGCTCTTCTGTCCCAGAGTAAAGTCGGAGTTCCCGACATTAACATCGTGAAGTAGCGTGTCAAAGCTGAAACCGTGACAAGATGGCGGAGGTGGTTCAGCAGCGGATCGAGGAGCGGATCCCGGAGCTGGAGCAGCTGGAGAGAGTGGGACTCTTCACCCAGAAGGAAGTCAGGTAACACACCATCCACCGGGGGTTTCACACACAGTCCACTAACACAACACTAACACAACACTGACACACATCTTACAAACACATCCAGCAAACACATCCACCTCCAGCAAGACAGCTTCACATTGATGGATACATGTTTTAAGTATGAATGTGTGTCATACGGAAGGTCTGTCACGTTATATAGTTCCATATCTAAATTAAGGATCAGAATACAATATGATCACTATACAGCGGATATAATTGCCATTAATAAACAATATATATAAATCAAAAAGTTAAAAACAAATGTGTTAAATACCTTCAAAGTAAATATCCACAACTATAAATTTCATCTGACACTAATATAAAATAACTTGTAGACTTTATGGAGTCAGTATTTCAGTAATTCAGGGTGAGTTTCTGACTCAAGTCTAAAATCACAGCTCTCCATCTTTGTCTGTATTTGTAGATATTTAAAAATCCAATTTGAGTGTCAACAGCATGTTTTCCACATTAGGGTTTAACGGCCCTTAATAAAAGAAAAGGCCAAAATAAAACTCTGTATTTAACATACTCTATAGAGCTAATGGCCAAATTAGTGTTTTTATTACTTGGAACAATATTCTTATTCTGATTTGTAGTTCAGTATCTCCAGTGTGTTTCTTTCACCTAAGATCTGGTCCCATGACGTATGTGATTCAAAGTTGGGCACCATCTTTCTGTTTACTTTACTAGATCCATAATCAAGAGAGTGACGGCCCTGGAATACAAGCTCCACAGGTTGATCATAAAGAAAGAAGACTTCATCGCTTACATTCAGGTACAGCGTTGTTATCGTGCAAGTTGTTCATCCAGGATTTGAATCAGAATTATTGAGTTGGTAAAAGATTTATTTACACATCTTGTTTTATTACAGTATGAAATCAACATTTTGGAGCTGGTGAAGAAGAGAAGAAAGGTAAGTGACCAATGGAAATTGGATCATTGTATCACTTTAGCTCCACTTCATAGTCACTGTGGATTAGATTCAAGTAAAGTACAGTATTAATATTTACTATATTCTAGTAAACTTCACTTGTGTTATTACGTGCACATAACAGCACAGCAGGCACTGGCAGCCTTTTCATTGCTGCTTTCATTTAACTTAACCTTTCATTTGCAGCACATCCGTTACCAGTTCAAAAGAGAAGAGATTGAGTTCCCCATCATCCACAGGATAAACAGCATCTTCAGAAGAGCAACAAATAAGTGGAAGGTACCGTACACACGTTAATTACAAAGTTACAGTTAGTCACCATGTTGCTCTGCTTGTTGATGGAGAATAAAGTTAGGACAATAAAATAACTCCATCTAAATCTAACTGCTTTGGCTTTTCGGTTTTGGTCAGACCTATTTTCTCTAAACCCAGGTCATAGTTTTGAAATGCATTTGAGGATCATTATTTACTTTGCACTTTTTACAACTATTTCATGCTGCACTGAAATAAAAAAAAAAAATGTATACCTGTGTTTTACCTTCTCAAAGGAAAACAAACAGATTCAATGAAATTTGACTTTGTGTAAAGTTCAATATTTGCTCTAACCGAGATAATAAATGAAGGTATTATCCAAGTGAGGTGTAACGTGTTTTGTTTCCCACAGGATGATGTGCAGCTTTGGTTCTCACATGTTGCTTTCTGCAAGAAATGGGTTAGTACTTCATCATTTACTGATTCTCCTCAAACGCTGTGTCCTCTCATTCTAATCTCGATCTCTTCCTGGTCTCGCCCATCAGGCCACTAAAAGCCAGATCAGCAAAGTGTTCTCGTCCATGCTCGCCATCCACTCGGACAAACCAGGTACAGAAGAACTGTTTTAACTCACATTTATGGCTCCACTGCTGGTTATTGTTTTTAAATGTAGTGTATTGTCATCTTTGGGGATTCATGAAAAATACTCTGGCAAAATAAGATTGGATAAAAGTGTCTCCTACAAATATACCTAAGTAGTGTTCTTTTTGACTCCTTAGCTCTGTGGATCATGGCCGCCAAGACTGAGTTGGAGGATAGAAATTCTTCCGAGAGCGCCAGACACCTGTTTCTGAGGGCCCTGCGCTTCCACCCAAACAACAAGAAGGTTTACAAGGAGGTAGAAGAAGCAAATCTGACATGATTTACATTGAAAGTGATTCAGTCTCTTGTAGTGTAAATGAGAAAACCTGTAGTAAAAAATGTGTTTTTAAATGTTCTCCTGCAACTCTTTGCTAGTACTTCCGCATGGAGCTGCTGCACTGTGAGAAACTGAGGAGGCAGAAGAAAGAGCTGGAGCTGGCTGAGATGGACCTGGTGAGTGCATCATGACCTGAATACAAACCGTGTGAAATTCAACAAACGTGTATACTCAGAAGCTTTCACACTATTATCTATTACTATTCAGTGCCTGAGTATCTGCTCTGTCACCCCCTTCAGGGTGAATATGAGTTTTCTCCAGAAATCCTGAGCGGTAAACTGGCTGAGGTCGTGTACAGAGATGCTACAGGGAAAATCAAAGGTGGGTTTTTTAAAAATTGGCTTGTGCTTCTTTGCAAAAATATAAATGCTCAGTTTTAGTGCTGAAAAAAATGAACATTTATTCTCAAATACACTAATTTACTGGAGAAGTTCAGTGGAGGGGAGGGTGAATGAACTTGTGATTGAACTTGGCCAATTGTGCTCCACTGCTTCCAATTGTAAGTTAATTCTAAGCTAACTGGCTCCTGGAGCTTGAGATTTAAGCATTTAATACAGACACCAGAGTGCCATTGATCTTCTCATTTTCCCCAAAATGTCAAACTAGTCCTTATACAACATCTTTTCCTGGATCTGGTCATGTTATCTTTGTGTTGCTGATGATTTCCTCCCACAGAGGCAGAGTTTGTCATCTCACTTCTGACCATCGCAGCCATCTTTGACTTCACCAAAGAGCTTCAGGACTCCATCCTGCAAGAGTAAGTTTTCTTCACTTACAAAATAGCTGTCCCACACACACACACACACACACTCTGCACTCTTGAACGCCAACATATCTTCAGCACCAAGGATGAACCCACCCTCTCCCTTCCCCTTGTTTCCAGCTTACAGACAAACTACACAGAGGATAGCCTGACGTGGGATTTCATGGCCAAGAGGGAGCTGGATGCTCCCGGGGCAGGGGAGGAGCTGACGTCTGCCAAAGGCCGAGCGTCAGATATCAACCGCAGAGAGGAGCGGTGCTGCCAGGTCTATGAGGAGGGCGTCAAGAGCCTTGTCACTGGTAGGAACAACACTCGTACGAACATACACAGAGAACAAATGCAAATGGTTATTTTCCAAAAGGACTAGAAACTTTGGCATTTTGCTACAGGGACCTGTGGTTTCTTAGTATGAAAATTACCCATAAGCAGGAAAAAGTCTTGATTACAGTTACAATGAGAAGAGGATGACTTTTTATGGAAGTATCCAAATCCCTGCGCTCAATTTGACTAAACTCCCTGCCTCAGTTTTTTGTTGCTATTGTTTCCTTTGTGTAAAATGCTCTAAAACATCTGATTTGGGACTTTCTGATGCCTCTAGGTGCCCTCTATGAAATCACTGCTGATGTATTCACTGACACCAGGTTGTGTCAGTCTAACAGACGACTGCTGTGCTTTGTGCTCTAGAGCCCATGTGGACTTGCTACGCGACCTTCTGCTTGGAAAGGCAGAAACGAAAGACCAACGTCCAAGAGCTGAAGGAAAAGGTGAGTCTTTTTTTATTTAGCTCTGAACAATATTTGCATTCTTTTACAATATACTACATCATTTACTTTCATAGCAGGTAAATGAATCTGCTTCATTCTCACGATGTCAGTACGACTGCTCCTGAAGTTATAAAGTGCACATGTACAGCAGAAAAGTGTCAGTGTTTCTGGAGTCTGATGATCTAAAGGGTAAATACTGATATTTGTTCATGTTTGTTTCACAGAGGCAGGAGAGGGTGCTGGGAGTTCTGCAGCGTGCCCACGACTCCTCACTGCTGAAGGAGGCTTATTATAAGAACTGGGTAAGATAACGTCTTCATTTAACTAGAATCTTCGGGGCCTTTAGCTCTGCAGGGTTTATTCTTTCCTCCATTTGAAGACTACTTGTCACAGTAGTCAGTTTGTTTGCAGTTCATAAGGCAACGTAACTTTACTACACTTAAACAAAGGGTGTGATTAGTAAGAGAACAGTGATGATCTCAAGCTAGAGTTACTAGACCCAAGCATAGTTAAAAGCACAGACAAGTGGGACTCTTGGCCAGGACAAGGACCTTTTAATGCACACCTCCTAATTTATTTTTAATTAAGACAAGAAGTCCATGAAATAATTTTACACAGACCTCCTTTTGACCTCTTGCTGCCAAATTATAATTTGAGGACGCTAACACCACTGACACTGTTAAGTAAAAAACTGAATTTTGACTATCAATGATATAACTTACTGTGACTGAATTCTGACTTTTACTTTTTAAATTCAATGTGAAGCAAAAATATTCAGATATAGTATTCATTTTTAAAAGTATTAAATCATCTATTTATTTACCTGACGGAAATAATAAGAAAGTAAGTTTTATACATGATTGTAATCTTTCTTCATTTAGCCTTTTCTTGATGGATAAGGATGTCCAAAGGTTGTAACTCATTTTTCCCCATGTGTCCAGCTGCAGATCCTGTTCTCATCTGGAGATGCTGAGGGAGCAGCCAGTGTTGCCATGGCAGCTACGGAGCGCTACAGCCAGTCGGTGTCAACATGGCGCCTAAGTCTGCAGATGCTCATACAGCTTGGGAGCGGAGACATGGCGAGGCTATTCCAGGATGCTCTCACACGCGTAAATCCCAAGGTACTCAGTTCACACACACAGGCACATGCACTCACTTTGATTTCACATCATTTGTTCTAAATCGCATCATGTGTGATTAGTTTCTTTGCTTATGTGTATATTGTATAACATATACACATCAGTTATGCTCTTATTATGCTCCAGAATAATCCTTGGAGAATACAAACACACACACACACACACACACACACACACACACACACACACACACACACACACACACACACACACACACACACACACACACACACACACACACACACACACACACACACACACACACACACACACACACACACACACACACACACACACACACACACACAGAGAGAACTGTAAAGTGGGCCATCTTCTTGGCCCAATTTGTCTTTATTCAGGCACTTAAGCAGCCTTGAGCTAACATAACCCAGAGATTCCTTATTTGTATATTTAAGTGTTCTTTCACAATTTAAAAAAGTACTGGAGGGTCATCAATAAAGCAAATTCACGAATGTAACCTTTCCCTCTGTCAGTGTTGGACAGCACATGACCGAAGTGTTATACTGTGTGATTGTGAATACAAATGGCTCCATGTACCTCTACAGCAGTGAGCAGAGTAGCTGGTTAGAGCTGGTCGTGGTGGGGGTTTCATAAGACTGAGAAGTAGCTGTGTGAGGAGGATTACGACTTGTTGCTCATTACACAAGACTTTTCTCTCAAGATCAACACTCTCTCTTCAAGTGTTGGGAAACAGTATAAACCTCAAGGAGTTAATTTGTGTGTCGGACAATAAAATGTTACCATGTTGCACGATAATTACAGATAATTTAACGAAGAAAGTTCTAATTCATCTTAAGAGTTTATATTCATGCACTTTCTAAAAACAAAGACTCTATAAGGTAATGGACAATGCATTGACGACACAAATCTCCAGAGAGTACAGGTGCACTCCAGCTGAGCAAGATAGTGTTTAGAAATCCGCTAATAGCTCTATCTTCTCTTTCCTGCTCTGACAGGAGAGTTTACCACTGTGGCAGCTGTTGGTGCAGTGGAGCACAGCCAACCAGAGTCCTGAGGAAACCGAGGCCGTCTTTAAGGTAGCCCACCCAAGTCCTTCCCTGTCAGTTTGACACCGACTCTCAGAACTCTCTCATTACAAGTCATATGTTTTGACAGCATCTTCAGTGTAATGTATTTGTAATCACTGACTGATTGGAAGAAGTAAACATCCTTTATGACCCCACTCACACCTGGTATTAACATCGGTCCTGAGTGATCAGACCTCTCAGGATGGATGTTAATGCCACACCTGACCCGGGGCTAGCTGCTCAATGTTCAGGCTTCCAAACTGAGAGTGTTTTGTTTTCTTGACTTTTCCCAGAGAGGTCTTGTGTCTGCCGTGGCAGCTGTTGCCATGGAAATGAAGGAGTCCTACCTTAATTGGTCCTTCTCCACCGGAGGCTACAAGAAAGCGAGGAAGACCTTTACAAGGTAAACACAAACCACATCTGCTGCTCTTGCTGCCGTTAATTTAAATGATATCTAACACAAAAGAAACACGCATTTTAAAAACCTTTTTCTTCTTCTGTAGCTTACAGGAAAACCGTCCCTTGTCCAAGACTTTTTTCACCAGGATGATTGAGATTGAGAAGGAACAAGTACGTACATCAAACAGTCACATGTGAAAACTTGTTAATTACACTTCATTCTAAAAACTTTGGGTTTTAGAAATTGAACAGATTCACAATGGCGAGTAAGAACTCTTCACAATATTCGTTATTTTACTCTCTTATCTGCCACTGACTAAAGGTTTCTATTGATTACGAGGACACACTGACTGAATGATTAGGATTGATGAGCCAATAATGTTGTTTGTTCTTGTAGGAGAATCCAAAAATGAACAGCCTGAGGGACTGCTACGAGAGGGCCCTGCAGGAGTTCGGCACAACAGACGACGGTGAGCAAGTTTCAATGTCTTAAGGAACACGAGACAAGAGGAAAAGTAGTGTTAGTCAAAACAAATTTATTCACAATATCTTGTTATTCAAGTATGAAGGACAAACTTTCCATTTATAACAAAACTGCACCCCCAAAAATAAAATTTCTGATGATTTCGAGATATAATAAATATGTCAATGACAAATACTCAAGTTGTTCTTTAACAGAGACAAACTTTTAGTCTGGTATGTAGGCCAAGGAAAGTTGGAATATGGCAAGTTGAAGAGGCTTTTGTTAATCATTAATATTGAATCAGAGCGTCCGTGTGCATTGGCAGCTCAAATCTTTTTCTGTTTTCTTCATTCAAGACCTGTGGCTGCAGTACATCCAGGTGGAGCTGGGACCCGGCGGGCAGCCAGAGAACTGTGGCAAGATCCACTGGAGAGCCATGAAGTTCCTGGAGGGCGAAAGTGTGGAGAGATTCACTTCCAAACACACTCTCCTGCAGACTGGACACTTGTAACCACATATGTTAAGGTCCATTTATTCCAGATTAAGGCCTTCGAGTTCAGATTCCAACTACTCATGTGTAGAAGTTTGTCAGCTGAAGAAGCAGCACCTATTTTCAGACAGGGGTTGCTCTTCTTTTCTTCTCTGTGGACGACTGGTGTCATGTCTGCTTATGATTTCCAACCCAGTGGCGCAGTTTCTGAAGTTTGCAGTCGATTCTTCTTCAGTGGTTTTAGCAGATTGTTTGAAGAAATCAAGTTCAGAGATGTGATAGAAAAGCTTCTCGTGGTCACAACTTCAATCAGAAGTGTTATACACTTTAGCTTTTCATTTTTGTACACAACACTGCGTTGGACTGATGTTGGAAACTTGCACTGTTGTAAGAGAGGTGCAGTTTAATTGCATTGAATTCCACATTTATTTGACATTTTGAGAAGACTGTTAAAATGAAAATAAAACAGTTTCATCCTTGCACGTTCTCTTGTTGTGTTCCTTCTGGGACAGTAACACATTTACACAAAAATACACACACTGATTTCTCTAAAGTCAGGACTCTTAATGGTTGCAGATTCCAATGACTCATCACTCAGCAGGTTAGAGAAGCTGATTAAAGTTAAAATTACAAAAACATCGCTTGATCCAGTGTTTGCAGTCGATACCCATTATCTTATTTAAACATGTTGATACATGGTACAAAGTTTGCCTTTATAAAATATTAAGCAGCAGTAGTACTACAGGGTAATTGCACATGTATGAAAGCTGAAAAACTGCTTGTGAACATTTAAATATATTTACAGTTTTTAAGGACACTTCATATTTAATTTGATACTGCACTCGCACCAACAGCAATGGGGATTAACAGAAATTGACTCTATATTTTAATCCTAATGTTGCACTGAAAATGAAGATGATGCACAAGTAAACCAATCATATTGTATCATAAGGGATTATATGAGGTGTCTTATCAAACACTCCCAAGACAAGACCAAATATACTTATAGTAACAGACCAGGCACTTTCCAGACACTAGTTTCAATGGAATTATCGTCTCCTGTATTTTTTAAACTTAGGCTTCAAGAGAAATTATTGCAAACATCAAAACAAAAAGAAAGAAAAGAAGCCTTTAGTAAATTAGCGAATTAAGTCAATGGAACTGTGGACGCACGCATGCACACACACACACAGTCAGCTGAAGGTTTTTGTGAAGAAATGTTTTTTAATATTGTTCAGACACACTGTTTTGATAGTTTGAGTAGGGGTAACTAATAATGTTGGTATATTTACTGGTTTACTGTTATTTTTAGCTACTTCAACTATTCAAAACGTTGCAGTTATGTGTCATGTTTTTTTTCTCCCTATTCTTTAAACTACTGACATTTTGGAGTGAAATGTCTGTCATAGATGTAGAGATGCTTATTTAAATCTGGAGTGGTTTCTTATTTTCTCTGTTACTGCTGGCACTAGGTATGTTTTTACATATTTACACATTTAAGTGCTT
Source organism: Verasper variegatus (assembly GCA_026259375.1). Classification (NCBI taxonomy): domain Eukaryota; kingdom Metazoa; phylum Chordata; class Actinopteri; order Pleuronectiformes; family Pleuronectidae; genus Verasper; species Verasper variegatus. The sequence continues at coordinate 13,248,250 of CM048044.1, read as the reverse complement.
TAATAATTTTAATTGAATCCAGTCTGTAAAACCTGCACTGAACTGCTGAGTCACAATGTCCTGTGATGATGATGTAAATGGTTATTTTATGGTAAAAAAAGGTTCTAAATTAATCCTCAGGGGGGAACAATGAATATTTTTTTGTGCCTAAGCCATTCAAATGAGGTATTAATTTAAAATTTAAAATGAAACTGTAAAGATCCTGAATACTGGAGCATAACATCTGTCATTGTTACGACAAAAACACATTTTAGACTGGCCTTTAAAAAGTAGCTGGACCCTGAAGCCCTACATGCTCACCTCCTCCACAAGCTGCTACACAGACAACATCAACATCAGTGTTTTCCCCAAAACAGATTGCAGATGTGGCACTGCAATGAGGTTTTACAAAAAGTAGCTTTTTAAAAGAACTTTAACTTAATGTTATGTGTCTGCTTCCTTGAAAACTGCACGTACCTTCCAGTTCTTATGAGCGAGTTCTAAGTACCCAAAGTGTAAATTTCCCCTTTATCTGTCTGATCAGTGTTTGTTTTACCACATTCAATGTCAATGTCTGATTCTGGTCATTCCACCTCTCACACGTCAGCCCCAGCACGCCCCTTCACACCTCCTCAGAGCTTCTTTAAGAGGATGTAAGTGAAGAGTGTCAGCACGCCGGCAGACAGCAGCCCGATCACACACTGGTGGATGGTGATGACGTTTTCCAGGGCGTGGATGCGCTCCTCCATGGCGTTGGTGTGGATGTAGTCATAGATGGAGGCCCCGATGCTCCACACCGCCCACACAGCATCCACCACCGCTTTCATGGTAGGAGAGACCATTGAGAGGGCCGCCTGCAGCCGGGCGCAGGACGAACCCGCTGCTGAGAGAAGAGGGTGACACACAGAGCAGTGAGGAGGGAGAGTCATGTGTGGGCAATGTGACGGCCTCTAAAACATCAACCACAGATAAGTGTGTACGAACAAGAACCACGATTGTTTTCTTGGCGTCCTGCATATGGACATCAAACCAGAAAACGTTATGTTAGTTAACATGCAAGTCCAGCCGCTCAGCGTGAAGCTAATTGACTTTGGTTGCGCTCTGATGGAGTCCCAGGTCGAGCTGGGGATGGATCTCCAGCCGTATGGGTTTAGGTGAGTTCATCCTGCACAGTCTCTGGTTAGACACATTATTTTCTCTGCCCTGAAAATGTTCCAACAGATGTTTCATCTTTGGCTCATGTCTTTCCTTCACCGAGGCCATCGATGTGTGGGGGGGTCGGGTGCACACTGGCGCTCCTGTACCTGGCTCAAAACCTGTTCCCAGTAGACTGCTATCATCTAACCAAATGGATTTTAATTTATTTTTCATATTCATAGAGAATGTAAGCTGATGTGATTCTCATAATGTGTATTCTGTCTGCAGATGAAGAGCATGGTTGCATTGCTGGGCCAGCTGCCGGACCACCTGCTCCGTGCTGGCAGGTGCACCAAGTTCTTCTTCATTGAAGAGAAGGCCGAAGGTGGCTCATCATGGAGACTGATGGTAGAGTAACCACTTTCTTCTTTGTTTGAGTATTTTTTAATTATACTGCCCTCATCTCATCTTTTTTTCCTTTTGTTCCTTCAGACTGCAGAAGAATGTACTGTTGCAAATAAGATGAGACCAAAGAAATCCAACAGCTTTATCAAGCTGCCGAGCTCTTTGAACGGCCTGATCCATGCGAGTACTCTCTGATGTGTTGTACAAGTAAAGACTGGATCTGTACCAGTTACTTATCTGTCATTTGGATCATCTGACCCGAAACCTCTTTTCAAATCCAGATCCATCCAAAATTGGGGGCCGCTGAAATTGAAGACCGCCTGGCCTTTGTGTCCCTCTTAGAAGGTTTGCTGCATCTTGACGGGGATGAGAGGATCTCTCCTCGTCAAGCTCTGCAGCAGCCCTTCATTTCCATGAGCCACCTGAGAGAGGACGTCCACAGCAGAGACTAGTGTGTGACCACATGTCGTCCCACACTGGAACTAAAACACATTAAGTTGGATGGACTGGTTTTAATTAATTCACACTGACTGATTTACTAATGGATTGTCTTACCTCATCCAGTCTGACCAACTCCCAAACTTGAATGAGGGTCTGTCCAACTGAGGACTGGGTCCACTGTGCAGCCCCAGACTGTGGTTTCACTGGCTCCATGGACTACGTCCCCCGGTGTTCTGACGAGGCTGTAGACGTCACTGCTGCAGCCACAGCCTCGCAAGCTGCTTCCGTCCAAACGTGGACTGAACTATTATTTCTTTCTTTATTGGTGCTTTTCTATTTTAATACATGTTTTTCAACAACTATCAATAGTTGTATCGTCGTAAAATACAGAATTTAACTGCACAACAGCTGTTTTGTGTTCTGTTGTGGTTCAGGAGGTAGACTGGGTCATCCAGTCATGAGAGTGTTGGTGGTTCGATCCCTGGCTCCTCCAGTTTGAATAGTGACAGAACCCCAAACGGCCCCACAAATGAGTGATAGCGAGAAGTGGTGTGTTAAGTGGAGAGAGAGGGAGAGGGAGAGAGAGAGATGGAAATCTTCAAGATTTTACCAATAGATAAATACAAATCATTATGTGGTGTTGATGTGGCGATGACAAAACACAAATCAAAGTATGGTCACTAAGAGGAGTAAAAATATATTTGATTCATTGTGCTGGGGGTCAGAGGACGTCAGCTGAGTCGGCGTTTCTTCACATATGCCCTAGGATGCATTTTTTCGTTCACACAGCGAAAAAAAGCCCCATGCGTCCCAGAATGTGGTTTGAGTGAGGGATCTCAGGATGCATTCAGGCGCATTCAGATCTGAATCGTAGCATCGACCACTTGCGATTGGATCACTCAGGCTGGATGTTGATACCTGGTCTGAGCGGTGACTTAGTGATGCTCAAACCATTACCCTTCATTCCACCCACAGTTGTTCTCTGTTGTTCTCTCATTCTTAGTCTCCAACAAAACCATATTCCCCTGATGAGGCCTTCCAGCTCCACCAGGCCTTTAGAATTGAGACACCTCACTGAAGCTTATGTGACCTGAAGCAGTCAGCGTGCATGTCACCTACTGTATACACTGGTGAGAGGGATATCGTTTGAAGGTGACAGGTGAACTGTTAATCATTGGAACAGGAGATTATGGGTGAGAAAGGCACCTTGTGTCTGCCTGCGCCCTGCTGCCACAGGGGGAAAGGAACACACGCTTTCCTCTCTGCACAGTCTGATATTCATCAGATTTTGTGCACAGATTCAGTATTTTGGGGTAAGAGGTGCCAGTGTTAAAGTACAGTGGTCAGTTTCACCCGCACGCACAAACACACAGGGTCTTTACATTCCTGCCCCCCCCCCCCTCTCTCTCTCTCTCTCTCTCTCCTGCTGACGTCATTGCAGTATAAATAAATGAACTCAGTGGATTCACGTGATTTGACGTTTGAGCTGCTCGAGATGAAAAACTCAAAACTCTGCAGAGCAACAGATATAGAGTGTTTCTTTCTCTCTCTCTCTCTCTCTCTCACACACACAGACACACGAACACACACACACTAAGACGAAGAGTGACCGGATCAGAACTCACCTCCCTCTGTCAGATTTTACTGAGTGGAAGAGGAGGGAGAGGGAGATGAAGAACATCCGTCCTGCTGTAGAGGGTGTGGTGGATGATCTTGTTTAGAAGGTGTCTTGTTGTTCCTGTCACAGACCTGCTGGTCGAACATTTCTATTTGCTGTCAAGTCAGTGAAAAATCCCACGAATAATTTCCGGCCACGTCCTACAAAATAAAACCGCCTCTATAAAATAAATTACACCAGTTTAGGGTGACAGATGTGTTCCAAATGTGGACGGAAGAGGTGGTGTGACGTTAAAATTGTTTCAACACGTAAAAAAGTCTGAAAGTAAATTCAAATAAAGAATACAACTGTTTTTTTCTATTTTATTTTGATAAAAATAAGACAACTTCCGGCATTACTGTGGAAATCTTTTCAGCAGCTGAATGCTAAATGAGAGAGAGCGTCACCACAGACACTGAAGTAGAGCAAAACTTAGGCTATAGAATAGAAGAGAATATTTTACAATAGCTATAAGAAAACTAAGTGCAACTTTAGTAATAGAAAAGTAAACTATCAATACAATGGGATTCAATTATAATATATTAATATTCACAATAGTTGTAAGAGAATTGATTGCTAATCATCAATAGAGTGTTAATAACGACAATAGAATAGAAAGAAACATATCAACAGAATGGGATACAAATATGATAACAGAATAGAATAAAATAGAGTCAAGTCAAAGGCAACTTTATTGTCAATTCTGCCATATGTACAGGACATAGACAGGAGTGAAATTCTGTTTCTCTCTGATCCCCGGTGTAAAGATATAAGTAGACAGAACATATAAGTACACAACATAGTACACAGTACGACATAGTATGCAGTCATAAGGCATGCAGTGGATACAATAAGGAATATCGGAATACTGCAAAAATGGATTGAGAGTGCAGAAATACTTCATGGGAAGTTTTGTAATGTACATCCACAGGATGTAGTGAATATCAGTTTAAGATAGCAGCAGTTGTATGATAGAGTAGAATAGAATTGAATGAAAATGAAAATCAACAGCAACCAATGGAGAGACTCTTGTGACTGCACGCCATGTAAGGTTGAGAGGGAGATGAACTACCTTTTAAAATGTGAAAAATATAATATTATTCAAGTGGAATACTTCAACAAGTACGATTTGATAAACCCACAAATTACAGAGCTTGATTGATCAACAGATTATATTAGGAGAGGGTAAAGTAAAGTAAATTTCATTGTACGGTACTTGTGACAATAAAGACTTTTAAACTCTTAAACTAAGCTGCAAAATATGTCTGTAAGACAAAGACACACACACACACACACAAACAAGACACATGTTTGCCATCATTCTCACCTCATATTTAACTATGGAACTGGACGGAATCCTTGGTGTTCAGTGATTTGTTCACCTGACACCCATGCCAACAAAACACACTGAACTGAATCCAACTGAACAGAATAGAAAGCAAATATTACAGTGGGTTACAACAGAATACAAAACATCTGAATAAAACAGAGCATGCAAAAAAAGGCAGATTAGAACAGAGTTTAAATAACACTACTAGTAAATAGGGAACATTCAGAACAGAATAGGATATACTGTACCGAAGGTAAAATGAAAGATTAGGATAAAAGGACATGGAGAACAAACAGATTATAGAGTATAGCCCAACCTAATCTGCCTTTTTTTGCATGCTCTGTTTTATTCAGATGTTTTGTATTCTGTTGTAACCCACTGTAATATATATATATATATATATATAATACACGTATGTAAACTTTTCTAACTTCATAGAAATCAGATATAAAGCCACTGATTAAATCTTTCCAGCAGGCTCCAGCTGTCACGCTGTTATCGCGCCTGATGTGCAGCTTCACGTGATCACCCTCACTCGTTTGCACAAGACAATACAGCTCGTGTTCGCCACATACGCGCACAGTGGTGTGCCACGGCGCGCCTTTTCCACCAGGGGGCGCAGCACGCTCACATGTTGCTGGTCTGGGAGGTAACGGGGGAGAGGTGTGTGATGAACCTGGGATGCATATAGTCCCCTGAGCAGCATCGATAAAAGAGTGGAACACCTTGAGCGCACCGCAGACGAGCAGCCCGACCCGGAGACGCAGCCGAGCCGAGCGGAGCGGAGCGCGGGACCCGGCTGGCGCGTAACGGACGGAGGGAGCCCGACGCACCGCAGGAATGAGTGCAGTTCCAGGCAAAACACACACGCTCGGACATTGCTCCATGTGAGTGCCCTCCGCCGTGTTTATCAAAGTCCATAATAATTGGAACTACGGTGCCACGCTGCTGCGCCCCCCACGGAAACCTATAATTGGAGACGAGCCAATGACGCGCTGAAAATAACCAGGTTACCACTTAGCACCGGTCCATTTTGGGGAGGGCCCAGCACGAGGGCGCAGCACCATATATCAGCTCCTTCCAGCTGTTTGGGAATATCCTGCTCACTGTATCGAGGCTGCAGCAGCAGCATGGCAGCAGCAGCAGCAGCAGCAGCAGCAGCAGACTGCCTTCTCCAATCGTCTCCCTGTCGTCCCGGCTGTCTCTTCCCACAATGGATATTGGGTGACTGGCTGGGTGCTGGGGGCGCACCGGGGATCTCTCGGTGGGGAAGCTTTTCTTTAAAGGGAGAGCGAGAGAGCGAGAGAGAGAGAGAGAGAGAGAGAGAGAGAGGGAGAGAGAGAGAGATAGGGGGAGACTGGCACAAGGCGCGACACAGTTTTTTTCCTCCCTGGGCAGAGGGGAGATAGGCCAGGGACTGTCCGACTTATTCCCAGAGACAATTTGTCCTCCCACCCACAAAGGGATGATCCTGCTTAATCTGGGATGCGTGGAGCACCAAGTGATCAGATAGGACTGGGGCGCCAGTGGTGCTGGTGCTGGGTGAACGGTGAAGTTCAACTTCGCCTGCAGACGTTCTCCTCCATGAAGCCAGACAAGCTGCCAGACAGTCGGCGCTTCTTTTTTTTTTTTTAACGTGAGGTCCCCCCCCCCTCCCCTCCCCCCAACACACCCACACCATATGGCTACGGGATGCTGACACCTGCCCGGTGCGCAGGTAACACCGACCGGGCACCACCTACCTCTCCAGGCAGCAGATCTGTGGGTATGTATCAGCGCGTAAACCCTTCACGTTCCCTCCTTTACCTGGTGTGGAAGTTAAAATGCTGTGGTACAAAAAAAAAAAGAAGACGTGTGTAGAAGCCACAGGTAAACCTCGGGAGGTGGTCCTCAGCGTGCATGGGACTGATGATGTTGTGCGTCAGAGGCTGGGTCTTTGCGGGCAAGGTGAGTCCTCAGTTAATTCAACTGGCCTACAAAGTCCCAGTTTCTGGCTCATGTGACCCCCCAGATCAGACTATAGACTTGAGCTGCACATGCATCTTTTAAATGACAAGACATATGGAAGAGATGGGAGGCTTTGATGGAAAGGACAAACGGGAAATCACTCAAATACAGTGATGTGTTAGAGGAGAAAGTGTCACTGTAAATCCCGCATGTAAAAACGTAATTTAAGACCATTATAGCCTTATCAATAATATATATATATATTCATAAAACTTTACAAGGGAACTGTCAAGCCTAAATACAAAGAATAGGACGATAGGGTCATTATAAAGTCACCATATAGGCTTATTGTAAACCACAAGTAATGTAATACATTACAATATATTAGATACACTTAAGACAGTGAACTAGACAAATAAAAGGGTCAAAAAACTGCAGTTGCTCAGTCAAAAGAGAACCATGCATGTGAGGGTATGTCAAATTCTGTATTTCATAGCTCAAAGGCTCAAACCCTGAATGTCACTTCAAAAATAATTTGGCCAAAAATCCTTTGCCAAAGCTAAAAGAGAAGCGTGTTTCTCAACAGTGTCACAGAACATCCAGAGCAGCGGCTGTCCTCTCACTACAGTGATGAACAACTCTCACATGCCAAGTAAAAAAAGCGGCTCTGCATTTCCTTAGCTGGCCTCATTCTGCTGAACAGTTTTTGATAAATATTTTTTCAATAAAAATCCAAAATATTCCAAGCTTGTTTTTCCATCGCTCAATCAAAAATAGGCCAAATGATGAAAAAAAAAAGAATAAAGTTAAACCTCCCATGAGAATCAGTTAATGTTATTTCATTAATCTTCCCTTCAAAGACCGCACATGATAAAATCTTGAATTAGTACAGTCACAAGCAAATTCCTCCCTCCCTCCTTGAATTTAGATGAGCAATTTAATTAAAAGAAATGTTGATTTTTTTTTTTAGGCATAAGCTCTACAAAAACATTCCTGAATTTAAAAAAACTAAGAGGCAGAGTTTTCAAATAAATTAAAAAATCAAAGTGCCAAAGTCTATTACGTTGAACAAGTGTGTCAAGCGGGGAAGAAGTTGTTTTGGAGGCCCGTTTCTATATCTGTCCTGACCCCAGCATGCCGTGCATACCTCACTAATGAATTTAGCATCCTGACACTAGATTCTTTATGTAATTAATAGAGTGGAGGGCCCGTGGTGCCATCTCTGTGCCGCAAGTGACACGTAGGTGAGACATTCGCTGAAGCATGGGATTTTTTATTTTAAAAACACACGAGACCTCCGCCATGTTTCAAACACACTCAAAGCAGCCCTGCGAGCGAAGCACGTGCCAGCAGGTGGGGAGACGTTAAATCCATCTCTCTGTCAGCGTTATTTACTGTAAAATTAGTACCTGAGCATGAGTTATTTGCAGGTTGTGTATTACACATCGGTGGCAGGTCATTCGTTTTTACACGCCTGCCAATTTCTTGTTCTGTCAGTAATACGTTCCCTTCGGACAAGAAAAGGTTACACTTTCTTTCTTTCTGGCTATAGATGACATCCTCGCGCTAATTGAGAAATGTACATGTAGGAAATATTTCAATCACCCTTAACATCCTTTGGGTCACATGGTTATCCCGCAATATATCTAAAATCAAATGCAGCGGATACGTCTCTAGGCCACCTCAGATCGGTCGGGATGCAGTCAGCCATCATCGCTGAGTGCCTCCAGAGAAGCCCACTAAAACGCAATGACACATCGCGGAGAGCAGATAAACCCACTCCAGGCAGAAAGTCCATATATGCTGCAGAAGCGTGTGAGGCCGTGCGAGAGTGAGAGCAGAGGGCCTAGTAAGGGAGGCTTGGTGGAATGAGCCTGGTTTGAATAAGCAGCGTGGCTACGGGGAGCTCTGGGATAGTCACCAAGTGTGCTGATTAAAGTTGTGATATTAAACAGTGCTGGCTGCTGCTGCCTGCCAAGCCTCTCGCAGTGGCATTTGCCATTGTTTAAAAGGCCCAATTGGACTCATCTCACCACTTGCTGCACAGTGTTGCTTACATCTTGTTTTTTTTTTTTTTTCCACCATGCCTGTCTCAGATTCTCTCCTCACACCATTTGTTAGCAGAGTTGTAGACTTGCTTTAAATAGACTTTTCCTCACATTTCCCCAGGTTGCTCCTCCGCTTTGGGTCACGGGGTTCGCTTAGTTCTCAAATTGACCGTCACAAGCGGCGCATGTGTACGATATTGTGAGCATCATATAGACTTTTCCGCTATAGTAAAGCTTCAGATTGTGTTTACATTTGCTGTGAAAGCTGAACTTCTAATGAACACACGGAGCTCTCCTTCTTGGAAATGGTGCCCTGAACTCATTGAACCCGCTTTAAAAACGTCACTGCAAATCCCAATAAAACTCTGCCATTATAAATATACAATTCATAAATACTGGAACGCTTGCTTGCTTTTTTTAACGAAATATCCTGCGTGACCCAGCTCCGTGGAAAAGGTCAAACTTCAGACGCTGTAGTCACTCCAGGTTGTTACATTTCTCCAGCCATGACTTGAACGGATACCAAAGTTAAGCACTCATGGAGCCTGAAAACGTTGTAGTTTGATCTCAAAAGTTTGGAATGAGACATACAAAGATTAAGCCATGGAGGGAGGGAGGGAGAAAGAAAAGGCAGCAAGAAAAGTGAGGGACTTTTAGGGGCAGCTGTGTTTTATTAACCCAGTCATAATGCCCCTAAAAATCCTTATTGCTCTTGCAATGGTCAACAAATCCCTGATTGCAACATGGAGAGGATCTCTGAGCGGCGTGTAGGGATTCACCATCAACAACCTGTAGTGCAACAGGTTGTTGCTGTGGGCCAGAGTGCGAGTCAGCGTATATGCATGAGTTATATATATGTATATATATTCAGAGGTTTTTAAACCAATGGTAGAAGTCAAAGAACTGAGTGAATTGCAGAACACATGGTTGGAAGGAGACAGCATCAAGGGAGCTGCTGAAAGCGAAGAGTAACCTTTTGTCAAAAGTGTCATAACATGTTTACGGTTTCAGATAATCAACAAAATGGAAATGTTAACAACTTTATCTGGGAACTGCACAGGTCGAACGAAAGGTTTGTCTTTACTAACAATACCAATGTTTACTTTTGTCGAACGTATGACTTGCACTGTTTTTAGTTCTCTGCACAAGCCCAGTTGTAGTTTAAAATGCAGACAGGGCTTTGCGTTCTTCACTAGTTTGACTTTGCAACTGGGTGCCAGGGGACAGACTGATTGAAAGACAGAGACAGGCAGACAGGCAGACAGGCAGGTAGACTGACAAATAAGTCACGCTGTCAGAACGAAACTAATTCAGAGGGTATGAAGATATACAGTATGGGCTGGTGGATATACAGGGAAGCAGAAAGGAGTGTGAAGAGACGTAAACAATGAGAAATCTTGACCAGACAGCGGCCGTACGGACAGACATAAAATGGCAACCAGGCAGACAGGCAAGAGGACACCGAGGGATACAGGAAAACAGATATATAGAAATAGAGACATCCAGACAAGCGGGCTGTAGAGGACTGGGATCCAAGGCCTGGGTGTGGTGTGGTGGGCTGTCGTGGTTGGAGAGCGAATGGTGTGGAGCGGAGCTCTCGATGTTGGTGAATGAGTCATCGGATGGAGGCTTTTCTGTTGAGCTTCCCTGTGGGACGGCTGCTGCTGAAGGAAGGAAGTAAGATTCCTCTCTGCATCGAGGGGAAAGAGAGAGAGAAAGAGCGAGAGAGAGAGAGGCAGACTGACAAGGGGAGAGGGAGTGAGGGAAAGTGTGGACGATGACTCAGGGCCATGAAGCACATGGTGATGGAGAGGGGAGGGAGGAATTACTCATCAGAGCATGTGGAATCTCATACGGCTATCACAGGACTGACAGTGTGCTTCCCCCATGGCTGCTACTCAGCCACCATCTCTCCCCCAAGCGCCAGCTGAACGCCAACCAGCCTCGTTCTTACCAGCCGAGAACAGAGGGGAGATAGGGATCAGGGTGAACCGCAGGTCAAATTGACACGAGAAGGTTATTTTTCAATGCGACCCCCCCCCTCCCCCTTTTTCTTAATGTGCCCCCTGTAGATTGGTCACCTCAGGGCGTCATGAGGGACAAATCAAAGTTTCTCATCAAAGTGGACTCCATACCAGCAGAGTCGAGTGACACGACATTTCTCCCCCCCACCAAATGTCTCCATTCTTGGTCAGCTAGCTCTGTGCAGCCTCTGTGTGACTGATGAGTGCATGTTGAAAATACTGTGCCATCATCTGACAAAGTCATCTGAACTTCAGCAGCGGCTGCTGCAGCCCCCCTGACAAGCTTTAATTCAGCTTCAAGAAAACCCAGCTTGAGTTTGGCTTTGAGTAGCAGCTGAAGTTTCCAGAAACACTTGAGTGTGGGAGGCCAGAGAGTCTTGGGTATAATCAGAAACTAGACAAATTATTGATGTAAATATTGAGTCATTTTGAACAGAAACAGTCACTTCAGTCCATTTGCTTATCAGCGAAGGTCACTCTGTTAATGTTCCAAATAAGGCAATAACTTTTCAAATAGAGAAGAGAAATTGGCTTTATTTATTTGTGGCCCTGAGAGCTCCACGCACTACAATTTAAGAAAACACAATTGATACACATGCAAATGGAGAACACATCAATTTGACCACACATACATGGCAAATAGAAAACACAACCAAATAATCACAACACAACTAAAACACAACAAGTGTTTCCAGGGGACACTAAAAAGTAATGAACATGACTGGGACACTTTAGCCTGCAAATTTATTTTTATTAATTTTCAACAACACTGAGTGATTGCAAACTTCGACTACTATCCATGATTCACAAACCATGGCAAAAAGTGGGTCCCAGCCATGTTCATCGCTTTTTAGTGTCTTCTGGAAACACTTTCAATGTGTTGTGAGTTTTTAGTTGTGCTGTGCGATTTGGTTGTGTTGTGTCTATTTGCATTGTGTTTTCTTAAGTTGCTGTGTTTTGAGCTCTCAGGGCCACCGTACTTTATGAATCCACAGTCAACAGTGGGTGACATTTCAGCCCAGCAGCTTATTTTTCTCTCTCTGTAGCTCAACTTACAAAAGAGCTTGTTCATGGCAACATAAATGCATCTTCACAGTGATGAATGACAAGACATAGAATGGAAATGGGTGAAAGGGCATCACGGCCTCTGTTCATCTGTTCAAACCTCAGCTGAAGGTGTGGTGGTAGCGGGGAATTAACTTTAACTCCATGTCACAGAGCCTAGCAGTCAGCAGAACGTTTTTGGTGACTTTGAACAAATGTACCCAGGTCGGCTTCATACTGAATGCATGCATCTATGCTACTTATATCCTGTGCACCTGTCACATTGACTTCTGGTGTGCTACAACCTATTTTGAACTTTTAAATGCACATGAAGCAAAAACCGAGGGTGATGAGTAAATCGTGGTGGCATGACTCAACAGGTGAAAGCGGCACACCCTTAAGACTAGTTTAGCCCCCACCCTCACCAGTGGCGGCACAGTCCCAGATCTCTCTCGCTCACAGAGGCTGCCATTAAGGTGTGGGCTGACGGCTCTCTAACTGCACAACATGAGAAATACTCAAATCCAGAGTAAACACCACAGACAAAAGGGCGAGGGCAAGAAAAACCGGAGCAGACCTTCCCTGCGTGAATCCCTCCAGCACCGCTCTTTAAAAAAATGAGAACGAACCCCCCTGACCTGCTCTGAGCCAATCAGCCTGTGAAACCTGGCTCTGGTATGAGTAGAGTAAACAGAGAGGAGTTTAATCTGCTATCACATATCTGTAATGGTTATTCCCCCCTCTTACTAATCACCCATATTAATGGGATGCAGTTGTTGCTGTCCGCTGCCTTTGTGGATCCTCTGGAGGGGTTCAAACTGGAGGCCTAGTTGTAATAATCAGAGTTTATTAAGTTAGAGCATTGGCATTGCTAATGTAAAATAGGTTGCATCACATATTCAAGCTGCCAGTAACTGCCATGTGTAACAGGTACACTAATCCCAACACAAAAAGCTAATGTGTGTAAAACTGAAGAAAATAGATTGTAAGCATTGTTAAGCGGCCTGTGTAGAAAGCTGGTTTGATTAAATTAGGAGCACATCTGTTCCAGCAAAGGTGGAAGACAGATGTGGTAAATAATGTAAATGATCAAATAACTTGAGCCAGAATAACATGATCTATTTCCCTTTTATTTAAACTACATGGACACTATGAACTCTCCATATATGCACATAAAACTAAACGATACCAATATTTCCAAAGTATTGGCAGTTAATTTTAATATGTCCTTTGAATCCCCCCAAAACTGTGATGCTACAGTGACTTTGATCTGAAGTCTCGAATAGTGAAGATATCTTTCAAGTATTAATGGTGTAACCCAATTTGGTAAGTCTCTATTTTCCACTTAAAAAGTAAAAAGTTGGGAAGAACGTTGTTGTCACGGAGTTCCGGGCCTTTCACCAACTGTTTGATAGGAGAGATCCAATTATGGATTCCAGCATCAGTAGATAGACTGTGGAGTAAACAATTCCAGTTGCACCCTTTCAAAAGATCTGGCAGACGTATATGCTGGAATTGTAAACAAATAGAATAACTGGGCTGTGCAGTGCACTGGAGTATGTTTAGGTGATAAGCAGGTGAAAGGTTAAAATAAGGACTGCACATAACTGCCAGGTTTCAGCAATAGGTGCAGGAAGCGTGTCTCTTTCTGTCACACACACATATGGAAACAAGATCTCGGACTCAGGACTCAGACCTGTGTACACACAGATGTGTACTCAGCGAAACGTGCACACTCAAGTGCACACAACCAGACACAAACTCTGACCCCGGCTTTATTCACAGTTTGCTTTTCGTATGGAATGTCAAACTGCTCAAAGGTATTGAACTTTTCCCCACTGGGCTGGCAGCAGCTGTTTGTCTTTGTGATTATGTTTGCAAATACATAAGCAGAGGTCCTTTTCATATATTAGCATGCTGATGTTTGTATTGCGTGAATCTCTGATAGTCTGAGGAGAGCATATAGTTGAGAGGTGCCACATGTACAGCCAACATATTTTTGGGACAATTCTTCTTTTTCCCCCTCGCTCTTGCCCACCACCACCTGGGGCATTCTGGTTCCCTGTTGTTTCTTGGCTATCTGTGGATCGACGGTGCACATTGGCACACCTCGTTGGTACTTTTCTCTTTGCATGGCAAAATCTGTTGGAAGCTGAACTCGGCTCTGCGTTTGTTTGCCCCGTGTTGAGAAACAAGGAGCTCCGCAGGGCGATTGGCAGATGTCGGTCTGAAACTGCAGATACAGTCATGTGAAGTCAGCGAGTGAATGTGTGTGTTTACGTGTATATGTGTATAAGGGGTGAGGGAAAATAAAGGGTGTTTGTTTTAGCACAGAGAGCAATTGCCAAAGAAGCCGCTCCTCAGCCAAATCTTACCAAACACACCTGCGCTGCGGAGTGTTTTATTACAATATCCTCTTCAGTCGGCACAATGGAAAGGTGGACATTTTGCTTCCTGCTCCCACCGCTTCACAGCCCTTCAGTGAGCTAAGGGGGCTAATGGTCGGCTGTGGTGTTGTTTAAAATAAAAAACAGACAGCAGTGGAGGTAAGGCGCTGTTTCCCCCTTTGTAACGTTTGAAGTTAACAAGGGGACGAAGTTAACATATTTCAGCTAATCAGTGGCATGAAAGAGCCTCATGGTCGCTCTGATCTTTTCTTCTACTGGCCATAGCTCATTTGAAGGCCCATTGTCTGGCTCGAGCCAACATCCTCCAGTCCAGAGGTCCTCAGTGCCAAAGACTGGCTCCGAGGACATTACAAAAAGGGAAAAGCCCCCCCCCCCCCGAAAAAACCTTCTTCTATTACAGAGAGGAGGTTTTCCGCTTCTATCGAAACTGTCAATGGAAGTTATTCAAGCCACTTGGAAAACATCAACTGCTGCTTTATTCTGTCTTTTTGTTGGCAAAATCCTCAGTCACAAGGGCAGCAGGATCCTTCCATAGTTGGTTTGCAGAAGAAAGGGAAATTGTGTGCAAGTGCACGCGTTTTTCTATCCTTGATATTCTGTGGTGTTGTATGTGAGTACTGTTGATCTGCAGAGGACATGTGCAGCTGACAGGTCTGTGAAATATCCGCATCTACGTCGGTTTTGTCCATGTAAGCTTTGGGGCTGATGTGGACGTGAGAACACTGCCTAAGTGCGTAAGGAGTATATATATTTTTTAAGTGTTGAATGAAGAACTGTTTTCTGTTGGAAGAAGAGTGATGGGAGCCACAATGTGACAAGTCAGGCCTAAGGCGACTTTAAACCCAGAGCAACGTGACTTCTAGGAACTTCATTCTAATTCCTTGGGCATCGGAGCGGTGGTCTCGATCCAAAACCAACAGTTTTGGAAATATCTGTTACATCTGCATCCCAAATATTCAGATGTGCCTTTTTGACGCTCTTATTTCGGTTGACAGTGTTTTATTTTTCTTCCTTCATGCCTCTTGTGTTTTTCTTGTCACACTTGGCTGTTTTTGTATTGACTCATCTCCTCTGCATACTGCACCAGTTATTTTGGGCAGTAAGGATGTGGGAACAGAAAAAAACTGCACCACATACAGTATGACTACATGCAAATGCAGGATATGCATATTCTTATACCAGATTGATGGTGACTAGCTCCCCTTGTCATAATTTGTGACTACCTCCGTGAAAATCATTAGTTGGACATTTTGGAAAATATGCTTGATCGCTGTCTTGCGAGTTTTCGATGAGAAGATCAAAATGGCGCCCATATTTGTCAGTTAAACATGAAGCTACTGCACATCCAGCCAACGGCATCAGACGTGAACAGCTCTAAACCACCGTCAAAGCAGGCAGATTAATATGTTATATTTCAGTTGTGTAATCTGTACTAACACAGAAGTGTAAAAAAATAATTTTATGGTTTCACAGTGGCTTATGTTCCATGTCTTGGTTGAGCACATTTATTTCCTGGTTGTCACCATGAGGTTGCCAGGCAATCAGAACCCAGCCAGGACACAGTCGCACACTTAATCCCTGGAAAACCACAACATGTCACTTTATTACGCTTGGATTTTTGTACCAACTACAGAATCAAGATATAATTTGTGATCTTTGGAAGCGGTAGTAAGATGGATTCTGTTACCTTTGGACCGAGCCATGCTAGCCGTTTCCCTGTTTCCAGTCTTATTGCAAAGCGAAGCTAACAGGTTGCTGGCTCCAGCTCGTGCTCACAGGCTACTGCTACATTTACTGTATGGACCCGAGAGTGGCACCAATATTCTCATCCACTCTTTGCAAAAGATTGAATAAACATACATCTTGAAAAAGGCACCATTGGCAAAAGGGTTCATTATGCTTCTGACAAACTAGTTTGTCTGGACACATCTGAAAAGATTTTATGCCTGTTCTGGATGGCTGCACTTGAATTCGGGGTTGAAAAGCCTGCTGTCATAGAGAAGGTCAAGACACAATGAATCATCCAATGGGGATAAGTTGCACACAGTCAAAGGCATTTATGCTGTTGCACCAGGCTATACACATGAAGAGACTTAAGCTGCAGACATGCAGTAGAGACATCTTCTTGAAATTTTCCAGAGGGGCTTTAAGCGAGAATGCAAATGTATGAGTCAGTTACTCCGGACATTTTCCAGAACCTTTCCAGTCCCCTAGTAAATGTCAGCGTGAGAAAATGTCTCGGAAATTCACATTGAGCAATTGGTTTTGTTGATGGCGTTTCTAGCACATGACAGACACGTGATATATCTCAGGGTGTAAAAGAGGTACCTTCCACGTAGGAGACGGTGATGAAGACAACAAGATTCAGGAGCTTTTTGGAATGATAAGTGACATGTGTCCACGTGCTGTGAACAAAAACACTGCTCTGTCCACAGCAAAATGTATTTGTCATGTCTGAAAACAGCTTCAGTGACAACTTGAGAACCTTAGTCTTACCTCTGCACACCCGGCCATTCACTGCAGGTTGCTGGATTGTCAGTTCTGTAAAGTTGTCAGATGCAGCCCCCTCCTAAATAATAAGATTGAAATGCGTGTTGATGGTTTTATACGCTGTTGAACTTCGCTTGAGGCATACTGATGTCTTTACGTGGAATTACAACACAGTGAGACTGTTCAGATTGAGAAATATTGATATGGTGATGAATACCTGCATCAGATCTCTCATTCTCTCTGTGTTTACTCATGTCTGGGGACGTTTCAAACTCACTGTGCGCTTAATTGTCAAATAGCCTCAGGCTGTATTAAGCAAAGGGGAGAGTAAACAAGACATCTCAAGGCAGCATCAGCTGAGGAGATAGAGGCTAAAATTAATGCAACAAGCATCGAGTCCTTATTCCGCCAGTGCAGCCTTAACAACAGCTAGAGTTTCATAAATCAACTGTGGTTTAAACATGTACATAGTAGAATAAACATTACCCCTGTTTCCATGGCTGTATGAGGAGGTGCATTCTCCTTAGCCTCCCCACCTCCACCCATCCAAATGAACCTGCTGTCATGCTGTCTGCAGAGCCAACACAGTATTTAAGCTATTCAAGAACCAGGGTGGCTTCGTTTCATTATTCAAAAGCTTGAATACACACCTTTTTATACCATACAAATTGAACCATCATATTAAACCTCATATTATTTTAGTCTGAAGAATGCTTGCAGATTTTACCAGCTTCTTAATTTCTCACATAAAATTATCCAAGACCACTACAAGCATCCGTCAAATTAAACCCAACCTCGGACTCAACAAACGTAAATGGAAAGACATTATGTCCCATGGGATTCAAACCCGCTGAAGTTGGCGTCTTAAGCACTGCTTAGCGTCCAGGCTGTGCATCAATCTCAATAAGCTCGACCGGTTGAAATATAAGCAAACTATTTGTAACCTGAAACCTACACTTAACCACCAACTTCTTAAAAACCTTATAGTGGCCATTTGATTTATGGAGCTGATTGCAAGTTGCACTTGGCACGCAGGATGTTCTTCCACAATTATATCTGATTGTGCACTTTATTTTATATATTTAACATTGCAGAACACATGTCACATGTGTCATGTTGTCAAAGTAGGTGAGAGGAGGCCAGAAAATTCTGACGCACTAGTCTATTTGCAGGGATGTTGCGAGTGGTTCCCAGATACTGTGTCGGTTGATTTCCACTTTGCAAAATACGAGGGATAATATAAGTAACTGTCGCGCCTGAAGCTCATTTTTGGTCCCCACCACTGCTGGGTTAGGTTTTTTAATGGCCTGATAGTGTTTGATTCCTGAATACGTGCAAAATCACTGCCAAATACGGACACTGACCTCAGCCCACTCTCCAATTGACAACTTGCACAAACACAAGGCTGCAATATTTATAGTTTATATGTGCAATTTTCTTTATTTATGGTAACAGTTTAAAAAGGTTATAAAAATGCAGCAGTGTTAATGAGGAGAGCAGTCATATATTAAATCCCTTTTGGCTGCATATATTACATGTGATCTTTGTGAGACAGAAAAAAGCAAAAGCTGAAATAATCTTTTCAATATTTTACTTTGGATCTGGGTAAACCTTCCACCTGATGCCTTCAGCTGAGATGTTTCTGTGAGCATGACTGAGTCCAACTGGTTTCTGTGAGCAGTTACGCATATAGCACTGTTTTTGACTTAGCTATCAGCATGTTCTTTGTCAGTAAAATAAGAACATTTACTAACCAAAAAAGCCAATGGAAGGAAATAACAGCCGACTGGCTAACCGGCTAGCGTGTGTTTTTCCTTCTTCATATGTTGTTTACCCCGCAAGTTATAGCAGAGCAAGTAGAGCTATGTGTGAAGTGGATATGAAGCAATTACAAGGCGACAAAACTGAAACAATGTCCTGTTGGGGATTTCTCTGTGTTTACACATTGTTGTAAACATTGTGGATTAGTACACAAGTCAACAAAATATCATTGGCCTAGCTGTTTTTGACAATAAGAAGCAAACATCACAAGTGTTGGCTGCAAATCATTAAACGTTCAGTATTTTGTTCTGACTGTTACATTAGGAGGCCTTATACATACACATATGTTTAGGTTCACTTTGGGAGTCCTCCACTAAGCCAAGAGGGGACTCTGGCTGGCCCCAACCAAATTTTCACTGGTGGTCTCTTTAGCTGGTAAAGCGTCTTATTCTTTGTGTGTTCTGGCTGACTCGGGATCAGGGGGATGTGGTGTGTTGCAGGCATCAAGATAATGAACTGGTCACAGTCTCGGTTTCCTGGAAGTTGACTCCATTAACGAGAATCTTCTCTATTTTCACCTCTTTTCTTTCGTTTCCCCCCCCCCTTACTGACAACTGTCTCACGGAAAGCTTTAGAGTGGGTTTAAATAAGAGGATGTGCATGCTTAATGAGTAAAAATACTATTTTGGCCATGTAGCGCTGCTCACTGAAGTGAACGTGAAGGCAGTCAAATAGCTTAATTAAGTTTGTCTGTTCACACGGAGAAATGAGAAGTGGCATTTGCTGTTGTGTCCGCCAGGCCCTATCTGTTTAATATCATACTTTCCATGAAAAAGTCCAAAACATCTGCAACCAAACCCTGAAATTTCACCTTCTGAACTCGCTTGTCAAACAGATTAACATCTGACTGTAACTTGCCAAAAGGATATAATGAGTCCACATTAAATACTGACAGTCACTCCTTGTCAGATATATATACAGTGTATGGAAAAGCAAAAAGGGAGAAAAAAAAAACAAGGAGAAGAAGTCAGGAATGGTCTTCCACTCTTAGATTTACAACCACGGGGTCACCAGTGGAAGTGGAGCTGGAGCAGAGTGGTGCAGAGCTCTCCTCCTCCCTCACGGCTTCCTTCACCTCCCATGCTCCCTGCTCCCACCCATTTCTTTAGACTCCCTGTTACTGTATATGGGCCACACTTCAGTTTGTGTATACATGCAGGTGAATAAGTTCATTTTTCCAATGAGCATATGGAAAGAAGGACTCAAACCCTTCACTTTCAAGTAAAATTAACGACACAGTGGGACAACGCTCCATTGAAAGTTCACATCTAAATGTACTTGTTTGTAAAAAAAAGAAAGTGCCTGTTCTGAACTAAAAAATATTATTTCCCAATCCCATAAGTTGTTCTTCTGTTGTCATAGTTCCTCCAGCTACATACAGTGTTCATGTGTGACTGGATTCATAAGCTGCATCATGCATGATGTTTTTTTATGAACTGTGTGTTAAAACCCTCTTTACATTACAGATAGCATTGGAAAGTTCATACAATGTCTACATTGTAGGCAACTGAGAAAATGAACTCTTCTGTTGTGCTCCACTTCTGCTCTTTTCATGTATGTTATCTGTGTGCATGTATGTGTTGATGCATGAATAGCCTGAACCTTGTGTAATCATTTACAGTAGAGAATCTATACAGAGCACTTTGTTTGAGGAACCTGCCCGTGTGGTGCAGTTCTTTCCTTCAATAAAATTAAATAAAGCACCAGTTAGAGAGATATTGTAACTTAGAGATTTAATATGTCACAATTCCTCATTAAAATGACTTAAAATGACTAGACTTATGTTCTATATTTTGTTGACTTGTGTTCTTTCGTTATCTAAAATGTTTCCAAAATTGTTCAAACCCAGAAATCCTCAACTTTATTCTAGGTAATAAGATATTTCAGTTTGTCGCCTATTAATCGCATCACATCCTCTTTGCTCTAACTTCTGGGGCCAGCGATGTATAATAAAGGACAAACCAGTCAGCTGTTTTTTCCATCCACAGTTTGTATTAGTCACTCATAATGGATCAGGATTATTCATCGTTGTTTGCTGCGTAACGTGAACATGATTTGCGTCATGTCAGGTAGATTTTCAAGGGCAATAGTGGTGAAGACAACTCCGATGGTCCCACACTGAATCCCAAATCCTTCTTCCTCATGGCAAGTCACCACACTCTTAGACCACGCAGGAAGGCAGGATGTTTTTGATGAAGGAGTGGGCTTAATTTAGGTCCAAGCATTCTCAGTATCTGTCACCTAACTCCCAATGATCTCAACACACAGCACTGGAGGCATTTGTGTGTGTGTGTGTGTGTGTGTGTGTGCGTGTGTGTGTGTGTGTGTGCGCGCGCTCATGTTTATCCATGCAGGCGGGCTATAAATTCAGGAAATGCACACCAACACTTTGCCATCCTAGGAAGACTAGAAAGGCTGATACGTGCTTCATTTTTACTTGGCAAATAAAAATTAATACTTAGAATTGCAGCTTCACTATTTTTATTTGAAATGATTTTATTATGAATTATTAATACTGGCTATTAAAAAGAAAATAATCCCCCTTCACCGTGCCAACCACTGAAAATCTTGATTTCTTCTTCAAAAGGAAGTGGCTTAGTTGTAGCTCCTGCTTTGCCATAAAATAACCAAACAGGCCCAGGCATTGCCAGCTAACCCAAAAAAGCAAAATACAAATGCCAACAACCTCTGCCAAAGACTTCAGCTCGCACCCAGTGTTCTCTGCCTGGTACATAGAGACATTTTTCTGCCCATTTCTTTCTATTTCTTACGCAATTTTCCTGGCTGTGTTAAATATGTTTTTATTCATAACACTTCAGAATGAGAAAAGTCTGTTGTAAAAGCAGCTACTTGCTGCAGAATGTAATTACTACATTACATTATACTGGCAGCGTCCATACAGGCCTGAGATGTCATACCTGCTTGATGAGGGTATACACTCGCTTTTAAGAGAATCTAGTGATGGTCTGACCTCGAGCACGTCGTCGTTTTAATGTGGCATTAAAACGAACGTTCACAAGCTAGTCAAGTGACTGCACAGAGTGCAGAGAGGAGGCGTGTGGTCGTCGTGCATCCGTGGCGAATGGAAAGAAAGGAAGACCACACAGCAGCATGGTCAGATCAGGTTGACAGAGACCATATTTAAAATCTGGGTCAGAGTCCAGGCTGTAACCTCTGTCTCTCTCACTCACTCACCAGTGCTCCACTCGCCCTTTTCTTCACCCCATTTCTCCTTCATCCATCCCCACTTACCCCCTCTCTGTCTTTTCACTCTCTCCTCACAACTTGACCTCCTCACCAATTTACATGTCTACATGTCCTTATTTCATCCACTCTTTCTGTCGCTCCATATGCCGTCCTGGTCATGTGCCGGGCCACGAACGCAGCAGCTTTTGC
The DNA here is from genome assembly GCA_026259375.1 of Verasper variegatus. Lineage (NCBI taxonomy): Eukaryota > Metazoa > Chordata > Actinopteri > Pleuronectiformes > Pleuronectidae > Verasper > Verasper variegatus. Next base: position 13,226,123 of record CM048044.1, on the reverse strand, counting down.
TGTCTGCCTGTGTAGAGTTTCACACGCATAAGGATAGGGGATAAGGATCTTATTAGTCACACTGTAAATGAATGCGATGAAGATCAGCATTGCATTTAAAAACATAGTGACAATCTAAAAATATCATATTGAGATTTAGGAATTATTGAGAAAACAATGGTGGATTCTTTTTTTTTTAACTCTTCTCCCATGAGGAATTAAAAGCATTCGAGGCGGGTTTAAGGAACAGCCATATGATTCATATTCAGGTCCAGTGGCAGCCAGATGACTGAGAGTTATGAGTCGTACAATAAGCCTATTCAGAACTGCTCTACAACATTTAAGAAAAAGCAGGCGCAGCTGTTCCTGTAGTTCTTACAGCGACCTTAAAAGTCACATACTTCAATTATATGATAGTCATGACTAAATACATCCAGAGTTGGGTAGTGGGCCATATTCTGTATTGTGATTTTGGTAATCACAATAGGACTGAAAAGTAGAGACTGATCCAGGACATGTTGAGGGGAAGAGTTTGCCTCTTGTTATTTAGCAACTCCTAAACCAGTATGTCCAAAAATTACGTTCCGATTCTTTGCAGATGACTCTGTGATATTACATGCAGCCATTGTTTGTCAGGGAACATCATCATTGCATTTCTGGAGTTGCTGCGTGTCTTTGATGGAGCTGGGCTAGCTGTTTCCTGGTGCTTGCGGATATTGTGGTAAGAAAGGCTAAATTTAAACACAGATTTAATGGAGGTTTTATCCTACTCTCTAAGGCAGACCTGGCAGGTCTACAGCAACTGACAGTGCTCCTGGAACTATGAGCAAATGGCAAACACTGTATAAATCAACTGGTATAAATGCCGGTGCATCTTTTGAGCTCGATGGCTCCGCACATCTCCTCCTAACATGGCTGCCAACAATAAGACATGGTGACATTGTCCTGTTTTCATGCCTGAGGCCTCCCGGTGAGGAGTTCTCTTGAATAACTCTTCAGTGTGACATGGAGAAGGGCCCGCAGCCACCAGCGGAGCTGAGCTGAGCTCCAGAGCTGCTTTAGAGCCCTGCTGAGACCTGCCAGACCCACAGAGCTTTCCCTGCCAGGGGCTTCGGCTCGCATTCAGAGTGAGTTACAACCCACGTTTCTGACACACACGTTACTATGGAATCATGCATACAGATGGCTTAAACTTGTACATTATATCGGCATGTAAGCACATGCATAGATGGACCTCATAGTTAAGTGTATGAATTTGTACTTTGTACATGATGATGCTCCGATGACACAAAGCATAGCCTCATCGTATCAGTTCACACATGAGGTAGACCACTGAGTGCAGCTTCTTAAGTCCCTAACCCTTTTATTCAAGTTAGCACCTCTCACAGTGACCTCTGGAACTCGCACATACCCCCACATAGACAGACGCTGCATATGTAAACAAAATAAATGTCAGTGCCATGTTGCACAGATGCAATAAAGTGAGCGTGTCCTCCTACAGGAGCTCTATCTTTCAGGGTTGGTGTGAGGTCAAGGTCCGGCAGCTGCTGGTTCAGCTGGATTGATCTGTCTGGGTAAACATGTAACGTGGAAACGAGCATGCCTGTGATTTAAGGCTTAGCAGAGGGTGGACGTGTCAGTGTGTGTGAGAGCGTGCGAGTAGAAGCATCAATACATGGCTGTATATAGAGTATATTGTGTAGAGGGGAGTAAATGTGTATCAGCTGCATATAGGTGTGTCAGTACGAGCTTCTAGAATAAATCTTCTTCATAGTGGCTCGGGGAGAATCTCTAACGTCCTGAGGTGAATCATGGAGTCTGTGTTTGCTGAAGAGCATCGATCCCACAAGCTCCTTCTTCAGTGTCCATGTTTCTCTACTGAAAACAATGCATGTCAGCAAATACATTTTCTGAAGATGAAACGTATGTGATAATTCATTGTGAGTGTCTCTACCCTGTAAACTCAACTATTCAAACAAGAGCCATTATGCCATGCCCTGACACATTTATTTTATTTAAACATGAATTTCTGTCTGGGCATCATGGGCAGTTTTTTTCTCAGCTCACACAAAGTATGAGGTAAAAGGCCTGTGTGGCTGCACCAACAGAGCCAGTGTTTGGTCCTGACTACTAAGGAGAACAGACTGTTGTACACACCGTGTTACAACAGAGCAGCAGTTTGTATGAGAAAGATACCACACAGACAAACATCACTGAAGCGTATGCCAACAATTCTCTGCAAAGGCACGGTTGAGTTTTAGAACATCACTATCAACGTGACCGAAATCATTGATCAGACCTCAGGTTTTTTCTTTAACATTCACTGCCAACTTTTGGTTGAAAGGGGAGATTGTAGTCAAAATAAATAGTTATAGCAGCCTGAAATCGGATACACTGCCCCAAGTGATGTCATTTTGTTGCTTGTGAAAACTACAGAAGGTTCCTCCTTTTTCGCCTCTGTGTGAAGCTAAAGGGCCACTGGCTGGCCACTACTTATATCTCTGGTTCTGCTGTCAATCTTTTTTTTGTTTTACATTTAAAAGAAATCTGACCATTGTAAGTCTGTTTTAAGAATGCAATGCTAAATTGGTTAATCACTTTTAAGCTGAAGGTAGGTTGATGTTCATGTCATTATATAATATATTTGAGACTATGCTCCAAAACATTTTTTTGTTATATGTATATTTGGGATTGAAATATTTCAAACTATCAAAACACAATCACGTAACATCTGAACCATAAATAAATCCCAAATCTCACACTTCTCAACGTAAAGGGGAGGAGTCAGATGTCTGTATTCAATATATCTTTGATGTGATGTCAGTGGCGCAGGGTCGGGACATTTCCCAGAGGCCCGAGGATCCGCTCTGAAGAGTCAACGTGATTATGTAGTCAGCAGGAATGAATTTCTCTTACTGCTGTGACAAAGATGACCATGTTTCTCTGTGACGCATACAGCAGCCATCTGTTTTTCCACCAATAACATTTTTAGACGCAATGATCAGAAGGAAAGTAGGTGGACCGGAGATGGAGAGAATAAAAAAGAGAAAGGCCCCTATTAAATGAAAAGGTCAGGCAAATTCTGCTAAGTAAGACTTGTTGAGTTTCAGGGAATGTGTGTGTATGAAGTTTTTAGATTTTCTGAATATGAAGTTGTTTGAACTTTTGAGCTGATTCGTTCTCTTTTTAAAAAGTGTATCCTAATTGTCAGGTGTCCGGCCTTTTATTGCATGTACTATTATGGTTTATTCTTGAGTGACTTTTTTTTAGGGTCCCTATGGTCATATTTTGTCATGTTGATAATTTCCCTCTCAGATGAACATAGTGGCCAAATTTATAAGTCTGGAACCTGTTCATCAACAAATAAGGTTAGCCTACAAAATTAGTGGTCAGGTCAGCTCCTAAACAGAGTGGCCTGTGCTGGAGTCAAATTTCTGGCCTCAATATTGTTTTAGTCCACCACTGTGGGATATGAGGGGTCCACCCCTGACGGACTAAAAGAACATTCAAGTACTTTCCAGAAGCTGATTTGGAAAAGGGGTATTTAAAGCCCACAATTATCATTAACCAAGATATTATCAATTAAACTACAACAATACAAATGGTTAAGGAGAATTTACATTATAGTGCTGGACTCGCATTAGTAGAGGTTCTGTTTCAAATCAGAGATTGTTGAATCAGTGCAGAAACCTTAGTTTCTGCGATTTAAGAATCATTGTAGTTGCTGTTTGAGTGTTTTTGATTGTGCATGTGTTTTTTCTCCTTTCCTGTTTGATTCATTATTATGTCTCTATGTTGGATGTGTGAAGTATGTGAAACACGTTTCTCTTTCTTTGATTGTGAAAGTTATGGCTGCATGTTTTGTGGTTTCCTTGGATTATTAATGTTGTTATTGTCTATTTCCGTGTGTGTAATGTCTGTAAAAGTCAATAAAAATATATCACTTAACATGTGTGTGTCCGTTCTGGAGTTCATCAGGGCCTTTGGGCAAGATGTTTCACTGAGACGTCAGTTTTACGACAATCTGAAAAACAACACGTCAGGCGGTCGGTGCGACAGAGGAGTAAACATCACTCTGAGGCTTTTAGGAACATTCAAAGCTGATGACAAACCCTGCATGGTTCTTATACACACACCTCACAAATCAATGGGAATTAGCTTTTAAATTTGGTACGTCGCTGCAGCTATGTGAATTATGTAATGACTGATTATAGAATATAGTTGTCAATCTCTTTAACAACTGAGCTACATATGGACATCACCATATTTAGCACTCGCATGAGAGCTGACAAACTGTTTTAGCGCAAGCTCCACAAATTTATCTCACAGACATGATATACAGTGTGCACATGAGTGGCTATAAGACTTGTGTCTACATTAATCCCAGGAATGTTAATGTGATGTAATAGTGATGTAAGAGAACAAGGCGTGGGTGTGGAGTAAGAGTCCCCACGGAGCAGAGTTAAGGTCTCAAAGTAATAAAAAGCCTTGACCCAGACCCCGCACACCCACTCGCAGGGACCCAGCAACTCTCCTCCTGCCCAGCACATGCTTTCATACTTTGGCTATGCTGCAAGGAAACATGCACGCAGACACACCCACAAACACAGACACCAGAAGGACAAGAAAAGGATATGGATTTAAATAACAAACATATGTCTCGCTTATATACGAGGATGAGCACATAATGTACCCGAGCCACAAATGTCAACGCGACCGCTCTTGGGTCCTCGCCAAAAACAAAAACGCACACACAACTGAAACACATCCTCGTTGTCTTGTGTTGTTCGTCATGCAACGAGGAGCACATGACTTAAATCGGGTGTGGTGCATGACCTGTTATCAGACAAAAGCGTCCCACAGAGAGAGCTGACGGGGGGGGGGGGGGGGGGGGGGGGGGCTGTGCCTCCCCGCCTGTCCCGTCTGTCGGCAGTCATGAGGTCTCCATCCCGTTCGCCATGCCGTGTCTCGTGGTTCAAAGCCCATAAAATGTTTGAGCTACAAAATCCCCTCGCTGTTTAAAACATCCAGGCACGGCAGCGTGTTGTCAATAAATCAGCTGCTTTAGCCCGAGGAGAGTGGCATTAACCGGAGGAGAGGCAATGCAAAAGACCTCTTTTTAAGGCATATTGCTATTGAATTCTTTTGGTTGGGTCCCTGAGAGCCTGATGTCTCTCAGTGAGAATAGTTGGTTTGTATTTCCTGCTTTAATCCTGAATCCTCTGAATACTCTGCAGTCATGCAAAGTTAAAGGCAAATATTTTAATGACAGAAGTTATCTGTTTGATCTCATTTACTGATCCTTTTTTGTATCGCCTCGCTGACTCATTCATATAATTTACTGTCACAATAATGATAACATCTAAAGGTTAGTGCAAGAAGTCATTGTGACATCTGGTTTACTGAGATCTTCTGTCAACCAAACTAGTCATGCCTCACCTTAGTGATTTAGCACTGTCAGTCTCAGTGACAGACCTATTCAGGATTAATGATGCATCCTTACCTCTGCAACACTTTTTCACCCTAATAAATACTTACTATATTTGTATGCTGCATACTAGGTTTCATAGGCAGGCAGTTAAAATGCTTCTGCAAGTGTTACAAACCTTTTTAAAGCAAACTGTTCCACCGGCAGTGAGGAGGTACTATGTAGAAATGAGTGAAGATGGAGGCCAGGGGAGAAGAAAAGGACGTGACTTATAAAAGTTTATTACTGAACATCCCCTCTTTGATATGGTTGATAACTGATAACGGCTGGCAAAGTCTAACCGAAATCAAATTGAGCATAAATAAAGAAATGTGTGTGTGTGGGTGTCAGTGAAAAAGCCACTCATCCCATCACAAGGTATCTTCACTGAGAGGCAGAGCCCCCAGGCAGCTGGCCGCAGCCTACCCAGGGCACTTTAAATTAAAGTAGTGTTCACTAACACAAGGTTAGTGGGTTCGTCCACTGTGCAGATACTGTATGAAAAGGGCCAATTGTCTGGTGCAGTGCTGATGGCTGCATGAAAAACAAGCGAAGACGATTTGAATCGCAGGCCTGTATGTAACCATGGTGAATTGTGGAACGAATCAAAGAATGAAAGGACGGATCGAGGGACGTAAAGGCAGATGCAAAGATAGATGGCTGCAAAGACGACTGTCCCCTAGAGGGATGGCTGATGTCAAACATTTCAGGTTTGGATTGTATGTATTCATTCTGTGGAATATGTTCAATAAAGGGTTTGTTCAAAATATTAGCCGAGTGGTCTCTGTGTCAAAAAGTTACTGTATGTTATACATTTGAATCTTTACTTAACAGGATTAGCTCTTTTTCTACATTACACACACTACCCATGTGTGGATGGTTAATAAATAAGGTTGGTGTTACATTTTTCTAATTATAAACAAATCCCACAAATTAACAATATGTTAGTCCGTCCATTGTGGCTGGAGTTTGTGTCTTTCAGTCCCAAAGTTGTTGTTTCATTTGTTATTGGTAAATATATCTTTAAAATACCAAATGAAAAATGTTCTTCGACAGCTGGGCATTCCAGTTTTTAACAGAGGAATAATTATCACAGTGTGATAAGATTTGGTGCTATAGTGCCTACGTTCCGCATGATGAAGGAATGTGTCACACTGTCCCAACATGTGGTGTGTTCCTAATAGTTTTTGCACAATAATGGACGTCTCTGGCACAGGGAGATACATTGAGTCAGATGTTAGCAAAACACACTTTACTTCACTCTGCCATGGAGGTTATGTTTTCACCCTTGTCCATTTGTTTGTTAATTTGTTCGTAAGCAAAAAAAATACCGGACGAATTACCATGAAACTTGGGGGAAGGATGTGGGATGGGGGATTTCACTTTCTTTAATATTGCGAGATCGTGTATTTGACATTTTCACAGATTTCTCAAGGAATAATTCATGGATCTTGATGAAAACAAATCACTCATATTTAGGGAAGTGATATGAGTTTGTGTAATTTGGTGCAGCTTGATTGCATTTTAGAGGACTGTTGGGCTTTGGCAGCGGTATGAGCTCTACTGAGTGCCCGTCTAGTTGTTATGTTCTTTTAATAGGATTCAGAAAATTGTAGAATATTACCAGACTTAGGTAGGTTAGTTAGTTGGTGAGCATGGTTACTGATGTTTGTACCACGTTCCCAGTTGATAAAGTACAATAACCAGTACGATTCATTTGCTTAAATGCAGGTCATGTGTCGCTTCACACATTCCATTTGTAATAAATAGTCACAAAATGGGGTAAAAAACGCTGATGGAACAAATCATTCATTTCCAGCATATCACTCACACACACACACACACACACACACACACACACACACACACACACACACACACACACACACACACACACACACACACACACACACACACACACACACACACACACACACACACACACGTGCACACAAACAATTATTTATGGAAGAGGAAGAGGCAGAAGGCTTATTCAGTTCTTGAAAAGGAAGAAGCACGTTATCAGTCTTCAACTGCCATGTAAAGTGGGGAAGTTAGGCCTCTATTCACTATGCAAAGTGACAGCTGAGAGACAGGAGACAGTTCGCTGTAGTCCGTGGGGAGAGGAGATGTGTAAATGATCTAACCAACCTTGTTTAGCTGAGCCTCGCTGAACACACACGATAATGAGTAAGATATTACATTAATTGAAAATACGCAGGTCACCATCGTAGAGATTCTAAATGTTACAATGTTACATGATGCCGTCTTCCAGTGAAACACTTTCAGTCACAAAACAAACAGATTTGCTGGTGTTTTCAGAACCTTATCTGGTGTGTTGATATCCCTGTTATTCATGTCTGAAGATTCTGTGGCAAGGGTTTGTGTGTTGAGTTTTTTTTGCTCAAGGCACTGCTTGACAAACCACAAAATTCCTTCACTGCTCGGAACAGAGAGAATTTTCAATCTGCTTAGAAATGTCACATGATGTCTGGTTTGAAAGAAATAAAAAAATGATGGACAGAAGCAGAATCTTATCGCCCTGACAGGGAGAAGTGTGATCCTGACTTTGTAGCATTTTGATAAATCATGTTTCCTATTTATGAATGTGAGGACCATGGCTGTTTATTTTTAGCAGAACTTCTCACTCGTTCTAATGAAACCTCATGTCCGATCTGAACTGTGGCAAAGAACCTATCCAATGGATTCAGAAAAAAAGTGGGAAAATGATATTTAGCTGCCAACTATCCTACTTATCCAATCTTTTAAAAAAAGACTTGAGTTTCTGCCAAAGACTGGAAAAAGACTACGTCTACGAGCCAGAGCCAGGAGCTGCATCAGGAGCCCCGCTCCTACAGCCTGCGATCCACACCCTGGAGCTGCATCGGAGGAACTGCTTTCATAGTCCAGTGGGACCAGTTGAAGATTTGCAAACATGCAGACACGCCTTATCTGTGCCGCATTTCTGCCAGATACTGAACAGACACAGGCGTTTGCTGATAAAACAGCGAAGGCACAAAACCCTGTGAACCCTCACATCTCCGAACTTCACACACAGCTCCTCAGATCCTATATATTCAAAAAGCCCCCATTAACAACAACTAAACACAGTTACAAGGCGAGAATGTGCACAGCCACTTGTGTGTTTATCATTGGTAAATACACACAGCTGTTAGCGTCCAGTGCAGCAAGCGAACAATGCTGGCAGCTCCACACCTCCAGCACAAGGGACACATTAAGAGAAATAGTAGGAGGAACTGGCCCACTCACTCTACAGAGCAGTCCCTACGTGTGTGTGTGTGTGTTCAATGTAAAATGTCCTCATTGTTTGATATATGATATATAGAAGCAGATTAAGACTTTTCAAGAACATTAATCAAGAGCTTGAAAGCTTTGCAGGAAATGTCTTACTGTTCAGTTCATGTGCAATCTCTCAGAATCAGGCCACTTGTGTTTCAACTTGCTGCATCAACTTTAAAAGTGTCAAGGATGATGACTTGCGCCATTGACCATCACAAGTTTTCTTACTCGCTTTAGTCGAGTCCCAAGGAGGGAGATGATGTTTCAGATACAGCGAGAGAGAGAGAGAGAGAGAGAGAGAGAGAGAGAGAGAAAGAGAGAGAGAGAGAGAGACCAACCTCACTTGCTGGCGTGTTCCACTGCTCAACCTGTTGATCAGGCTTTTTCCCCAAAGGGCTTGAATGTATATTTCACTATGGGCTGTTTCTGTTAAAAGCGCAACAAGCGTAGGTGGTGTTGTCTGCCAACTGCCCCAAGCTGAATGGATATATTTATTAAAAATGTACATCCTGTAAGCTGGGCATATCTTTACCATCAAACATGCACAAACCATATGAGCAGGTCTGTGCAAATCATGCACACACACTGATATCACTTTAAAGTGAGAAGGGTTGATCTTCCCCGAGCAAAACATCCAATTTTTTTCCCTTTATAAAATCAAGATGTTGATAATGATGTGGGTGAAAGGCTAAACTGACGACAAGCAGTTGCCAGAGAATGAACTTCAGCAACTGCCTGGCTTTTGCAAGAGTATGAAATCTCCAATTTCAACAGCAATCCCTATGGCCTACAGTGACACAGGACCCCGGCATTGCACTTGGTTGCTGGTATGGTTGGCTGTGAACACACATACTCAAACACATGGACACATACACAGGCGGACCTCCCACTCACTTTTCCCCAACTCACCGGTGAGCACTCCCTCTTAGCAATCCCTTTTTTTTCCCGATGGCCATTGCGAGTAGCAGACGGTTTTGCCATCCCTCTCCTAAAATAGCAACCCGTTAGCACAGCCAGGTCAGATGGTTTTGAAACATCCATGGCATACGGTGCTGGAGTGGAGGGGTGATGGGGGCAACGAGTGCGTGACCACCTCCTGGAGAGCTTGGAAGAGGTTGTCATGGGTGGGCCTCAAGTGGAGTATTCTTTCACACTTGGGTGACAATGAGTGCTGGGGAACAAAGTAGGGGAATCTAAAGCTGCTTTCAGACACTCACTGAACTCCAGAGATCCTCCTGACTCTGACTCTGCAGGGGTCTTATGTGTAAACGCAAATGTCCACATGAGAGCATTGGTTGTTTCTGCAGAATTTTCTGCATCTGGCCCCCTTGTATAAAATCCAAGGAAACCTCTGGAGAAAGTCCGGACCCAATTCTCTGGAGTTCATCCGGAGATCATGTCTGAAAACGGCTCAAGAAAAATCTGTGGCGTGTGAGTGTGTCCAAGAAACAGGTGGTGGTCATTTGATTATCATATTAACAGTTTAGTTGAGAGAAATTAGGTCATGTAACTTTTGTTGCTCTTATCAAACCTATTTCATCAACCCTTCTAACCTCAACAGTTAATATGTGAGCAAACAAAAAACCAAAACTACAGCTCCGACTTGTATTTAGCTGCACGGCAGCCTGGGTACCTGCCACAGACTGAAAAGATGAACAACACGTCTCCATTTCATTCCACTATCCAGAAATGAAGCAAAAATATCCTGGATAGCCAAGCTGGTGTCTTTTGGTGTCTTCACAGTAGCTGTTTTGATGAGGAGCAGTATCGAGTTTCCACTGCTTGACATTTTAGTTTGGTCCATGTCCCATCTGACTGCTAACATGGAGGAGATAAGGTGCATGACCTATACTGCTGCCAACCATCAGGGGGTAATCAAGTTGCCATGGCTTCACTTTTGGGAAGCTGTCACGTCGTCCATCTGTAGTTTCTCAACTGAAGTATTTTTTCTTGGTCCCTCTTCCTTCTGGAACTTACTACAAAGTTCACTCCTCAGTCCTGCTGCTGTTTGCCGACTTGTCTGAGCTAATCACAACCCCCATTTTGTGGAGCTGTGATGTGGTTTAACCGGAAACTGCCTGGGGCTGATCTGAAAAGGTGTTTGGTAGATGCTGCTAAAAGCATATATTTGACAAGCAATGATATTAGATCATTAACTTTATTTAATTACTATCCTTAAAAATATGAAAAGACCCACGATTGAGAACGATTTTGATTAAGGCTCTGTTCCAAAGTATTTAAAGTTATTAGTTGAGTTACAAATGTCAATGGAATTTTGAAACATTTTTCAATTTCTTGAACACAACCCAGAGTTATGGCTTCACCTAAGCTCTATGAGTTTATCACAACTATGTATAAATGATCCTTAGTTGTGCAGGACTTTTGGGTTCTTACACAATTGGAGCTAGGGACTACTTCTTGTTGTACAACAACTTGGAATGTAATGCTAACAAATGGATATTACCACAAAAATGTAAAGGAAAAATGTGGGCTAATACTGCTAACAGTATCCTGCGACGGTACCAATCTGTTATGCGCCAACACTTGTAAACAAACAGGCAAACAGTGGTTTCTAAGAAACACAACCAAGACATTTCTTGTTGCATTCATTTGTGTTTTCACAGACTAATCAGAACCATGACCAAAGTGTTTATCAGCGTCAACTCGAGAAAACTTGCTGATCAATTTATAGGCAGTAGTGAGCAATCACATGCACCATCTGGTTTGACTGATGTTGTGCTGAAAGTACTTTTAGCCATGCTGCGTACGCACAATCTGGAGAGGAGTTTGCTACAAGACAAAATGCTCCAGAGCTATAGGCAAACCAGAGGATGGATCCTTTACACTTCGTGTCTCTTCCACAGGCAGGCGTTTGACATATTGATTCGTCAGAGAAGTGGTCCGAAGCTCGACATGGCAACTGAACATCCAGCCTCCTAATGACTTAACCACATCAACTCCTTCTCTTCTGCGCCATTCACCCTCCCTCCATCTGTCCCTTCAGGCACTAACCGTGGATAGAACACGGTGAGTCACGTTGGAACAAAAAGCTCCATTCAAAACACACACATAAACACACACACACACACATACATGCACAAACTCCTGATCAACTCTAGCCAGCACGCCTCCTAATAAAAAGTCCCTCTCTTCTTCAGTAACAACCCCCCCCCCACACACACACACACACACCACCACTGCTGACTTCCTCTCAATCTCCAGGCAGAACCAGATCACCATGGCTGCGGAGAGACCAGATCAAGCCAATCCAGTTGTTGAGTGTGGATCAAGGATCAAGTAACCATGCACGCTGGTGCAGCTCCCAGAAACCAACAGGAGCCAAACCTTCAGAGGTCGTCCCACCACATCACACAGCCTGTGTGTGTGTGTGTGTGTGTGTGTGTGTGTGTGTGTGTGTGTGTGTGTGTGTGTGTGTGTGACAGAAGCAGAGAAAAGAAACCAGGATTAAAAGATAAAAACCATAAGAGCAAACCAAATCTATTTTGAAGTTCTGACTTCCTTCCTCAAACAAGGCCTCAACTGCCTTTTTTGTCATCCCACATGACACACCACCATGATCACTCACTGGCCTTTTCACAGGCCTGTGCTCTGGTCAAGGGTGATTTGTTCATTTTATGGGCTTCTTCTCACAAGGTTGAGAAATATTTAATCAACACAACACATTGTACTTACCTAGAAGTCATGACTTTTTATTAACTTCTTTATTTTCTGCCTTTGACAATATTCCTTTAGAAACCCATAGTGTGTTATCTAAACTAACCTCTTTGTTTCATTAAAAATCTGATTCTTCACCAAGATTAACATATTATGAGTAATATCAGTTACATAACAGTTACAGCTACTTAACAGTCAAAGTATTAATTATGCAAAATGGCCCATTTGATAATATTAGTGAAGTGCCCTTTCTAAAGATGCCTGTTTGGAATGGGCTGTTTGTTTGGCCTGTTGTGATGCAGCTTTTCTCTCGGAAACTGTAAAAGTGACCTGCAGTAATTGAGCCGTGGCAAGGAAAGACCTGTTCCTGGACTCAGTCCTCAGAACCCTGAAGCTGCACCACAAGCTGTTGTCGTGATCAACAACGTCACTTGCATTGGTAGTTCAAGCTGCCGCTGCTACAAAGCACTGGGCGCCTGTTAAGTGTATTAATATTGAACATTTCACGAGTTTACATCAAACCAAATTCGACACTGCACTCCCCTGGGCAATACATAAACAATACATACGCATGTGAGAAGGACATAAGATGAATAGTTCTCGAGCTAGGCGAGCCACATACAGACAGATAGATGTTTAAGGCATTATAATAGATTTTATTATTATTATTATTATATGAAATGATAAGTTCAAGTTTTTTCAAGACTTTAAAATAAACATAAACAAGAGTCCATGTGAACACTAGTTTTTTTTCTTGCTTTAATCCTTCCTCCTGTTCATACTGGCCACTAAATATGAGGCTGCAGCAGACTGAAGTAGACAAAACAAGGGAGTATCTTCCAAAGTTCCTTTTAGTATAAACTTCCCTCTTTTTGTTTGACAGTGAGGAGTGAAATTTGTTCTAAAAAGACTTTGGAGGATATTCCACATCATTTGTGTATGTTGGATGGCTCAAGCCCCATATTCATTTCTGATAAATGTCTGAATAAATGTTTGCACAAAATATTGAGGGTGGACTTTTCCCCCATCACTGATATTGAATCTACTATTGAATCATCAACTTTATCTTAAAAGCATAACTGAAAATATAACTAACTGTGGTTTATTACAATTTATAGTCATTTCAAGGTTCTTAAATTAAATTTAGGGGTTTACTAGAATAGGTCTACATGCTGTTGTTTCCCAAAATATGCATTTTATGTCTCATACCGTATATATACATATATATCCCAAAAATCCCAGTTTGATTGGTAAACTGGTCCAATTCTTTGCAGCTGGTCACCTGCTTGGTGTTGAAACAATCCCGCTTCATGATTAACTGTAAACATCATTGTAACTACGGTAACAATCGGAACTGCCAAACCAATTCAAGCCAAATTAGCAGCTAGGTGGGTATGTTACATGGGCTTGGCCGACCAATGGTGTAACTTGATCACTCTCTAAGTCACTCACTCATGGAGACTCCGGGATGTAAACCTGGACTGGGGCCAGTGCAGCCAAAAAGGATTTCATGAAAAAGCATCTCTCCAAGTGTTGAAGCACAGGGAACATTTCAACTGGTTAAGAGAAGAATGGATTCAAATTCTGGGAGAAACACTATAAACTGTACTGTATATAAAAAATGGTGAAGATGAAAGGGGAATTGCTTTTACAGCTGGAGAATAATCTTAAACATACCTCAAGATCAACAATGGACTACCTCAAAAGGTGCAAGCTGAAGGTTTTGCCATGACCCGCACATTTCCCCAACCTAAACCTCAACGAACATCTGTGGGTAGAGCTCGAAAAGGCAGTGCAAGCAGGTCGGCCCCAAAATTCTCACTGAACTAGAATCTGTTTACAAGCTGACACTTGCTAAGGGGGTGTCACCATGCACGGTGCCCAAACTTTAGTTAAGTTCCTGTTTTGTTATTATTAAACTGTAAAAGAACCAGTTTGCTTAGTGTTGGATGGAACAGAAATGTTGACCAGGGGTGCCCAAACTTTTTCATGCCATTGTAAAACATGTTTTTCCACTAGGCATGGTGCCAGTATTCACACCAGCAGTCTATGTGGGAGGAATCTCTGTGCGGGTCACAGAGTTTGAGTCACACACTGGTGCGTGTGTGTGCCATGTATAGACTGTGATAATAAGTTCATAAAGAGACAGTTCACGGTCTGCTTTACGGCCTTTTGGTCACATGACTGTTTAGGTCTTGACTTATTTTATGGCGCAAATATTTTGACAAAACCTTTGTTTTCAGGCAGGAAGCCTGACAAATGGGAGATGATAAAAATGGTATTCCCCTTTTGTTTCATTAACTGTGATTATGTTTTAAACTTAACATCCATCCCCTCGAGTGACAGCCCCCTAAAAAATGAGGAATCTTAAAGAAAAATCTTCTGTCCTGACAGTTGAGCTCATTTGCCATGAATAAAGCTTGTTTTCTGTGCCTGGTTGTCCTCTCATTGTTCTCTCTAGGCATTGTTGCCAAGTTCCCAGTCAGAAGTAGATTATTCAGCATGTTTGCTTTGACAGTGCAAAGACGAGGGCCGGTGTGCAGGAGTGATCCCTGGGGGAAACTGTCTACCATGTGACATATTACACAATTACACATAAAGCTTCTACCGTTAACTTGCAACTTGCTGTTTATAGTCACTACAAACCCAATAAATGGAGATGTAACATCTACTCTTTTATAAAATCAGAATAGAGCATTTCAACTAGGTCAAGAATCTCCAGATTTGCATATTCCCTATTAAAGTATAGTCATAAAAAGTTTGCATATGCAGCAGATCAATGTCCCATTACACCTATTAGTGATATACTATTTCCTCAGAGATATTTCTCTCTGTATGTCCTGTGAGCGTGTATTCTTATGTAACACAGTACAACAAGTTTCTGTGTCTAAAGAGACTGAACATCTACAGCCCTGCGAGCGGTCTCTCTGTGAGACTGTGCTTAAATGCAGTGGAGCTTTAAGCTAAATGCTAACTTTAGCTGGCAAACATCCTCACAAGGACAACACAGTTCTTTGTCTCTGTGACGTGAATGAACAAACAGTAAGTTGCAGAAGAGGCCTGCAGTTAGTACAACAGAAGTATACACATCTATGCACAGTATAATGGAAGCACAGTGCTGTATTCAGGGCGGCGTGGTGGTTGGCAAGAAGGTTTCTGGTTGAGCCAGGGTTCCTTCTGTGTGGAGTTTGCATGTTCTACCAGTGTTTGCGTGGGTTCTCTCCAGGTACTCCAGAATGGTTGTTTTTCTCTTTATGTCGGCCCTGTGATTCGCTGGGGACATGTCCAGGGTGCACCGGGCCTCTTGCCCAATGTCAAGCTTGGATTGGTTCCACCCCCCCGCAGGACCCTCAAAGGATAAGCAGTATAGATAATGGATGGATGGATGGATGGAGTACTGAATTAATAAATATGGTAATCAGTAGTTGGAAGCTCAAACTTTTTTCAGACAGATTTTTCAGACAATTGTGTGTGCTTATCTCCACCATGAGTTGCATCATTGGGAGTACTGTACTCTCAATGACGCAACTCTTCTCCTTTCGCATGAAAAATTACATATATACAGGCTACAGCAGATTACATCCTTCCATAGATACTGGAAGTATCTGTTAGAAAAAGCAAATGCAATTGTATTACATGCCAATTTTCTCAGAATATTTGAGAGGCACATTTTTAATATTCCCTTAACTCTCAACTGGGTCTTGACCCAGATTTACAAAAAGAAAGAAAATGCCTGTGGGGGCAAGAGTAGAGCTACAGTAGTCTGTACAGTGTGTGTAACACTGGCAGGATGGGGTGTGGTGAGAACAGGAGTCATGATGGAGAATACTTATAAGAAAAATCTCAAGATTTTATAAAGTGAGGGATGACTCAGTGTCATGATACAGACTGCATCTCGCTATGAAAGGGAGGGGGTGAAGACCTGTCTCCCTACGCCCACTCTCCGGCTTTACGCCCGACCATCTCCAGACACTCACACAGACAGGGTGAGGTAGAGGCAGGAGGCCAGAGGCTGGTGGACTCTACAAAACCCTGATTCAGAACAAGCCGACACCAGATTAGTGTGAGTCACAAAGGAATTTCCCTGACACATTTTAACCACAGAAAGTCTGTTTCACTCTCAGCTTCTTGGTGGAGATGAGCGGCATCAAGTGATCTGGGTCATGTGCACCGAGCCCTACAAATTCCAGCTCCGCTAAAGACAAGCCATAACCGACATGAGCAATCATTTAAATATGTATCTGTCTTCACTTGATTCTCTCTGATTATGTGTGTGCCTTAGTTAAAGAATAACTAACACAATATATTTATGTCCAGAAATATTCATTTATGTCAACATGATATGGATATTTCTTCAGATTTGGCACAATTTATGACTTGGACTCAAGAATGAACTGGTTATATTTGGTGTTCAAATCTCCACAGGTCAAGGTCACTGTGAAACTCCTGTCCGCCCAATTCTCATGGGGCCTTGTGACGCATGGAGGGTATTTAATTGCGTCTCGCACAAGCATCCACTTTAACTCAAGGATAAACTCATCAGAATTTGGTTGTCAAAGGTTAAAAGTCACTGAAACCTGACAAATAATATTTTTGGCCACAGCTCAAGAATTCATGAGCTTATTATGACAATATACAATAAAACCTTTTATTAAATTCTTCACAAGGTTTAAGTACCTATGTTACAAGTCTGAACAGACATGAATGTAAACTGCACCCCAGTTGAAAGAGGCATACAACCAGGGCTGAATGCTTGGCTGGAGTCAATCCAGCTTGACGCTTTCTTGAGAGCATTATCCAAACAACTTCCCACTGCATGTTTGTTACTGCTGGAGTTGGCTGCTCCGCTCCACTCGGACTGTGTCTGGGAAACGGTCTAGAAAGTGATGCCGTAGCTAAATTACACCTTTCTTAAAACCCTGGCATGTACGTGTTGTAAATTGTCTGGGTCCGTGTTCTGCCTTTTCCTTTTTCCTCACGTTAAGTAACATGTGGAGAGGCAGTGTTTGTTGAGGCTTTATCGAAAACCACTCATCCAAAAAACATTGCAGCTGATTCCTGTACTACCTTGGGTTCTCAGCAACATCCCCACCAAGTTTGAAGTTGATCAGATGAGCGGATGCAGAGAAAATGGAAAGAGAGAGATTATTCCATTTAAAGTTCCAAGGAAATACGAATTATAGTGTGTTTTGGACCCCCCCCCGGGGAGTTCTACCAGCAGCAGAGCCAACCATTTAAAAAACAGCACCTAACAAACCTGCACACACAAACACACACATTTGTCTACATGTCCAGCAGCTGCATTAGACATAAATCATGTCCATTAATACACAGATAAAAAAAAAAGGCCAAATCAGGTTCATCGTGAAAGTTTTCTGTGCAATAAGCACATGCAAGCTCACTATCTACTTCTGTCACACACACACACACACATAGAGTGTGCACCCAGTGGTGCTAAGTAAACAGATACAGAGGCAAGTATAGTCTCTTTCTCACATCCACACATTTAAACAGCGCTCAAAGTAGCTTGGCAATCATGCTCTTTCCTTTAACAGATTCATCACCAGTGTTGCACAAGCCATTTGGTCAGCTCCGTGAAGGACTGTGTGTGTGTGTGTGTGTGTGTGTGTGTGTGTGTGTGTGTGTGTTTTCCCTTTATAGGAGAGACTAACAGTATCCCCTTTTACACTGCCTGTTTAAGGCAGGAAAGATGCATTATTATGCTTATTTTGTCTTTCCGGTCTGTATGAAATGTATGTGAATTGAATAGGGGGGAAATTGTTTTACCGTCTTTGTGCCGGCAGCAGGGATCATCACGGAGTGTGAAAGGGAAAGAGGAACAGCAGGACATGACAGCAACGTTTCAAAGTCGGCATGCTATCTAAAAATCACACACTGGGGCGACAATATGCCGCCTCGTTTGATTTAGTGCGCAAAACCAAATGTAGCATAACGAGGGGTATTCTTAACAGGAATATAGCGGTATCTCTGTGTAAAGAGGACTTGTGATAGTGTCTCTGTGTGCATCAGACGGCCACAGGCTATTAAGATCACTACAGAGGTTAGATATGTGATCTGAAGGATGATACTTCAGAGCAGAGAACAAAGCAGATGTTTTCACATGGTAGAAACTGTGCAAGGCTGGCATTCAAGCCCTGGGGGGCCCATCAATAAATGCCAGCTTTAGAGCAGTCATTGTAGTTGGCCAAACATATTACAGGCAACAGTTAAACTTAATACACTGTAAAGAGCTGCCAAGAAAATCTGCTGCCGACACATTTAACCATCTGTGTCAGTGTGTTCTAATTTTATATTTTTGGGGGTTTTGTCAAAATGTCTTATTTAAAAAGATGATGAATTGATGACCTGCTGAAGGGGGGGGGGGGGGGGGGGGACAGGGAGTTCATATTTCTGATAGAGATAGAAACTATCGGGGCCATTTGGTTGGGTTGTGGGAACTCTCCTGAATACAGAGGTGGGTGATGAATAAAAGAATAAAAGGAAAGAAAAACCAGACCAAGAATGGAAAGATAAACAGAGATGACGAATACAAGATCATACAAGATCTGTCCTTAAGTACTATTTGTTCTTCCCAGAGACAAAGAAAAAAATGTGTGTGCGGAACATTTGGGTGAGACGGAGAAAGATAGATGATTTGAAAAGTGAGGAGGAGCAGGAAAGAAGAGACGAGAAGAATCGAAAAGTGGAAGTCTGTTAAGTTGAGACAATACCTTTCATTGACAGCTAAAAGTATATTATACTATAGAGATGTGCTACATACAGTTTACCACCACACACAGTGATGGCACACAGTCCCGGAGCGACTTGGCCGGGGAAGGTCTGCGAGGCCAACTGGACAGACATACCACGGCTATAATTTCAGTGTGCCCAAGCTGCAGATTAGCCACGGTGACACATAAAACCTGAATGAAAAGCCAAGTGGTCAGACAAGAAACAACACGAATGATAAGTCATCGAGAAAACGCTTTGTAAGTGATTCTGCAAAACCATTTCAAGTCCCAGTGAAAGATCTCCAGGCTCTCGTGTTCTTAAATATTTGCCAACATTGCACTAGAATTGCCATACATATATTATTCATTATTTTATTTAATTAAGGACAATGTATAATGCATGTGTAAATGTTTTTTGAATAGGTTTATACACTTTAAATCCTGATTAACTCATCCTTCAATATTATACTTATTCAATTTTATTTAGCTTATAACAAAAATAAATACAAATAAAACAGTTTGATTGCTTTGGTTCATTTTAAATTCTAATATTATTGGATACAAACATATTGAATACGTATGTACCTGTTTTAATCCTCTTGCTGTCATAAAACATTATGAAGAATAAAAAGAAAGAATATTTCCACAACTTAGTGATGGATTATTCTCAGTAGGTGGCATCCTTCTCATGGAGACATGAGAGAACAGCGACGAGTTAAGTTTTTATCCCAGCTTTGGTTTGCATGTCTGTACTTGTTGAACTGGTGGTAACAATCAAAGCAGATAAAGATCTATGAAAAGAAATTACAAATATTATCCAAACAGTAATACTATACAGTATAAATCTTATTCAACGTTGAGAAGAAATTATTAATTAAACTCAACAATTTTACCAGTGAAAAATCAACAAGTTCTAGATACAGAAAATATACTGTTGGGCACAATTTGATTTACATGACTGTTAAGCACAACTTTTGGACTAATTCGATTTTAATGTTTTTATTAAACATAAATCTACATTTAATACTCATTTAATGATTAATTGTTTTACTGGAGAAAAGTAATAAAAAATAAATCTGCTCCACAAACTGGATTGCATGATTTATAAGTTTCTAGATTTAAAATGATTCTGCTGGAACAGTTTTAACATTTAACAATTTCTATTGTTGGGCCATTTGTGTCTTTATTGACATTACTAACTTTTTTGGAGCGTATTGTGTTATTTAGTTGCTGCACCAGTCTTTATTGATACATAATAAAATTTGTAATATGAGAGTAATTATGTGACATTAGTTTCAATCTCCAGTCAACTCTTTGATAACTGACTAAATGGGATACAAACATACAACAAATAAGGAGACAGAAAAACAAGAGACACTTTGAGATAAAATATATAAAACATCTTTCTTTGGTATCTTTTTGAAGCTAAATATTTTCTTTTTGCTTAAGGTTGAGGAAAATAGATACTTGAAAATACAGACATCGCCTTGTCAGCAAGGCACTAAATCTATATCCATCTTATTGAAAACAGCCGTAACGACTAAGTGCTAAACACTTATTTCTTATCAGCAGATTTGTGTCTCGAGAACTCAACAGCCTTGAAACAGAGCATCGATGTTTCAAGGCTGTTGAGTTCTCGAGACACAAATCTGACACAAAACTGAGCTTGGCAGCAACTGGCTGCCTTCAACTGGCTCCAACAACCATCACATAAACATGCATGAATAAGTTACCAATCATGAACCCGTTTGGTCCATCTTCAACAAATCTTTCTCTTTTATTGCATCTATTAACCCGGTGCATCTGAGAAAGCTTACGGCCTTAATCCAGCCAAATTCTCATAAAGGACTCTTCTGTTAATTTCACTCCGTTTTCATCAGACTTTTGGTTTGCGCTCTGGCATCGGGAGCCAAGCCAAGCACATTTCTCTGAGTCATCAGAGAGGGGAGCGAGAGGGAGGAGGAGGAGGAGGAGGAGTAGCAAGAGAAGGAGGAGGAGGTGAAGAAGAAGAAGGGAGGGGAGGAGAAGGAGGAGGAGGAGGAGGAGGAGCAGGAGCAGGAGGTGGCAAGTCCAGAGTTTCCCTCTCGCTCTCGCAGGCGAGGGCCTACACCTAGCAGCAACAGGCTGAGAAAACCATGCTCTATTGTTTCAGGCCTGCTGGCAATGTGAGCCTTCCTGAAACTCAGCAAACAACTATCACACACAAATGAGGGAGACGTGCCAAAGCTCTGCTCACTGAGAGACCTGCCAAAATGGCAGAAAGCTGTTGTGTGAAAAGTTTAGAGGGACTTTCATATAATCTGTTGTTTTCTTTGCCTGGCAGCCTGACAAGAACACTTTCAATAAAGTCTATATAAAAAAAAAAATCAATGAGAACAAGTGGTCTACAATTCTTTTGTAGCTCATGTTCAACACATAATAAGGGACATATTTTAGACCTATTTCCAAAAGACAACACATTTCTGAGGCTGCAGTGATGTTGCCACCTTCTGATCAGTACTGCACACCTCACTCCTCCATCCCTTCTGAACTGTTATCCAGTCTTTCTTACAGATTATATTTGTAGATTAAGAAAAGGGTTTGTCCACGTTGTCAGTGCCTCCACACAATAATTTGGCACATTTTCAACCCCTAGAATAGATGATGCAGCCTTGACAGAAATTGTTCGACACCTCAGGCCTCTTAGCTTCTCCCGTGATACTCTGCCTACAAGCTCCTTTAAAGTCGCAAGAACGCTCCATCCGTTCAAATCATGTTCACAAGATATATATACTTTGTCAATTGGTAATTATGAGTGTGAAAACCACATTGCAGTGCTGTTTTACTTTGTTTTACAGCAGCTGCAGGTGACTGATGTTGTGTGAATCCTAATATTCTATTGATTATTCTGCTTTCTGCACATGTAAAAATAAACCTCTTGTAAAACATGTTGTATTGGCTTTTTTGAATGTCTCACAGACAAGTGTCCATCCTAAATAGAACATTTAATCTTGTTGGTTAATGATTAATAGTCGATTAATGAGTATCACAGATAATTATGCAGATGGCACCCACCTCTACATGGTGACTACAGTATCTTACATTCACTGATTAAGTGCATTGAACAAATAAAAAAAGTGGAGCCACAAAACTAAAGAGCCACAAAAAGGCATTTACAGAACCAGCCTCTTAGCACCTTAAACCACAGCAAGAATTAAAGGATTTCTGTCTAAACAAGACACCAAAAAAAAAAACAAGCTCATGTGTTTATTTTCAGCCTGTTTAAGTATTGTAAGTGTCTTTAAAAAAAAAAAAAATCAACTGGACAGCCACAGCCCCCTCAGTTAAAAGGACTGATTTCTAAATGACATTACTTGTCTATAAAGGACTAAATGGTCTCCGTCTTAAATTTATCTCTGATTAACTTGTACGATATGAAGCATCAGACCCCTCAAGTCATCTGGGTCAGGTTTACTCAATGTTCCCAGAATAAAAATGGTGAAGCAGCTTTTACTTTCGATGATAACTGCCTGTGGAACCAGATGAACTGTCAGTTCATTTCAATAAAAAAATATCAACACAACCACTTTAAGTCATAAAGAATGACATTCGTTTGGTTAACTTGTGTTTTCATTGTTATATGATTTAATTTTATGTGCTATTATTTTTGTCACTTCTTATTGATTTAATTATTCTGTCTGTGTTAAAAAGTTTTGTATTGTTTTTTTTCTTCTTTTAAATGTAATGTAATTTTATTTTTTTTGATGTCTCTAATGTCAGATTTTTATTAGATTACCCTGTGACTGAATTTTGCAAGATAGATAAACCTGCCTTGCTTGGCCATGGGATTGAAGTATAGAAATAACATCTGTCCTTTTCTACTTTTTTACAGGTCATCATTGTGTTGCCTAAGTGTAGCATTGATATGGAGGTGACTGTGTGTGTGTGTGTGTGTGTGTGTGTGTGTGTGTGTGTGTGTGTGTGTGTGATCACCTAAAATGATCAATGCTCAAAAATATATACTTGTATGTAAACACATGGCACCTTTTAAAGGACTTTGTGGTTATATTATGACTTTTGCCTCTTCAGATCGCTTTATAATAGTGCTAACTTAAGTCCTGCTTGTAATTGCTGACAGCCGCCCAGCTTCACCCTGTAGTGGGAGCACAGGTTGTGGCTTTATGCGGAAAAAGACTGGACCATGATTAATTGTTGTTTCTAAGAAGCAAAGCAGGACCATCGCCTTTCTTCAGGGAATCATCACATCTTAATATGGTTTTCAACATAAGAGTTTATATTGTTGTTGCAGACACTATTAAGTCAACACGTTAAAAAGCAAAAAACCCACTTGGACCAAACCATCCAAAGCGTGTGCGTCACTATTTGTGATATAAATGCGTGTTTTTTTTGTCACTCTTGCAGCTAACACCTAGTTGGCATGGCAAGCATTGTTAGGCTCGCTGTATAAAAATAAGGTGCAGCCACAGTGTGTCTGATTTAGGAGCACCGCGTTGGGCAGGTGACAGGTTTGTTTACTGCATTTGTGCCACCCATGTGTCATGTCATGTTTACAACACTGCACAGTGGAGCTGGCTATCAATTTTTTTTAATGAATTTTTTGCAAACATAGGGAGGAGCAACTGTTTTACTGGGAAGGACACAAATACACTAACAGAAGAAGAAGCTCGGATCACAGCGCACGCGGAGGATGTGTGACTTTCATTCTTTGCGAGATGCCATCCGCTATATCTTTACAAGGAAAATAGGAGTTGGCTGCCGTATTATTTTTCAAAATCTCATATCTATAACCTTTTAACACACTCAAGTCCTGGTGGCAGACTTAATTTGGCAAAAGGTAAAAGGTGGAAGAAATGAAAAATGAACAGACAGGGTAGAGGGAAGCAGGTAAACAGCCGTTCATTTCTCATCATGAGATTAGTTCAAACACTCTGCAGGTCCCCCTGGACCCGTCAGGCAGCTCCACTGTTTGTTTTCCACTCCAACGTGGGGACCGATTTGGACAAGGGTGACAGCGGAGTCTATTTTCTCCACCTGGAAGCTCGCAGCGGTGGGGAGGGAAACTCAAGACTGGTTTTACCCGCTTCCTGGAAATGGTAAAGCAAGCGGGAGGCCCCACTGTCAGGGAGAAGGGTAGAGAGAGACGGTGCAAGAGTGTGCAGAGAAGGAGAGAGAGAGGGAGAGACTGAAAGCTCTGGTCAACAGATAAGGAATATGTGTGAATGCATGAGTGGGAGTGTTTATGTGCCTGCCTGAGTGTGCGTTTGTGTGTGTGAGAAAGAGAAAATGATAGAATGGTGAAGAGCACATGGTCCAGCCAGGGGGATTTGCTGATGCCCACGAAGATCTGTTTACAGTGAGCCCCCAATGACCCCCCAGAGGATGCAGCACTCACTGCCAACACGCACACAAAACACACACCCACATGGACACACCTCATCCCAGGCACATGTCTCAGCAGACATAGATACATGGTGTCTAAGGTCACCTGTTAGAAACATCCGGACCACAAGATTCCAAAGCATGGACCTCTATCGTAGCACTCAAAACCCCGGCCTGAAGGTAGGCGCTAGGTGTGTGATAGCGGAGAAGGAGCAAGAAATGTGCCGCACCATCCAGCTGACGTTGATGAACACACACACCGTTTTGCAACTAAATTGCATTGTGAGGTTCAACATGAGGAGATGAAACAAGCAAAACAAACTTGCACAGCAAAAGAGGACAGCAAGGTACAAGCGTGGGAGTTTGAAAGGCTCGTTCAAGGGCCTGAAGGCTGGAGGAAGGATGAGAGAGATCTGTGAGACACGACAGCAACAGAACTGAAAGGTTGAAGCGCAAAAACAGAGGATGAAGAAATGAAAGGCCAAATGAGGTACCGGTCTAAAAGCATGGTAAAAAAAACCCCAACCTAATTAGTGGCTGCATTGAGAAAACTTAGTTGCAGAGAGTTTGATGATAAGATCACATGGCTCTCATGTCTGTAGGCTAAATATGAAGCTATGGCCAGCAGCCAATTAGCTTATCTTAGCATGAAGACTGGAAACAGGTGGAGAAGATCCATAAGAAGTTACAGTGTCTGGCAAAAAAAGTAGTTCCATCCACCCCCCACCTCACTGGTAAAACCTTGTTTTGTGTTTTATAAAATAACGAGATGGAATGTGTTGTTTATTCATAGTTTCCACTGTCTTCCAAACTTAATGCTATGCAGGAGTTATCAAAAATGTTGTGGCATGTGCTAAACTAAAACTACATGCCTTCTGATTGTATGCCCCAGATTTTGACTCATGTTGCCACCGTGAGCTTTAACCTTTGACTGTTGAAATCTACTCAGTTCAAACTTTGACTAGTTGTCACTTGGAATCAAAGATGAAGACATTTTGCAAGAATTATTTTGTAAGACCATTGTGATGTTGAACTTTGACCCTAGATCAACTTTGACCCTCGATCATCATTATTATTAAAACTAATAAAATTGCATCCAAGTTTATTTTTAGAGAGATAAATGTAAATGCAGCACAATAGCATCAGCAAACTGATGTTTATTTATTTTCCCCGACAAATTCACTCAATTTAATTTGATTCCATATCTTTCCCCTGGTCATCCATGACCCTCCTGCAGTGTCATCAATCCTCCCTCGAGGGAGCACCCCCCCCCCCCCAGTTAGAGAACCATTACGCTAAGCTAAGCTTACTGCCTGCTGGACCTTGATATATAATATACAGACATGAGAGCTATCACAACCTTCTCGTCTAACTCTCGGCACGAAGGCAAATAAGTCTACTCCCGCACTATTCTGTTAAATTATCACCTTGCACTCGCTCTCTGTCCTCCGCAGATCTGCCCTGCTGTGCTTTTCACATTTGCACATGACGGCCAGGTTTTAAACCTGCCTGTTACATTTCAGTGGTGGAGCCGTTCGACACATAAGGACACGTACGCCAGCTGACTCAACAACCTGCTCTTCTGGCACAGAGATTAAGTGTGATCAATGCTCTGCGACAATCATGGCTGTGCTAATATACAGTAATAATATGGCCTGTGCAAAAAGATGGAGATGGCTGAGATGAATTAGGTGACAGACAAACAGAAGGCTCAAGTTAACATAGGCTCGACATTATAGGGCGTCGCTTTGATGCTATATAGTGGTGATGGTCAAAGTCCAAGGTGTTTATATGTGGTCCCACCAATGTACACTCAATATGTACACTGTATGCAGGAATTTAGTCAAAAGAAGGAGAGAGAATTGAACTGTGCCCTGAGTCTGTATGGAAGTTATGTAGTCATATAGAGTATACATATTGTACAGCACTGTGTAAATACGTGAGTGCACGGGAGCAGAGAACGTGTCTGTGAGTGTAACCACAGGAACAGAGATGGAGACAGAGAGACGGGAGAGAGAAAGTGGGACAGACAGCAGCGATACAACCTCTCCTCTCCTTTCTGTTCTGCCACTGAGGGGAAGCGAAGGAGGTCACCCACACCTACGAGCACTCAATCAACCTGCTGGCGACCTTGCTCGTCCTGGATACATTGCCCGCTCCCTCTGTTTGTCTTCCTGCGACGCTGCCATCTCTCTGCAGCCGGTGCCAGGTTACACCGCCATGGGCACAGAGGTGCCATTCCACCAGATGCCCACTTTTCTGCCCACGCTGTGCCGGAAAAAAAAAAAGAAATCAACGGCAGACAGCTCTGTTCTATGTCAATGCTAAGAGAGGTCTTAGACAGGGATCACGACAAAACATGGCCAGGTTAATTAGTATGTAGGGGGATCGTTTTCCTCTTTATCTGGTGATGTATAGCAAAGTGATTCGTTCGCCAAATGCTGAGAATGTATGAGACCCAGTTTTTATGTGAATATTGAGACATGCATGCTGAGCATCATCTGAGGACACCACCAAGGAAATCCTGTCAAGGACTCCTCAGGTCACATTTGGTGATTGATAACCAAGCACAAAAACAATCTGCTTTGATCAAGCTAGGATTTACATTACTGTAAAATAAATATTAATCAAAAATAATGCAATTAGCAATTTCTTTGATCAGTCTCTCAATTATTGTCCAGATTTATTGATTATTCTTTTGGAACCTTAAAAACTCCATTGACCATTTATACTATTCATTAATACAGGAGAATATTTTTAATGTATCATCTTAATCGTTTGGTTTATAAAATGAAAATTGTGTGAAGTGCTTGTAAGGCTTTCTAAGGGCTAAAGGCAGCAATGATGTAATTTTGTCCGACCAAGTT
The DNA here is from genome assembly GCA_026259375.1 of Verasper variegatus. Taxonomy (NCBI): domain Eukaryota; kingdom Metazoa; phylum Chordata; class Actinopteri; order Pleuronectiformes; family Pleuronectidae; genus Verasper; species Verasper variegatus. Next base: position 13,198,725 of record CM048044.1, on the reverse strand, counting down.
GTATTGAGAAGCCGATTGTAAAAAAGTGTCTCAAACGAAAAATCAATTATCAAAACTAATTTATAATTCCACTTGACGTTGACATTTTCAACTTGTTCCGTCCATAACTCACACATACTCAAATTATCATAAAGGAAACCTGCAAAGAAAATCCCATTTCATGAGATTATAATAATAATATCTTTATTTATATAGTACTTATCTAAACAAGGTTACAAAGTGCTTCACAAAATACAGACTTCCAAATTCCAAAGAAAATGTTTTGTCCAACTAATTGAGCTATTAAAGTAATCATTTGCCCTTAAACAAAATCACAACATTGGTTTAACTACTCTACATGTCAGCCCGAATGAAGTGACCCCTCAAAAGAGAGTAAAATTAGCATGTGTGGTCGTGTGCCCACAGCCACTGATGTTAAAGTTTATGGATGACATGACAGATTTAGGAGAAAGTGTCAGCGTCCCCAAAACAGCAGATCACCAAGAACAGATTGTAATGCAGGTTTCTGTCACTAATCTCAGCCACTTTAGAGCATGAGTCAAGACGTGTTTTCCATTGCAGATAAAAACTAAACATTGTATAATTACAGGCTTGTCTAACAAGGTAATTATCAGATCATGTAATAAAGGAGGAAACAGCTGATCTCCACCAGCAGCTATTGCTCGAGTGCAAATTAAGACACAAGCCCGCATATCTCTATCAGCTGTGACAGTCAGGTCACATTCCTTTGTTATGTGCTGTTGGACGGGCCTTCCCCTTTCGGAAAGTTAGTTATGACTGTGGATACAGCTGCAAAGATGGCTCTGCTGACCACAGCTACAAAAGGCATGGAAAGACAACACATGTGCCGAGAGAGAAGAGGGAGGAAGGAGGGCAGGAGAAAATAGGGAGAGGCAGACCGAGACAGGGGAAGTGAATGTAATTCATCTTTAAAAGGGCAGATTCCTCAGTGATGTATGGGGTTCAGGACTGCATGTGTGTGTGTGTGTGTATTTTTGTGAATTGTAGAAATAGGTGTGGGAGGTGTACGTTGGCGAGCTACTACTCCTCTTATCGCTCCACAGAGTAATGTGGAGAATGAGGATTCTGGGTTCAGCCCTGCTGATCAAAGACACACACAGAGGCTGATACAACCCCCCCTCTCTTCCTCTCTTCCTCTTCAACTCTGTCATACACACACACACACACACACACACACACACAAAGATATAATTACAAGCTCAGCAAACAGCATGGAGGCTAATGCTAGGAGCAATCACTCCACACAGGGAAAAAAGGTATGATGATTGAATCGATATGTACGTATATAAAATTCTCTCTTTGCTGCATCTCACACAGTGAACTGGACATGAAAATCAACTCACGACTATTTTCATCATCAATTAATCTATAGATCTGTTTTTATCAATTAGTTGTTTGGATCTAGAAATGTGGAAAAAGTCCATTACAATTCTTTGAGCCCAAAGTTACATGTTCAAATTGTTTTTTTTTTTTTTTTACTTACTTAATTTACAATGATATAAAAATAAAAAAGCAGCAAATAAATTACTTTAAAAAAAATCACAATTAAGAATGCAATCTCAACAATTCCAGCCCTACTCAGAAAACTGAAAAAAAAGTCTGGGGCTGGCACAGTACTGCAGGCTGTAAATGATGCCTGCATGGCAACTAATAACCCTTTAATTACTGGGTGTTCCGTCCAGAAGAAGTCTCAACTGAAAACCTGGCTTTAGATAATAAGAACATTGAAAGAATTCAATATGGCTGAGACAGTTTTAGCTCTCAGCTGCATGATAGTAGAGCTGAAATGTTAAAGCAATTACAACTTCATTAATTTTGATAATTAATTGTTTTTTTTTCTTCTTCAGGTAAAAATGCCAAAAGTCTCATGGTTCCAGCTTGCAATGTCAACAATTCCAGCCCTACTCAGAAAACTGAAAAAAAGCCTTTGCATCTGAATTCAAAGTTGACAATTTCAACTTGTTTTTCTACATTTTCAAATGATCATGAGGACCAAGGACACTAGCAAATATTCACATATCATGAAATTAAACTATATCATTTTAGACATTTCTGAATAAAACTATTTGCCAAATAAAAAAATGGACTAATTCTGAATAATTTAACCCTAACCCCAGTAGACTATATGAGAAATCACTCTTAATAAAAGGTACGATGAATGAAAGGAACCAGCTCTTTCGTACATGCATCTCACACATTGAGCTGCACTATTATTTTTGTCATCAATTAATCTTTAGCTTTATTGTTAAATAAACACTCGTTTAGATCTAGAGATGTGGAAAATGCCCATCACAATTCTTTAAGCTACAATTTACATTGGATTGTTTATTTTGTTTGCTTGACAAGCGATGACAAACACAAATATATACAAATTTAAATGATATGAAATAAAAAAATGATTGATTTAAGAAATGTAAAAACTAGGAAAAATAATACCAGCACATCAACAGTATTGGCAGATAAAGGCTTAAAAATGAAATATCGGCCAGATATGAATAATTCTGCCGATATGATGAGTTAATACAGAATTAATTTGCCCAGTGAATGTGTATTTTGAAAGGAATTGCATGTCTGCCAGTGGGTCAACACAACAGGAGAAGGAATAATAATTCGGGAATTTCGCTATAGGAGAGACTGAATGCTCTCTGTAATTGCATATGTGCATATATTGTTATCGACAATAGGTCAAAACGAGTTGGAAGAATCTGTATATCGGATATCGACAAGAATTCAATATTGTGAATCCCTAATAAAAATTGTTGTATTTTCTGCTGATAAACAAACTGAGCATTGGTTTCCCTTTTCAACCTATCCCAGGATGCATTACTTTATTCATAAGCTAAATAAATAGCTTAATTCCATACCCACTTATGGTAAGATATTCATTCTAAATGGGGTCGGAGCAGAGAAGGAGATACTCCAGGCCCCTGTTGCCTTGATGAGAATAACTCCAGTCAAAGTCATGTATTATAGAAGTGAGTTGTAAATGTGTGACTCTTGAATACAGCACTTTACACTAGACAGTCTCATCTGTAATTCAGATGCAGGTCTCATCACAGTGATTGTGCGCAGAGAGACCCGGGAGTCTGACACTATAGACGACTGCCTGTGTGGGTGTGCATGTGTACAAGGTGTGAGTGCATTTTGTTGTTGGATGGTTTTTGTCCCTATAGTCTCAGTGCTGTTCCTCAGACTGTCTGTACGTATGTGTGTTAATTCAATAAAGATAAAGCAGTGGAGAGTAAGCCTCTTAATAAGCAGTACACCCCTCTGTCTCCCAATCTCCTATCTGCTTTTCCACCCTCTGCTTCATCATCTCTCTGTTCCTCTTCTCCACGTCTTCCTTCCATCCCTTCCTCTCACCCTCTATCCACACCTTCTCTCGCTGTGTGTGCTCCCTCCCTATCCCTCTCCTCTGTCTGTCTCTGTTCTCCATTTATCTCTCCTTTCATCTGTCACAGCGCCCTCCTCCCTCTTTTCTCTCACCCTCCCCGTCTCCGTTCTTGTCTGTGAGCGGTGGGTCTGCGGGGTGCTTGTTATCCAGCCGCCCCTCGACTAGGAAGCCAGACAGGCGAGAGGGTAGAGGTACAGACAAAAGACGCCCAGAGATTGAGCGGAGAGTGACAGCTGCCGGCTACTGCTGCAAGACTGACAGGCAGGAGAAATGCAACTGGATGGCAGGCGTCCAGAGACGCAGCCAGGCAAGTGGTCTGAGTAGCAGAGTGAGAGGCTCTCAGTCAGAGACTACCAAACAGGTAGGAAGACAGATGAAGGCAGGCAAGTAGGAGGCAGACAGGTAGGCAGAGCAGCCAGACATGCAGGTCGTCACAGGCCGGTGCACAGCAGCCAGCCGCTACCAGCCCAGCATCCCAACAGGCCAGAGGGTCAGTAATGGCTGATAAACACTGCCTCTGTCTGGGGCTGGCACAGTACTGCAGGCTGTAAATGATGCCTGCATGGCAACTAATAACCCTTTAATTACTGGGTGTTCCGTCCAGAAGAAGTCTCAACTGAAAACCTGGCTTTAGATAATAAGAACATTGAAAGAATTCAATATGGCTGAGACAGTTTTAGCTCTCAGCTGCAAGATAGTAGAGCTGAAATGTTAAAGCAATTACAACTTCACTAATTTTGATAATGAATTGTTTTTTTTTTCTTCTTCAGGTAAAAATGCCAAAAGTCTCATGGTTTCAGCTTGTTCTTCTATAATTGCTGAATTATTTTGTGTAATTTAATGTTTGTGATTAATAATTAGTCATCTCCCACTTGATAGATTTAATTAAAAGGGCTATAGAACAAAAAAAATTCTTTTAATCTCAAAAACTGGCCAGTTTTTTTACATTTTTGAAAGAATTTATAGACTGGCCTACTAAGATGTTGAAGAAGAGCTGCATTTTACAGTTGGAAAAGAAATTGTAACTTGTATGCTGCAGAGGAGGGCACGACAAGAGCACATGCAAGTCTAAACCAGAGCAAAACTAACCCCAGGCTGTTCAAACCAAGCCCACTTTGTTTGCAAAGGGAGAAAAAAAACATCCACACAAACGCTTAAATATTATTCTCTTCAGCATAAAATGGACCCATAACCCTGAGGAATTATCCAGACATATTGTGCTTTTTAATATTAAACACTCAAGAATTTCTCAGTTCCTAAAATTAGACACAGTTGCGAGCCCGACTGTGGCTGCAGCACAACAGAAATATGTTGCTATAATTCGAATCAGGAGGGAATTTGTGTTAAAACATACTGCATGTATTTCCTCTACTGTACCCTAATAAAACCCATCGTGCTACAACAAGAATGTCCTAGAATAGCAGAAGAGTGACACACAGGAAGCAGGTTTACCAGAGCCAGGGTTGCAGCGCTGGTGCAGCGCTCCAGTTTCACCATATGGTGAAGATTTGACTCCAGGCAAACGCCTCCAATTCCAATCACTCTGACTCAGCGAAATGCGTTGCCCTTCTTCTGTTCACCAGATGTGGCAATGGTTTCTCTCAGAACAGCTTACAACAAAACATATACAATATGTTGAATCTCGATTACAGCGCCACAGGATTTGAAAAATATAAAAAGCAATAATGTTGTTGGATATTAAGGCAGACAGTTGATTTAGTATGCGACAAGCCAAGATAGATGAGACTGTTGAAGCATTGCGAGACCTTTTCCTCTCATCACAAAGTTAGGAAACAGTGAACGCGGTCATCAGGCTATTGTAACCTTTACAGTGGCCGACTGCCAACTCTTTCCACAGGCAATATGCTTTTTTCCCCCCTCAGTGGTCCATCACCCACATCTTTATACTCTGGCTGTCTTCCTACTGGGTCAAGACACAATGACAGGAAACCATGAACCTTCTTCTTTGGGAGCGATACAGTTTGACTTCACAGAAACTCAGAGGAATCAACGTGCTCACAACCTCACAGCCTAAAACAAGCCATTAAACACTATTCACCATTTCCAGGAAGTGGAGAGAATCTAAAATGCCAAGGAGCCATTAAATTTAATGTTGCCAAAAAAAAAAAGGAAAAAAAAAAAAAAGAAAATCCCAAATTAAATAACACTGGCATGGATCTAGCCCGACTGAGGCAGATTTTCCAAAGGGCCTTGTAGTTTCCATCTTTTACCAATTTTCACGAGTGGACTGCAGATAATTGTTCTAATTTACTGGAATCCCTGCTCCCCAAAACAGCCAATTTATTTATGTTTTTGTACTGGTTAGCTCTGGCTGTGGTTAGCTGCCCACAGGCATCCTCCTGTACTTGCCAACATGCCATTATAAGATCAACCAAGAGAAGGCGCAGAAAATGACCGGACACGCTGAGGAGAGATGAAAAAGCCTGGACTGGAGGTGAGTCACAGAAGAGAATCAAGAGGGCTGCCTGTCTGAACCGGTTGGAGGATTTATCACACGCTGTGGGAGGTCATTTACAGGATCCTATTGATTCAGCACATACTGTATTACATGCTGTTTGTGTGGAAGGATGTGAGGGAACTTATTCATCTGAATGGGGAACAACTAGTATAACCTAATACTGGAACTACAGTACTTTGTTACATTATGGTTCAGCATCTTAGCTTAGCTTGTATTACTTCGACTAATATTACAGGAAAAAATGTATGATTAGGATGAAGTTCTTTATTATGGGGTTCTAGCAACTGCACCTTTGTTGAGTGTATTCTGCAGTTATTTACATATTGGTGTCTTTAAAGTAACTGAATTTAATGTAGGGTTAGGCTTATGTTAGCTGAAATTAAATCTGAGATATGCAACGATAACTGCACAAAATATGCAACAAGTGATACAGTATATTAACATATCACAAGAAAGGCATTTATACTATTAATATCAATATTCTATATTACTCTTCCTGTAAAACAATTAAAAGAAAACACCAAAAGCAACATGTTTAGTGTTGCTTTCAAGCACAGCCTGTATATAAAAGGTGGATGATGCATCTCCACCTACTCTCACTATCAAGAAATGAAGCTAAACATCCTGAATACGAATGCGCACATTACTTTTTTTATATTGAATTATCTTTGGTTTTAGTCTTTACATTGGATTTGTTTACATTAAGATGAATATACGGGAGAGTAACACTTGTATGTATAGACATCTGGCTGCAGCATCTACATGGTCAACAAGAAGAAACATCCCTATAGGACCGCACAGTCAGGGTGATGGTGAATTTCATGACAAATGTCTATCCACTACCGCAGCGTGTTTGCCTTGGTTTAGCTGCAGGAGGTTGAGCTGACCACAGTCCTTCTTCCTGTCTCCTCCTGGGTCTCTTCTTGTGCCAGGCTAACAAACCATTATGTTGTCAGATCAATAACGATGCTGAATGCTAAATGACTGGTCACACTGGAACCAGATGAACTGGTGGTGATTCACATGTGAGAAATGTGGCGCTACAGGCCTGGAGCGGATTTCCCAAAGTCATCTCAGCATGAGAAACTCTTGTTAAGATCAAGGTCTGGCCATTAATGCACTTATATTACATGGGTGGGTCATTGTACACAGAAGAAACAACAAAAGAAATATTTTCTCCCAAGTGCAATTAAAGTGTTAAAATATGAAATATAGGTTACTGTATTCATGTAATTTTTGTAATGGGTCTGCTGTACTGTCTGTGAATAAAGTCAAAGCTCTCCAGATTCACAGTTTTTTTACTCTTGTTTTTATTTGTAATCTATGTCCTTGTTCTATAGAGCTAAAGACTTTTTTCACATTGTGGCCAATAAAGTCCATAGCAGCAGTTTGACTGGTCAGTTCAGACCTGCGTTATATCTGCTTATTTATCCACCACACAGGATGTGGTGAGAGGATTCACTGGGTCATAAAAGACCATTAATAAATCACCATGGTCAAGACATGTATGAGACAATATTTCTATTTCTATTATTACAAACCCACAAATTGTTTGAATGCAAGATTATAACAGCTACTGCAACAATAAAGGGAAATCCCTTGAATGCAAATGCTCCATTTTATGATCCTGAATGCTGGTTTAGTCAGGATTTGACAATGTGGAGCAGCCGAGGCTGACAGAGCGAAAAGTGAGAGTGCACCAGTATGTGAGCCGCTCCAATGACAATGAATAACAGATGGGCTTTGAGAGGAGGCCGAGGGTGTTGAACAGGACTTTTAAAAACAGGCACATTTTTGTAAATAATAAATACTTTTCTTAATACTTTCAAACAAAAAAAGGTCACGTGGACGTGAAGATTGTGACCTTCGATGCATCACTTCCTGTCGAAGAAGCAGCTAAAAGGTTTCCATCTCAAGACAATGCTCACAAATATGTATTAAACTGTCTAAAAGATCAAATAAATAGCATATGGGAATTCTGCTTTGGAGTGGATTTTCGCTTTAGGGCAAAGCCAAGTTTGCAAAGAATGATCATCGGTGGAGTAAATGAACAATGACACTCGGTATGGGTCAGCTTCCTGGAAACCAATGCTTCAAACACATAAAGAATGAACACATATGAAAATGAATCCATACATTTTTGGCTTGTTCTGTTCAGGGCGGAACAACCTGGAAACTATCCCAGCATGCACAGGGGGGGAGAAGCGGGGTATAGTCTTGACAGGTCGTCACTCTAACATAAGGCCATCGAGTACAGGCAAAGAAAAGCATTAACGTTCACTCAGCTCTAACCTGTATGTCTTTTGTCTGGGGGTGGGGGGGACCAAAAGAAAACCTACACAGACACAAAAGGCACACGAACATTGCCTGCCCCCCCCCACTGACAGAATTACCCTTAAGGTGTTATGGTAAACTTACTTTTGACATTCCAGTGACCGTTCAATCCCTGCAAACAGCAGGAAAAAAAGCACAATGTCATCATCTTTCCCCCATTATTGCCGCTCCTGCAGTCACATTTGCCCTCAACATCAACAATGAAATTCTCGCAAAGGGCTGGGGAACATCAAAAGTGACTTCATCTCTTTGATAGCCACGGATCTGTTGTATACTTTTGCTTGAGAGAAAAAAAAAAGCCCTCAGAGCTCTGCTTAAAATTCAACTACAGATTCCCAATCGACCACGCGGCTGTGGACTTCACCGGAGATTATGACCTCGATCTATTATTGACACGGTGTCTGTGAACATGAATGATTTAGCATTATTAGATGACTCTAATCAGCTTGGTAACAGTTGCCTGCAACTCCTTCAGCTCTTTTGATGGCGGTCTGAATGAAACTCTGGAGAGAAATGAGGACTGAGCAGCATGCAAGTAAGTGCTTGTGTCTCCCAAGTCCTTGGGAATGAACCCAATGAACTCCCCAAGGTGTGTGGCGTGAAGGAAGAGACAACCAAAGCTTACACCAATTCCTCCATCTAGTGGCCAAATACTGTCATCGCGTCTGAAAGGCTCCCTTTCAAAACAACAGTGAGTTCTATTCAAACCAGATACGACGAGCGAGTCTATGAGTTGCTTTTAATGATTTAGACGTGTATGTTATAGTTCAATGTGTGACTATGATGTGTATTTTATATTAATAGTTCAGTTTTTTTTGTAATACTGCAAAGTGCCTTTGACCATCATTAAAACGTATGTTTTATCATTACTATTAATGTAGCTAAATGGGATGAATAGATGAGAAGCAGAGGTGGGCTAACTCGCCCTGCTGCAGGGTTGAACCTCATCTTGAGGTGTGGAGATAAACATGCAAAGGCTTGAGCACAAGTTAGAAATCATAATTGATTTATTGCTGTTATGAAAATGAAGATCTAAACAGACAGGTAATGATTTGTCGCTGTTACACAATCAATCCATAATTTCTTGGTAAGGTCGGCTGTCCCAAATTAAGATTCTTCTTCTTCGTGCATTTGTTGTGAACATGTGCAATAAATAAACAATACAATTTAATGCATAATCGCTTAACTAATGGCGAAAACAGGGTTTCCGATTCAGGTGTGTTCAAACACAAAAACTTAAAAGATAGAAACTAGTAGTTTAGTTCTTTAAAAGACGAGCAAAATGACGGAGCTTTGAAATACAGCAAATGCATTCCTGAGTCTGTGTGACATTAACTAAAATCATTCCTTAAGATCACAGAAGCCTAACAGATATGAATCTAGCGGTTTAAAAGAAATATAAAATCTGAATATAAAATAGAACCAATAATAAAAAACAACCTGATTTCCATTCAGACTCCATCCTCCAATAGCATTTAACAATTGGATTTTGCATAGACGCTAACCTAAAGTTTTAAATTGAATTTCTTCCACAAACGGTTACGATTAGAGGAAACGAGAAAGATAATGACTGAACAAATATTCTCGGGATGGGCGCTACGACCAGAAAATCTGCACCGTGCCATTAAGAGCTAACTAACAAGGCCAACAGTTAATTTTTCAAGTGAGCACTTACACACTCCTCTAACTTGACAGAAAATGTCTGGCTTACTCGTCAGCGTCTTCAAACTGGCCTGGCTCAAGGGGAGTGTAGTACCAGGACATCTCGACAGGACGTAGGTGGCGTTTGGCCGGGCTGTAGTTGGCCGTCAGCGGCAGGTCGACTTGGTCTCTTTGCTTTAGTGTCAGATCCCGCAAAGCAAAATGAAGCACATCCTCTGGACCTGGAGGAGGCAAAAAACTCCAGTCAAACATCTGTACTACCTAAAACTTTTCTTAGAGAAAAAAAATCAAATAAAACATATTGTGACATAAGATGTGAAGGGAGACATTTTGGCAGAAAATGTTTTTCTTTACCATAGGGCCTGCACCCAAAGCACATCTCTTCCCAGCCAGTGAGTGTGACGTCTCGGATCTCGTTCTCCCAGTCTTCCTCCTCTTGTGCCGGCACAGAGGCGACTTCAGTGTCTCTGTAAAAGTTGATGGATCGGCTTAAACATTTCAACATGAGACAAATTTCGTCTTTGCAATGGGCATGTTTTATACAATTCTTAATCAAGTCTTAATCCATATCATAATTGATGGTGGAGCCGTAGTAGTCTGTAGGCAATTTGCAAGTATTTGTTCAACCTGAGCCACACCATACAACAAGGATATCATCACTTCCATACAGGGTTCGTAGCCTGCAGAGAAAACAACAGTTGATATATATATTGTTTTAAAGCACTGGTATCCAATGAGTACTCCAGGTATGTGCAAAGTCCAGGTAACACAGATGTAGCGGGAGAGAAAAATGACATCGGAACATCTCTGACTATTGTGAGTTGTTAGACCCAAATTAAAACTACACCCAAGTTAGCAGGTCCATCAAAGGGGAGGCAACAATGAGGTATTTTTAATTCTATGCCACACCCTGTCAATATGTCCTCATAATGGCTCAGGTTGAACTTATATAGTGGAGATCGGGTTGAAAACATTGAATAATAATGACTTGATGTGCAATTTGGCTGTACCATAAACCAAACATCAGGTCGGTGACTCACCTTTTCTTCCGTCTTAATTTATTCCTTCTCCTCTGGCCCTTCACTGCCACTGCTGTGGCCGACAGGCTTGGCCCTGGTGCTGTTTGCTCACAATTACCAAGCAAAGCTACGATGTCTAGACTGGCAGCCCCACTGACTGAGACACCATTTGAAATGTCTCTGCTGCCGACCCCGGCGGAGGCATCAGTCCCAGCAGAAATCGGACCTCCTCGCTTCCTGAGGGTCCTCTGGGGCGCTGCTTTAATACACTTGCCTTTGTGCCTGTAGTTAATAGAACCATTTACCATGTGTTGTGGTTTGGTACCATTCAGGATGCCAGCTGGTGTGCTCTCACTGTTCTTAATGGCAGAAGCTGGGCAGCCATTATGAGAGGCAGTTCCATTAACAATACTTGTGCCTGGGACATGACCATTGACCAGACCGTTTGCTTTACAGGTGTTGTGACGCGTTCCTCCTCTTCTACCCTTGATGTTCATATCAATCTGAGGCATGACATGACCTGGAATAAAGTCTTGACAGGGCCTGATTTATATTTTTAAACGATAAATACCATCCTATAAGTGTATCACCCATTTCAAGGATTCACGTCTTTAGTAGGAATCATTTTTACAATTTGATTGTTGCCAATGACAGAAATATAAAGATTTAAAAATATTATCATGTAATTTCTGATAATCATTATCATTATCATAAATCATGTAATTTATAACGTGAGCCATGATCCCATTTAAAGCAAATCAAACAAAAAGTGGGTCAGTGTGTGTGTGTGTGACAAACTCATTAGTAGACCATGTGTAGTGAGTTTTGATAAAAAGGGGCAGATACACCTCCCTCCTTAAAGTCCAATCCATTGTGATACAACGTGTATAAAGTTTCGTGTTGGACGAGTACACTGGATTTATTAATAGCGGGTAAACTTTGTAAAGTCAGTTTTCTCCCGTCTACCACCTGCTAACGTGTCCAGTAGCTAGCCTGCTGATTGACAGCTGTGGTCGTGTCCGCTGCTGCTGCTGCTGCTGCTGTGCCTGTGCGTGAACGCGGTTGCCATGGAGAAATATTTAAACCGATTACTAAAACCAATCCAACAAGTTGCGGCTGAATCACGGAGCTCACGTTCTCCGGTTTAACCCGCTGACCTCTTACCTGCAAGAGTCCTGGAGCTCAGCGGCAGTGACCCGCACACACTGAGGGGGCGGCGGGTGAGCAGGAGGGACATGTGCCGGTGGGGGGCGCCATTCCACAAATTACAAGTCATTTCGGTTCCATGTTTGCCGGGTTGTTTGGTTTCGAGAAACCTACGGTGGCCGAGAGAACTCAATGCACTACAAAACGAAGGAAACGCGTGCAAATGAGGAAACCACAAGCAAATAGAAGAAACAGGTGCAATTCAAGGAAACAACTTGAGACACATGAGCTGCAAGAAAAGTCACAACGCACGCAAATAAAGAAGCTGCAAACTGCAAACTTGACAAAACAAATGTTTCAAGGGGACCCAAAAGCCCTCTATAGTTCAATGCTTTGAGAAGTTCCATCACCACTGATGACTAGCAGACTTTAATATACACAAAGCATTAAACTACAGCCAGGTTCATCACTCTCTTGTTTTGACTTTTTGCATGTGTCGTCAAATTGGTGAAGTTGTTTTTATATTATCATACATCGGTCAAATGATTTCTGTAGAGAGTTATGTTCTCTCACTGAAAACATAGTGAAGCACTACCTGGCACCTTTTGTCTTTTAGTCAGACTGCGGTATTAATTCAAATGATGTGCAACAGGCCTTGGTTGAATCATAGGTTTACTTGTTTCCCTGGATATTTGAGACAAAACTGAAATAGATAAACATATCATTTTCAAGGTGGTAAATGTTTTTATTTACAGAAAAACAGTTTCATCACTGTGACGGTTAAGAAGAGAGCAGCAGCATTCACTGACAGAACAGAATAAGTGGATTTATCTTTTAGAAATTGTTGTTTATTATAAGGACAAAAAAACAGTTTAAAATGATGACGTTTCATGAGCCAGCATCACTGCCAAAGCCATTTTATTGCCATTTAGTGATAACATTGCATTGGACAGCCCTAATAATTAAAGATCAAGGTACTATTTTTTCTGTTTTTATTTCCTTTTTCTGTTTAAATCTAGGTTGGCACGAGCAGCTATATATCTGTGAGGCAAAAACAGGACAAAAATCAGCTGGTGGAAAATAAGTTAATATTGCTCATAATGCTCAACATTTAGCTTAAGTTAGGAAGACGATTTACAACCATATAAAAGGCCAATTTAAAACAAATTGATAAGCAATGGACTCACCGTGACTAACACGAAAACTGAGACATTAAACAAAAAGTCCCCCACTGCATTCAAAAATATAATTGATAAAATATTCCCAATTTGCTAAGCTGGTTTGCGTACCGTACAAAGCAGTGTGCTATAGTGCTTTTCTAATGTGAACACCTAAAGCAATCACAATGTCGCTCATGATAAAACTGTATAAAATCTCATTTTGTCAATCTGAAAAAACAGTGGTGAGTGGCACGTGAATACAAATTATCACTATATAATTACAACATTTCAAGAAATTCCAGAAAATATGTCAGACACAGACATAGAAACGTACCTGTGGAAATCTATAGCAACGTCTTCCTGAAAAATGTCCTCAAAAAGGCACAGACAGAAGAAAAGTTGATCCATGCAAAAGGAAACAAACGTCTTTTTTGTGCAAGGAAGCAAAACTCAAGTTTTAAATCATTACATGACACAGCAGATTGTAATTATTTCCCATCTTAAAACAATGACCTCATTGCAGTACAGAATACTGTACACATGTCTTACACCGCGTTTAACGGATTTAAATTCAAAAAGCCTTTTTTGGCCACACACAAAGTGAAATATCAAGTTGTACATTCATGATATTTACAGTATAAGAGAGTATCAGAGAGCCATTCCCTACAATCTGAGACATGTAGGCTTCAGAGATTGAGATTGCTAATCTGTGGGATTTCCCCCCCGTCTTTATCGGACAGCGTGGTGTTTCTGTTTGAGAGCAGGACTTATTGGCGTCACATTCAGATTTTGTCACATTCAGATTTTGCTTGTGCAGTAAAGCTAACACACCCACGATGTGGGCGGGACAATTTCATTTTTAACACTACAACGAGCATTCTATTGGTTGGGGGAATTTTGAAAGTCTTATCGCACAAAATAATCCAACCACAGAAGAAAAGATAACCAAGAGCAGAGAAGAGATCATAGAGCAGACGTTTCATGTGCGCACAGACGCAGTGTGAGCGCAGGAAATCTGTCCAAGCGACAAAATATCCTGCAGTCAAACTAAAGACCACGTTCTTGAATAAAGTTGGGAATAAAAAACTGTACTAATCGAGTCTGTTGTACCAAAAAGGTGATGGACGCTCACATCCAGTTTCTGAGTTGATTTTTACTGAGCATAGAGAGATAAGTAAACCACGTTACAATGGCTACTCGTCACTCCACCGTACGTCCTGTACATTCATATCATAACATTTCTGTGCAACATCATTGGGTCTATTGCTAGCGACGCAGAGAATCCTTACAAGCTCATGCTCTTGCTGGCGAATAGCAGCCACGGAAGTATACAATTTAAAGACACTCCTCGGTTGCAGCCTCATAAAGTGACACTCTGCTACTCGCCTGATCCAACCTAAGGGCCACTTCTTGGTGAATAAAGGTTCACCACTGGACTGATTGACTCTGCAAGTGCTGTCTCAAGTTCCTGGAAGACATGGTCTCAAGAATATAAACCAAAACAAAACGTCACCTTCTATAAACCTTTCGCTGACTTCACAAAAGAAAAAACCTCCTGTGATAGCATCCATGGATCATCATCCGACTTCCCACTGTTGCTTAATTCATCGTTTTCAACTTCAAATCAAGGCATTCTTCATTTCTTTCTCTCACCACTTCTGCCTCCTTCCTCAGTCTCCTTTCAACACCTGCTGGTCCGAGCACATCACATCCATCCAGAGACCACCGACATGACGGGGAGAAAAGACAGCAGTCTACAGATTGGGCAACAGTGGACTGAGCTGCCTTCATGTCTGTCTCGCTCAGCTTTACAGTCTTGCATGTCAACTTTGTTTGTCTTTCTCACTGTATTGTCCTAAACATATCTCTCTACCCTGTACCAAACTGCCTCAGCTAACACTACACCAGGAAACAGTAGAACCCACATCAGGTTTAATACATCGTTCCAGTTTTTAATCCCGAGTACATTATGTCCAGTGATCGTTGAATGCAGGATCTCCAGTTTTGTCTTCAGGTCAAAGGATGTACAGAGAGTAAAAACAAAGTTCAAGCTGCAGAGTCACAGCAGTGTGATCAAAAGTCAGTGAGCAACCAGTGCTTTGAGCCTTCGCTGCAAAAGAAGTCCTTTTCCAGCCACAAACAGCAGGGGGCGATACATGTCTATTTATATGTCCCGGTTTCTGACTGGCTCTGCCTTCTGTCTGCTTTCCTGTACAGAATCAGGTCTTGATGCAGCAACTGGAATGATCCTCGTCCTCCCGAGTTCCAGAATGAGTCTCACTCCAGTTGAGTCACTGCTAGTTTTTTATCTCCAGGATGGAGGGGTTGTGGTCCAGGATGGACAGGATGATTTTGTCCATGTACTGTCGCAGGCGCAGGTTGATTTCCTCCTGCTCCTTCAGGGCTTCCATTAGCTGGGGACAGAGAAGTATGTCAAACATCTTTTCAATTCAGTTATTTTTAACACTGCACACTTCAGTCTTATTAATTGTATCGTTATACAACCATTCCTTTGTTGACCCAATGCAAGAATATACTAAATAAACAAAAGCAACAAACAAATTCTCTTTGTACAGAGAAATGCTGCTGGTCTTTTTATGGATAGATCATTTGTATTATGGATAATTGCCATGGTACTGGTCAGCAGTTGTGTGTGTGATATATCCATGGTGATGACCTGCATATTATGCACAACAGATTCAAATCTACAATAGTGTAATATCCAGAACACTGAACACCCGATATACAGTTCGGCTCTAACAACTGTATATAAGGATCCTGTAATCCTTGTTCAGATGAAATCCATTTATTAAAGAATTAGATGCAGATAAGTCAACATTTCAGACACATAGTTCAGATCATAGACTGTGTTGTTCTTCCACTATCCAGAAATGAAGCCAAAATATTCTGGATTCGAACACTGCCATTTTGGGCATCTGGAGCCGGAGTGTACGCAGTAGTGATTGAGGGAGGGAGCAGTGGTGGTGATGACCCTGCCGATATATGCGCTTGACCAAGCGGGTCAGTCTCAGCTGTCAATTGTGAAGTTTCCCCCCATTTTAACATCATCAATTAGCTTATTAAAACCAAACAAACTGGAAAAGTAGTGCAATGCAAGATTTTCCCAAAAATCATTTGATATGTACTTTTTAATTTGGCCCATGTCCCCATTCAGTTACATGGAGGAGGATATACTGCAGCGAGCCAACGGGTGGCTTCACTTTTAGGGATCAGTCATAACGTCTGTTGTTCAGAATAATATACATGTATGTTGACCATTTTCATTGTTATAATGAGTCACTAGTTTAACTGGACTGCATTCTCATAATGTAAAGTAGGTAGAATGTTTCTGCTGCAATTTGTACCTGGTCTCTGGAGGCATTGTCTATCTCTGCAGCCAGAGACTGGGCCTTGGTCTGAGTGGCGAACAGGTTCTTTGCTTCATATAGACTGAGGCTGAGGATCTGACCGTTCAGATCATCGTTCTGCTCCCTCAGCTTCTGGTTCTCCTACAATACAGTCAGGGAGGGAGGGAGGGAGGGAGAGAGAGAGAGAGAGAGACAGGGGGGAGAATGAGATATGCATCTGGACCACACAAGCACATTAAAGCTGCTTATGTTTTTTTTTTTTAAATGACCACTACTCAAGCCTCACTCAGCCCATACGCCAAAACACTGCACGTGGTACCTCAGCCAGCAGCAAACACAGCAATGCACATCTATTTCGGCGACACCTACAGGACATAACATGGGTTACGCGTGTTACAGGACAAACTGCTCCTCTGCTTTGTTATGAAAGCTCCAAGATTAGGTTGCCCGTGAGCGCTGACAAGAGGTCAGTTTGCTTTATACCCTCATTCCATTTTTAACCATCAGATGGGAAGGGGGAGTTTGCAACACTGACCCCAATTCAGCTCGGGCAAGTTCACTCTACTCCAATGTGATTAGTGGTTAATCGGGAGGTCAGATGTCATAGAAGCAATTTTACCATCAGGCCAGGATGGAACCAAGCCCCGGACAACACCAGGTGCTGGAATTCAGAGGGAGGAAAGTCCTGGTACGCAAACGGCTGGACACACATATACAGACATTTACAAAGGCGCAAAGGCAAGACTGACCCTGATCACATCTGGTGTTAACATCCATCCTGAGACCCAATGACAAGTGGACGGCTTTAAGTACGTTTGTTCACACCTCGTACTAAAATGCATCCAGAATGTGTCCCCTGGGAACACTTTACCGCTCTACACATAAATATACGTAATTTGTGTTTTATTTACAGACGCATCTGATGCTACTGTGTGTGTATGTGATGGCAAACTATGAGTAGTTGGTCTGCCAGAAGAAGGTGTTATAAAGAAAGACTTGAAAAAAAGTATCTGCAGACTGCAGCTGGTAATAAAATATGATCTCTTCTTCCTTGTCTTAATTTAAGTGTGACGGGATTGGCTCGAGGCTACAGGAGGACATGCACCTTACATCATCCTATATCAGTCTCTGTTCAAATGCACACACTGTACAGCAATCCTCTCTGAATGGCTATGCATCACTTAACAGTTACCTCAAGGCCAGGTGGTTTAAGCAACTTCTCCCTTTGATAATTACTTTTGGCTCAGGTCAGTGGAAGCACAATTTCCACTCCACAGGATGACATGTCAGCTTCCAGAAAAATTATTTTACGAGTCATATCAGATGACATTTGAGTAACACTCTCATCTGCTCCCTTATCTCTCATGTTTACTTTGCATCAGGTTTGTGCACTGAGAGCGGAAGCAGGAACATGATATCTTAGTCTCTAACTTTGGTAGGCAGATACCTAGAGGCAAATGTATTTAGGGAAAAGTGAAACCAAAGAACAGAGAATCAATATGTTGGACAGTATTGCCACACTGAGCTGGGTTAAGGTCCACTGGACTCTCTGTTACATCACTATTTGTACACTATGCTGAGGATAGTGCTGCTTTTAAAGGGAACCTTAAGGGAATGAGAAGCCCGTCCACACTATCGGCACGGTCACACATACCTGAATGCAGGTGAATGATAATCGCTTGCCGAGGCAAAATACGCATCATTGTTTGCTGAATGTGGGCGTTGCAGGATGTGGTGCTCAATTACACATGATGTTAAATGGAAACCACTGTGAGAGCCTGGTTAAGTGCACCGATCTCTGCAGGGATAAATGTAAATTGAGTAGGGAATCTATGAGCTACATCACCTGAAACTACCTGAATCATCCTGCATGTATTTCCTCCAAGAGCTACAGAACTGGTTGTAATATAAGGGTAATGTCCTGTTTTTGAACAGCAACTGTGCGATTTTACAGAAAAAAAGATAATTGGCATAAAAACACAAATTTCTAATGTTTAAAGCATTTCTTTGTCAAAAATAATTCAGGGAACGTGTAGTTTTTTAATTATTACAATATTTCACATTCCTGGAGAGACTGGCTGAAGTCAGAGACAAGCCACAGTGTACATTAAGACACACTTTGAAAATAAAGGATAGGAAAACAAGTAGAATCATTTCTTCCATGTTTGAAACAAATAAAAACTGCTAATCCAAGACACTTGAATTAAATCAACTGATGAGCATCCTGTGATAAATTAAACACCTTCCATTTTCTGCTGTATTCAATCGGTGTCACATATTAATGTAGCTCACTTTTCAGTGCAACCTATACTTAAACAAGCCCGATCTTTCAATAACAGCTCAGCAATACAGGGTTCAGGGTTCTGAATCTAAATGAAGGTGTTTTATGATCACCTCAGCATCTTAAAGCTCGCTCACTATGCAGACATCCCCGAAAACCAAGAGCTACAACTCGTACACAGTAAAGTATTTGCAGAGAGAGACTTTCATCAGTACCTGCTTGAGTCTCTTGACCTCGTGTTCCAGCTCCACCTCCCTGGTCCTGAAGTTGAAGTCGGCCAGACTCGTGGAGGAGGTGCGGCCGCGGCCAGGCCTCTCAGTCTCCAGCTTGAACAGCTGCAAATGCTCCAGCTCTCGACGCAGGTCCTCTATCAGCTGGACAGAAGATAAAGAGCCAATGAACAACGTTATATAATGTCAATACAGCTTTTTTCCAAGTGTAGGTGTATGAGGTGACATAACTGAGTGAGAGAGTGAGCGAGGGAGAGGAGTGAAAGAGAGTAAGCAGTAGAACAGATCCATTTTGATTAGTGTGTCTGTGTGTGATTGCAAAAAGAAACACCCTCCCACCTCCTGCATGGCGTCCTTCTCTTTCTGGAACTGGAGCCTGTTCTGTTTCAGTTTGTCCATCATCTTCCTGTAGAGGTCCATCTCGTCCCTCAGGCGCAGACTGGTGTCCTCCAACTTGTCCGTCATTCTTTGCTTCTCCTGACAATGGACAGACATACACACACAGGTCGGGTTTAAGAGTGCATGTATTTAAGTAAAGTTTTAATATAAAGAGTATTGTTTCTGTAACACTTTTGGCTGCACATTCGACAACATGTATGACTGACAAGTATCCGGTTTGGTGTTTCTTATTTACCCTCAAAATAGAGGTGTGGTTCAGTACGCAGCTGTTCTCACACCTCATCCTGTAACTAAAATGACAGTTCCTCCCAAGTTGCCCTGCTAAAAGCATCAGCTGGATGTATTAAAGGAAACATAATATGCTCATATTCAGGTTAATAATTTATATTTGGGTTATTACTTGAAAACCTTTACATTCTCTGCCTTTCAGAAAACTCTGTCTCTTTAAGGCCCCCTCCTGATAAAGCCCAGTCTGCTCTGATTGGCCAGCTGGCCCGCTCTGTTGTGATTGGTCAACGTTTGGAAATGCTGGTCTCTGCCCTTGCTTCACTTGGGTGTGTCAAGGGCTGTACCAGACTAGCCACTAGGCATGTATTATGCAAATGATGAGTAACATGTCTTAAATTGTCGCGGTAGCATCGGCCGGACGACTGAGAAGTTATTTCCGGACTTTGACGAGCAGTGTTGTTTGTGACTTTAACGCAGACTTTGGGCTTTTTAACCTCGATGACATTTACAAAAACCTTCATCATAAAGTAGAGACAAAAACACACAAAAATAAGCAGAAGCTGTGTTCTTTAAACACAAAAGGTAAAAAAGCAGAGTAACGAAAAGACAAACAGGATTAAAACGAACAAATATACACGGACAAGTAAACATGACTTACCTCATCCAGTTTCTCCGTCTGTGACCTGAGTCGGCACATGTGAAGAGACATCTCGCAGTTTTCCTCCTCCAGCTGCTTAACTCTGAAAAGCACAGGATCCAGCGTGTCAGTGCAAATTTATTTATAAATGAGTGCCTCATTGTCAGTTCAGGCCTAGAACAGGTTTAGCCAAACAAACACAGTATGTTCTGTGGCTCCAGAAGTAGCTGACTAATGTGAAGGAGGAATATCTAAGACCCAAACGCTTTCACAGTATTTTCTCTTAACTTGCAGTCATGTCAATGTGCATGTTTCCCCATATCAAGGGATTTAAAAGCAACACTGACTCATCTAATCCTCTCATACTGAAAAAAAGACATCTTTACCTTGTGTACATTAGTATACGTGTGTATATGTGTATATAAGTGTGTGTATGTGTCTCACCGGTTGTTCAGCAGCTCTGTCTGTGTGTTCTTGTCTCGCTCCATCTTGCCGTAGGCCTCTCGATGTCGTCTCAGCCCCTCATGCAGGTTTTGGTCTGCTCGTGTCTCTTGATCTTTCATCTGCTCCTCCAGCTCATTAACCCTGACACGATGAACAAGTCACATAAAATTCAACACAGCGTCTATACAAACTGTAACTTTTTGAAATGCTACATTATAAACATTATGTCTGATGATCAGATTAGTAATTTGGAGCCAACTTACTTTTCTAAAATAAATCTCATCCATTTTTTTAAAGAACAGCTTCCTGTACCTGTGAACTAGTTGTGTGTTCTCCTGCTTCAGCTTGGACTTGAGATCACCGTTCATCAGAATTTCATTTTCCAGCTCTGCCACCTTCTTCTCGAGAGAAGTCACCTGATAGAAACAGAGAAAATTTACTGAAAGCTGAACACAAAATGAACATGACATATCTCTGTATTTTGCAGACACATGAGGAATCCTGACAGGGATGATCATAAATTATCATCGACTTAAGCTGTACATCCACCACGTGTGATATTTTAGAGCCACCGCTAACAGGTGCTGAAGGTGATAAGGGCTGAAGGTGAGATATACAGTGTTTATTCTTTTATGGTTTGTTAATAGTCACACAGGAATACAGAAAGCTAGTACTTCCCAAAGAACATCTATTTGGTGGTTAAAAGAGCTCACGATATAGCATCTGGACAAACCTGCAACACACACACACACACACACACACACACACACACACCCCCCCCCCCCCCCCCCCCCCCCCCCCCATACCTTCTCATTGATGTCGATGTCACAGGAGTCGATACTGTCTCGGAACAGGTCCTCCGTGCTGCCGTTGCTGCTGCTTAAGTTGCTGTTGTGGAGCAGCTGCCTGCTCAAACACACAGGGATAGAGAGAACCAGCTGAGGATATATCCAGGTGAACAATATCTGGTGTGTGTGTGTGTGTGTGTGTGTGAGAGAGAGAGAGAGAGAGAGAGAGAGAGAGAGAGAGAGAGAGAGAGAGAGAGCCTGAAAGTAAGTGTGATCTGCCCTGCATAGAGGCCGCTGGAAGATAAATGATATAGGAATACAAGGACAGTCCCATGAGGGAGAGCTCTTGCAAGCAGAATTAAAATGAGTACATATAGCCTTACAGAGACACCCACACAGGTGTGTGTGTGTGTACTGTATATGGGACTGTGTCACTCAGTCAAGTGGGGCATACGTGCCAATATGACCCCTGTTTCACTGATGGAAAAATGTATCAACAACAAGCTTCTGCTCCATTATTGAGATTAGAGGGGAGAGGAGAGAAGAGGAAAGGAAAGGAAAGGAAAGGAGAGGAGAGGAGAGGAGAGGAAGCAGAAAGAACAAGCAGAAGATAAAGAGAGCAATAAAGTGAAAGACATAATCAAAGTGGACAGAGAGGACAGTAGAGGGAACAAGGAGAGGGAGCCAAACCTTATATTGAATACATAGATCAGGTCTGACAGGCCATTTTCACTCTGTCACTGTAATTCAGTTACTGAGGGTGGAAATAGGACAAAAGGCCTCAGTACAGACCAACCGGCCATGAAGTGGCTGCCACTGAAACGCTGATTTCTCTGCAGCCCGGAAGAAAGATTTTCCCGCACGTCACTGTTTATAGATCTGATAAATCTCATCCAGACATCGTGTATTATCTCTGGACAACTAGTTAGTAATTAACTGGCTGTTAAAGCTCAATGGTCGGGCTGCAGAATGATAAGGAAGCAAGGACTGCTAATCTCGCTTCGTCTGTGAGTGTGTCAACAAATAAAGCAAACACGTGCAGCTCAGGCTGTATAATGCATAAACACAGAGAACAAGGGAGTGACCTTTTCACGCACACAAACACACACACAGAGGTAACCTACCTTCCAAACGCCGTGCTGGAGATTTTCCTGTTGGGGCTACAAAGGCAAAAAACAAAATACAGACAAGAGTGAATCGTCATGGATACGTCTAGACTCACAGCTCAACAAAGCACTGGAACAATAATTGCTGATGGCAATTAAGATTTTGGCTGTTCACTGTGACAGATCGAGTGGAAAGAGAGAGAGAAAGAAACATTCAAGGATATGCCAATAAAAATAGAATTTCACTTATGTCTGCTGAACCAAAACTCACAGAATCTGTAGTGTAGGGTCATGCAAATTATGTTAATGAAGATAACTAACATCATCATTAACTGTTAGAACAGAGCAGAGAGACTAAAACTATATATCTATACATTAACATTGGCAAATCTATAAGAATATATAATGCTATTGAGGAAAGATATATTGTGAAAAATATTTATATCGCTTAATTGCACAGCCCTATGTCCATACACGTTTGAGTATATCCTCCTTCTTCATCAAAATAAAATCCCATCATCATCTTTTTCAGATCCACTTTCGACGAGCTCACAAAGTCATTTCTGCGATCGATATACATCTCACTCTCTGATTCTTGCTTTTTCCACTCTGACTCTGTCTTTATACTCATCTGCTTCATTATTCATAAGGGGAAAGCACAGGTCTAATAGGGAGAGACATGTTGGATTATAGATCTGTCTCTCTACAGGGAGACAAACCTGCAGAGTCAGCAGCAGAGTACACTAAACAGTACACACTGTACTCATAAACATTATTCTTATTCTTCATCCACTATCTATTGTTCTTACATGACCCTGTGTGCATGTGTGCACATGTGTTTGCAGGTACACCGCACAGCTATTAATGGTCACAAAGGATTATGTTTCCAATAATAGGCTCCCACATTACAGTGGCTGATGAGGTAAGCACAGGAGGTGGAGGAACGCTTTAAACACCCCTGTAATTATATAGTTTCTTGCCTATTGAATTATACTAAATGAAAAGTTCCTTGAGTCAGCCTCACCAGTCTCATTTCATCACATATAGCTAAGAGCCTGTTTGTCATTTCATGTACCCGGGTTGTGTGTACAGACAACCTGACAGAATAATAAATGCAGAGACTTCACAGAGATATGTCGCTCTACCTGTTAAATTAGATGCTTTCGTTTGTGGAAGCGGTAATTGTGCCGCTGCTAGAGTATTTTTAAGTAAGTGGAATTATGATAAATTATTTAAACTTGCGGATTGCAGTCAGCACATATATGGTGGTGATTTGATTTGATTTGAAAGTATGGAGGTTAGCAGGGAAACACATAACACGGCACAAAAATATAATTTTTGTAGCAACCATTGTACCAACCAGTGGTATTTGGTAGGTGTGACTGTGTGTGCATGTGCGTGTGTTTCTACCTGTTAGCCTTGAGGTTTTTCAGGCGAGCCTCCAGGTCATTTAGGAGGTTGACCTTTTTGCTGCACTGAGAGCAATAGACATCCATCACTTCGCCGGAGTAATGCTGACGCACCTTACGAGGAGTCTGTCCTGCACTGTAAACACACAAAGACACACACACAATTATTGTATCTGCCAATGAAAACACTATGGAGTCAATTTAAAGTGAACTGACTTGAATTTCATGTGCGTGTGAGAGCATTGAGTCTCCATTTGAGTGTATAAAACCAAGTACCCGCTGCCAAGAGACCTTTAAAAACTGATCCAGCTAGCCACTAAGAAACCCCAATAAAAATGAGACTCAACAAGAGAGAAAGAGAGACAAGGGCGAGAGAGAGAGAGAAATTCTGTTAAAATATGTCGCAAAGAGGTCCATATTTAAATCAGGACATTAAGACGATGAGCCTAACAGTCGCCAAAATACTTCATTAGAATCTACAATCAAGGTTTTCTATGCATCCCATATTAGTCAGCACAGTTGAGTTTCAAACCTTTAAACCCGATGATTTAGGAGAATTTGTTGTGGTTTAAGTGGCCCTACATCAAAATTAGCAAGTGCACCTTTAACCTACTTTGTTCTGTAACTTGACTTCTTTCCCATGCTGAGCTGTCTACAACTTCTAATAAACCGGGGGCCTCATTCTGAATTAAAATCTCCATGCCAACTGCATTTGGAGACTTCTGTCTGCTTGGTATGTGTGGAAGGAGCATGGAGCAGTATTGCTGGTCTATCAGCCGGGAGACTTAATCCCATTAAGCGCAGGCTTTTTGATGAATATTAATGTGGCCTCAAGGGGAAGAACTCCAAAACCAAACTTACACAGTCAGGGCTCAGAATAATGAGTCAGGTAAAGACTGTGGAGCTTGCTGAGTGGAGGCTCAAGCAAAAATGTATTTAACAGAGTTCGAGCTCCAGAAACTGGGCAGTGATTTACATTTTGCCTCATCAGCACTTTACAGCACAGAAGCCATGTGAAATGTATTCATTATCTGCACTGTGGTTCCCAGCAGGAAACGTTTGCTACAGTGCCAGAAGCAAATATGATTCATAAAGAAACCTGCATGATAATCACATTAATTCTAATTAAGGCTAATGAAGGTTATTTAAGAGGTAATTATCGTGACCTTACTGTCTTCCTGCATTGGGTTTTTCCAAATCACACCATGTCACACCTGTAAGCTATCAGAATTTAAAATGTTCTCTCTCTCCCAACTGTCATTCAGCTGTTAGTTCAGTATCGCCATCACCGAGTGACCCACATCTACCCCTGCACCAGCTCAACCCTGGATACCAGGTCATCTCCCTTCAAATCGTCCAATCAGAAGCCTTCATTAGACGTCCCAACTTCATACTCAATTCTTCATCATCACCAACAGTGGCTATAGGCTCTGAGCGGGGGGGGGGGGGGGTTCTCCTTTACATCCTAAGTACCTAAGTCATCAGACTGCTTCCATGGCGTTCTACTTCCTGTGTTGGTCTAAGCGCCAAAGTCTGTTCATCTTGTTCATCATAATAATTAATGAAGATAATATCTCCTTATTGAAATCTCCTGAACACAAAGAGCATTTTATTTTCTCTCCCTTACCTCGAGGGAACAGATGAACCGAGGTCCGAGTATCCGTTGGTACGAGTCTCGTCGTCCGGACAGGGGCTGCTGAGAGTGTAGTCAGGTTCCTCCCCCTCCCCGTAGTCCTCAAACTGCTCCTCGTTCAGAGAAGCCGAGGAACGTGTCGATAGGTCAGAGGTCACTGAGACGCTAGTCTGACCACACCTGAGGGACAACGGGGAGAGGTTGGTATTATTTTCATAATGAAGTGTGGGAGTCAAAACAAAGACACTCCATAAGTAAAGGAAGAAGCACAGAATGAGCTTAAGATCTTGATCGCATGATGACAGAATCAAACCCTTTAATACACTTGTACATTAAGTTTAGAATATACGTTTCCTTCAGAGAGAGAAAGAGTATTGAGTGCCATCAAGCTGGAGTACAATTTAGATGTAGTGAGACAGACAGGAAAGAGGAAGTGAAAACATGGATGATTGTCTAGTTGTTATTGTAGAAACAGAAAATTAAAAAAGGAAGTGGTCTGATAACCTAAATGCCATGTGAAAAAAAACACATCTTGGATCTGCATCAAAATCAAATGGGTCCTTTCTGGGCGTCATACGGCTAACAAATAAACAAACAAACCAACAAACAGGTATTAAACATTGTTGGAAGTATGAAAATAAAAATGGAGGAGTCCTTACTTCTCCCCCGGGAAAAAGAGATCGCCGAGTGCGTCTTCCTTGTCCCCCGCTCTGATGAGCCCGTCTGAGGTGTCTGACCCTTGGGTGCTCTCCACAGCGCTGTCTCTGTCCGATTCCCTCTCCCTGCCGTCGTCTGCCACCTCCTCTTCAGGCCCCTCCACCTCTCCTGGAAACAGCTGGCACTCAGGGACGGGGTCAGGACAGGCTCGTGTGCACATGATGACCGGACACACCCGCTCCTCCTCGCCACCCTGGAGAACGTCAGCGAGAAAGAAAAAGAACACGGCTTGTTTTTGTTATCTCAGTAATGCTGCCATTATCCTCCTCCTTTTCTGTTACTATTACTCTGTTCTGTTATAGAGTTATTTCTGTTCATATTATTTTCTAACACATGGGAAATCTTTATGGATCCACTTTATTAAAGACATACTCCTTATAACTTCAGGTCTTTTCTCCCAGTCCTCATTATTAGATGTTTTCTCATTGCTGTATTTAAATCCCCCGTGACATTGCTGACAGGAACTGCCAGTGGCTGTCACAGTAAGGATTTCAATAGGGTAGGGATCACAAAATGTAAAGGAATCAAGGACACAGGAGCATGGTACCGATAAGCCAAATTATTTCCCACTAACTAAACAGCCAACTCAGTGTCACTAATATATCTGTGAACATTATAATAAAGGAAATAATCTAAATAATGACCTCTGTCAAGGAGGTAATGTTTTTATTGCTAACTGTGAGTTTGTCTGTCTCTACATAAAAACTACTGAACCCATTTAATTAGTAACCTGGTGGCACGGTGGGCTGGTTCTGGACAAAGATGGTGGATCAAGGAATTCTTTAACATTGTGAGATAAAGCATTGCTTTCTAACTGCTTTCTAAGTGTGTGAAATTTGGTGCAGCTGTATGAAATTGAAGGGGACTTATAGGAGCTTAACTCATCCTGAAAATAACAATACTTTGCAGAAATACTGTGAATGTGTAAATAAAGAAGAAGAAGAAAATAAGAAAAGGGAAAGAAAACCAAGGAAAATGAACCAAATATTCAAATGGTAAATATTATTCATTGCAATTTTTTATACCGGGTAACTTTTATCATTTAAAACAATGGAGGTCCTTTGGAATAAAGTTCTTGAATCTGTTTTATGGATGAGAGAGGTGTTCACAAATCAAGGTTGGTCCAGTTAATGCGAGAAACTTGTGGATTCAGTTTTAGGGATTATTTCCCATATAGTAAATCCCCGTCATTGTGGGAATGGTCTTAGGTTCACAGTGGGGGTCTGGAGGGTGACAGGGGTGAAAGGGTGGCCTTGGTCAAAGGTCACAGGTCCCGCTCCATCTAGTCCAGCTCTTTAGCGTCTCAAATCTAGTCTAACGCTGCAGAGAACAAGGACTTATCTCAGCATGACTGAACAGCTGAAACGCAGAGCGGAGTGAAGGAGGGGGAGCAGGTGAAGACAAAATCCCTGAGACGAGCCAGAGAGATGTGGGTAAGAGTGAGTACCAGAAAGGTGGAGAGGGCGTGAGAGAGGCATGGATCAAGCTATGGGTGTAGGAAGGGGCGGAGGAATAGGTGTCGAAAAAGAAGAGTGGAACTAAAAAGTCAGGAGAAGAAAGAGGATAAGGAAAAAGTAAGAATAAAAAATGAATTAACTGCAGAAAAAGATGGAAAGAGGAGAGTCTGCGAGCTGTGAGGAACGAAGGAAAGAAGCTTGAGGACCGATACACACAATCGTGTCTCCATGACTTCGGAGGACAATTCCCTGACTTAGGGCTACACTGATTCCTTGGACACTTATCCTAAACGATTTAGGGCCCCCAACATGAGTAATACTTGGACCACACACACACACACGCCTTTTTAATGTAGATTTCTTGGCTGAACAATGGATACTCAGTTCTTTCTAACACAAGACTATTTGTACTGTATGTATTGTGCTGTGTATTTCTGTTAACAATGGACAAATGACAGCAACATACACACAGTACCTGCTTTAAAAAAAAGAAAAAGCTCCATTCACCACATTAACTGAGACTGCACTTGTGCAAACAGCCAACATGGGGTCGGAGGCTGAGTCTGTGAGAGAAAGAAAATGAAGGATAAAGGTCTATTTAGCATTCCTCGGACCAATCTCCTCATATCCCTGCAGATGAATAAGAATCCCAGTGTGTGGCAAGAAAATAGGCAGCACCCCCCTCTGCACTCCCCCACAACAATTACAAAAACTGAGCAAACCAACACAGTGGGCAACTTGACACCTGTTGCGCTTATTCTGAAGAGAGGAGAGAGCAGGTTTTTCATATGAAGTCCTCGCTAACATAGTAAATCCTGCTCGTGCAATGTACAGTAATTCCCACATGTATTGATTTTGTTTAACCGGCTTCAGACATGCACTTCACATCGAGGGACTGTACTTGAGAACGCAAATGTCCAAGTCAGTAGCTCCAGAGCTTTTCCAGAACTTCCGAGTTCTGAAATTTGAGCAGGAAATTTGAATTTCCTGCTGAAAACAGCAGGAAATTCAAAGTGAGCGAGAGGGCGCATTGATGATGTTTCTAACACGCAACGGACCCAAAACTGAAAAACAGGATACAAATTATCTCAGGATAAAAAAGAGGCGTTAAACACGTAGGAGACTAACCCTAACCCAAAGATAATGTTCAAAGCCACTGTGCTGAAAAATAAAATCATGCACTACACGCTCTTTCCAGACGCCAACCCTCACCTGAATGTTGTCAACGTGTCTGACCATGATAATCTCCCGCTGCGTTAGTCTTATGCGAAAGGCAAAATCTTGAAAATATTCAGATCCACTTTTGCATCACGTCTGAAAACAGCTTTAGACTGTTACTATAACTGGGGATACCAACAAACGAACCATCGCGCAACACCATGAAAAACTGGTCCACAAAGCTCATCTCAGAGCTCTGCTACAGGAGACTCTGTTTCAAAGCAGCACAAGTCTTTTTAAGGGAGAGTTGAGGATACAAAGGCTTGATGAGCCTGTTGGAAGACTCTCGCAGTGAGCTGGCCCACTCCTCTCTGCTATACACAAATAACCAGCTACAGCAGAACCTGCAGGAGAACCAGGAGTCGGGTGAGAGACACAGTGCCATGGTCCGCAGGATGGATGATCTGCAATCCAGAATGCAGGAACAACTAAAAGTCCAAGAAGAAGAAGAGATGATAGTTTGCCAGACTCATCACACGTGCTTCCCCCAAAATAACAGAAACTGGAGCATCTCTATCAAGACTGAAGACCTCCACCCATCTCCTTGTCTTCTTTAACCCTTTTTTATACAGGTTTTCTTTTTGCACAATTGTTTGGTCTCATCTTCTACATGTGGCCTGGCCCAGTGTCTGACAGCAGGATCATACTGATCGGACTTATTAATATCTTCATTCTCAAATGTGCAGTCATTGAAGCTGCCACTTAAAGCTTTTCAGACAAAGACACTGATGAACGGTATCATCCTACAGTGTGTGTGTACTTGTATTCTTATCTTTGTTGAGTCGATTAAGCGCAAAGACTTGGATTTAAGGATAGGATTTAGTTGTGATGGTTAAGGTTAGGGAACTAATCATGTCAATCAGTGTCCTCACAAAGATAGAAGTAAAAGCAGGTGTTTTGAGTGTGTGTGTGCCTCTCCCTTTCCCCCCCTGCTCCAGTTCAGCCTGGGGGCTCAAACTGCCAAAACATGACTCTACAGAGTGTTCGGTGTTGCTTGATTCCCCGCAGCACAAACAGCTCGGCTGCCAAACACCATCCAACCTGCCAGTGGCTTTGAACTGAGGATGAGAAGATCTGCTGTGCTTTTAACAGCCTGAAGCCTGACGGGCCTTCACATCTGCTTTGGCCAAATCAGGATTTCTTGTTGCTGCTGTAACATGTTCGCTGGGAACAATTTGATTTATCAACAGGTTTAATCTGTTTTTTTTACATATTTTACAATATAGTATAATTCCTTTGCAGGCATATTTATTTTACATATTAATAGCATTTTCCCAAAAGTTCAGATGAAAGATACCTACAATCTAATACCAAATATTGAACCTTAATGTTTCAGTTGATTATAGAGTAAAAAACTGTTACCATGTAATATTCTAAGTAAAAATAGGGCAAGGACTAATATAATAAATACATATATTTCAATAAAAACTGTGCAAAATGAAACAATCTTGAGTTTTAAAAATAGAATAGATTGATGTAGGACACTTGATAAATGATAGATCAACTATTGCCTTATTTGACTTTCCGTGCTTGTGTTCGAGATGGTAACGTAAAGCAATGTGCAGTCATGTGTATCTATAGTTATTATTTGGACTATACGTATGGATGAGGTGTACCTATCTATAGGCATATACATAAATAAAAACATATTTCCAACATTTTGAATTTAATTTTATGATTCCTTATGGTTATAATTGCCTGCACATCAATTATTCTTTGATCAACATCCGTGTCCACTGATCATCTTTCTCAGAGGTCAAAGATATGAATAAAGTGTGTCGATGTACATATTTTTTACCCATTAAACTAAAAAGAAAGATAGAAAACGACTTTCAGATCTCTGTGTCTGTTGCCGCAGGGTCTGACCCAGATTAAATGCAGAAAATCCTTCCCTGCTCTTCTTCTCCACTCTCCCAGGTGAAACCAGTGTCAGGGAAGGAAACGATGGAGCGATAAAGAAGAGGAACTCTCAGTCTCTTTTTTCAGAGATGAGGAATTCAGGTTGAGTGAACAGACCTTTGCTGTGTGTTAGTGGCGGGCTCGAGCCTGGTTGTGTGTTATTTTAGTATAAAATGTAAATATGTATAATGCATGTAGCTACTGCAAGCCACATGCATGTGTGTGTATATACAGTATGTGTGAGCTTCTACATTCCCTCAATCATCACTGAAATACCCAATGTCACAAATTTTATGACAGGTTGTGTATTAAATGTCACGAGCAGCTGAAAAAGCAAGTTTACCCTGTAAAATGTCCCCTTAAAATATAGGTCACTTAGTGTCGTATAGACACAAAGACCGTTGGAGCAGATCTTCCAAGTGAAGGAACAGTTGTGTAGCACTGATACTTGTGTATGAGACACAGGGACGAACACAGCCAGGTTCTCTGGGAACAATGTATTATTCAATCACTGCAGCTGCGATAGAGACGTACGATGTGAGAGGAAAAGAGAGAAAATAAAGAGCAGAGGACACTTCTCTCTGGACAGCTGAAGAGAGAGAGAGACCACTCCATGTCAAGTAGAGAGAGAGAGAGAGAGAGAGAGAGAGAGAGAGAGAGAGAGAGAGAGAGAGAGAGAGAGAGAGAGAGAGAGAGATGTATCGGGCAGAGAAAAGACAGGAGGAAACTGAAACTCTGAGTGACTGGATTAATTTTCCAGTCATTAACTTTCAGCTGAACTTGAGAATCACATCATTCAGCAGTGAATGCTGACAATCAATCACATCATGCCGACACGGTTACTGAAAATACTGACGAGTTTCTGACATCTGACAGTTGTGTTACACTATTAGATCACAGTTTGGAAAATGGAATTGTCCAAATGATGTTATTGCAGCTACAATACCGGTTTACACATGAAGCAAACAAGTGTGTACTTGAGTCGAGCAGTTGGCAAACAAGCACGAAGAGATACTACATAGAAAAAAATGAAAGCCAGAATGATGTGGATTTTTGGGAGACAATAACAATAACGATATTATTATAATACGATAACAATTCTGACACCAATACAATCTGCCGACATGTATATTTAAAGAAAACGGTCTATGATTCCTGAGG
Organism: Verasper variegatus; assembly: GCA_026259375.1. NCBI lineage: Eukaryota > Metazoa > Chordata > Actinopteri > Pleuronectiformes > Pleuronectidae > Verasper > Verasper variegatus. Next base: position 13,166,535 of record CM048044.1, on the reverse strand, counting down.
TGTCGTTACCACAAAGGAGGCAAACTTTATACTAAATAAATACAAATGAAAAGAAAACAAATACAACCAAACACCAAAACTTAAATTATGAAAATAAATGTGTTTTTAAAGTAAAATGTCAACATAAACACATCTTTTCTGCATTGTTTTCAAATCTGCACATATCGGCAAACATAAACTCTGAAATAGGTACAAGTACAAGAGTTTAATAAACTTTTGTATTTATACATTTTTGTCTGATGATAAACTATTCTGAAAAAGTGATATCTCTTTCTGCTGCGAACGCAAAGAGGAGAGAAGTAGCTGATGTGTGATGAGTTCAGTCCGACTGAAATATTAATTTATAATAATGGTAAAATATTCAACTCTGAGATGATATTTTCTCTAATACGACATCAAAGGATTTAGTTTTGTCGTCACCGAGTCTTGTCATGTTGTTCTGAGCTGCAGTGACAGAGTGAGTGTAGACTACAGCATCAACTCTGGAACAGAAACAACATTTAATGAAAACATATATTGCTGTTCATTATCTGTCACTTTGCAGTAAACTGTAGAATGACTCATGTCAGTAGTTGGGCCAATGACAGCTTTTGAATCTATTCAACATAAGTTACCATGGCAATTTACCCTAGAAAGAAGTGAACTAGCTTTCTAGCCCATTATGTCGATGGGCCCCTGGTTCAACTACAACAACAACAACAGTCTCCACCCACCTCTCCTCACACCCCTGAGTCTGTGCTGAGTACCCAGGGTCAATGCCACTTTAGTGCTGAATAAATCAGTCATCTGTCTTTCTGGAACAATGGAGAATTATGTGGATGATGGTGCATTTCAAGACCTTATTGATGCCAATGTATAAAAAAAGGCAGAGGACGGCTTTGAACTCGTATAATATGAATATCAGATTTCCATATGTGCCTTATTCACTTGTGTACATTTATCATAAATGTGTTAACTTGTTTTTAGCACATCTAAATGATCAAGAATATAGGTCGCAGCCCACCGTGCTGTAAAAGTTCTGCAGTAATGCAGATCAGATTATGTGAAGAATCTTCCTGAGATATTTGAAGTTCGAAATTTTCGAAAGATTCACCCTATAAAAAGGGGGATCTATGAGAGTCTTGTAAGGCTTTAAGTCATGATCTCTTTTTAGGAGTGCCCTCTGAGGATATCCGAACAAGCACTTCTGCGTTGAGTCATTGGAGCAAAACTTGATTAAAGGAGTTATGCCGCTTAAAAGGATTTAAAAGGTGTTTCTCAGGTTACATGTTAGTTGTACAACTAGTTGGACAGTAACCGTGTTGCTGAACAATTAAGCAAAACAAGTGTTGTGCAAAAAGAGAGAACAGAGATGGAGAGATAGACCAGTGCAGGGGTGGGAATGGAGGAGACATGAAGTGAGATCGACTGGAAGCTTTGATAGAGTGTGAGTCAGCAGTAAAGGGACTGGAGGACGAGCAGAGGAGCGCAAGAGGAATTGAAAAGGAGAGAGATAGAAAGAGGGATTGAGGAAGGAGAGAGAGAGAGAGAGAGAGAGAGAGAGAGAGAGAGAGAGAGAGAGAGAGAGAGAGAGAGAGAGAGAGAGAGAGAAAGGCAGCATAGAGAGAACCGAGAGCAGCAGAGTCTCTCTGCTTGTGTTTATCAGACTGAGCTCCAGTGACACAAGGCGTTTCTCTGCAGAGGCTTTTCCTGCATCTCTCTCTCTTTGTTCATTTCATCCTCTCTGTTTCTCTTTATTCTTTCCGAGCTCTGAGCTCCTCAAGTGCTGCTGCTGCAAAAATATTCACCTAAAACGTGGATCGTCTAATGCTCCTGCTTTCATGTTCAGCATTTTGACTTCTGTTACCTCTCTTCAGATTTCACCGGTGGGGAACGACAAGAGTCAGATCGCCATAGGAAATAATACACTACTTCCCATTGAAAACAAAAGCTTAAATTATTTGTTAATCAATTGATTATTCAATAATCTGTAACTTCCCAAACAAATAATGATAAATATTTGCTTGTTCCAGCTTTTTCAAATGTGGATATTCTCTGCCTTTCTGTGTCATACTGTACATAATATGAAATTAAATAGTTTTGATGGTGGAACTGAATTCATTATTTTGTTGACATTTCCTAGACATGATTAAAACTAGAATGGCATAGAGCGTGTCCTTCCACCAAGTTCCCTAGAAATCCATCCAGTAGTTTTTGCATAATCCTGCTGACAAACAATCAGACTAGAATGGCACATTCATCCACCAAGGCCCAGCAGCCTCCTTAATTCATTCAAGCTGCACTCAATTTCAAACATTCATAGATATCAGTTCCCTAAATGTGGCTGATTGTTTTCATCAAGATCCATTAATTATTTCCTGGGAAAATTAATAACAAAGTGATAAAAACCATCTGGATCTGCACCCTGATCCAACAAACCAATGGACAGGGGTGAAAATGTAACCTCCTTGGCCGAGGTAGCAATCTGTAGTTTAATCAAAAAAGAAAATAATAATTTTTGCATCCCTATTATTACATATTAAAAAGTAATTTTGTGTTGGGTCATAATCATATTCATGCCTAAATGGATTGTATCGACAGGGGACCAATAACATCCATCTGCGTGTATCTGCCTGCGTGTCTGTATTAATCACCTCCCATGGAAAGCAATACTCTCCCTCTGCATGCACATATTGCACAAAGAGAAGTAATGACTCATATTTCACTACCATTTTGTTAAGTCAACACTGTGAGAAACGTAGGTTTCGATAAATGAGACACACACACACACACACACACACACACACACACACCTGAGACTTCCCAGTGTGATTACTTCGAAACATATCCTCTCGTCCTCAATACTCATTTGTCTTTAAGTCAAAACCACAGCTTTTAAATCAGTTCCGACACTTACAACCACACGCATATAAAAACACTACCCCTTTGTCTTTAGGTAATAAATGAAGCACACACACACACTATTTGTTTGCGTCTCAGTCTCAAACGAAGCAGGTAGCTACTTGGATTACCAGGAATGTTGCACTGGACAAAGGACAATGTAGGGAGGGGACTGGAGCGACAGCAGAGACACTGTGTGGAGGCATTTTCAATGAAGCCCAGCTCAGATACACACAGGAAACCCAAAGTGGTGAAACAGTGTAAGTGACTGTGTTTCTGAATCCACAAAATTACTAGACCATGTAAGTCCTACAGTAGAGGACTTAAGTTTCTTTAAAATAGTCCTGACTTTATCAAGAAGGTATTTTAATGTTATAGTAAAGGGTTAATGCCAGGCAGTGATAATTTATAAAACAAACAGTGGCATGTGTGTGTGTGTGTGTGTGTGTGTGTGTGTGTGTGTGTGTGTGTGTGTGTGTGGGTGTGTACGCACAGTAGTTCCGTTAAATAAGAAGAACCTGAAATACATCTCTTTGTTTTTGTGTGTGTGAATCAAGTTAATGGGTGAAGTGCATCTTCAAGTAAAGACAGTCCCTGAGAACATGACGGGACAAGTTAGCTGTCTAGTCACGTAGACATCCATATGTCTTAACTGGACTACAATGTCCTACAGTGTCTTCAATGTCCTACAGTGTCTTCACAGCATTTCGCATTTTAGGACCAGAAGCCTTCTGGTTTCCATTTCTGGTTTGACCAATCAAGTTTGAGCAGGCTTTGGGTGCTCGCAGGTAAAACACTGTGTGGACAGAAAAAGAGGTGCAACCCATTGACCGTAATGCATCAGCTCTTGAATTTTTAATTTATCTGCATTCAGCAAGGCAGCAAGGTGAGAGAGCGCCTCAGTTGACAGTGCGCTCGTGCGTCTACTGGGAACAGGAAAGGTTTAAAACCTGCGTATTCCTGCAAATTTTGGTGTAAAATGAGTTTTAGAAACCTCACTGTCAGATCTTCCCCATCTGTTCCTCTTGTATATCCTGGCTGTGGCCTCACATGTGCACACTTCGGTCAACTCAACAATGCCAAGTACAACCATCCATCATGGTTAAGGTTGCGGGGTGAGCTGGATAATTGTTAGCAGCTTTTTATTTTCGCTTTTAATCAAATTATTTTAGTATTTAATTTACCTTAAATATTTGTTCATCTTGTGCCCTATATTTTGACGTTTCTCTCTAAAACCTTCATAAGCAATAAATTTGACCTGACTTTACTTGACCTCCTGTCACTGTGTGCATGTGCTTCCAGTCCTTGAAAGAAACAAACTACAACAGCATCAGTGTCATATTGAATAGTGATTACGAGGATTTGTTGCATCAAGTGGACCCGAGTTTTATATGTCAGTTAATGTCAGTTTGCCCCTGAGCTGTCAAGTGCTCGACAACCGCTTGTATGTTTGAACTACACCCACTGCTGCTTCACACCAGAGAGGAAGTCAGCATTTACTCATAAGTCAAACCAAAGTCATGACTTTGTTTTGTTCTTAGTCCCACAGCCGACACTGGAGGGGGGGAGTGTCGCACAACAACCTGACACATTTGTAGCCGCTCTAAAAATAAATGGTTTCATTAATTGTTTGATTTTGTGTAGCATCTATAACCACTCTGTGTTAAAAAATGTCATGTCCGCTGAAAAGAAAGAACCTTGTGCATTGTCTCTCTGTCGAGCGACTGTTTGTTGAGCCTGTTGCTGCTGCCTATTGAACAAGGGCCCTTCAGTGAGTCGTTGGTGGCCGACCCTCAGCAGGTGGTCGAGCCGCCGCCTTTCGTCATTTGTTGCATGTGAATGTTGTTATTCAAATGTCCGTTTAACCCATTAGAACATCTTCTAAAAGCAAAATGAGAATTTAAAATGGCTTAATAACAACTAGAATGCAATACGAAACTCAGTGACTCAGATGATGACTTGTTTTATGGGAAGATATTTTTGTTCTTCTTTAGAAATGATTCTTCCTCTCTGTGTCAATAAGGAGTGACTGTTTTGACTGCTGCAGATTATCCTCCATTTATCCAGTACAGCTCAGTGCCGCATGTTAATCTAGTTATTCTAGTCCTGGTGTACAGGTTGTGCACTGTCAAAGACAATTGGCTGAATGTTTTGTTTAAGGAAACTACCGTAAATCAAATAAATGTAGAAAGAAAAAATGTAAGATTATATGACAATAATATGCCAAAGTGCATGTTGTTGTCTCTGTAGCCCAGTTGCTCTATGTGCAATTTCATGTGCAATAATGACAAGGTTGAGTCTAACTTAATCTGATGTAATGTAATAAATGAAAAACACAGATTTTAGTGGAAGACAAAAGTCTATAGGAATGTTTCGGGTGTGGGACAATAAGCAGAGAATTTCAGCTCAGCAGGAGAAGAGTAAATCTCATTATGTAACGTCCGGTCACAGACCAGGAGTATTCAAATCCACCAGAGAGTCTGACGTCACATGTTGCTGCTGGGATCCCACAATACAAATAAAACTCACCTTGCCTTTGTTTCTATTTCTGGACTAGTGAATTAATCTTAGAAGGTAAAAAGTGCACGCAACAGTACTGTTGTCAACAGGGTTATATCATCAACTGACTTGTCATGATCAAACGGTTAAAAAACGCACATGCATTATTGATTTATCCTTTACAGATCATTTTACAATCTAAAATATAGTTAAGTCTATTTTTAAAAGGGCGTTGCTCTCAGAAAGAGACAATTTATTTAACTGTAACATAACTTACGATATCTAAAAGAGTAAAATCCAATATTATACAAAGTTCTATGATTTCTTCTATTAGTTATGTGAAAACATGTTCTTCCTCCTGCATCATTTTCAATAATGAACTATGGTCAAACTAAACATAAATAAGAAACTTGAATCATACATTTAGATATCGAAACCTCAAGCAAAACTCATTTCTCCTCCATTTCCTTTTCTTTTCAGTCCATCAACACCTGCGTGGTCAATCTATATCTACCCTACTGGGACTGCACACTTCTTCTTTTTTTTTATCTTTCCCTCTCCTTCCAGCTATACCCTGGTTTTTCCCAATCAATCCCATTACCCTCAGAGAGACGCTGAACCACAACAGAAAGTGAACAAGGAGAGACGGAGGAGAAGAAAAAGAAATGATGGGAGGATGTACCTGAAGCAAAGGAGGATGAAAAAGAGAGCGACTCAGGACAGTGATGACACAGACACAAACAGCTGAGCAAGACAGACACGCAGTGAGGCTGGGTCCACTGTATGCAGCAGCACACTTTCACACAGGCAACGGACAATGGACTCTGCACTGAATCTGAGCTGCCCCCCCCCCCCCCCCTCCCTTCTCAGCAGGCAGGCTGCAGTCTGGTTCCTTACCCCGTTAACTAGTGAGGGGAGTCCATGGTCAGCAGCAGTCCCCCCTTCTCCCCCAGCCAGAGACCCTCAGCAGGGCCAAGTCTGTTGTCTCCTTTGCACACACACACATACACACAGGTGTTCCCAAGAGGAGGAGGAAGCGTCCGGATAGTCCACAGGGTGAGTCCTTGTTGGTGGAATAGTCCAGCGAGAGGCAGAGAGGAGTGCAATGTACGATCCACTTTAAAACACTGCCTGGCTTCACCTGCACTTCCTCTCTCTCTCTGTTTCACACACACACACACACACACACACAAACACATGCATACATGTGCATAAACACACACACACACACACACACACACACACACATGCACACACACACAAGCACAGACTCTGCACCCTCACACACTGTCCCTCTCTGGCTGCTCTGCTTCGCCGGCTGATTCGTTCACACACTGAGAGGGGAGAGCTCAGATCAGGCAACAGTTGTTGAATTCATGGCACCGCCCCCCCCCCCCCCCCCCCCCTCCTTCTCCCTCGCTCACCCTTTGCCTGCGGTTGCCTGGCAACTGGCTTCTGTGGGCGGGGCTCGCTAAGAGTCCTCACATTGCTGCACTGGCTTCACCACCCACTCAGGCTATATTTGCATATGGAGCCCCGCCTGCCTGTGTCTGCTAGTGATGTATGGACGAGGGCCAGAGGCTGTGTGGGCTCTGGAGAGAGAGAGAGAGAGAGAGAGGAGAGGGGAGGAGGGAGGTGATTGTTGCCTCTCAAACTGAAACTGTTTGTCTTCAGTGATGCAGCAGATTCCACAAGACGGGTCAAAAAGAAGAAGAAAACACATAGTGGTTAGTCACAATGAAGCAAAACAGAGAGAAAAGATCAGCTTGAGGCATTTTTCTCGGCTAAAACTGTCAAGAGCTAAAAAGAAATACACTTGAATCAGTCCTGAGACTTTTGGGAAGAGAAAAAAACAGCCGTTAAATCACAACAAGTCACATTGTATATTTTCTATTTTCTGACATTTTATGGACAAATATTTGTGTTATGTATTTATCTATTTAGCATTTAATCAATAGTTTTACCAAAAATAAATCTAATTTCAGCTGCAGCCTTTTTTCCCCCGCCAAGGAGGCCATGTTTTCACCCCTCTCAGTTTGTTTGGCTGTCAGAAAGATTAAGCAGAAGCTACCACACAGATTTCTAAGAAACTGGGTGGAGATGGGAGAGGGGCCAAGAAGGAATCCATTCAAGTTTGTCACAGATCCACAGAAGGCAGATCCACTGGCAGTATTTTTTTTTACATTTTCACATATTATTAATAATACAGATTTAATAATTTATGGATCTTAATGAAAAAAATCTGGCATATTGAGGGGACTGTTATTTATGAGTGTGCTATTTGGTGCAGATCCAAATGTAGAGACTTTAACTGTGGTTTCATCATGGGACTGTTGGGCCATGGTGGAATTTGCGCTCCACTGAGTGACAATCTAATTATACAAACAGTAATATCCAGCTCCATCAGTTACTCCCCAACCCTACAACAGTGGACTTGTTGTTGCAAGTGGGTAAAACTTTAGTTAATCAAATGTAGGTGACTCACCTCAATCACTTATCTGAGTGCATGCTCCATAATATTTACAATTTCTGTCTTTTTAAATACTTATCTCAGCATGGCAGGACATTTCAATCACTCTCCTGGCTACAGCCACATCGTATTCTCTTGTATCTTTGTAACTGCTCCCATAGTTGAATACTGACTCCGGAAAACAGAAAACGACTTGAGAGTCAGCTCTGAAAAATTGTGCCATTATGTTTTGTCACAGGTTGTTGTCAGTCTCTACATTCCTTAGAGGAGAAAGTTTGCTTTAAATTCCACCTTTTTCAAAGACTGAGTATCGCCACCACTACGATCAGCTCTCTGTGAATATTGTCATCTGAGAACTTCCCTCAATACTCTGGTCTTGCTTGAAGTTCCTTTACCCAACGGATCACATTTCATTATTAGGAAGGTGAGGGCTCTCCTCAACAGAAGGTTACTCTGAATAATTATCCTGCTAAAATAACACAAATGTGTGACTGACATATTTTTGGTGGTCTAGTGTTAATTCCATGACTCATGCTGCTTCTATCAGAGAGCCACGGATGCTCGAGTCCCGGTGCTTGTTGCAAGAAGTCTGATGAAGTGACGAGAAAGAGAGAGAGAAAGGGAGAGAAAATGATGAAGAAGAGGGGAGAGATATGATCCAAGCTTAGGGAGCCAAATAAAACCTAATTATGTGGAAAGGAATGCACCCCTCCTATAATCCTCTCTCTCTCTCTCTCTCTCTCTCTCTCTCTCTCTCTCTCTCTCATTTGCTTTTCTTTCTCCTTCACTTCTCAGAGACGCTGGCAGTGGCTCAACCAATGGCCTGTGGCTGTTTGTTTATGTGCAATTTGTTAGAGGGCTGGCCCCTTTCCCCCTTTTCACAGAAGCCATTTACAATTCTATTCATGTCTACCTGCCTCATTCAAGAAGGCAACACATAGCTGTGGACCGGGGCCCGTTCACAGAGAGTTAACACGGTAATGTTAAAGTTATTCTGAGAGGGGATGACATTGTTATACTACTTTGCATGATGGGTAAATAGGTAGGGACAAGGTGGAGATCATAGCTGGAAAATCTGCATCATAGTCCTCACAGAGGGTTGGACACAGGACTGAAGTAAACACACCTTCACATACTGTACATCAACAAGTGCATCCACTCTGTACTAAAAAAAACACAAACCTAACAAATTGTATGTGTTGCAGAGTTCGGCTGAAGCTGCTCTGTGGGGATTCTCCACCAGCTGCTGGGGTTCGCAATGCAGCAAGACGAATGATCGAGAGGAAGAGGGCGGGGGAAGACATGGGCATGAGCTAGGGAGAGAGGGAGAGAGAAGAGAGCAGGAGAAGCATACGAGAAATAAAGGAGGGCAGGGACGCTCTTCAGGGGGCAGTGGGCTGGTAGAGCTGCTTGTTTGGGCTGAGCACAGTGGATGCTCGGAACAACTCTGCTGCAGCCAGATATCTGCACATATGTGACACAAGCAAAGATTTAAATGACATGCTTCTATGCACTTCTTCTATGTCTCATATGAACTTTTATTGTGTTCGTGTAACAAATTGAATTTCAAATTAAGGGCAGCAGTTCTTCTATGTGTCTGTTCTTAACCTGCCTGTTTTAATGGCCTGTGGTGATGCATGGTTTCAGCTTTTCCTTTGAAACAGTAAAAGTGACCTCAAGCAATTGAGCTGCACCAAGTAACTGGACTTGGGCTAAATCCACACAAATACATTTTTCGTTTTAAAATGGCATTTTAAACTGTAATTATATCAGTTCAAACAAACGTTTTAGCTTTGCAACAGTAATAATCCCCATCCATACTAATGCACCTGAAAACGTATATCGTGACAATTCTCGTACTCTGGCCTTGTGCGTGCTGGTGTAAACAGGAAGCAGATTTGGTTGCTTAGTTGCTGAAAATACTATGAACAAGACAGCTATTGTGAAAAGTAAGAGATGGGATTTTTATTCTTGGACTGACGATGTTTACAACATTTTACATTCACTGCTGGTGGCCGAGTCAGGCTGATCAAAAACAATCAGGAAGTGAATGTGGGAGGCTGCGCCACAAACGTCTCTTTTTGCCCGTCCAAAAGCAGCGGTGGAGTTTCCAAACTAAAACTGGGCCGCAGCGTTTCCAAACCGATCAACTCTCAACTCCAGAGCAGTGTGGACGGCAAGCATAAATGCAGGAGTGGTGAAGCGTTTCAAAACTCAAATGTAGCAGCGTGGATGTTGCCTGTGCTTCCTTTAACCAGCCCAGAGTATTCAAAACACATGCACAGTTGATTCTCCAGCCTAGAGACTGCACTTGATAATTTCCATAAGTCCAGTCTGAATCATGGCACAGACCTGATGAGGCTACAGGGCAGATGTATAACGTCTGGCATAATTGATGACTACAGATACATTCATAATGTTACGCTTTAGATCCCATAATTATCCTCTATCATTATACAGGACTACGGTTTGGAGGAGCTGTGCACAGTTGAAGTTGCCATCTGTTACAGATACAGAGCCTATAAGATCTGACAGCATGCGAACATGGACTGCACAACGTGACAGTGTAGGCAGCGGAGGCAGCGAGAAGAGAAGGGGTCAGAGTCAGAGTGAGTGAACGAGTCAGGGAGAGTGAGACAGACTGAAACTGTCTGAAATCTGCAGGATCCTTTCCACTGCTTTATATCTTGACACCGGAGGCCATTAATATCTAAGTCTAACAACGTCAGACTGAAAAAATGTAGGAGATCATTTTGATATGAGGAAAGGACAGGACGTGAAGTAAAGAGGGACGTTCAGCACTTAGAGGAAGAGAATCACGCTTTACTTCCAGGGCAACATATGACGAAGGAAAAACACACGGTTAGCCAGTCTGCTGTTTTTTCCTTCCATTGTTTGCATTGGTCACTCGTAATGGATCCTGATTATTCATTACCTCAACCATTAAGTCTTTTGTTATTGTTTTGATTGACAGACTCATATTGTACCCTTAAATATTCTAACATTTCAGGTTAGTTTAACAACACTACACTTCATCAGGAGGCGATGCACATTTACAGATTTTTACATATGCCCAATATACACAAACACAAAAGTAACAAAACCACACCATTACGCACACATTTACACTCTGACCAACATGAGGTGTGAAGACCATGAAGGTCCATCAAGGTATGACTTCCTGTCGTAAAAAAACATGAGGGTTTAATGCCAAACAAAGAGCAACTTCCTGTATGAAGTTCCTCAATTCTTGCCCTTGATCCATTTAAACCATTTAGAGCAGACAGCCCAACACAGAAAGCACGAGCAGCACTGCAAACGTCTGGGTAATATTATCTCCTGCTATTTGAGGACATGTCACAACAACAGATATCATCTTTGAATGAATGAACGATCAACTTTACAGCAACGTTTGATCAGGCTTTCACATCAGGACTCCTGCAGCTCAGATATGTACAGGATGAGCCATTGACGAATCTATATATTGGTGACAATGTGGCTGCAATGCAATATGAGTGAAAAGAGGCCACTGGGTTAGTGATGCCTTCAGGGAAACCTCGCACAGTGTCGTGGAGGGATTGATTACTGTTTACATGAGTAGATTGCATCTGTATACAGAGGGACACAATGTACTCTGGCATGGTTATGAATGAAAAGCGAGCGTCAAGTAAGAAGAGAAGATACAGAGGATGCACCTCAGCGTTAGTAATATGTAGTTACAGCAACATTAAATTTAGATCCATAAAAACCAAGGCAAGTTAAAGGTTCAAGTTGGTCACATCCACTATCACGTAATGTTAGCATTAACCGAACTTGACAGGACCCATTGGGAGCGGACATGCTGGCTCAGGTTTAGACAAAATGATTTAAATAATATTCGGGTTCAGGTCCTGCTCAGTGCGCGGTAAAACCACAAGACATGTGACAAATTAAATATACACCAGCGAGTAAAACCTAAAGACCTATTTTTGTGACTAATTATTGTCCTCTTCAACATGATCATGGGTTTAAAATGTGTTATTTGGTGCTTAGCTTGCATTCAAAATTTAAACATTTGAGTTCAAAGTATAGACCAAATATTCTGTATGTGTGTTCTTCATTGTGCGTAGACATCAGAACCAATCCCAGCAGAGAAAACATTTGGTGAAGAAATTTCTTCTTGGTGAATGAGGCTCATTGTTTAGATTTATTTCATACAGGTTAATGGGCATAGATGATAAATGCATGATGGATTCAATATCTACTTTTTCTGCAAACAGACATCCATATTGGCTATTTGGTTGCAAGATAAGGCTGAATGTGCTGTTGGAAATATACAATTACAAAAATGATTTATAAATACAAAACAAGCAGACAGCAAACAGAGAGAATCTTCTCTGTCAGTATGCTGAGCAGGTCTGACTAACACCTGACTGACAGCAGATCAAAGCTCCATGATCAATACAAGACCAAAGCATCCATCTATCAAATCACTACCAGACCTCTGAGACAGCAGGTGACACAGGAATCGATGAGGAGGTGACGAAGAGGAAAATAAAGACAAGTCTGATTAAAACCAGAGAGAGAGCAAAGAGAAAGATGAACAAAATTTTAAAAAGTTAAAACAACATTAATTGTTATTTTGATACAAGCTGAGGAAGAAGTAGTACAGAGCTTTAGCGGGACGTTGGGGATTACATTGAGGTTTTCACTTCCTCTGTTGAAGAAGGTGGGTAAGGGAGGGTGCTCTGTGTGAGCTGAACTGAAACAATGCCACTAACAATGGCTGCTAATTATCCTCACAGACAGGAGAGAAAACACTGAACCATGAAAGGAAGTTATTGACCAGAGCATTGGAAAGTAAATGCACTTTGCAATGAGATAAACAAAGAGCACACAAACAACAGATACAAAGGTATTTGGATTAACGAGGGAGGGCAGGACTTATTATCACAGCTTTAAATCACAAATAAGACAGTTTGCATTTGTGTCCATTCTGATATTGGTACCGATGCAATTTGAATTCAAAACAACCGATTTTATGGTCTTTCATTATTGTATTGCTTTTGGGCAGAGGGTGTCGGAGTGACTAAGTCAATTCTGCCAAGTCATCCTTCTGTGTAAACTTGTTTATGGGTTAGCAATAAAAAATAAAATAAAAGTGTAAAAGTGCAGAAACCAAAGAAATAACAAGTGGCCAAATGTGGCATTACTATGTTCATGATACACCACTTATTTCTATGCAGTAAATATTTTAGGGGTTGTTTTAAAAAGAGTGACATTTTTGTATTAATGAGCATTTGAGTATTTTGTATTTTTTGTGAGTACCACTGGGTCTTTGTAGTAGTATTTAATTTGCTCACCACTGCTGTGGTGACACCTGGCTGTTGACACAGGAAGTTGGTCTCTGTAACACTTTGACGAAAATGGCTGCTTTATTCACTCACAGTTCTTGTTAGCATGGGAAAAGGTTATGAGCCAGCTGTGGTTGTTGTGCATCTTTGTGTGTTGTGCGTGTGTGTGTGTGTGTGTGTGTTGTGACACTGTGGAGCTTCAAATTGTACTGAAACACCTGTTGAAACAGTTTGTGCAACAAGAATCTTCCTCTAAAGTAACTTACCCTCAACCTTACTACATTTCCTTCTCTGTGCTATGATCTCCACAGCGGAGTCAACAATGTTAAATCATTTGTATGATCAACAGTGTAAAGCACAATACAAAACTTTTGAAAAAAGCATGAAGAAACACTTCCAAACAATGGATATCAACTTTTGACTATTCCAGTCTTTATTTATTCAACCAAAAGCCTTTTGGTTGAGTCCACAGGGATATTTATGCATCATACAGTTACATGCTGTCTGTCCTCTCATCACCCACGTTTAAAGTTTGAAGACTGTGCTACTGCAGAACTGATAATGAATACTTTATAATTTCTCATTTACATTATGTTGTTGTATATCATGTTTTTAAATTCAAAACAATGCAATGAAAGGTTGTAGCCCCCATGGTAATGTGTGTGAGTGTGTGTGAGTATAACTATGTTGTTTATGAGAGAGGGAGAAAGAAAGAGAGATAGATAGAAAGAGGGGGGAGAAGGAAGAGGCACTGATCCAGAACTGAGCTCCTGTGACAGCTTTTATATGCAGGCCACACATCACAGGACAATCAGCGACCTAATTAAACAAACAGAAAGAAAATGAGGGGCAAAAAGAAGAGAAAGAAAGAGAGGAAGAAAGGGGAATGTAAAAAAAGAGGGATGAATTGATTGAATGTGAAAATAGGGGGGTCAGAGAAACAAATCTGCAACGAGAGAGGCAGGGAAAGGAGAGAGGATCCTGAGCCTGTGGAGGAAAATCAATGATTTAAATCAGGCAACGCCCAAATAAAACATGGGCTGCAGACGAGACAGAAAGTGGGTAAAAAGGAAAAGAGGGATGGTAACAGCGGTAGTGAGGAGGGGTCCAGGGTTTTTACTCACTGGCCTCCAGCAATGAAAGAAATGCTGCTGGCACAGATTTGGGGGCAGAGAGAGAGAGAGAGAGAGAGAGAGAGAGAGAGAGAGAGAGAGAGAGAGAGAGAGAGGGGGGGGGGGGGGTTGGGGGCAACGGTGCTGTTACAGAAAATCCAGATTATCCGCTTTGAAGAGAAGAAGATAGTGTCTGGAAACTAATTATGGATAACAAGACAGACAGATGGACAGAAGAGCTTTACCCAGACTCAGCACTGGTCTGGAGAGATAAGGGAGGGAGGGTCAGACAGAAAGAGAGGAAGAGTGGACTCGTTTTTTTAATAAGACTCAGGGCACAGAGACGACACATGGGTAATGTTTTTGCTCACTACCACACAGTCCCAGTAGTAAGATTTAACAACACCAGCACATTTAACAATGCAAACGGAGAAAGAAACCAAACAGACTCCTGACTCAGAATGCATCCTGTTGGTCACACTGATTCAGCTGTTTGACACCTTCCTGTAAGGCATCATTCAGACTCAGTAAAGTGCATGCTCAGCTGAATACCACAGAGTCATTTCTAAGTGGTATTGCTTGTGAATACATTTCAGTCGGGACCACTTTCAAAATGTATTCGAAGCCAAAAATTGCAAAAACACCTCCCTGCCCTTCCATTAGCCCTCATTGAAAGTGAAGCAGGAAGAAGCTGAGCTAATACATGCTCAATATTGCTATCTATGAAAAATGTTGTTGTCATATTTTGGCTTGAAGCAATGAGATCGATCCATTTATCCACTGATGTATATAAAGTATATGTGATTTGGTATTTTATAAAGACATATTTGCAGAAATACTGTATATCTGCAGGTGTTTGCAATAATATCTCATCTACTTGCACAGGCACATTTCCTGTTTAATGCTGAACCCTGTGACTCCCACTCTTCTTCATTGACTGGAGAAAGGACACTATATAAGTACAAGTTCAAGTGACGCCAGTTCTGCCCTTTGCTCTGTTTTACAGCGGATGAGGATAGACGCACCAAGACAGAAGGAGAAGTTAAGTGTTAAAAAGGGGTTTCATCATAAAAGTGAGGATAGAGGACAAAATGGCCAGTTTTAGACATTGTCTTTGTCTCTTTCAAGTTCACATACAAAGACACACACTATACATACAGACAGCAGGCCCCTTGGACATGCACTTAAGAAAGTGTGTAAAAATTCCAACATGAACTAAAGGCAATAATAGCACAGTATTAAACCAGTAAAGGCCAAACTCACATTGAGGCACCTGCGCTGCCAAGGTAGAAAAAAACAACACTCATCCATCACTGCAAAGAACAGATTCAATTCTCAGTAATGGTTCTTTTCAGACTGGCTCTCTCAAACAGTGTTCGAGGGTGGACAGCTGGTGAAGGACTGACTATTGTTCCAGTTGATGTGTAGAGAGGCACATTTTTTGGTTGTCCAAAATCCCAAATTTACACAAGACCAGACTTTAAAAACTCTTTATCCACCTATTATAAGATTTACATTATTTAAGAAAGTGTAGCACAGTTATTGTCTCACTACTGCTCGTTGTAACTGTTACATTTTGCTTACTTCAGGCACATAATTGCACCCTTTCAGATACAAATTTCCGGGGTACGAAAGTTGATTTGCAACAAAAGCTTCCTTACTGTGCTTTAATGTGGGCTACATGCCGCAGTGACCAGCTTTACTACATTGGGTACAATTCTGCTGTTTGAGAACACTTCATTCTCTCCATCTGGAAAAACATGATAAGCTACGCGTGCAGAGAAGGATGTGGAAAATAAAAACAAATCAAGAGCGTGTTTGCACAAAGACAAGCTATATGTAAATTGCCTGAGCAATTCAATCTGAATATGCAACTTTCACATTCCTGGGTATGTGAATTGATGTGCTTCCTTGACAGAAATAAGTGCAGCTATAGAGATTATAAGCTCACCCTCCATGTGTTTGTATGTGTGTGTCATGCTTCATGCTCTGCACACAGATGCTGCTGGCAGGAGGCCGACCTCTGTGCTCTAACAGATGGTCTGGACCTGTGGCATCACACCCGAAAACTCACATCCACACACACACACACACACACAAATAAAAGGAGAAACTCAACTGCTGCTCAAAGTCAGAATAAGGTCATGCAAACTTCCACCTCCTTCAGCTCCCCCTCTGACTCCAGCCTTGGTTGCCACGTTTGTGTCAGTTTTATTTTTTCTCAAAGATAATTCCTCTCACGATGCCTCCAGCTCGGAATGTGGCATGATGTAATATTCTCATATGAATGTCGCTATAAAAAGATTTTTAAGAACCCTCAGTGGAGTCGGACTTGTGAAATTGTGCGACTGTTTAGCATAACATAGAAGAAGCCGCTCTGGGACACACACACACACACACCAACGATAAATCATCGCAGTGGGATCGGCTGAAGTAATCAAATGCAAAACAGCATCATTTATCAGACAGTGGAATTAGAGAGTTGGGCGTACTCGCATGTTTTTCTGTATTTACTGAGACTCTGCAAACTACGGGATGAGGTTGAAGCCAGGAAAAAGGGGAAATAGGATCATGAACAATGGAGAAAGTGTGAGGGTATTAAAAATAACATGTTAATGCACATGTACAGTTCACAGATGCATGCACACTAAACTGGGGGATTGGACAGCACAACTGGAATGAGTGAGAGCCAGTTGAGCCTATAGCCATTGCAAGTCAGTGAGATCATGGGAGAAAGGCAATTGTTGTATGTGCATGTGTGAACATGAGAGAGACAGAGATGGAGAGAGAAAAAAGAGAGGGAGAGAAAAAGAGAGAGGGAGGGTCCCGGAGTGAACGAGTGATGTTTCTGTTCATTAGCAGTCCTCCCTTAGAGCGGGAGAGTTGCGGGATAATCATGTCGGCTTGGTGGCGGTGTGTCCTTGACTGTCATTGGTGGGACTCAGCTGGGCCTTGTCTCTATTCCAGACTCTGTGCATGTGTGTGTTTCTGTGTGTGTGTCTTTCAAAACTTGAATTAACCAACTGAGCCTCACACACACATTGTTGCCAAAAACGTGAGGCAGTTTAATGCTTGTGTTCCTCCAAATCGACAAAATATAATTCCCCGCCTGTCCAATTAGCCTATTGTGCAAACATTTCCAATCCGCTCCAAATCTGATGTATAGCTGAGACAATAGTAACGGCAACAAAGTGCAGTATTCTGCACTCAGTATTCTGTAATGATGACATTTTACTTTTTTTGCAGCAGCAGACAATGTAAAGCACCGAGAGACAGTAGGACAAAAACTACGGAATGAGAGGAAGCAAAATGAAAACGGATTGTGTTTGTATAGAGCGTATTTAGAGTCAGCTTTACAGTACAAGTTGCATTCACCCATTCACACAGCGCTTCCATACACAGCGCTTTTACTATCACACACCATTCTTACATTGTCGGTACAGCCGTCAGGGGAAATTTGGGTTATCTTGCCCAAGGACACTTCAGAATAGACCCTAGTGACGCAAGGGATTAAACCACTGACCTTCTGGTTAATGGACGACCCTCTTTCCCTCCTGAGCCACAGCCGAACTGAAACCACATAACAATGGTCCTTAAGCTGATTCAGCAACATGCAACCTGTTTTTTTTTTAAACCAAGTATCCTCTGCCGCATTTCTTTATTGATACTCTCTGTCGATCTCTGCTTCGAACACAGAATGATTTTGCAACTCCACAATACTGGTCGACGAGCGGATTTCCTCAGGGGAAACATATGGAGACTTCTGCGGCATTTTGATTGATAGATGAAAATGTCAGCATTTTTCTTTTCCACACACAGTTACTGTTTTTTTCATGTGACCCCAGGATTTGTTTTGTCTCAAATACTAGAAATGCAGATGGATTCTCTGCTGCAGAACTCAGACATCAGATAGCTTTGAGTATATATTAGATATTGTCACTATTGTCAATTTAAAACCTGGAACTGTTTAATGTCAGTTGCAAAAGAAAATGGTCCAACAGTCCCCTTATGAAACCACATTTAAATTCAACCACTTGAGAAGTATAAGATTTAATACATCAGATGTTGGGATAAGTTACCCAGTTAAGTTTTAACATGTAGAAGATCAAATAGTAGTTTTCAGATTTAATTTCCCTCAACGCCCAACAGTCCCTTAATTAAACCACATTTAAATTCACTTGATCAAGATTCTCTTTTGGATCTGCACCAAATTGCACAAACTCATAAATATCAGTCCCCCTATACTGGCTGTTTTTTTTTTTTACATCAAGAACCATGAATTATTCACTGGGAAATCAGGGAAAATCTTGTAATGTCAGAGGAAAGTGAGGAAAGATTCCTGGACCTGCCCCCTGATTCTGATCGGCACCAAAATCGAATGGATAATTTCTTGGGTCATCATCCACATCTCCACAGCATTTCATGGAAATCAGCGAGAGTAGTTTGTGCGTAATCCTGCTAACAAACACAGACACAAATATAATTAACTGTGTTCAAGCCCGTAATGGGGCTTCAGTTAATAGGCTTCAACACTTTTCGAGACCTGTGCTGACCACGTTTGTGTTTCTCAGCAGAAAAGCCACAGCAGAGACCACACGCACTTGTTTCTGGCTCGGCCTCAACACATCCTTTCCCCGGGTCCATCTGTTCAGATTTGGAAGTGTGGCCTGAAGAGCGTAACCTGGACTAATGGACCCTGTCACTCACAACGACAGGCAAATTAGATAAAGCCGCTGCTTTGTTTATCTCCCTCTGTTGTTCTTCTCATTTGCTTTGCCTGCATTTCTTATCATGTCTTTCTTTTCTCTCCGTTTTTCTGTTACGTTTCCTTTTCATCTCTCCTCGGACTTTATCTCTGTGTCTGCATTCCATCTGCTGCTCTTATCGCTTTCCAAAGTCTCATTCCCTCACAGCCATTCACACTCAATCCATCACATGCCATATATCTTTCACTTTAACATCATATTTCCTTTCCTCTAACTGCCTTGTTTCTGTTTCCCTTGTGTGATCCTTTGTCTTTCTGCTGTCGTCCATGCCCCATCACTTTCTGCTCCCTCTCTCAGAGACAGCGAGACAAAGCTCACAGTCACATATGCAAACCCTTTCCAAATTTAGTACATTATTGTTTGTTTTGCATATGACATCATAATATAGCCAGATCCTTGTCCTATTCCGTGCATCACTTTGCTGTAAATGTTGTACTGTCGCTGTCTTGTTGTGCACTACACCCATCTTTGTGATGAAATAACTACTGTACGACTCTTCATCAGGATCCAAATAATGCATTGATAAATTATAATATTTTCTGTTTCTCTTGCCCTGATCTCAAGTAGAAAATGAACATAACCGGGTTCGTTGCATACCATAATTTCCTGCCGTATAGTTTGACCATTTCAATCTTTACCATGATTACCGTGGGGATTTGGTTGGTACTATAAGAGCACAAGCTGCTGGTGTTCTGGCCATAGATACCAACTGTAAGAATCCTCTGTCGTCTTATCTTATCATTTCCTTTAACTTTGCATGTTTTTAAAATGGTGTGTAATTCTTTCCCACAAAGGAAGCAACACTGAGTTTACCACTGTATGACATATGATTGAAATGGTCTTGAGTGAAATGTCACTATAACATTCACCACAGCAGCTGAGAAAGGTCTGTGTCATTAGCAAAACGCCACAGAAAAGCCACACGCTGCCAACACTCTCCTTCAGTCACAAGAAACCTAATCTAAAGGACAGCTTATCACAATGTGCTGTCAAATCTTGTCATATTCATGTGTCCATGGCTGCCAGCGGGACTATCAGTCAACTGTGTGGCCAGACATGTTGGTCTCAGACTGTCCAAACGTCCTGTGGCATCACGTCTCTGTGGACAGACATAGTGTGCCCAAAACTTAAAACATGTCAGCCGCTATGGATAATCCAAGTAGTGGAAGTCATTATAGGGCAACATCTTAATTATTAAAAGAAAAGAGAAAAGGATGAGTCTGGATATGGTTTAGAACCATCACTTTTTCTTAAGGTTAGGGAATGACAGAGGTTATGCTTGAAACTCAGCAGAGAGCGCTTACCTCTGCCAAGACCCAGCAGTCCACTTTAATTTGAATCAAGCTGCACCAAATAACACACTGCTGACAAACAAACAAACCAACAAACAAACCAACAGACCGAAAGGGCAAAAACACAACCTCCTTAGGGGAGGTAACTAGGATGGCAAACAGTGGAGCTGAGGCCCATCAATCCCCTCCAGAAACCATATTTAAATTTGCTCGATCTGGATTTAGCTCACGCATAAATATCAGTCCTCTAAATATGTCAGATTTTTTTTATCCACCAAGATCCCTGAGTTATTGCCTTGCATTACTGCAGGCATCCTGCAATGTTACCTAATCCTAAACCTCTATCCGTCCCTTTGTGCGGATCCATGCCAAATGTTAATGGGTTCTTTTTTTTTGTCTCCTGCTTCCACTGAGTTCTTTGGAAAACAGTTTTTGCATAATCCTGCTGACAAACAAACAAACCAATAAACAAACAAACAAACAAACAGCGGAAGGCTAACCCTTGGCGGAAGTAATGAATCGACAGCGACTGTTGGTAGGACACAGGTTGTGAATAAAGATCTCTGATGTCAGGGTCACTCACTCCTTGTCAGCAAGTGCTCCTGCAGACTGTGCATCGCCATGTACGCAGCAGCAGTGACTATTAGTTATTCAGTCTTACAGGTGAAAGTCACTTCTGCATGAAATGAGCTCATGAGCCACACACTGACATAATGAGGAACGACACATGAAGTGCATGAAAACAATACAGAAAAAAAACTGACAGTGACCTTTAAACAAACTTCTGCTGTAAAAAGAGCCACTTCACTAACAAACACAGAGCTCTGAGGAAGCCTTGTTGATCGTTATCATGGGGAAGCGCTCGTGTTGCAGACAGTGACAGGGATGTTGGCTGTGCTACAGTGGATCTCAGTGGGCGGATTTTCCCATCGTACACCAACAATGGTAAACAGTAAACATACCCTTTGTATTCTCTCCCCCTTTGCTCTCTGTCTCATTCTATTTCCCTTTTTTCATCCCCCTCTCGGTTTTTCTTTGTTTCAACTTTTGCCATTATTACACCCCTGATGTTGGTCTCAGTCCCCCCCCCCCCCCCACACACACACCTCAACTCTTTAATTAGACCATGAGACGACTGCAGAGGCTGGCGGAGCTCTCTCCTCCTCACTGTTCATCTGAAGTGCTAATGTGGATGGCGGCAGGAGGAGGGGAGGAGGCAAAGGATGATGGAAGAGGGAAATGGCAAAAAAGAAATCAAAGAAAAAGAGAGCAAGATATATCAGCGAGCAAGGGAGAGGAAATGAGGGGATCGAGGCGTTCATGCAAAACAGAGAGTGATGCAGCCATGCACCAGGCAGGGATGGATGATAAAGATAAAAGCAGGAGGGATGTTGTACTAACAGAGCATTAGGGATAAAAATAGAGAGGAACCAAGAAACAGATGAGGGGACAAGATAAAGTCACTTCAAGTGCATATGTCTGACCTGCAAACCTTCACTTCTGCAGCCGCAACACACACACACACACACACACACACACACACACACACACTATCTCACAAACACACAGTCTGACGTTCACCCATGATCACTGAGAGCACAGGGATCAAACCAAACAAGCAGGACATGAAGGAAACACACGGGGAAAGAGTGGACGAGCGGTGGCAGGAGGAGAGCACATTAGAGGCAGAGCTCTCAGATGATTCCTGTGACCTCCTGGAAACCCCCAGGAGGAGAAGAAAAAAACTCCATCAGAGGACAAATGAGGTGTAAATTATTGATTATTTTTCTGCAGTGGCAGATCTGGGCCACCACTGAGTTTTAACATATTTCTTTATAGGGTCCGGTTCTGAGGTTCCCTGCTGGTTAAGATGACAACATCGGTTTGTATTTGGGAGGATACAGTTACCACTCAGTTTCTGTGAGGGGATAAAAGGGGAAAAGAAAAAAAGAAACCATCTGAAATGTTAATTATATAAAAAACAATAAACTGAACATGTAAATATAATAAAATTCACAGAACAATCATTAACCTTAATATCTTAGGGATACGATCAGGTTAATTGCAGGATATACACACACAGGGTTGTGCAGATATCCTTATTAGCCTAATCAAAATCAAATCAATACCCATGACCTACTCATGTCCAACTCTGAGCCTAACCACATCTCACATCTTTCCCCCAGGAACTCAGAAAGTATGTTTTGCCTCATTAGGTCCAAGCTATGGTCCCCATGAGGTCTACTGGTCCTGACAAGGTCAGCATTTATGCTGGAAAAGGTCCTCAAAAGGTAACAAAAATGAATACACAAACACACACACATATCCTCCCAGATGCTTAGTGCTCCAGTTTAATCTGTCTTATGTGCCAAAATACATTTCAGCACCTGACACGGCCATGCTGACTCCGTCTCCTGCATTCACTAATATTTGCATGTGATTCAGAGTGTGTGTGTGTATGTGTGTGTGTATGTGTGTGTGTGTGTGTCAGAGTGTGTGTGCCTCAGCAGCGAGCAAGCTAATAAATCCTCAACTGCAATGTCTCTTGAAATAATGAGCCGATTCTCACCTTTTCTCACACACACACACACACACACACACACACACACACACACACACACACACACACACACACACACACACACACACACACACACAGAGGGAGAGAGAGGGAGAGAGAGAGAGAGAGAGAGAGAGAGAGAGAGAGAGAGAGAGAGAGAGAGAGCTACCCTGGGGAGCTCTGGGATTCCTCCATCTCTTTGCTATGGAAACGCAACTTGACTGTGTTCCCACAATTGAACACCGCAGTCTTGAAATAACTGAGCTTCTGTGGATCATAGATTTAATTTTTTCAATAAGCAACATATCTTCACCTGACAAAAAGCAGAGAGAAACCTCTCTAATGTGAAAATAAGACAAAGAGATGTTTATAAAAGACGTCCAGTCGACTACATTGATGTAAATAAAGTGGCTGCTGTCAGTGAGAAGCTTAAACAGCAGGTTTTAGTTTCACTTTATCTCTTCACCCGAGGGAAACATTCAAGAAAACATAAAAACAGTGTGAAAAATGTGAGATCACATGACTCCACATGACAATATACCACAGATCAATAATGCAAACAGACCAGGCCAAGTAGTTCTCATATGAGGAGCTGTAAGCAGAGCTGTCGTCACTTCAACCAGCACTAACACAAGGTTAAGTGCATTAAAGTTATCTATGTGCTCTTAGTAAATTATTTACCAAGCTATCTCATCTTTTGGATTTTAGCCTTTTAGCCTTTTGAAAAGATGTAGAACATCATCCTCCAAAAAAAAACATCAGTTACTTTAAGTTAAGAAAGGGAGATATGGATCCTATATCCCAGGATTTGTTATTTCAAATTGTGATTTGATCATATCCATCATGTCGCCTTAAACACTGTTAAGTAAGTATCATATTTAACACACAACTTATATACACTATGTTATTTTTCAGAATTCCATTCCTATCTATATTATCACTTTACTACTTTTACGTTTCAGTAGTTTCTCATCAACGGCTGAAAACCATTTCAGCAAGAACACATTTAACCTTAGTCTTATTGTCCACACTGCGAAAGTAGAGTAGCTTGCAAATGTCCATCCTTTGGTGATTTGTTGTTTTCATTCCCAGTCAGTGCACAAATATCTCCGAGGTTGAAACACATGGACGGAATGAATTCTTATTCAAACGCAAAAACAAACCCACACCTGCAACTGCAAATCACTCCTACCTGTCACTGTGTGGAGAAAATGATATGCAGTCAAAAGATATCCCGGATTAAAGCTCTTCTTAGAATATGGGATGTTATGACTGCTACTCATTTATACACCGTGCTTCACAGGGGAGGTGCACAAATGAAACAGCATTTTCAAATCAGCATGTTGTTGTCAGTGAACGACTCAGTAGGCAACGGCCGTATTGCATTTCACACAGTGTGAATATTTTAGGAGCACTTCTCCATTGGTACGATGAAATGTTATACTATGCCAGAGGTAGAGAAAAGACTCCCAGCTTCCAGGCAATAATTCTGGAGCTGAGATAAACAAAAGAAAATATTAAAGGACGCACAATGATATTGACGCACAGAAAACTGAGCTGATGTCTTGTGGCTCTGTGAGTCACCCGTCTTGTTAATAAGATACAGTGACATTGTACAAAGTATGAAATTTCCCAAGAGATAACACCAGACATTTCTGAAATCTGTGTCACATGCAACATCTTGGGTCTGTTCCTCTCACTGATGTAACAAATCAATCATCTCAGTGAACCCGCACATCAGGACATTAAATCAAACAAAAGACATAGGACAACGTCAAGAGGTAATAAAACCTAATTTAACCTTAAACTGCGAAAGAGAAACGGTAGAATGAATGTTACATTTTACGATAAAATGTTTTATCATTTAACCAAAGGTTCTTAAAGGCCAAAATCAAACATCTACAAGCACATATCCAACAGCTTGTAGAGTTGTATCCTAGAACTTGTCTTAGATGTTTCTAGTAATGACACGAGTGATACTGTTTGTCTTCTGCAGCTAAACACTACCCTCTAGTGGACAGAATACTGTATTACACACTTTGTGTATTTTCAGTTGACTGCAGTATTGTTGCTACTGTTATCGTCATGATTACTCCAAGTGATCAAACTGCCCATGAGACACTGTAACTGGTTATGTACACACAGTTTTAAAACTTACCTGATAATAACTCTTGGCTGTTTCATGTGTTGAACTTTTCTTTTTAAAGTTCCAAACATAACCTGCAAAGAAAAAAAAGAATTTCTGTCTGTTTGAGATTCTGCAAAAAAACCTGATGCAAGATACAGAATTTCAATTTCTTTAGATATTTAATATGATTCACTTGCATGCGATTACTTCGGTCCATTACTATAAGCCGTCTCCTTCACATTAATTTCACATTGGCATCTAATACATGTTATTCTAAAAATATCTATAATAGCTCCTTAAATGTCCTCGTGATTTGAATGATACATAATGGAGTTATTAGAGATAAACTTCATGGGGTTTCATGATGATGAACATTAAGTCACAGTGTTAAATTAACATCTTATTATTAATGCTCAGTACTCAGTAACACTTCACAATGCAGGAGCAGTAACCCAGTTTGTTCCTCTGCTCTAACTGTTATTGCTCAGGCTGTGTCCCTCCCTTTGTCCTGTTTGGCCTTGGTCCACCGTGGTGGATAAACTGACCTGGTTTTACACAGACTCTCAGTCTGGGCAGAAGACAAAGAAAACACGACTGTGAATGAGCGAGGAAGTTTGGTTCAGATCACCCACACGGTCATCAATCTCAAATTGTGCAAATCAAACGCAGAAGTGACCCCATATTAAACTGTGGATAAAAGCAGCCACCCGTGAGCTTCAAACATTAAAGACTGTTGCCAGAGCTGAAACTGTTCTGCTTGGTTACTTTAGTAAAACATTGCTCCAGTTGAAATGAGGCCAGTGCTTAAACTATTAATTCTATATATTGTGACCCAATTCTGTTTTCATGATCTGTTTCTGATGCCAGTATCCACAGAATTAGTCCACAGATAAAATGTCGTCCATTCTCACCTTTCATTGTGAGCACGCCACAGCAGAAGTCTCTGAAGTTGATCCTCCCATGAGCGTTGGGGTCCAAACATTTGGCCAACCTCTTCACCTGTGGAGAAGCACACCAAACAATTATTTACCATTGAGCTTATTTTTGCTCTCGATGTTTGTCTTATATCACGGTGTGCATGAAGCCAAAACTACATGTGTTTTAAAATTACCAGTATCACACAGAACTGAGACAAAAGTCATTGTTTTCCTGCTGTAGATTTGTAGAAAAACACAACTGCATAGCAGGGATGTGATAAATAAGAAGAGAAGCCTTGTTATTATGTGTTATTTACACCTCCTCCTCCTGCTGTGAGAAAATCAATCCATCTTACTGGTGTCTGTAGCCATCTGAAAACTAACCCCACTGATATCCAGCCTACTCAAACTAAGACACTTCCACATGTATTGTTGTGTTTGTGTGTTTTAATGCAGGTCTGAGCCTCCCACTGCCTCATGTTGCACCATTTGGTTTCCCAGACAGAGAGGCTGATAAGTCCAAACCAGATGACTCATCCACACTTTCAATATTTCACCAAGGATCTTCTCTACAGAGATGCAGCGTATTGATAATCACAATATAGCAAAATGCTGCTCCATCTTTTCATTTGCTGGGCATCAAATACTGAAATGATTTTCAAAATGCATGGTTAAATATGTATTCCACGATTACAGAAGGAAATTGTTTACGATGCGATGATGCTGTGTCATTATTACATCATCAACAGGGCAGCTTGAGATGTTAAAACCTTGTAGGTTTATAATCCCAACAATAAACATCTAAATGGCAGCAGTTTAGTGTTGATCGTCTTTTAAACAAGGCACAGTCGATAGCCGCGTAGGGTTTTTATGTTTATTACATGACAGTGCTGAAGGGTTTGTTTAATCAGAGAATATACAAGTCTTGATATGAATTGATAGGAATGTACCAAAATGAACTCGACTGATGTGGATTTCTCGGAGCTGATGCTGATTCTGATATTAGGGAGAAATAGAATGTCTGTTAGTAGATCTACTGATGGACACGCGGACGACAAGGCATCCAGTCCCGATACACAAAACTCCATACAATAAAAATATATAATGTTTGAAAATAACTTTCAACTTTAAACATCACATTTGTCTAATAAAATTGGCTAAAGCATGCACTACCTGAGGAGGGCTGCAGCCGCTGAGCCCTCTGCACTGTGGCTGAATAATGCATTCTTCTCTTTGCGAGCCAGCCACAACCATTTCGATTTTAACTGAAAGTGACTGAAAGGGAAACAACCTCAGGGGATTTCCCAGGTTCAAATTAAAAAAGTTGACAACGCCTCACTTCTCAAGAGGGAGATACTGTATGACACAAAAAAAGGGTGGGAAAACAATGCCTTGTATAAAACTTGTTAGGAGTTATTTTTATGGTACGCACTCATTGCCGTTGCAACTGGGTCACATGTACAGCAGCGCTCACTGAGGAATTTTGAGACGTTTTCAAAAGGTCACTGGACGACTTTGCTCAAGGTCATCTATTTGGATCAGTTTGTATAATTCAGCAGGTACCGTTAAAAACTGTTAATCGATAGATTATTAATTGCTTGTCCTCATATTGTTTTAAGGGCCGATTGAAGGGGAGAGAAAGGAGGTCAGAGGAGAGAACTGAAGGATTATGGGAGTGTGTGCATGTGCCTGTACGGTTGGGAAAGTGTCAGCCAGCGTGTGTATTAGTAGGTCAGGTTGGCACAAAGCAGCCAGTGGGATTTGCTCACGGAGCGCAATGACACGGGAGGACAACACAACAGTTTGCAGTCCATCAATTAGAAAATACAAACTCCTCTTCATACCATCTTATTTGGGTCACATGATCACAATCAAATTCTGGGGGTTTTGTGTAAATTACTTTCAGTACATAACACTCAGTATTATACCTCGGGCGCACTGACAAAACTGCCTAATTTAAATACTGGTTTGATGATGGCACCGCAAAGTAAAAATGGAATGCATTGTACTCGACAGGATCCAGTAACATGTGGGTCAGTGAGTTAAAAATTACAGTCACTGCATCCAATGAAGCGATTTCCCAGGTCAGTGAAAAGCTTCCCCCAGGAGCTAATCAGTGCCTCCACAATGTTCCTGCTGATGAGCCCCGCACCACCGGGGAGCCAATCAGAGGCAGTGTTCAACCACCCTGACGAGCAGCGGGACACAAGAGACCACAGGGACGTCCAACGTGACACATGAACCGATGGAAAAACACCACGAAAGATGAAATAAAATAATACCCGTTGTTCATCTCACAGTCGAATAGTTTACAGAATATTGTACTTTTTGTAGCCATGGGTTTTATATGATGAAACAATCATTCAAAAGGATCCAGTTTTTATCCTTTTAACCCATTAAGACTTGAGGTGCAATTTAAAAAGGACTAAAACCTAATTATTGTTTAAAAAACTGCTCTAAAACTTGTTTTTCAGCAGACAGAAACATGAAATAAAAACCATTTGAAAGCTTAATCCTTTGGCTTTTATTATAAATCATTACTTTTGCCTTGGAAACTGGATATGAATGGAAAATAGAACAATAGTCAAAATGTCAATACTGCAGTTTGCATTCTTGAAGTGAATTCCAGTCAATCATGATGCATTTCATCGGTCAGAGCGGCCGTACAGCGCATCCATCCCATAGTGATATATGTATATGTTGCATCTGACGGTTCAGATCAACAAATCCTACACTAACGTACAGATTCCAGGCCTCTCTTTGTAAACCCAAGTAATATAAAATGTATGTTACAACCCTTGAATGGAACAATTTGCACTGTTCATATTGCATTTTGCTCAGAACGCATGCATGTTGCTCATCTTTTTTATACTTCTTGTATCAGTGGTTTGCAACTGATCAACACATTGGTTCAGGGATGTAACGTCTCTGATGTCCTTTGTAACACTGTTAAAACTTATATTTCCACTTTTCAGTGAACAGTATTCAGTGTTCCCTCTGTTGAATTACTGTAAGAACAGAAACTTCTGCTCTGGCTCCAACCTGGAAAACCTTGATTAATGAACCTCCGCTGCAATGGAATGGTCCAGCTCAGCTCAGCCCAGTTAGCCTCTTATGTGTCAATACATAACTAAAAGTGCAAGATAAACATTTTCCAATCGAAAAGCATGTGACTTCTGTAATAGACGTTGATTTGCAGTTGGCAGGAAAACTGTCTTTAAAGTCAGATCCTTTAAATCCTTCCAGACATTAAAGTGCAACAGACAGATAATTACGAAAAAATCTTCATCAACAGAAATATAATAAAAGTTCAATATATATATATATATATGGATATATTGCTTATACATTATGTAACCACATTGAGGAGGTGTAAGACATCACTGGTTTTAATATTCTTCCTCAGATTTGCCAAATGTTTGTCATTCTCTGATCATAAAGCAGAGTTTAAAACCACAACCTTCCCTCGGGAGCAAGTAGTCTGTCAACTATTTGAAATGAATCGTTATCATTATCAATATCGATTGACGTGAAAATGTCTAACTTGATTCAATTCAAAACAACTTGATTTGTCCCCGGAGTCAAGACAACAAGTACAAACAAGAAAGAAAACAACAATGACATCAGTGCAATAAAACAGTTCAAAATTTGGTCGAGTAAAATTATAAAGTAAAAGTAGTGTATGACTGTGAAAGAACGGTGAACAGGATAACAGCTGAGAAAACTGACTGCAAGAACGTAGATAAATACTGAACGAATAAAGTACATCGAAAGATGATGAGTATGTATAAGAATATAAAAGCTGGCACCACAGTTTCCCAGACTATTTGAAAAGTTACAAAAAGTTGAAAAGTTTGCACCCAACTCGCCCAACTGGTGACACAGCCCATCACAGAAGCTCATTAAGTCGCTGAGAAATAATGAGACTATCCTTATGTGTTCTCCGGTGGCCTGCAGCACCTTTAATATTTCCACGTCCTCACCTGTTCTTCTTGTCCGAACTGAGATCCCAGCTGCACCAGGTGTTCAGGGCGAATAAAACCGTCCGCGTCCTCGTCACACACGTCGAACACCTCTCGGAGTTTCCTCAGTAATGTCAGCAGATGCTCCGGCTCACGGTTCCACTCCTCGTCCATCTCTTCACGGATTTCTCATCCTTGTTGGGATTTTATTTCCGGGGCTTGTTTTGGTTGGTTGCCCGCGTGCTGGCTGTGCGCGTGTCACACTGGAGCTCGCGGTTGCTGCGGCCGATACGCGGGAGGAGGAGGAGGAGGAGGAGGAGGAGGAGGAGGAGTGATTGACAGGAAGAACCTCCGCAAGTGTTTGTGTAAATGCTATGACAACCGGTCATAGTGGGAATATTCCACAGAGAGTTGAGGAAGAGGAAAGTAAGAAATACAGCAACATGGCTCTTTTGATAGTAAAGGTTGCCGACCCCAGCTTTAGGGCGATTGGCATTTTGATTGAAGTGCATTGC
This sequence comes from Verasper variegatus, assembly GCA_026259375.1. Lineage (NCBI taxonomy): Eukaryota > Metazoa > Chordata > Actinopteri > Pleuronectiformes > Pleuronectidae > Verasper > Verasper variegatus. The sequence goes on along the minus strand of CM048044.1, from coordinate 13,136,101 downwards.
AGACAGGTACAACCTGACAATCTAAGAAATCTGTGTAAATTACAGAACTGAGACCAGTTCAACCAAACATTTGGCACATGCAGAGCAAATCAACTCATGAACCACCGAAAAGGATCTTGCACCTTGTGAATGAAATGGAAGATTATTTGAGGAAAAGTTAGTACAACACTGTGGAAAGCCTCTGGAAAGTCTGGTGGTTTTGGCTCCATTTCTCCACATCCTTCAGGACCCTCTACAGAACCCGATTTTTCGGACAAATTTCAACATTGTATGATGAATTGTAACTCCTCTAGCCACCAAGCTTGCTCATTAGAAATGTTTAAAGACCTGATGCATTTAATAAAAGTATTTTTATTGAGTAATAGTGTTGATTACAAATATTTATGTGGATAAACGGATCCATGGACTCTTGGGTCCATAAGGGGTTCGTAAGGGGGACTTTTTCCGTTTGGTTGTCTGGGTTTTTTCCCTGTCCAATCTGAGACAAGCTTGAGTTATTCACCAGAGGTAAGGGAACATTGATTTCCACCAGCGTATTTAAGAAATAAGTCCAGCCTCGAGGCACAGGAAATTTGGAGTACGATAGGACGAGAGGTTTTTCATGTAGTTCTCCAGTCAAAGTTTGTTCTCCGAGCTCCTTCCAGCCGTGTGCTCTCTGTCCCTCTGCTCCTCTCCTCTCTGCAGCTCTCCAGTCCTAATATGTATATTAAGTATGATGTACACTGATATTGCGGTGTCTCTTTTCTTCACTCTTTTTGTAGTGTAGAATCAAATCAAATAGTGAAGCAAAGTAAAATAAAGATGGACGACATGGCAATTGCCAAAAGTTACAGGTACAGGCATGAGGAGTCAGAACCCTTTTCAAAGAATAAATATAAACCTCCCATTCTTCAATCGTCGACCATCCACCCCACGATGTCCAGGCAAAAGTTCAACCTGTCACTTTGACGAACAATGTCACTGTATACTCCCTAATGTAAGACAATGTAAGAATGTAAAACCAGTTTCTTATAATAGTATTTGCATCAGAGGAAAGATTTCAGGAGAATTTGATAAATATATAATATGAATGTGGTGGCACTGGATTCAAAGTTCCTGCTGCCTCATGGAGTGTCACATTAGGAGGAAGACGGATGAGGGAACCTCCAGTGGAGAATGGCTCCATCTTCGCTGGTGCTGACTAAGGTGCGGTTGTTGAAGCAGATCTTGATGCTGGTGATAGTGACACCATGAGCTACCCCAACGTGTGTCACTGCACCTTCCATGTAGTCCCACACCTTCACCAGCTTGTCTTCTCCACCTGGTGTGGAAGGGTGTATACGTAAGTTTGATAACAGCTAAAACAAAGGCTCTGAAGAGATGAAAACACTCAATATTTAAGAGTAAAAAAGCGTCAGAAATAACCCGAGACAAGACAATACTGATTCAACAATTATCCAGGAGCTTGGGGACTTGGTTAAATTATATTAATTGGAAATAGATTATATCTAAACATACAGTAAATTTATAAAATGAGCAATGTAACAAGCAGCAGAGGTGTAATGGGCCGTACCCGTCACAAAGTGTTTGCCGTCCTGGGAGATGTGCATGGCGTTAATGGGCCCAGACTGCGAGCCCTCCACTTCTCTTATGGTAGCACCTTCGTACACGTCCCAGTAGGCAACCTGAGACAAACGCAAAACACACATAAATGATCAAATGTTGGTTGATTCATCGGCATTGTTTATGGAAGTCAAGGGAGAAACAGTGGATATGTATGTTAAGTATGATGTACACTGATATTTTTGTGTCTCGTTTCTTCACTGTTTTTGTAGCGTTGAATCAAATCAAGTGAAGCGAAGTGAAATAAAACGAGACAACAAAGGAAAAAAATCATCAAGCATGTGTCATAAATGAAACATGGCCTTTGGATCACTTTGCTGGAATTTGAAGAATAGACTATATAAAGATGGCCGACATGTTGCCTCCTAGTGGCTGGCTGCAGTATGGGTCATAAACAGCAGAATCATCACGGTACAGGACACAAACAAGGGTTCCTCCCTGTATTTACAGTAAACCACCAAACTGATTAGATCTTAAAAGCATTAATTAAGATAATAAAAGGTAAACTAGAAAATTCCTCCTGCTGAGAAATTTTTGAATGTGTGCCTAGTGCTTGCTGCCAGCTCGAGAGAGGCATTTATAAAAGCTGCATGTTTATAACATGATCCAGGTAGGTGAGAGAGAGAGAGAGGGACTGTGCCAACTTGAGAGGGAGAGAGACGGATCCAAACTCTTGGGAGTCAATCCAAACAGCCAGCAAAACAACAAACAAAAATAGTAACGAACGCAAAGGCTAAAGATAAATCCGACTGGCTACTGGCTTGTATGGCTGTCAGCGCTGCGTTAATCAATAAAACTTTTCCTCTCCTCCCAACGTGCGGGGGGGAGAGAACAGTATGAACTGGCATGTGTGGCGGGGTTTAAGGGGTGCGGATGAAGTGCACAATCAAGGAAATAAGCATTTCACTCTGCCACGGCGAACTTGTGACCTTATGTAAATAAGTGGTGCTGAGTTAATCACAATGACTCACAGAATAACAGACTTGAAGGGGCTGAGTGTTTTTGCCACAGTGACTAGCAGCCAACACGGTGGCTTAATTATGTTGAGCCTAGAAACAAATTAGGAGCTTTTCGAGCTAATCTACAAGTCTGCTGATCTTACAAGAGAGACAGGCTTTTCACTGAGTGGAGATTATAACGACAATAACAGCATAATGAGATATCTAGATTATGATTGTCGAGTGTCAGTCTCTTTGCACACAGAGGGATTTTCAATCACTATGTTTTTTTTTGTTGAGGGATGAGTGGCTCTGTTATGAGTCCCTGGGAATTCTTTGCTAACCAGCTCTTACATCCCAGTGTCTAAAACCAACCAAGACCAATACATAGATGGATTTCTTAGATTAATGTAATGGATTCCTCTAGTTGGGCTCTACAATACACCAAGTTGCCTTAAATCAATCCAGTATTCTACTGCACTATAGGTACTGAGTAAAAGTCCGGAGGCTCACCTTTCTGTCAGTGCCACTGGTAATGATCTGGTGTTCCTCTGGGTGGTAGCACACTGCCCTACATATCGTGTTGGTGGCCATCATCTGAAGACTCATGAATCGCCTACAGGAAGAGATGCAGAAGAGCCAGAGGATGAGATAAAAAACTTTGGTGGATTTTGACACAATCTGGTGGGAATATTTGCAAAAAAGTTGTGAAGGTCCTGCGTACTGAGTCAAGCTTTGAATAAACAGGTGAAGAGCAGGCTTGGCCACAGAATTAAGTGGACTGAGGCCTTTACTTTTTTACTAACTTCAATTACTACAGGTCGCTATTACAGTTTCAGAGAGAAAGCTGAAGACAGAATTAATGCAGGCCAAAGAAACAGCCCATTACAAACAGGCAGAACAGCCTCTACAGATCATAGAGAGACAATCTAAAGCTTGTATTGACCAGAAAATAATTCCTCATCATATGATGTCATGTGATAAGTGAGATGATGAAAAAGAAAAAACAATTATAAAATGCATTTCGTGAGGTATCTCTATTTGTGATCATATGATAGCGATGATGTAATCGTCATAGTAGCAAATAGTGTAGTAAAACATGATTTTTTGCAACCAATAACAAATTCCATTATTACAATATGAAAACTCAGCACTGCCTACATATATTGCATACTCACCTCTCTGATGCTTATTATTCTTATTAGACATTTTATATCTAATTAAACATCTTTCAATTCATGTCCTCTCAGCTAAATAGACCCAGCTGAGTGTAAGAAAACTCTAATTTAAGATTCACCCACTTTGAGGTTATGGGTTGAATTAACATTTGACCAATGAATCACAGGCTTGTATTGTATTTGCTACAACCACTAACATAAACTAAAAATGAATTAGAAAACCCAGGAGCGTACTGTATTCACTAATTATACAAGAATACAGGTAAATACAGTATGTGTGAAATGGGTGTTTTTGCTCTGTGAATTGAAGTTCTCACGTGTGTTTGCGTCTGCACATGAGCTACTCACACAAGGTCCCAGATGATGCAGGAGCCATCAGTGCTGACAGAGACGCACTCACTGTCGTCGCTCTTGATTTGGATACAAGTCACAGGGCCTTTGTGCTTTGTCATGGTCTCCAGCAGTCGATGGCCTTGTTTCTGCAGCTCCCACACACGCATCTACAATAGGACAACCCATTAAGCCTCTCAGGATATGCTTTTGTACGTCAGATATTTTTCATATTATAATACTCCCTTGTCTTTCTTTCAGTGATTTGTAATGCAATGGCATAGTACAACTATATGCTGTCTTTCTTTTGTAAATCTGTCATAATGCTGTCTCAATGTAATTAAAACACATGTTAAAATATTTGTGTGTGTGCACTATAGCCCTGCATCTGTACCATATAATTACAATAGATTAAAGCTAAGCAACTCTATGCAATTTTTCATTACCATATAATGGCAGCTTTAAATTGAGTTTGACGTGACACTGAGTTGTAATAGGAAGAATGGAGCCACTTTCATTCCCACTGCTCACCCTGAACACCTGTTCTTGCTGTGTAACTTTGGTGAGCGGGTACAATCTCCTGTGAGAAGTGTGCAAATGACTGATAACAAATCAGGCCCAAGAAGTTCAGCAGTAATGCTGAAAGTAATGTTGATTGTAGAAGTAATCTATCTCCAATATTCAGTGAGGAAACTTTTAAAACATGAAGACTTCAAAACAGAGTTTGGTGTATTTGTTAAAGCCGCCCGGGATCACTGTTCAGTTCCGTCTCAGTTCAGCGAGTGGGACTAGGCAGTCAGAGCTCTGGTCAGGGGGTTGAAAGGCTTTGTTTTCATAGAGTCTAACAGAACTCATCACCATGTGTGGCTGCAGAAGTCACTGTTTCTCAGTTAGCTTTAGATTGTGTCACCTTTCAATCCTGTTGCTCTACATTATGTGACCACCTGCATTAAAAAGCTCCGTCACAAAAGTCTAGGTCGCTGCTTGTACAAACTTATAAAGCAGGATGTCTTCTTTCCTCTAATCCAGAGGTCTTCAACAGGAGGGGGTCCGCGACCCCTAGGGGGTCCGCAGAGGTACTGCAGGGGGGGTCGCGAAATTTTTGGTTGATTAGACAATTTTTAATATTTTTAGAAAAAATTCCAACCAATTTTTTTCCCACAGATTTAAATATCTTTAAATACACATTAACATGAATCCGACATATTGTAACAAACAGATATATGGAGGCAGAAGACGTTATCTTTCAGTTAGCAATGCACATATTCAGCGACACACAATAATAAAAACATGAATATATGAACCTGTGTATTATTTGAATAGCTTAGTATTGAATACACAATGACAGGGTAGCTATGTTTATACATGGCACTAAGCCCAGTTTAATATAAAACACAATTTTATACAACATATATAGTAGGGGGTCCCTGCTCCATCTCTCCATCAGTTTGGGGGTCCTTGGCCTGAAAAACGTTCAAGACCCCTGCTCTAATCAGTTTGGCCTTTATATACTGTCAGGTACGAATAATGTAGCTGAGTGAAAAAAAACTAATTTATATTCATTTACTATTTAACCATGTAGCTTCATATTTAAAACGAAAATGTCCAGAAGATAATGTGTTGAGTAACCAGCTGTTTACTGCACATCTAGGAAGGATCTATTTATTATCATGGTATTTGGAGAATTAGAAAGTGTTGCTTTGTTTTTATTTTTACTTGATGAGGAAACTGAATTATTAGTTTGAAGCATATCACTGACTACTGACCTTTCCGTCTCCCCCTCCACTGACGATCCTCTTGGAGTCCCTGGTGCCAGCGATGGCTGTCACCCCCTTTTTGTGTGCATTGTTAATGATGAGCATGAGCCGACCGCTTTCTGGCCCAAACTGACGAATCCCACCATCGTTCCATGCTGGAAAATAGAGACATCAGTTCAAAGCTAAGATAAGTTTGATTTCAGTAGGTAAAATAGTATAATATTAGCAGAGGTGTTAGTGGTTCATGCCCACCAGTGACCAATATAAACAAGGCTGAACTACAGTTCACATCAAGAAACAAAAACAGAGCCTTGGAGCAATAAGCTCCAGTGTGTTGTTTACAGATATCGCTCCCTGATTCTCACCACTAATGATGCTTTGTCCATTAGCCATGAAGTCCAGGGCATTGCAGGTCATGTTGGGTACAGTTATGCACAGCAGCTCTTTAGGGTTGTCAATGTGCCACAGCTTGATGTCCTGCTCAGAGCAGGTTCCAAATAATTCAGAGGTTCCCCTGGCAGAAAAACAAAAAAGACAGAGATGAATTATAGTTATAACTTTAACCACATGAATGTGGTTATAACCACCTTGTATAAAATAATGCTCATTGATTAAAAGCAACCAGAACTCCATAGAATGATTTATATTATAAAGTTAGATTCAAAACCCACGTCTATGTACAATATGTCCACAGTTTTTCTAAGCTCAAAATGGAGGGACATGGATGAGGCATTCTATGTGTCACCCTCTAGTGAGCACAATGCGGTACTGAAGTTATGCACAAGGAGAAATTTAAAGTTGAAAAAAAAGTTCAAAGTTCACGTTAGAGGTTTAGGAATCATCACTATAAGTTCATGTAATATTAGGAAAGATTTAGTTTTGTTGTTCTACAGAATATCAGAGGATTTCCCTTGGGTGCATATTGTTTACCTGCAAGAGGAAGGATTTGTGACTGGTAGGGAATTATTCAGCCAGAGGGCAAAATTACATAACAATATGCTGACTGGCTGAATTACTTGTTGTGATCATTGCTGAAATACAGCACCAGGTCTGTCTCTGTCTGACTCTAAATTAGAGGCAATCCAATACACGCTGGTATGATGTTGTCTGCTTGCAAAGTTCACCTTCGCTGCATGACAAGCTTGAGAAAAACAGTTAAGCTATTTGATATATCTTTGTTGGAGGTTGACATTTACCTAATTCATGTTAACCTCAATGGAAAAAACATTCTGTCAATTATTAAAGCTGAAACGAGGCCAGAAGCCATTTTACTCTCTGGTGGGATTATTGACTGATGACCTTGACTCTTTCTCTCTTCCTCTCTGTCTCCTACTTACATAAAGATGGCTATGTCCTTGACAGCACTGGTGTGGCTGCTGGACACGAGTTCAGCCTTGAAGTCCACGTAACTGATGCGGTGCATCTGAGCAGCCTCTGTCCCAACATAGAACTGGTCGTCTTCTCCTCTTAAAGCAATGGAGGTCACCCCCTTTTCCACCTGAACTTTCCTAATGTGGGAAAAGAGATAAAAGCAAGTTAAACAGTTTACATTACAATGGTATTCTGTCCTCTCTGGACAGAATACCATTGTGTGTGTGCGTGTGTGTGTGTGTGCGTGTGTGTGTGTGTGTGTGTGTATCTGTGCATATATACAGGATATAATGATACAGTTTTTAGACTCACTTGAGAATTTTGAAGGTAGTACTGGAACACAGAGTGATGGTACCAGATCCAGATCCTAGAAGTAGGTCCCCAGACTTCAGAATTTTCAGGACACTGACCCCCTGCACAGAAAAGGCATGACTTTAAATTACGTATTACGTATACAAACAATATATCACTTCTCAAATTACTAGTTCTTTGATGCAAGCTGATTGATCAATCTATCTACAAAGATCTGGTCGAATATTGAAGAGCTGGTTGAATTACCTACAGGACGTATAACCTAAAAGCTACCACACTTTAAAAATAAAAGAACAAATGGAGCATACAAACAAATTGAGAAATTGCAGCTGCTGATCAAATGAAATTCACAACATCAACCATTGCATATATTTTCCAAGGAGCATTCAAACAGGAAAACGGTATCAGCACGATTTACAAAGCAGGAAACATGACAAGTGAGCAACAGCTGAAATGACCCGTGACCTCATGAGGCTGACTTACCAGGCTGTATTTTGATTTAACTGGACCACAGTCACTCAGGTGCCTCGAATTCAGGTTGATCTTCATTATGTCTCCACTGGTAGTGCCACAGAAAATGAACTGATCGTCCTCTGAGATCTGTGTGATATACAAACAAGTCAACCTGACCAATGCTATCTTAATATCATATCTAGTGGACTATAAGTTTTTTATTTCATGAAAGTGTGTGATATCACATTCAGTGGTGTGCTTGTGTGCATTCTTTAGTGGCTGTATATCTCCCCAAATGTGACTACAGTTGTATCAGCAGTCAAACTGACAAAGGCCATTAAGCAAAACTCAGATAAACATCAAAGTGGTTAAAAGTAGTTTAATAAGCTGGATAAACAATATGATGTGAATGAAAAACTCTCACGGCCTCGTACCTCTACACACTTCACCATCCTCCTGAGCTTTCCTGTCTGACACTCTGTGGCTGTGATCTTCCGGTTGGTGAGGTTCAGCTCCCAGACTCGCAGTGTTTCGCTGCCCCCCCCAAAAAATAGTTAGTTGCAGATACAAACATCGAAGCCACATTAACAGGGAACACCATTCACTCACTTCCCAGCAGAAACAAAGACGTTGTCGTTGGTATTGGTGTACTGCAGAGTGAAGCAGTGACCAGAACTGTTGGCTGAGGCTGGGCTTCCACAGATGAACTGCTTGGTCTCAATATCCCAAAGGAATATGCTGACAACACACAGAAAACACACATCACACACTCATCAAAATTGAGAGTTTGTACATCTGAGTCAATTTAGGAGCACAAGTTAGACCAAACATGATGTTTACCGGCCATCATCCTGACCCCCGAGCGACACCAGGTACTTGTCGTTCGGAGAGAAGGCCAGCGCCTCTACCTTCGTCTTGTGGAGGGTCAGCTGGGCATGGATTGTTCGCTGTGTGTAGTCCCAGATAATAACTGCAGCCTAGGAAAACATGTAAATAATTATTTAAGTGATAAATGTGTTTTTCCATCCTTTACTTTGAAAGCATTCAAGCCCACATTATGTTGATGCAAACAAACATAACTCTTTCCTTATGTACCACACATCAAATAGGATACATTAAACAGGTAATTGATGATAATGGGAATTTAGTGAGTTATCCTAATCCATACTAGAAACTTTGACATTATGGAGAATGTATCTTAACTAAAGTTACCTCAAAGCCCATGAAGTTGACCTGTCCAGAGGCAATATACGATCCACTGTTGGACACTGAAATACAGGATATATTGTTTGTGTGTCCATGGAGGAACTCCTGCTTTCCATCTGTGAGACTCTTCAGAATGACCGTGGATCCCAGAGGATAGATGAGGTGCTCTCTGTCTGGGTGTACGTTCAAGCCAGAAAACACGTGTCCTGATGAAATGAAAGGGTGACATACTATAAGATTTGACATGTTTTAATACAAAAACTGTCAACAAAATAAACTGTTTGCGATCATCATAGGTGATAACTGTTCTTTGTTCCTTTTGAATTATTCTGTCAACCCGGTCCAAACACAACTTGGGAGGGTCACAAGTGACATTGTTCTTTAAATGCCTATTTACCCCAAGATTCTGAGTCATACTTACAATATAACATGGACGACCAGTCTTCCTGTATTAATGTATTTCTTTGACGGTGTTTCATGATCACACACATGCATTAGCCTAACATCAACTAGAAACCGTTGGAAGTTGGTTAGAAAACTTACCATTGAAGCCAATAACAGCCTCCAGTTCAAGTTGAGTCACTCCTTGTGTTTTATAAGCCATGGCTGAAAAACCGAAATCTACTTTTCCTGCCTCCTGTTGAGTGTTAAGAAACTTTGCGAGGCTACTTTCATCAATACAAGTTCAAAGGGCAAGCTCAAATCGTGGCAGTGGCAGATCGTAGAGGCACTTCCGGTGTCAACAGAAACTTCTACTGATGTGCCTTTGTTGTCACACTGTTTAGAGGCAGCTGCCTTTGATGCCACACTGTTTGAAGGCAGCTGTCCACTGTTGACACACACTGTGTTTGGGGGCAGCTGTCACCCCACACTGTCTGAGAGCAACTAAAGCTGTTTGTTTGTTTTATTAAATGAGATATATGGTGGTACTGGTTTATGAAAGTTTATTGTGTTTTTATGCTTTTCATAACTGCTTCTGAAAATGTTTCAAACACAGATGAGGTTAGTCGCCTGAGATTAGAGGAGATTACACGCTCCTCTATGGGTTTAGAAAAAACTAAACCCATAGAGGAGCGTGTAATCTCCGAACCTGGAGCTCCAAGGTTTTCATATTACATCAGCAGTATAAGCATGAGCGCACTGTGCTACATGAATGAAATCAATTTGCGGGCAAAAGAGGCGAGCCTTTCATTTTAGAAAATCAGACATGTTGCCTCCTAGTGTGAAAAAACCAGCGGTTTTCTTCTTCGCTGCCTGCTCTGAAATACTGGTGATGCCTTTTTAAAGGTTCTAAAATGCCGCAGTCTTTCATCTTCACTTTTTAAAAGGTGGCTCTCAAAGAAAAGGTGACAGCAGGGTAATATCAAGGACTTGCTGTTGAATCTTTTATGGTTAGATTTACCACCTCTCGATGACTGAAGAAGACCTACTTTTCCTTTTGATGACTCAATAAAGAAATATGAGTAAATGTGTGACCTCATTTAGGAAGATTTACCACTTTGAAATCACACTAAACTTGAGTTGTGATTTGTTGAGACAGTTTATAAACATCTTGTTCAGTCTAACGCTGACCTAATTCTTGGTCACTATTATCCACTTTCCCTTTTTTTTCTCTCCATCATCTGCAGATGTGTCTCCTAATAAATGTACCCACACTTTTAATCCTGCTGATTTTATTCACAACGGGTGTGTTAGGGGAGATACAGGTAATTTCCTTAAATACAGTAGGACTATATTTACAATAGTTAAATCAACTTGTTCTATTCTACATTTAATCCACGATATGGTCTTTTAAATAACAAAAGAATAAATCGCTAAAAAAACAAACAAGCAAATAAAAAAATCCATTGTGACCGGATGTCTGTAATCATCTAGTAGAAGCTATTTGTAACATAAGGGCCTGCTTGACTCATAACAGTTGAAACCTTTGTAGTATCAGATCATTATATTTCAAACATTTCCCCCTACCTTTACCACATCATAGAAAATGAAATCCTAAAATTGTACACGACATAATAATTTCAAGATATAAATAGACATTATGTAAAAGGTTAAAATCCTCCTAAAGATGAATTACAGCATAAAGTAATTTCACAAATAAATGATAGAACATGATAGAACGGAACATCCAAATTGTTTATCATTAAGCACATAACATCCCAAAAACATTGTGGACATTACTGACTTTTCAATGTTTTCATTAAACATGCTGACATGGGGATATTTTTCATATGTGGTCTAGCGAGCTGCTATTTATTCTCGTGACCACACATCCGACTAGCTGGCCCCAAAAGACGGAAGTGTGTTTATAGGTTTGACTTCCCCCATCGCTCTGTCTTCCAGAGGATGTAATAAACAGAGAGAGAGAGAGAGAGAGAGAGAGAGAGAGAGAACCACGCGTTCTATCAAACTTCAGCCAGTCTTCTTCTTCTTATTGAGACAAAGATGCAGGTTGTTAGTCAGGGACGACCACTTTGGATTTACACTTTGATTTTCACTTCCCTACAACTTTGCCTCACAGAGGGTAAGAATCACACTTCAGGTGTTTCAACAAACAGTCTTGATATTATTGCTTTTTTGGTCTAGAAATTAGAGAAAACATTTGGTATAATATTGTGATGGAAATTCATCTTGAGATTTGAAATAATTAAATTCTCTGACTGGAGTTGCCTTTGAGTCTTTTTAATAGTTAACTCTGCAGAGTTTACACAACAATCACGGGTGCTCAAAATGGAACTGTCCGCAAGTTCACAAAAGCCAGAACTTATACAAAGAGGCATGTCATAAGACATAATATAAAGAAAAGACATGAAAGAGACATGAGATCACAGCAGTGAGACACCTAGTCAGGGGATTTCCAATACCTTAGACACTGGTCAGTACAATTTTCCACCACAATATATAAGCATTAAAACAAACACTAATATTGGAATAACAGGCTACTTCTTTATTTAGAATTTTAATTTTCCAGTTTAATTTTCTCCTCAGCTGCTGACTCACCAGTTTTGCGAGAAAGTTTGTTTTCCTGCTGCTCGTCTAAAATCTAATTTGTGACACTGATCTGACTCCTGCTGTATGTTTTACACCTTTTTCCATCCCGTCTGTAGGACAACTTTCTACTGCCAGTTCCTGTCTCACTCCTCCACCTCCTGCCCTGGACATCTATGTGAGGTCAAAGGACACGGTGGTCCTGACCTGTAATGTCCCAGAGGGCCATCATGGGGTTTTCTTTCTGCTATACAGATTCAGAGAGAAGGTAACTTGATGTGTGTGTGTGTGTGTGTGTGTGTGTGTGTTGTTATCACTGGGTTCCTGTTGTTTTATTTTTCCCTTTACCTATTTCATTCTTGTAGGTAGACTCTCAGGAGCTGCAGTCCGGTGCTGGGGAGGTTCAGTTCACCCTCAAGGTAAAGGAGGAGGATTTGGGTGAACTGTTCTGCTGTCTGTACAGGGACCATAGAGGCTGCTACAGCGCATTCAGTCCCTATTTGAAGCTGGAGCACCAAAACGGTTTGTGTGTCTTTAATTTCTTGACAACATTTTTAAAAAGCTTTCTCTCGATTGCCTAAACATAGAACAAAGGGATTTTAGTTGATCTGTTCAATGTGCACAAGGTCATGATTTCGACATGTGGTTTTGTATAATAAACACTCCCATCCGCTCCTCTCTAACCTCCACAGAGAACCACAACCTGCAGGTGCTTTCTGCTCTCTTATTGTCTCGGCTCTGTGGGTGTGTGTAGAGGTAGTTACATCCTGCGCTTCATATAGAAACCACACACACACACCCAAGCACATCAAACACAATGTGTACTGGCTTGTAGAGCTGACGGTTACAGAGGGAGGTCTGGTTAGCAACTGTGGCAAACCAGCATTGTTCTACGTTTTACACAAATTTGGTGCCGAGTGATGATCTGTAAAAGCAACAAGAATGTATAGATAACTGTCTCCTCTTCTTCTCCCTTTATGTATTTCTCCAGAAGATCCCCCGACCCGCACCATACCCACTTTCCCTCCTCCAGTCCTGTCTGTGGAGCCGTCCAGTGGCGTGGTCAAATGTGGGGATGTGCTCTCCTTCAGCTGCTCCATCCCTGACCTCCCACCTCAGTCTCAGGCCCGGTTGGGCCACACCAGCGCATCAGTGGCCTTCCTTTTGTTGAGGACTTCCGAGCCACTGGGGGCAACACCTGTTATCCTGCAGCATCGGGCCAGTCTGGTGTCCAGCTCCGGACCTCAGGCAGGAGTGTTTACTGTGGGGCCAGTGAAGGGAGGAGAGGACGGAGAGTACACCTGCTTCTACCAGGTCACCAGAACAAGGCATATAGTGAATTCTACTGTGAGCAACGTGGTTCAGGTCACTGTCACAGGTGAGAATGGACCAGATAGCCTTTAAATAATAAGACCAAGGAACTCTGAAACAGTACCTGTATATGTTCCCAGTGATAGGTCACCAGAAAAATCTTGATTGATCGAACACCACCTTAATATTTTCTGAGATGATAAGTTTTTTTTCTGTGTGGCACCTTAAAAATATATGTATCCATAAGTCAATGTCTTTATTGCTGTTATTATATCTTATGATGGATTAATTACTGTTATAAAGGAAAATGTGCACAGTGATCATTGATTGGCCCAGGCCAACAGAAATTTAGGGCAATTAGTACAGAGGCGGAGACAATGTCAGTGTCGGGCCACAACTAAAGATAATTTTCATTATCTATTAATTTGCGATTATTGATCGATCATTTTGTTCAATAAAATGTCAAAGAATTATTGATTTAATTGAGATTTCATTAACTAAGTATCAAGAGCAAGTGCAGAAAATAAACAAATCACTAAAAGAAAATCATCCCTAAGGATAAAAATGAGTTGAACTTTAGATTTATCTATATTTCATTCAATTTTGCAAGTGCATGATGAGCTCAGTAAAAACAGCAGTTAAGCGTGTTCGATGAGAGGCCACATTAAAAGACAGCAGTGAGGCGATGTAAGGGCCAAATACCATCCAGGGTCTGATAGCTAAATAAAACACAATGTGAATTTACCTAACAGAGAGAGAGGGCCATCCAATACTGAAAGCTGCCCACCATCATAAAGTCACTAATCCCAAATTGATATGAATAGATTTTTTTGTTCAATCATTGGTCCTAAAACCCCAAAATATAAAATGTCAGGATGTATTAAAAGATCAATAAATTATTTAAATGACTAATACATAATTGTTGCAGATTAATTGTCTGTGCATCAACTAATTGATTAATCGATCAATTGTTTGAGCTAACTGTGGCTGTTCATCCCAAAAACATATTTCTTAAATAATGACTTGACATGTCAGTAGACTTTTCACTTCAGCTGATGTCTCCTCTGGTTTTTTCTGCAGCAGACGTGCTCCCACTGCCCACTCTTGTTCTCCACCAGCAGATGGACGTTTGGCATCTGATCTGCACGGGGTCTCCTGCGTACCCCGGTGCTGTGTTCTCCCTCTACCTGGCAGACAATGAGCTTCCTGTCGCCACACACCACGCCAAAGTGATCCAGCACCAGGCGTCTTTCCCAGTGCCTGTCCAAGACTCTCTAGTGGTTCTGTACCAGTGCCAGTACAGTGTCTTTCTGGGAAAAACATGGAGCAACTCCCAACGCAGTCACCCGTTGTCTGTAGTCAAAGGTAAAGATTAATACTTGTATTGTTTATGTTATTTACTTTATTTAGAAGCAAATTGGCCTTCCTCACGCACGTCACTGGTATGTGTTACTTATTTTACTCTCTTTTAAAGTGGAATAATAGAAGTCATAATCATCATACTATGGACATTTTGCAATCTGCTGTTCACAAAGTCTGAACTGAGTTGCGAAAGAAACTGGTCAGATTCAGGTCAAATCTCTTGAGTCCAGGTTGTCTGTGTGCAAGTGTTTTATATATTCAAGTTTTAATGTTATTTACCCTCTATTGCAGAGTGTTGCCATATGACAACTATTACTTTATCTCAATTGTACTGAAAGGCAGCAATAAGGAATCCATGTTATATAAGAAATTAATTGTTTTTTGCTCAAGAAAATCCTGTCCTAGCATCATAATACTGGTACTAGTGAGTGTCACTATCTTTTTATGATGTTATTAGTACCATACATTTCAAATAACATTAAAAATTACAAATAAATATTCAAATAAACTATTTGATGTTTTTGGAGCAAATACACCAACTTCCCCCTTTAGTTTTTTCTTGAAATTGTTTAATATTTTCCATTATTCAAGCACTTTTCAGTAATAAAAACACATGTCAACAACATTTTAACATGTTTGATAAACAATTCATGCAATAGAGGGTTAATCTATGTTTTTGTCAGTCAATGGCCGTGTTGCTGCTATTTTTGGCCATGTCTCCCTCGTAAAGAAGAGTTTTTAATCTCAATGGAACAAACCTGACAATAAATACATATTTTCTCATTTATATTTCAGGAGTTCCACCTCCTTCATCACCAGGTAAGCGAACAGTAGCATTCCATTACTTCATATGTGGTTTCATCTTTTGTTAATTCTGAGTGGCAGGAAGCAAAAGCTGAAGAGATTACTCAGACTCTGCAGAATTAGGATGTATCTCTGCTGTCTGTGGCGCGAGGGAATTCATTACTCACCACTTTAAGTAGCTACATCTACCATGAATCATACACTTCCACCACAGTGCTCCTTAATAAAACAAATGCTTTTATATTTTTCACAGTCGTCTTTGTGTGTCTAGCATTAATGGCTGTGTGACGCCTGCAGGTTTGTCAGGTGTGGACTGGCCTCTGGTGCTGGGATCTTTCTCCACTGTGGTGTTGTTCCTCTGCTCCGTAGCTCTGGTGGTTGTGGTCGCACACAGGAAAGGTTATTTCACACAGGAATCTTTGCTTTGTCGATGTTTTCATTTTTGTTCTCGTGTACATCTTCCTTTGTGAGACACATGATTTCCACTCTCACTTCTCTTTTTAATTGAACAGTAAAAGCAGCAGCTGAGAAAAAGAAGACAAGGTAAATATTTGTCCTTTTAAATCTTTAAACAGGTTACACCATAGGAAGATCACTATACTTATATTTTCTTTTAATTAATGAGTTTAATTTCTCAAACAAGCCCTGACAGCTATGATATATAAGATGCATATATATATATATATTCTTGGCTGTAACGAAACTCAATTTCCCTGCAGGATAACGTATTTTTGATCCTGTTTATTCAGTATTTTGGTTTTGACTTGTTTCAGAGAGGAGGCACAGTTCTGGACTCAAGTTCACGACAAGGATCACGTTGTTGGTGAGTTTTTTTATTCTTCAGAAACACATTTCCTCCTCAGAAATGAATAGTTGCTCGATTCCTCTATTTATCCACATTCCTTCTTGAAATGTATTACAAACTGATCCAACTGGCTGATTGTAACTCTGCCTTCTCTTTTTTTTTACAGACCTTACACTCAGAAGGTCAAGCTTCACCTCTCAGGTAAATATAAACAGAGGCACGGATCTTCTCCATTTGATTAAAAGAAAATCTCGGATGAATTATCAGCTATGGGTTAAAATTGAAATAACTTACTTTTACTTTCCTTCCTCATATCAAAGTTTTTGTGTCAGTATTTTGAAATACACGCCCAAAACTTTGCAGGAGCAAACTTCACCCGGACACAGAAATAAGACCATGTGCAGTTTTCTGACATTAGTGCGCCTCTTTGCGTTGGTATGTTTGGTATTTCTGCAGCCTCCGTGTTTCTCCTGTGGATTCTCTGTGACAAACAACTGTAAACGCTCCTGATCTCCTTGCTGTAAACAAACATGCACATGCATACACTCACATTCATGCACACGCATTTCCCATCCCCAAACACACTGTCAACTGAAACCCTCACATATTCCTTATTAGTGCTGCAGAGTTTGAGTTCATCTCAAATTTGTTTTATCACGTTCACTAATTAGCTCGACGACAGCCTCTCGGACCAAAGGCTCTTTGCAGACTCTCACTTTCGCCGTGTGGTCTGTCACTGAACAGCCACTATAAAGGATAAGACACTGACACAAAGATTAACCAGCTAAATGAATACATAAAAACCAGATGTGACTCATACAACTTATAGTAATAGCAGCTGTTCTACGTTTTGACGTTTTGCCAGTTATTCTTCGTTTTAATGTGTTTCAAAATGTTTGTTGAGGTTAGCAGCAGAGAAAGACTTTGTTTTCTGTTGATTAGACTCAATTGATGTGATTTCAATCAAGTGTAAACCCAACTAAATTTAGGAGATATGACAGGAGGTTAGGCCATAGTACACATATAAATCTGAGAGACAGAGTTAGAAATGTATTTAAAAAACAGCAGCAAAGGACTAATCAACTCAAGGAGCAAAGATCAGATATGGTGACCTGAGAAATTGTGCATATATTCTGTACTGTGGCAGAGTGAACTGGCAGATTAAATAAGAACAGGAAGCCAAAAGACATAAAAATCAGCCACAGAGGAATAAAGAATGTCGGAGAATAGATCATCTCTGGGGCTGATATTGTAGCAATATGATTTGTGTGTGTAACTGCATCTGAATCTGTGTGATATCGGTGAATGTGTAAAAGAATCTGCAAACGCGTGCTGAGATTTGCGAATGCATACGGGAATCTGCAGATGTGGATTCAGACTTTCTGTGTGTCTAATCAGATTTGTAATAATCTTTCTTAATAATCTGTAAATGTGTAATGAGGTTTGCAGTTTAATACACGTGCAGACAAATCTTTTTTGCTCCAAGAGCTGCAAACACAGACAGGTCATCAGTTATATCTCTTTGTTTTTTCACATGATTTTTGAAAAACATCTGTATTTATATCGCACTTTTCTCGTCTCGAAGTCATCTCTTTACAGCAGAGTTTCCTCATTCACCCATTCACATCGCACATCACTCATACACAGCCAGCACAGCCGTCAGGGGCAATTTGGGCTTCAGTATCTTGCCCAAGAATACTACGGCAGGTGGCACCTCCGAGCCACAGCCACACCGTATCCACCGTATTCACAATATGTACATTTGATTAAACCTGAACTGAGGCATTGCAATCGAGGCAACCATTTTTTGTCACTCTGTGCACAGGGAAGTGGAGCAAAAATCCAAGCAAAAACCACCTAGTGCGAGGCCCGTCAAGAGTTGTAACTTGTCTGTATTTCCAGTTCTAGGAACTAAACACTTTACATTTACAGAAATTAATGACTATGTTCCCTTTTAAATATGTATCTAGACAGTCACAGATCTGAGCATAAATCTGCAGATTTGTCAACACTACATTTGCAAACCACATTACACTTTAACCCACTCCAAGGTTCTGTATACACATTTCCAGATTCCTATACACACACACATATACAGACACACACATGCGGGTCTGTCTATAGTTGTGAGGACACCCATTGACATAATACGTCCCCTAGCCCCTTACCCTAACCCTAAGCATCACAACTAAATGCCTTAACCCTGACCCTTACCTTAACCCCCAATAAGCCAATTTAATTAGTCAGGACCAGCCAAAATGTCCTCAAGACGTAAAAATGTCCTCACACACACACACCCCCACACACATTGCTATAATATTGGCTCATTACCAATGCAGATCATAGCCTTGTTGTGTATTTATAGCTAGGTAGGATTCGGTGCCACAAGCAAAGCAATGGTAGGACATGAACTGTGCCAAAGGAAATGCCAAGCTGAGGTCTTTCAGTGCTTCTCTGTGTTCTCTGTGTTTATTTATTTGCAGGAATGTATCAATGGTGACACTGCGACCGCCTCCAGATCTCCGTTATGGAACTCTCTCTCCACGTTCACAACCCCGATCCATTAGAGATGTTTGTTGTGTTTGTAATCTCTCCCTGTGTGTGCGTATGTGTGTGTTTGGTTTATACTTTATCGTAGGTGATCAGGGTAACATCAGTTGTCGTTACACAGCGGGACAGGAAGAGCTGTTTCCTCAGTTCCTGTTTCATGTGCAGCAGTAAAATTGTACAATTTGTCAGGATGGGATGTTTGATCTTACACGTAAACTAAGCAAGTGGATTTAAATACAGATTTTTATTTTTTACTACCACTATTATTATTATTGTTTGCATGTTGGATCTGTGCTTGTGAATAACTTATGTGAACAAATGATCACATGATCTTCATCGGGAGATGGAGTTGTCCACATGTCATAAAGTTTAATTTTGAAAAGTGAAGGTTTGTGAACTGACCCAGCAGTGTGAAATGACATAACTAAACTGCTTTATGGTGCTTTTGGAGATTTGCAAATAATTCCAGGAACATTAGGTGATGTCTGTACCCTTTTTAACTACATGTTTTTTTTGCAGTTATTAAAGTTTATTTATACAGCAGTTTAGATTGCAAAGTGGTTTGCATGGAAAAAACAAAACTCCATATAAATATCCACATGCAAACAAATTACTCTACATTTTAAAATCTACAGAAAAGAACTTAAGATCAGCAAATCAAGCTGACGTTTCAATGAAAATTAGTTCATCCTGATTAACAATTTAACCTGTGATTCAACGTAAAGCCACCACTTACCAACACTTTAGTTCGGTAAAGAGTAACTATAAATAGGTTCGTCAGTCTCAAGTTTAAGATCTTTATTTGTTAATTCATGAATTTGAATCATGAATTTAGTTTACAGAGTTATTTAGATGCTTTATGCCAGCCCTGAATTACTGTGAACAACTTGTCTCGATGGTGGTCGTTCTTTTCATCCTCGTGCCGCCGATGTGTCTGATGATTTTCTCTGATCCAAATCAAAACAATGCAGACAAACTATGGTGAGGACCGGTGTGCACTTCTACACTTCTTGTGCACGCCTGATAGAACACACTTGAGTCACATGCAGCTTTGTATTGAGAAACAATGTTCTTTTGCTGATTGTGTGTGTTGGCATAAACAAAGGCTGTTACTCCACTTAAGGCTTGACACAATTACAAAACAATCCCATTCATTATGGAATGAATTTTCAATGTGGATATGACACGCTAAGTTGACTTTTTAGAGTTTTAGTTAGCGTGAGAAGGAAATTCAGAGTTGTGATTGGCTGCTGTAAAATAACATGTGACTTAAATTTAATTAGGGTTATGGTTAGGGTTAGAGATTCGATTAAATCCCTTAGTAAAATATCTTACTTATCTTAGTTGCCTTAAAATTTTGAGTTTTCTAGATTTTTTTCTTTTTATAGTGTGCTTTAATGAAGTTATTGAAAACTCTTTGGATAAAAATGTGTAATAATTTTGCAAATCAGGCAGAAGAGAAAACAACTAACCATTCATTCATAAACTGGGGCCTGCAGTTTTACTAAATACTCTGCAGAGGGCACCATTTATATTTCATCTGAACGTCACAAACACACCTGCGGTACAGAACAGCAGGAAGGGGGGTTGTGCACCAAGCTCCTTTATAAAGGC
Source organism: Verasper variegatus (assembly GCA_026259375.1). Classification (NCBI taxonomy): domain Eukaryota; kingdom Metazoa; phylum Chordata; class Actinopteri; order Pleuronectiformes; family Pleuronectidae; genus Verasper; species Verasper variegatus. The sequence goes on along the minus strand of CM048044.1, from coordinate 13,115,520 downwards.
AGAACAGGTCCTGTGTTCTCCGGAACAACATGACTCTGATGTACATGAAGACGCTGGGGAATGTGCTGTAACGAATAAAAGAATAAATAGAGGAAACAGCAGCAGAGAAATGCAGCAGCTGCAGATATAAAGTTTGAGCTGTTATATCTGTTTTTATAATCTAAATAAGTGCCTTAGTACTATTTTAAAGTATGTGGACTCACATGGGTGATATAATCGTTTTATGGTGGACAACAACTCAGCAGAGAAGGCTTGGCACTTCCCTTCAGGAAGCAGCAGAAAGCCAACTCTGTATTAGTACAGGGTTTTATTACACTTTACTGGCCTTTATAGCAGTTTTGTATCAGCGGCACACACACACATGCAGGGAAAGTATTTATTCTCTTTTTGTTTATGGAGACAAAAAAGAAAACTGATGAGATATGACTTTAAGTTTGTTTGGTGCATGTTTGGTACATGCACACACGGTGAAGACATTCAGCTCCAGATAACAGCATCAGGCAGATTTGTTTGAATATGAGGCAGAGTATCGAGGCTTCTGACATGTGACCTCATCGCGCTGACTAACGCAGGTGGCACCTCGGTTTGCACGCTCAGCGTGCTGGCCTCGCCCCGTGTGCCTCTCCACATGCGTCAGGTGAATAATAAATGACATTTGCAATCTCGGAACTCATGATAATTGCCCTTTTAATGCCACCGCATGCTGAGTCTCCATTAGCTAAAGGAGTGTACAGGGAGAACAAATGTGACGTTGTGTGTTGGAATCAAAGCTTTTCTTGTGTGCGCCCTGAAAGTGTCGGCTGCCGGTTTGTGGTCATATAATTAAATTGAATCTGATACAATGCCCTTCATTCATTTAGTAAGTCAGGATTTAGGCGAGGATTTAGGGCAGCAACACATTTCACGTGATTGTCTTCAACGCTGTCGCTTTCTTCATGTTTCTGTTCTTTGCAGATACATTAGATTGAGGCCTTCCCACAGGATGATTCATATTTCAAAGAAAAGAGCAAATATGAATCACTGGGTGTGATATTTAAAAGCACAGTATTTAAAAGGGTTTTTAACCTTTTGGTGTTTTCCACCAACTGACTGCAGACAGTAACGACAACATGCGAGAAAACCCCCATAAACACAGTGTTGTTTTTAGTATCCAGAGTCGTTTTTTAAAATAACCAGATAAACCCGGATTTAATAAACAATAAAATCACTTGAACAGGAAATATAGGTGTTGTGACAGTGTCCATATATAACCTGGCTAAACAATGACAGCCTGGAAGTACCTCCAGGTGTAATCACTGACAGTACTGACCTACAGAACAAACCTCCATTTCAAGAAGTTGGAAGTTAATGGTATCTTAGTTTGAAAAAGCATATATCATGACAACAAGACGTTTCTTCATTATAATTAGCATCAGAGCACAAAGTTATTTTTAGCAAACCTTATTTGATATACTGATAAAATCGAGGGTCTGTTTTGTAGTGAAGCAGAAGAGGGATTAAATGCCAGAACTCAAGCAGAAGTACATTGAAATGATACAAAATTACAGTGCATGAGTGAATATTCTTTGTTATATTTCAATGCACATACACATACAACAAGTGATATGATATGATATGATACTATTATATTATGAAACCACATTTCAATTCATTAGATCTGGTGTATATCAGTCCCTTTTTTGAATCAAGCTACATGAATATTTCTCTGAGATATCAAAGAAAATAATTTTTCCCCTAGATCCTTATCGCAACCCTCAAGTTTCATGGTAATTCATCCGGTAATCCTGCAAACTAACAGACAAACAAATGTAACATAACCTCAAATATAACACACACACACTCACACACACACACATATGCAAACACACTTCTGCTCTTACTGTTGTCCTCTTGACAAAGGCAGGAGCGGCTAGTCCTTCAAATAGCGACTGTCTGACGTGATGCTTATTCGATGACTTGGAGCCAGCAGGACTTTGGGAGACACTGATAATGAAACATGATGGAAATGAGTCTGGCGCAGCAGGTGACGGACAGGTGTGCAGGTGAATTATTGGGTTCACCACATCTGAACAGCGGCCAGATTAGACATCATGGTGAGAGACGGAACCTGGAAAACGTGCCGTTTTCTGGTGTGTTGCCATGCTAGCGTGAGAATAAAAATAATAATCTCTGATCTCCATCCAAGCAACCAAACAGAAACAAGTATCCAGATTCTCAGTTTTAGCAAGTGTATGTCATTTGCTCGATTAAATTTCCATTTGTTCTCAGACTATCCATCAGTTTCATGCCAAAGAATTTAGGTGTGGTGCCATCAGGTTTGGCAACTTAGCACAATGAGGGACGTGGCTTTGTGAGGGACAAAGTTTATTAATAATTTTGAACAATTAAGTTGCTTCAGGGCCACTGTAGTAATAATGTCACTGGGCTGCGTCCAGTCAGAATGAGGTGATGAATTATTCACAGGAGATTGGGAGGTCACTAAAGCGTGATGTCACCCTCCCACACACACACACACACACACACACACACACACACACATACACAAAGGTCCACAGGGACAGTGTGAGGGGTCCAGATAAAGGCCGGTAGGTAGAGAGGCAGGTAGTAACTGTTCAGAGGATCTGTGACGTTTACATGATGCATTTACATCCTGTTGCTTTTATCCTGTAAATGAAGATGCACAACAAGTCTCCACTTCCTCCAGCTATCCAGAAATGAAGCCAAAATATCCCAAATGTGAACGCTGCCCAGTAGTGCCAAAGTCGTCTTTTGGAGCCAGTTATAGTAGCAGTAGCGATTGGGGATACATGTGTTTGACCATTCGCAGCTTTCAAACAAGACTTTTCACCCAAACTTTATGACGTCAATTAAAACCAAACTTAGTCAAAAGAACGAGCACAACATACATCAGTGTGATCAAAAATGACAGAAACCATCTTTAAGTAAAAAACTGTTTGTGTATTTTTGTATTTTTACTCTTCAGTCTAGTCCATGTCCCATCTGCTAACATGGAGGAGGTGGGATTTATGATCTATGCTGCAGCCGACCACCAGGGGTCGATCAAGATGCTTTGGCTTCACATATAGGGAGCAGTCAACAGTCTATGTTTTATCAGCTCAAAGAGATGAATTATTACCATAACGATAAATGTTGTGTTCGGGCTCCTGGAGACCCTGGACCCTCTTTAAAAGCTCAAATAACATCCAGTACTAAGTGATTTATGGCTTTGGTATTTCATGGGCTAATTTTTTCGGATATGCCTCTAAGCAAAATTTGTATTGAGGACATGTTTGAAAAGCCACAGAAAACGGCAAATTACCTTTCAGGTGTCAGAGACCCCAGCTGTGAAACAGGATTAAATACAAGGAGCTTTTGAATGCTTTATATGTGAGAGAGGTGTTAAAAGCTCCTGTAACATAGCATTACACCACCTAAAAAGACTTATTTAGAATTAAACACCAGTATTTTGGAGCTCCTGTGGCACAGGAGGAATAGCGAGTTGTCCGCTAACTGGTTTGAACCCTTACTCCTCCTGGGCAAGACACTGAAGAGGTGGTGTATGAATGTGTGTGAATGGATGAATGTGATTTGTACTGTAAAGTGCTTTGAGTGGTTCATAAGACTAGATGTGTGTTATATAAATACAGTCAATTTACCATATAGTCCATTTAAGAGGTCCATCAGGGAGTAAGTCCACTCCCTGAGCCTCTTCTGCAATAAAAGGAACATATTTCCACAGAACAAAATATTTGGTTAATTTAAAATGCTTTATGGTCGTTTCCATATTTTGTCACCTCATCAAATGTTTAAGGTTGATTTGTGGCAAGAGGGAAAGTTACCACTTCGTTTTCTGAACATTTTAATGATGTGGAATAAAATAAAAATAAATGTTTTGCAGTGGGTTGTGTGGGACACCAAATACTGAATGCAAACGAAAATGAAAAAAACATCAGTCGGAAGAAACTGAGGACAACTTGTTCACAGTTACAGAAATTACTCAGCTTCAGTGGGGCCAACAATTTGAATCTTGTTTTATTATAATTCATGGTTTAGTAGAATAACACTGAACATATTAACTTTGTATAAATAAATACAGGGGACAGTTTTTGATATTTGTATTCCATTCCAAAGTACTTCATTTATTGCACCATGTTAGATATCCCACAGCAGAGCAGCTATTCAACATTAGGTTTGTGTTGTATGGTATTAATCAGATCTGCAATCCAGCAGAATGTTTCCTCATTACACTTTGATCCAGCTTTAAGTTGTGAGGCATGAAATAACAGAAGGAGGAGCTGTTGATACTAAGACCTGTGCAGTATCTGCACCGAACTACCAGTTTACTCTGAAAAGACAAAGTTCATTTTCATGGCTGTGGTTAATTTAATTGTTACCTCTGCCAAGTTATGTTTTTGTCTCCATTTGTTTGTTTCTTAGCAGGATTACACAAAAACTACACAATCCATTTCTATGAAATTTTGTGGGGACCAATCCATTGCATTTTCTTTATCATTGCAAGATTGGGTGTTTTTAATTGGTGTTTGTTAATTTCTCAGAGGATAATTCATGAATCATGTTTAGGGGAATGATATATATGAGTTTGTACAATTTGGTGCAGATCCAAATAAAAATCCAGATCTAGTGAATTTAAATGTGGTTTCATAAGGGGACTTGACAAAGGTCTATACTTTACATTAATTGAGAGTTGTTACACTCCCTCTTCATGTATTTACTTATATCTGAAAGATATCTTGTTAATTCAGTTAATACAACCACACCGCTATAACGCAACCTCCTCAATTACAGCAAAGTTGAACCAACAGCAGACAATCAAATGTCAATAAAAAATAATAACAAGCACAGAGGTCAGATTTATTACATGGCTAATACACAAGTGTAATAAACTGGTAACTCAGAGAACCACATCATTAATGTTTTATCAAGCTCTTTTCAGTATCAGATGCTATCATCAAATAATAAATCAATCAAAAATGGTTAAGAAGTTCATTAAAATCCCATTCTTACTACATTTACATTTTTCTTTTCTGCAGTGCAGTATTATTATTATATTTTTTTTTTCTTCCCATTTTATGTTCATTAGTCTCAGAGTTTCCAGCACTAGAAGGAGGCCGAGTGCTTATCCACTAATAGGTGGCCCTCCTTCCTCCTTGTCCTCTCCTCCTTGCTGAAGAACTCTTTGGGGTTTTTCAGGTTGCCACCGATCCTTCCCCGTGCCCCCAATCCTCCCGACCCCCTTTCAATCCCAAATCCCTGACCTCTTTCTATCCCCCTCATTCTTTCTCTCTTTCCTCCTCTTCATCACCGCTCCCTCCTCTAGTCTGTTCCCGCTTTCCGTACAAGGCACTCCTCTTTTATCACAGTCTTTCAGCCCTCCTTTGTCAGCGTCTCCTCAGTCGTCTCCCTCGTTGTGTCCGTTGACCAGACCGGACTCCCAGCGCTGCACTAGAGGGTTCTTCTGTCTGGGGGTCCGGGGACTGCAGGGGACCTGGTTGTAAAGGGAGGGGAAATTTAGGGTCATATAGAAAACAAGGAAAAAGGGAGAGAAAAGATAAAAAGAGAAGGATGAATTTATTTCCCCCTTGAGGACATCTTTTTGGATGAGCATCATTAGCTGTGCAAGTCAGAGGGAGGTTAATGCAAATGTGATCCAAGGCCTCGCTCAGAACAACTGAGTCAACGACTTCCTGCTGCAATCCTCTGTTTATTTCTCAACTATAATCAGGATCCAGGTCCGTACTGAAAGCAGATGAGAAGGAGGAGGAGGAACCGGGAGAATCGCATGTGACAGTGAGCAGGGAGAGAGGGAGGGAAAAGAACTGTTGCTAATGTCAAGCCGAACCGTGCAGCTCAAACCCGGCATATCAAAGCCAGACTGAATTAAACCCCAGGAACCTCAGAGCAGCACTCAGCTCTAATCAGAGATAGCACAGTTTCAAATAGATGTGAGACCCACGAGGCAGGTAACAAAAAATCTGTGGGATTGTCGATTGACTTTAGTCTTTGAGCACCATAGACTGCACACACACACACACACACACACACACACACACACACACACACACACACACACATACAAACACACACACACACACACACACACACACACACACACACATACAAACACACACACACACACACACACATACAAACACACACACACACTAACTTTCGCTTTCAGTCTCAGGGTTGTTTGCCTTCTTCCCTTATCTTTAAAGATAAGCTCCTCGCTGTTTGTTCTGTTTGTTATCAGATGTTTGTGGCCCACATTGGGTGTAGAGGAGATGCTGACATCTTCCTAAGAGCCTTTCTTCATTGGACCATTGGCCTTGTGAACGTTTTGTTTAAATCAGCTTCCTTTTTCTTGAACCCATAGACTGTATATAAAGATAAACAGCATGAGAGCTTCTCAAGAGAGAAGCCAAAGTGTCTCGATCGCCTCCTGGTGGCTGGTGGTTGGAAGATCAGAGATAGGCAAGGGACCAGAGTGTTCAAAGTGACCTATCGAAGGAGGGGAGCTTCAGCCACTCTCCCCGCCTCCCAGGTCTCAAAATTAAACTTGATGAGCGAGCAACTGTCGGGCAGTGTTGAGCAGTTGCAAGCGCGTAGGAAAGGGCGAGTCCACATTGATCTCAGCCCTGTGCTTGCGGCACCGCACCTGGGCATGTGGAGAGGAAACGGAGACGAGAGATGTTCCGATATCGTTCCTCTGATGCTTCCAAAAATGCCAAGTTGGGCACCCAGTTGCAGCGCAACTACACTGCCAGTGGTCGAGCAGTTACGATGCACTGCCACTGGCAAGGGTTGTTTTTACAGCAGTGAAGAATAAATCATTTCCAGTAGTGTAGCGTTAGCCGGAGCTAGCTAAAGTGTCAGCAATTTAGTAATATTTCAGTTTGGAAAGTCAAATGAAGATGTTTTACTGAATGCAAGACTTCAGTTTCCAGGGGTGGCACTATTGTGGCCAATCACAACACAAACAATAGGCCATACAACAATAATAGCAATCATCACTTCAATACAGGATTGGTAGTATACGGCTGATAAAGTGCGTTATATAAGTTGTTACTTTTTAAATGCACTGGTATCGGATCGGTACTTGTTATCGGCTAACACGCAAAGTCCAACTATCGGAATGGGTATGGGGAAGGGAAAATGTTGTTGCAACATCCAGTGGCGATGCATCGTCCTTCTTTATATATAGTGTATGGTTGAACGTGATATTTAATTTACTTCCTGAACACAAGAGTTAGGGCTCAGGAAGGGCTCATGACTCAGAAAGGGGATTTGCCTACATTTGCATGTCCTATACCAAGTGAGCAAGACAGGTAGATGTCTGAGAAAAAAAATACTTGTTCTGTTCTCCCACAAGTCAAACCTTCAGAGCAAAGAGTAGCATAGAGGAAACAGCTCTGTCTACACTTTACGGCATCTGGATTTACGGACTCACCTCTTGCTGAGTAGTCCTCCCCTCTTCAGCCTGGGCCGGCGGCCATATGCTCACCTTGCCAGCTGGCTGTTGTGCTACAAAGGAGGAGAAAGAATAAAAGGTGGGTGAAGGCAGGTCTCACAATGAGGCAAAGGTATTTTGTTTGTGCTCCCCACTGCGAGCAATAAAACCTCCGTGAATCAAATTAGTCGCGAACACGGTGAAGCGGCGCAGAGAGATGAGAGGAGACAGGAGACAGGCGGGGATGCAAAAGGAATTAGGTAGAGAATTCAGTTTTATTGAAAATGAACATGGTGAAATGGAAACAGAAAGCAGGTGCCAGAAATGAAGGACTGTAATTTAAAAAACAGGTTATACAACTCATTGAAAATGAGACAATATAAAACAATTCATTTCCCAACAATGAGTCATAGTCATTCAGTCCTGCAGTGACACACCCCTGTCATTTCAGAAATGTCAAGCATTTATTAAACTACAAAGACTAGAGACATTATCATACAGTCACAAAGAAAAGAAAAGAAAAAACATGAGCAACATTTCCTGACAACAAAGCACACACAAACATGCAATCAAACAAAAATCAGCCACCCATCATGCTCCAAATGGGTGCACTGCTTTTAAAATGAACGTAATCAACAATTGTATATAAATATAATTGTTTCAATAAATGTACTTATTAGGTTGGTTTGTTCACCTTGAGTACACTCTTTGAGTACAAGCATTTTCTTCTTTCTCAACAGCTAAAGCAACTGCATAGCTTTTGTCCCATCTACTTTCTTATCATTAATTATCTCACTGATTACATTGTTACTTCCACGGAGGAGATTATGTTTTTGGAGGGGTGGGGCACGATCAAAGACAGAACCCATTAATTCTGGTGTGGATCCAGATCAGTGGGATGCATCGTAATGAAGAAAACATATACATGTTTAAAGGACTGATGTTTATAAATGTGTGCAATTTGGTGCAGATCCAAATAAAAGTCTGGATCTTGTCGGGCCCTGGTGGAGGTATGGTCTCCACTTGGGACCATCCTGATTTTTATATAATTTATCTTACATATATTTATTTCCATTTCTCCAATAGTATTCTATTAATCCATTCGTAGTAGCAGTTTCTAAATGTATCTATTACCTTTGGCTATTTCAAAGATTTATGCATGGATTTTTCCTGACTAGCTGAACTGTTTGTGAATTACTGGTAAGACCTCTCTGCTTGCTGACTAACACTGAGGTGTTAAAGCTGACTCAATGTTTGGATATATTTGTTTAATCAGATTCTAATTTATGTATTTGAATTCACAAATATTTTTCCACACCCCCCCCTGGCAACTGGGTAACAAGTACCCCTGGTTGTGAATCACTGCTGCACAGCACATGCACACAGTGGCAGCAAAGTTGAAACACAACCCAACCTCTCCGTAGGCTGCTGCACTGAGTATGACATATGTCTCTACACTAACTGTTTGTCACCATAAGAACTTAAAAACAAGTTGCAAGCACTTTCTGAATGCTGGATTTAGACTTCATCCCCAAATTTACACTCAACCTTTGTTGCTGACACAATAGTGCTGAGTTATGACTCGGGGGTTTTCTTCCCCTCAGCTTTTGCAATTAATATGACAGCGGTAGATGCTGCATTTATTGTGCAGCTACAGAGTCTCAGAACCTTCGGTGCAGAATTATTGCCGGTAACCACAAACTCTGGTTTTTCGAAAAAAAATCTGTGGTGAGGTTTTCCACTGACCATGAGAAAAGATGAAATAGTGTGCTCACTGGGCTCTTTCAGGGAGGGTTTTCAACATCTCAGTGCAGCACACACACATCCATGCTCACAAGCTTCCACACACAAGCACGCTGTCTATATGAGAATCAATTTTAAACTTTTCACCCCTAAATCCATACTTGGTGCTTCACTCACCTGCTGAGGGTCCGTTCCTCCACCTGGGTGAGGACTCAGGTATTTTGGGAACAGCTGGACCATTCAGAGAGGAGGAAGACATTGTGGGAATTGTTTCTCCTCCTACTTGTACACCCCCTGCTCCCCCATACAGACTCATCCTCTGCTTACGGAGCTCCTTCTCCCTCTCTTGAGCCTCCCGGATATCCTGCTCCACTTTGGCAACATTTGTTGAGGAGCGCAGCTTGAAAAAGGGATTATCCTTGAGGGCCACCTCCTCCTCCTCGATAATCCCTCCACTTCTTCCTGTCCCTTGCGATGAGATGTTTGGATCTCCAGAGTCGACTGTGGTGACAGGCTCTGCCTCAAGCTTGGCATGGTAGAGCTTCTGAGCTGGGACACTCAGGTTATTCTCCATGATGATGACCTGGTGATCCGTCTCCTTGGAGAACCCCATTACTGGAGGGGTTGAGTAGGTTGAATGCCTTCCTTTGGCTGAGTAAGGGCTCACTGGGGGACTTAGCAAGTCTGTGCTCTGTCCTATGGTGGATGTCTGTGACAAGGTATCCTCCTGGTTCTCCTCCAAGGTTGAAACGTCACTGGCTGAGTACCAGGACGTGGTTTTTCTCCTGGTTGAGACAGACAAAGTCGAGTCACTGGGTTGCTGAAATGCCTCAAAAATCTGTTTCTTGTCTTTGAGTTGGCGAACTGTGCCTTTGTCGTAGAAACCTGGAACTTTCCCAAGATCAACCAGGTCCTGTTCTCTCTGGGTCTCCTCGTGGATCTCCTGCTGCATTTTTTTGCCTGCAAACTGCTTGTCTTTGCCTTGACACCTCTCGGACTTAATATTGAGTGGCTCAGAGAGAACGTTTTTTCTTAAAGGAATCTCCACATACTCTGGAGAAGTGGGGGGATTTGGAAGTCCTCTGGACCTTCTCAGGCTGTGTTCACGCTCTATAGTACGTCGGATCTCTCTCTCAATGGGAGTCTCTTTGGATGCTGGAGTCCCCGTGGTGATGGTGGTGTTGCCCCCCAAAGTGCTGCCTGGGGAGAAGTCCGCTGATACTCCACTGTCGCTCTGGCTGTCATCACAAGAGTCGCTCTCCATTCTGTCTTGCTTACTGTGTTTAAAAGTCATGTATCGCTCTTGTTGTTGGACCGATCTTAACAGTCCTGTGCTGTGTTGCCCTTCTGCCCTGCTCCTGTCAGGTCCACTCTCTTTCTGCCCTTCCTCCTCACCTGTTTGCTCACATTCTCCCTCTGTGCTTTCCCCCGCCCCGCTGTGCCTCTCTCTCACAGCTCCAATACACCCAGAGCCTTGAGAAGCTGCCCCACCCTGATTGGATGGCTCCATGGCAACGGTTGACAAAGGTGGAGAGGTCTGGCCTTGCACCTGTTGTGTAGCTTCCTGGTTTGCTCTCTTGGGGACAAGTGCACTTTGGTGTTGACGTAACAGCTCTTCCTGCTGTTTGGCTGAGGGAACTGCAGGCAGCAGGGATGTTGGGCCATCGGCATTGGAGTGTGAGGGTTGGAGAGGCTTGCTTCTGATATCTAGTGTACTCCATTCCTGCTGGCAAGATGCAATATCCATGCTAACTTCCTCTTCTTCCTCACTTTCATCAGCAAAAGGAGGCGAGCGTACATCATCGGAGCTGTTACTGTCAGAGGAAGAGTGCTGAGCAGACCCAGATATATTATTTTCAGGTTCACTGTTATCAGAAGCATCAGGTGAAAAGTGCAGCTGTGTGTCATTCTCCTCCGCTGCCATATCATCTGCTGTCATCTCCTTGGATATTGACTCTACCTCTTGATAAACTAGCTCAGTGAGCTGAGTTGTCAGGGCCCATTCTTTATCAAGAGAAATTAGGTCTTCTGCAGGGCCCGAGATAATCTTGGCATCACTGATCCACTCAGAAACCTCGTCCGCTAGACTGGAAAACCCCTCAGCCTCTAAGCAGTCATCCGTTGATGAGGCACTGAGGAGAGGAGGCGGGGGTGGGAAAGCATCCTCACATACATCAGCAGGATTTTCTGATTCCTCCTCAGCCTGTGATAATTCTGATACTTCCTCTGTCACAGCTTCTAGCTTTTCCCTGGTGTTTGTTGATTCTTGATTTTCCAATTCGGTTGCATCCCCTGTTTGAATTCCCGACAGTGTTTGGTTCTCCTGCAGAGTTTGGCCTTGAGCTCCAGGCTCCAGGTCATCTATGTCCTCTTCGGGTTCTGCCCTGGGAGCTCTTTTCTCTTGCAGAGGGGAGCTGTGGAGGCCTACGGTGGAGCCCACTTCACCCTGGGCCCAGGACTCATTGACCTGCTTGTCTATTGAGTTGATGGGACCCTGCTGCTGCCAGGCCTCGGGTTTTGTTGCCATGGTGACAAATCTGGTAATGTAGTACTGTTTGGAGTGAGCAGGATGTTCGGCCTCCTGCCAGTCGGTCTGAATGAAGGCAGAGGGGGAGACAGAGAGGGGAGAGGGGAACAACAGGGTGATTATCAGAGATCCCATTATATCAGCACAGATTGAATGACTTGCTCTATAATATTTGTGGGGGAATGAATCATCAATTTGTCATCACTGTAACATTTACTGTGGAATGGTTTTAAAGTGTGTGCTATAGTGACATATTCATAGCTCATTGAACCTGTGTTGCAATCCTACAGCTGAAGACACATTTTAAAATAAATTCCATTTGTGTTTGCATGGATTGTCTCCCCTGCTTTTAGAACGGGAACTTTTTGCCATCAGAGGTTGCAATAATTAGTTTGCTACAGAAATGCATTTTATTAGACTCATCCAAACACAGATGAGAAACTAATTAATGGGAATTCTGATCAAACAAGTGGAGAAACACAACACATACAGATATGCAGGACACATGAGGTCACTAACTGGTTTAATGAGAATGAAAATGAGATGGTGTTGCCTTCACAGTCCTCACATCTCAACAAAATGAACCACATCTGCAGGATTTTAGTGTCATACAGTATTTTAACGGAAACAGAATACAGTAACTCTAAATGAGTGGAGATATATCAGAAGCATGGTGTTAACACAACCAGTGTAGATACTTGGAAGGATCTCTGAGCACTGAAGCTGTTCTAATTTCTATGACACTTTATGTCGTGTTTTTCTTTTAATCTGTCACCCATCCTTTTAATCTGTCACCCATCCATGTGTTTGTGCAAAACGAATTGTGCACCGCATCTGGTGCAGGATCAGATTCGAGCAGCAAACATCCAGTTAGTGTGTAGTGCATTAATGTTTTCAATGGCAAACTGAGCACGCTGTAGTCTGTTAATCTGTTTCTAACGTGGTGCTTGGCTTTGGCTGTAAGGAAGAGGGAGCAGCTACTCTCCTCCACTGTGCGATGTATAAAGTTTTCTGCTGAACAAACCTTCCTTTAATCAGCTTACAGGCTGGGTAATGGCTCAACACCACACACACACACACACACACACAACACATGATGTAACAATAGGATAGGCTGCTGGGTATAGTGAAAACTGAATAAAGTGGAGTCTGGCTACTCCAAAACCTCTTATTTCTTTTACACACAGTTTCAACTTTGCCCAAAATAAATATAATCGTCCGCCCTACACACACACACACACACACACACACACACACACACACACACACACTACTACTTGCCTAAAGCTAACCCTGATCCTAACCTAAGCCTAAACATAAAACATAATTTTAAAACATGTATTCATCCCAAAATGTACTGCTTAACGTTATGGTGACATTTTTGTCCCTATAATGTGACTGTGCAAACAGATTTAGGTCCCCATGACACACACACACACACAGCGATCCTTGCCGTTGTGACTGATCATTAAGGGGAACGTAGATCACAGCACTGGGGATGACTAATCTCTGGAGAACTGGGACAGATAGGACAGATAGGTAGAGGCGTACAGTACATCAGAGAGATAATAAGAACTGGCAGCATGACATGGCAGGAAGAATGGGGAACACTTTGGTAATTATAGTGGCAGAGCTTGTAGATGCCGCAACAGAACAATGTGGCCTAATGTGGGTAAAGGATCAGAACAGTCTGTGAGTCATGAGCGTTATGACAGATGCTGTTTACAACCAACAATGGTTGGTTTGGGGAACCACTCACCAGCCACATACACTCACTGTCACTCACTGGCTACACAACATTAAGTGTCCTCGTTCTCCAAAGCAGGAGAAGAGGAGGACTTTGTCACAGTAGGTTTAAACTCTGGTGAGCAAATCTGTGCTTAAACAGTTTTATTCACCAACAGCTGCTAATTCTGCTGAAGAACCTGCTGAAAACAAACAAGATTAAATCAATTAATACAATGATCCTGCATCACTCAACAAATCCTTCATTTATATGGAGCCACAGTAACGTAATCTGAGGGTAAACTCTGGTATGCAGTAATACGATTGTTCTCTTAGGCACATTCGCATCAACAAACTAATGGCATTAAGTATTTAATATGATATGCTGCTTTGTCATATTTTCCTAAGATGCACAGAGTGAGTTTGCAGAATATAAATAAAGATTCTCCAACTCTCTGGGTAAGTTAAGTCAGGTTGCAGGGGATGCAAATTAAATCTCCATTACATAACAGTCTTGTGTTTCGCTCATTATCATCATTAAAAATACATCTAGGACAGGGCCTTACAAATACACTCGCCCTCTATTTATGGGGTCAGCAGTGTCCTGAGGTAGTTTAGGATGTGAGGGCATTTGACACGAATGCAAATGAATGGGAATAAATGCAAAAAATGAATTAGAAAAAGTCCTTTTTTCTTATCTATCGGACTTCATATTTTACAGTCACTTACTTTGATTTGTGCTAGTCACTTCTGTGACAGTTGTGTTCTATTGCGGTTATTATTTAACTAATTGGTTTCAAGCTCAACCAAAGTAGAGTAGTTCTCACAGGATACTTAAAAACACAGTTGCACGTACCTTAACAAACCGTTAACAAACGGCTTTGAAGATGCTCTCCTAGTGACAGGCACGCATTTCTGAAAATCTCTTGTTTCAGGACTTCAGAGTTTAATGAACACAGGAGAAAATCTCTTTTTCCCTCACAGCTCCAGAGCCTCGCTGCCTGTATTTGCATCCCTGGTGCACACTAACACCCCCAGTGCATAATTTGCGCACGCCCCCTTTTTGAAACATTCACTAACACTTCTACAAGAATGGGCACGTGTGCATGCACAAACACGTGCGCTGGAGGCTTAGCCTATTGCCGTGGATTTGAAAATGTATAGTACTAATCCAATTAGTGAGCAACACATTAATTACACGCAGTGCAAGTGAATGAGAGAATGTACCAGAGGGATAAAAGGAGGTGGTGTGATTGTATCGCTGCACATTTTAATATTGTCCACTGAGATTACATGCTTTATACTTTTTATTTCATTAACTCTTTAGGTACAAATACAAACATCCGTGTTCAAAGAATATTTCTGTTACAATCCAGGGTGTAACCTTCTCTCATAAAGATCAGTGTTCTAAATATGCCAACTTGTTTTTCTATCAAGAACCATGAATCTTTCTCTGGGAAAGACAGTGAAAAAACAAGATGTCCATATCCACATTAAAATTGGATGGATTCTCAGGTGCATTGGAAAATTGGATACACCCTGCAAGTACTTTTACTTTTAATACTTCTAGTATAATCAAAAGTAGAGTCATGTAATCAAGCTATTACGTTTGTGTTCTTGTTATATATAAGGATTCTTTTTTTTCTTCTTCAATATGGCACCGAAACTCCATCGTACCTAAGTTTGTGTGGCTGCACTGACAAAACTTCGGAGGGTGTCAAGATAAAACAAGAGAATGTTTTTATTTCTTTTGGATTCAGCTTTTATTTTCAGTTTTGCAGGTGTCTGCATAGTAGAGAGAGAGAGAGAGAAAAACACAGATTGCTCAGACTGTCGGCTGCATTGCATCAGAGATACATGTCTTTTAAAACCACAACAAAGAAACAGAAAATAAATAGACATTCTTTACAAAGAAATCCCACCATGCCATGTTGGCAGCATCAGGGGCCTGATTTAATGGGCAATATTGATGTCTTGTGTGTATTGGCCAATAAGTCAGGATGTTCAAAGATTCAAATATCTTTACTATTAACCTTAGTTAAAATGAAATTGCTGCTGTCTCCTCAGTCTGAGCTGCTGCCGTCGGTCGGCTCTCAGACTGTTCTGGACAAAGCTCCTGGGTGGGATCCATCACAACCGGTGCAGGCAGCTGATAACACCTCAGCTGATCCCTGAACTCCTCCATCTCCCTCTGCTCCACCTCCCTTCTTCGGCTCAGCAGGTACAAGTCCATGGAACTCCTCCTCCTTGACTTCACGTTCCACCTCATCACCAGGCAGTCTGGACAGGACGTGTGGAGGAAAGACCCCGTGAGCTGAAAGCGTTGAACATCAAAGCTGAAGGAGCTTTCTTGTACCGAGATGTTGTAGCGCAGGTGCTGGCACAGGTCCCCAAAGCGGTTGACTTGGGTGTAAGAGATGGTGGAAGCGTCACTGGAGTTGGAGAAGTACATAGTGATGCTGTCTCTTAGTCTCAGCGCCTCCATGGCCGGCTTGTTGTCGAGACTTCCTGCAACTAAAGCCCATTTACCCTCGAAACGATGAGGGTCTGGCTGATCCAAAGGGTGGACCAGTTTTTCACAGACCATGGGAGCTGAATGGCCCACAGACATTAGGCACACGACAGCGATGGCACACACAGCAAACATGTCTCTGAATGTTTGTTGCTGCTTCTATGTGTTAATATCAGGTCTTTTACCTGCCGGTGCGTTTTCTCAGTTGCAACGTCTCCTCTGATGGGTCCGTCCAGTTTTATAGTGTTGACTGCATGAAAGAAAGAAAGTCCACTATTGCAAAACAGGACCGGTCCATTACTTATTATCTAACTGAATTCCATTGTTGTGCAATGAAAGAAAGTCATGTTATTAGTTGTTTCCCTCCTGAGTTAATGTTGCAGGTTACTCACTGAGATATAAAAAATGTGTTTGCATTGGAATAACATCACTTATTTTAAAACGTATCCCCAACCTTGCCTTAGCTCAAGGTAATTCTACACAGCAACAGTGCACACAGTAGTTATTTATAGCCAAGTGTATAATCAAGATAAGAGACATGTTAAATAGCGATAAATGTAGGAATAATAAAAAGGCCCATAGTCCAGGCAACAAACATGCAAAGACTATGATACTTATTTAAAACCCCCGAAAATGTAAAACTGGAAAAATATTGATGAGAATGGATTTGTATAAAGATGAGTGCAGCAGGAGAGGACAGTTGTGTGGTTATGTCACTGAATGATTTATTTTTGGTCCAATTTATATTATTATTATTATTATGTGAGAAAGCAAACTGCAACTTTATCACTTTGATCATATACTTCTTCTGAGTGTTTTCAGTGACAGGGACACTCACTCTCTTGCAGCACGTTGGATGACTAAACCTGAACTCATACTCTGAACTGAAAACACCAGAGAGCAGGACGTCCCGTTTCCACCTGTTGATTCTGTGAGTGTGAAGTAAGTGACCGTGACTCTATTTGCTTTTGTTTTTGAGTTCACCGTATGAACAAAGATCTACTAAGCTGTGTATGTGTTTTTCCTTCTGCTCAGTGAGTAAATCAACCCTGTACCGCAACATGTGTTATTATCAGTATTAACAGCAGACTTAATATATATTGTATTCATAATATCCATTATAGCAAAACAAAGATATCCAAAATAATGGTTTAAAGATGTTCTGTGCTGTAATGCCGCCATGAGACACATGGTAAATCAAGGTAATATGGTCTAAAAACACACGTGTATTTCATCACTCTAAACTATTCTCGAGTTATGAAAGTATTTACGTACATTTGAAAACCTTTGGCTGATGATTTTCTTAACAGAAATATGAAACATGAATAAACCACTTTTTGACATTATTTATTTTACCATTATTATCATCACTGCATTTGGTTAACTTCTTTGGTCGTGTATTGAGTGACACGGTAAATGATAAAAGTATTAGTAAAGGAAAAGATTGTTGCAGAGTCTACATAACTTAATATTACTTACTACAAATATGATTATAAAATGTTAAAATAAAATGACCTATCCCAATATAATACTAGTGTGTACTGTTCATAATACACATACAAATATCTTTATGCTATATCTCATATTTTTCGTGATACCATATGTATACATATAGTTTTATTTTTTCTGCTTTGTATTTGAAGGTGTTTCACTTATTGATGTGCCAAATGGAAACAATAAACTGAACTGCTGAATCTGCAAAATGATAGAGGGAGCAAATGAAAATCAGCTCATCTAGTGAAATCCAGTCAACCCATATTATACAGTACATTCATCAATATTGTTCTAGAAGGGAGATTGCACAACTACAATAGGAAGCTTTCGATTAATTATTAATACATCTTTATTTAAAGATATTACAATGCTTTCTTGTTGTTGAATAGGAAATTGTTCACATGCTTATGTGACAACATACTGTAGAATCCTTGAAGAAATCCAGTCAAGCCATTATAATGTTGGTTCAGGACGACAAACTTTTATTCAAGACAAAGGTGAAGTCACACTTAGTAAAAAAGAACAGCACAGTTTAGCCACACATCCTCCTCTGACAGTGACCATGTATCATGAGAGAGTCTTAGTCCTTGTGTCCCTCTGTTGTCTCGTCCCCTTCAGACAAAGCTCTTTGGTGGGATCCATGAGAACAGGTGGAGTCATCTTCAAACACAGCGACTGGGCCTTGAGCTCCTCCATCTCCCTCTGCTCCAGCTCCCTCCTCCTGCTGAACAGGTACAAACGCTGCACCTTGCTCGCCTGGTTGTTAAAGTGCATCGCCAGACAGTCGGGACAGGACGTGAAGAGGAAGGTCACGGTGACGTTGAGCTGATTGAGGGCGAAGCTGCTGCCTACCAGCGAGATGTTGCAGTGCAGGTACCGACAGCTGCCGCCGAAATTGAAGGCGCACGTGAAGGAGAGTTTGGAGGAATCGCTGGCATTGGCGAAGGTAATGACGGCGCTGTCTCTACTCTTGAAGTGCTCCACGTGTGCTGAGTCACTCAGAACGCCCGCGACCATGACCCATCTTCCCGCCAAATGATCGTGATCCAATCGATCCAAAGGCCGGACCAGTCTCTCACAGGCCAGGGGAGCTGAGCGGCTCACAGTCACCAAGCAGAAGACAGCTAAGACACAAAGAGCAAACATGTCTCTGGATTATGAAACAGTCGATTGTATTAACTACAATTAATATTTTCACCAGCTCAGAGTCCTCACGTAGGATCCAGGCCCAGAATGAAGTCGGTCTGGTTTTATAGTTACTTTAGGACCTCCAGTTTCACAACACTCCAAATACAAAGAGCAAAGTGTCCGTCTGTGGATTCTCTGATTGTGAAACGAAGGACTGTTTTTGTTGACAGTTTATTATTAACAGCTTTTGGCTCTCTTTTAGTAGTTTACCGAAAACACATGATGCCCACTGATTAGTCATATTTAATATTGACTCAGGATATGTAACTGGCAGGAGAAAAAACTTTTCATGGTATTTTAGGTAGCGAGTGAAAAGAATTATAAAATTAAGAGACCAAATCCCTTCTTCTCTTTGTTTACTGCGTCCTGCGATCAACTTGAACAAACAACGGTGTGAAAATACAACAGTCAAAATATGAAGGGAGGGTTTTTAATATAAAAATAAACAATATATAAAGTGAAAATGTTGTGTGTAAAAACCTACGAAACTTTTCAAACCCACCTGGTCACTGGTGACCAGTTTAAAAACATTATTACAGATGTTGACCAGTGTAAAGAGGTGGAAGCATCTTGTGGCACTCTGAGAATATATTGTTCAGAGAGGTTCGGGGACACCAGTGCTTTGTATTTGAAGGTGTTTCACTTAAAGGTTGAGTTTGTAGAATTTAGTGACATCTAGTGGTGAAGTTGCCTGTGGCAGCTGAATCCCCCTCACCTCATCCTACACTTCCAAACATGACAAAGAACCTGTGGTAGCATTCAGTTGTCATAAAAACTCAAGATGTTTAGTTTGTCCAGTTTGAACTACTGTAAAAAACATGGCGGCCTCCATAGAGGCGACCCCCCCCCCCACCCCCCCACCCGATGTAAATATAGTATTTCAATATAAAGGGCTCATTCTAGGGTAAATAAAACAACAATTTGTATAATAAAAATGAAAACATCAGGATTATTTTATATAAAATTTCTGTCAATTGATCCCTTTCACCTAAATCTTACACAGTGGACCTTGCATGATATGCCAAATGGAAATATTAAGATTCATCAATATTGTTCTAGAAGGGAGATTGCACAACTACAATAGGAAGCTTTCGATTAATTATTAATACATCTTTATTTAAAGATATTACAATGCTTTCTTGTTGTTGAATAGGAAATTGTTCACAAACTTTTATTCAAGACAAAGGTGAAGTCACACTTAGTAAAAAAGAACAGCACAGTTTAGCCACACATCCTCCTCTGACAGTGACCATGTATCATGAGAGAGTCTTAGTCCTTGTGTCCCTCTGTTGTCTCGTCCCCTTCAGATACCTGCTCTGGACAAAGGTCTTTGGTGGGATCCATGAGAATCGGTGGAGTCATCTTCAGACACAGCGACTGGGCCTTGAGCTCCTCCATCTCCCTCTGCTCCAGCTCCCTCCTCCTGCTGAACAGGTACAAACGCTGCACATTGCTCTCGTGGTTGTTAAAGTGCATCGCCAGACAGTCGGGACAGGACGTGAAGAGGAAGGTCACGGTGAAGTTGACCCCATCGAAGGCGAAGCTGCTGCCTACCAGCGAGATGTTGGAGTGAATGTACCGACAGCTGGCGCCGAAACCGAAGGAGCGCTTGAAGGAGAGTTTGGAGGAATCGCTGGCATTGGCGAAGTGAATGACGGCACTGTCTCTACTCTTGAAGTGCTCCTCGTGTGCGGGGTCACTCAGACCGGCCGCGACCATGACCCATCTTCCCGCCAAATGATCGTGATCCAATCGATCCAAAGGCCGGACCAGTCTCTCACAGGCCAGGGGAGCTGAGCGGCTCACAGTCACCAAGCAGAAGACAGCTAAGACACAAAGAGCAAACATGTCTCTGGATTATGAAACAGTCAATTGTATTAACTACAATTAATATTTTCACCAGCTCAGAGTCCTAACGTAGGATCCAGGCCCAGAATGAAGTCGGTCTGGTTTTATAGTTACTTTAGGACCTCCAGTTTCACAACACTCCAAATACAAAGAGCAAAGTGTCCGTCTGTGGATTCTCTGATTGTGAAACGAAGGACTGTTTTTTATTAACAGCTTTTGGCTCTCTTTTAGTAGTTTACCGAAAACACATGATGCCCACTGATTAGTCATATTTAATATTGACTCAGGATATGTAACTGGCAGGAGAAAAAACTTTTCATGGAATTTTAGGTAGCGAGTGAAAAGAATTATAAAATTAAGAGACCAAATCCCTTCTTCTCTTTGTTTACTGCGTCCTGCGATCAACTTGAACAAACAACGGTGTGAAAATACGACAGTCCAAATATGAAGGGAGGGTTTTTAATATTTAAAATCTAAAAAAATAAACAATATATAAAGTGAAAATGTTGTGTCTAAAGACCTACGTAACTTTGTAAAGCCACCTGGTCACTGGTGACCAGTTTAAAAACATTATTACAGATGTTGACCAGTGTAAAGAGGTGGAAGCATCTTGTGGCACTCTGAGAATATATTGAGAGGTTCGGGGACACCAGTGACACCACTAACCTAAAGGTCTGTGTGTTTGACAAGGTGGAGAATCTTCAGAAAAAAAAATCGATAGTGTCTATTGTGTCTTAATTAATGTTCCACGTTACTTTATTACATAAGTTCAATGTAATGAGTGTTTTCTGAATAAAACATTAAAAAAGTTAAATGTATACTAAAATATACATTAAACACATATATTTTATCAAATCACTCTTGAAATACATAAAGTCAACATTTTAGGTCAATTTTCCTTTTGAGTGTATGTGATTTTCATTAATCTTTAATAAAATATGCTCTTGTTATTGTTATTCAAAAATGATGTATTTGTTAAACCACATGTGAACTGTTAGTTTGTGTTTTATTCCCATAGTAGGTTTGGCACATTCCGGACACTACAAGGTTTTGCTTTTCAAACAGTCTCACGTATTCAGACCTGTTTCTACAGTGGTTTGTCATTGCTGTGGCCTGCACCTATTATCATCTGGGTTGGTTATTAGGAAAACACACTAGGAGAAAGTCAAAATTTGAATCATCAAATGAACTGAAAATCAAACTCTTTTCAAAAGGTTGAATGTTTACAATGTTTTTATTTGTAGTTATAGATCAGTTGAAAAGCAAGAAATGCAAGTGTAATGATTTTAAATACACAATCTGTTTTTGTGTTGAATTCAGGTAAAGACATGGGATGATAGGACAGAGAAAATGAATCATGTTCGGTCTTTCACCATTTTTTGAGAACAATTTGTGTGTGGGGCTAATGTTCTTTTCAGGCCCCTCACTTTCTTTCAGTTCTTCAGTTTTCTCTACACGGACGCTGCGAACTGGAACTGTTGTTCCTGGAGAAGTTCACAGCAGCACTGTCTCTTCGTTTGAACCGCTCCAGGTTTGGCAGATGGCTCAGACTGCCGGCAACTAAAGCCCACGGCCCCTCCAAGTGGCGAAAGGTCTTGTCGATCCAAGGGCCGGACCAGGTCTTCACAGGCCAGAGGAGCTGAGCGGCTCACGGACACCGAGCAGAGGAGAGCGACGGCAAACGCAACCAAACACATATTGTATAGTTTGAAGGTGCCGGGGAGAACGTGGTTGAGGAAGAGATTTGGCTGCTTTTATGTAGTTGTCACAGAAAGTTTCACAAGTCTGAAAAGACCAGAGAGCAGAGAGTCCCCTTTTTGTCTGTCCCTCACAATTGTTTACAGTTGTGTGATTCTTGTTGCTGTGAGAAAAAACACGTGCTGCATTACTTTGTTCTCTGTAATGCTTCTGGATTAAAGCTCTGGATATTTGTGATGGAATATTTAAATAAGCTGTACTTATTCAGAGTGGATGTATCTGTGAATAAAAGTTGCAAACATTCATTTTCTGAAGTTTTATTGTAACGAATAGACATCTGGGTCTGACAAAGAAAAAAAATGTACGTTTTACAAATAACTGGCTTTTAAAACTATGGATTTTTAAACATTTGAAGGTTTTTTGCACAACTTTGATGTTTAGTTGCCAACCACCAGCAGAGCACCAGCGGTTGTCAGGGACATATTATCAGTATTATCAGTATTGTGGCCTTTTAATTGTAATTATATACATGTAAGAATGATATAAATACTTCAAACTGGATTAAATCATTGCTGTCTTTCTTTTCTGATTTTAAATGAATGTTTCTTTATTTATACTGTGCTGCCTGAGACACTGTTCTGGAAATGAAGAACTTTGATGAATAAGAGCTTAGGCACACATAAACAAACATATATCTGAAAATTAAAATATATATGAACAGCTGTCTTGTTCCTGCAAAACATTATTCTCAGTTTGTGTATATATATATATATATATATATATATATATATATATATATATATATATATATATATATATATATATATATATATATATATATATATATATATATATATATAATAAGTAGTTGGATCAGAAATGTCCTGTTTTGCAACACAGAGGCCAGAGTCCCTTCTCCACCGGTCAGTTCTGTGACTGTCAAAAGACAAACAGTAACATTTCTAAAGTCTGATTTAATTACAGCCTTAAGCTGTACACATAACTATGCAACAATCCTGGTGATAGGGATGATTGTGGACAAAAGACTTATTTTTAAGGAATGGAAATCACTCTCTCCCCCCTCGTTCCAAGTATGGATGGCTGACATGGTCTTAGTCATATAATGGAATGTCCAATTATAAAAATGTTCAGCCATTTGCAAGACAAGATCTTGCCCAGCTCCACACCAAAGAATAATGAATTTATCTTGTATATCATTGCCTCTGTTTGCACCATTGAACATAGATATTTGTCATTTTGATTTCCTTTAATATTTCATTCCTTTGTTTTATGTATGTTTTCCATGTTAATGTTTGTCATCTGTCTGTTTCTGTTGATTTTTTGTCATCACCCCGGAAAAAACAGATGTGCACATAATTTAAAGCATACTGATAATTACAAAATACCTCATGAGAAATAAGGGAATTAATGAGTCATGCTTAAAATTCGTAAACTAACCTGTTCCTAGGGTTGGTTAAAAAAAACATTCATAAAACAAACCTGGAGAATACTCACTGAGACAGTCACAAGACATTTGAAGACCAATTGTGTCCCACATATTTACTGCTTTAATCACTAAAAGATACATGACTATGTGATAATACTTCATACTACAAGCATTGTCATGAAGATATAACAGTTTGTGGACAAAGTATTTACAGCTGGCAAATCACAGAATGCATCAAAGTTGTATTTTTACAATCTCAATTTCCAAAAACACTCAAAACACTGATGGGATATATGATATATTTTTATCAATCTCTTTGTATATTTATATGACATTAATTATTCGCCATGGAAGCAGATATCCTGCTCCTGAGTCTCTCGAGCTGATACCTTCACTCTGGCATTTTTGGGCAAAGCTTCTTGGCCGGATCCATCACGATAGACGGACGCATGTTCAGACACTCCGCCTGAGCCATGAACTCCTCCATCTGCTTCTGCGTCACCCCCCTCCTCCTGCTGAACAGGTACAAGTCCACCGTGTTATAAAACGACGAGTTGACCTCCGAGGTCAACACCACGCAGTCTGGACAGGACGTGTGGAGCAAGGTGACAGTTACGATAAAATTCTTGTCCTTGAAGCTGACGATGTGGCCCTTCATCGAGACGTTGTAGTGGAAATGAAAGCAACGGTCACCTGCACTGCTGCTTTCTGTGTAAGAGGTAATGTCAAAGTCAATGGCTAGGCTGTCTCTTGCTTGCATCATATTCTCAGATACGTTATTGCTGTGACTGCCAGCGACTAAGGCCCATCTTCCCTCCAAATGACGGACATCCAGTTGATCCGAAGGCCGGATCAAGCCGTTGCAGGTCAGAGGAGCGGAGTGGCTCACAGACATCAAGCAGAGAACTGTGAAGAATATGGCCAACATGTCTCTGTGTTGTGTGTTGTCCTGCTGCTGGGTTGTTTGTGTCATGTTTCAGTTGCACGCTGGTGTCAGGCAAAGAGGATTTCTGGTTTTTATAGAAACCTTCTGTATCAACCCATTGTGAAATGGGGGGGGGGGGGGGGGGGGGGGGGGTTGTGAAATTAAAGGTTTTATGTGTTTGGACTACTCCTTGTTTACACTGGTGTTCTCTAACCTGTGCTAATGGTCAAGGCTGGTGGTTAGTCACATATTGTCCAAATAAAACAAACACCAATCCCCCACAGTTTTACTCTTTGTGCTTTTCCTGTTGCTATTTTATCAATATAGTTTTTACTCTGGTACTTTACTGGACAGCTCAGTTTGAATATTTGTCTGTGAATAGTTCAAAATTTCAGCTAAAAATGGACAAATTGTTATTGCTGTTCACAAAAAAGAGAAAGTGATGTGATAGAAATAAAGGTTATTTTGTGCTTAGACTACTCATGATGTCATCATGGTTGAAAGGGGGTATGACTGAGCGTAGTATAGGAACCCCCCTGGCCAACTCACGCCCACCTACACCTGCAACCTGAACCCATTGGACGGCTCGAGCTGTCAATCACATTACATCCACAGCCCAATGCATACCCGGCTTTATCAACTATTTTAATCTAAATTAAACCATAATTCAAATTAAAAAACATCATGCTGTGTGGAAAAAGACTTAAACCTGGAAATTGAGACCATAAGTGACAAGTAGGATCATTTTCCTAAGACTTCTATAGAAACAGACTTATTGTTGCAACCAGCGCAGTGACCCTCTGCTAGGATAACACAGATTTCACCACTTTACCCCTCACCTCTCCCTCCAAACATGAAAGAGAACCTGTGGTAGCCTTCAACTGTCATAAAAACTCAAAAGATGTTTAGTTTGTGACATTTGGACGACTGTAAAAACCATGGTGGCTTCCGAAGAGAGAACCCGCTGCTGATGTAAATAAAAAACTATTTAAATATATTCTGGGGGTAAAGAAAACAACAATTCGTACAGTTTAGACCAAACACACTAGTGAAAACATCACGAGGATTATTTTATATCCAATTTCTGCCGATAGATCACTTTCAAATCAAAATTAAATCCCTTCACAGTTGGAGAAGACTCCCTGAAAGATTTTAACTCTGTAGGACGTATTTTTACAGTTACAGGAAAAACTGCCCCCCCCCCAATGATTCATTCTCTGGTCTGACCCTTGTCAGGACCCTGCTGTTCACCACGGAACTACAAAAGGATGTGGCCGAGACACTGCTGGGACCCCCGGCAGTTTTGACAAGTGTCATATTCTTGAATAAATGGGGGATTTTTGAGACATGTGCAGGGAATACCAGGCTCATCCTTTTGCACAGCTTGTTGTAAGCAGTTAGTAAAGAGTAAACATGCTTTATTTTATCGTTTGGAACACTGGGATTGGATTTGTTTTATAAAACTTCAGGTTATATTTTTTTATATATTTTTCGCCCAAATTATATGGGTTCTTTTTTGGCCCATGTGTCATCATATCACCAGGATTTGTGAAAATCATAGTTTTTGTGTAATCCTGATAAACACACAAACAAACCATACAACAAACAGACAGGGGTTAAAACATAACAAGTAACCAGGGTCTTCAGCTTGAATCTGGTCCGAGAACTTTGATTCAGGTAACTAATGAATTTAACATGCAGGTGAAGAACTATTCAATTTGAACACAATAAAACTGAATTGAAATTTAAACCTGAAGTTTAAAACTGAGATCGATCTTCAGTGAATATCTCATTCCCCTGGACTAAGAAAGAGAGAGGATTATGACATTATGTGATTTTGGGGACAAATACTAGAAATGTTAGACAAACACCCAGCATGAGCAGCTTTGTATGACACGTGTCAGTTTAATCATTCATGAATCAGACACTCTCAATTTCACAAGCTTTCTGTATACAGTGTACATGTCCGTGCAGAGAGCTGTGTCAGGAGCTCCAAACCCGCTGCTCTAAAGCTTTCATACTTTCAGGTATTTTAAAACAATCTCTCTTTTACAACTGACAGTGGCCAACAAATATTCAGTGTTGCACCCTGCTGCTGATAAATGCCGTACTATTAGTCTCTATATTGTCAAAACCTGTATTACAAAGTAAATACAAATATTCAAGCTCTATACTTGGATTAAAATGTCTCTAATACAAAAGGTCAAAAAAATCAATAAAATAAATCAGCTTTAAAGTCATTAAATTAGAAGAGGATCCTCTCTGAACCTCTCTAGATCTTCGGACTTTTCCAGTTAAATCTCATATGCAGATTATGAAAAATACCAGATGCACTTCACATGCAGACACAATTAAAAATAATAAGTTTTTAGTCTTTGCTTATCTGCATCTAAATCAGGGGTTTGGGGATGCTGCGTTGCTTGGCTGGCTCGTCTCCAAACCGAGGAAATGAAAATACACTTGTGTGAAGAGAATTTCAAATGTAGAGCTCCTCGAGGCACTTAAACACTGACAAGTCCAGGTCATTTCCTCCGCCTCCTCACTTCATGTCGCAGAGAGCCAACTTCCTCTTGGAGTATCAAGGCTCGAGAGTAAGGATGAGGAAGTTTCGAGACAAATACAAGGAATGTTGGCTGCGGGTGGTGGAGGGAAGGGAAGAGAAGGGTGGGTGCATTATAACAAAGAGACAGGGGAAGGAGCGTGTCAGGAGTTGAACATCACAGAGACGGGAGACCTGCAGACTGAAGAGGGAGAGAGGGAGTTAATGTGCAGGGAGGTGGTCTACATGACGGAGCAGCACTGGCAGGTTTTGCGTTTGGGTGCTACCGTCTCCTCTCCCTGACTCGCCCTGGTTGGTCTGTGTGTCTCTGAGTTGGCTGGGCTGTTAGCTACTGCTGCTGGATCCGCCTGAGTGTAGGGGGCTGCCACCTGGGAGAGAAGGGGCTCCTGCTCCTGCTTCCCCTGCCCTGCCTCTGTCCTCTGGTTCACCTGGGGATCAGCCAGGGGCACCTCCTGAAACTGGCCGCACGCAGTGGCAGGATCTTGGGCTCCCTCTGGTGACAATGCTGCAGCTTCATCTTCAACCCTGGGTGTGACGGTAGAGGGATGCATTTCAGAGTAGACCGGCACTAAAGCCACAGTAGCACCCTCTATGTATGTGGCTGGGGACTGCAGTTGCACAGATGTTGGGTCTTCAGATTCAGATCCATTTATGTTTTCATTTGTCTTGATGTCACCATCCACATCTCCGTCTCCAGTGTCTGGTTGTGCCTCTGCAGTGGGTTCAGATGTCTGACATTTGTCTGGTTGTGTGAAGGTTTCTGGAGCCGTTACCTCCTCCACAGACTCCACTTCTTGATCTGGCAGAGGGGTTTCCTGCTCATCTTCCTGGGGTCTAACATCCTCTGGTGCATCCTCCCCTTCATCTGTGATGATCACACACTCTGCTCTTATCACCAGAATTCCTTCTTCTTCTTCCTCCTCCTCCTCCTCCTCCTCCTCGTTAATATTGACATTTGGAACATGACCAGGCTCCAATTCAGAAACACAGAGGCTCAACGCAGGCTCTGACGTCATACTCACGACACCCTCTGCAGCACCGACTGGTCCGTTGCTGTTCTGATTAGTGTCCACACTGAAATCTCCTCCACCATTGGTTAAGACAACTGCAGCTCCCTCCAGTCGGGGGCTTTTGTTAACTTCATCTTCACTTGTTTCTGAAGGGGAAAAAAAAACATCAGATAAAAATGATCCAGTAAAAGAGGAAATATTAGAAAACGTACAGATTTCCATCCACTCGCATTCACACTGATGATAAGCTTTCATTGTGGTTGGTGTACATGCGCCATTACTTGATTGCAATTAGATTGTTTTGCCACCGTTATGCCAGCGCTCATAACAGACAAGTTTTGTATTGTAATGCTGCAAACAAAATCTTCTGTTGTCTATAAACGCTGATGAATAACATGGGAAAGTTGTTCATCTCTGCTGAGAAGCAGAAGCTAATAAGATAACATTGTTTTAACCAGAGGCCAGAAACTGTGTAGTAATACATTCTATTTGCTACAGAGGAGAATGTGATTACTGGCATTAATCAAACAATCAGAAAATAAAGCAAAACAACCCTCAACACACTTATGAATGAAACCGAGACGTGTAATATTAAAACAATTTCAACGGTCAATCATTGGATCAACAAGTGAAAGAGATGCAGCTAAACTAGAGACTGCAAACATTTAATCCCCTGGATCATTTAAATACAGATGGGGTCAGTTTTATTTTCAGAAGTCTCTTGTCCAGTTCAACAGCTTGAGCAGCATCGTCACTGACAGGTCCATGTACCTGCTGCCCTCTAAAGATGCAAGTTATGCACTTGAGGCCATTAGCATAAATATATATGCAAAGCCTTATTCAACATGCGTAATTATTCATCACAGCATGTATGAACTTTTTGTGAAGTGTAGGCATGCCCTTGCCACTCCTTCCTCTATCATGCAAATGTATCAAGATCAGTACATACAATGTATATGGACTAATCTACAGGGGATCACATGCATTTTAAGGGTGAGATGTTAAGTATATAGATAGATTGATGAAGATTGGTTGACATAACAAACATTAGAACTGTGCGCACCAATGTGTGTGTTTTCTGCCAACCCAATACCCACCGAATGCTGTTGCATTATTTTCTCCGTTCTTCACAACAACACCACGCACCATTTCTGAGGAAGACATGATTTTATTGTTTTAAGACAGTGGAGATAGTTCTGACTAAAATGCACCAGTATCTACATTTGAGATATTATTGTATGGCTTCATTGACACCTGAGTGTGTTTGGGTATCAAATAATACTGATGCAACATTAGAAAACAACAAAATGATCCCTTTCAACTTATTTTCACAGCAAATGAAACTGAACGGGAAACATTAATCATCAATCTAATTAACATGTAGTGCTGTAATAATTAAGAATAGCATCAGAATTGCAGCTGTTGACTAACAAGTTCTGCATGTGAATCACTGTCTACACAGGAAATGTAGCATTTCTGCACACGCCACACGATGATTTTAACACGATGAAGTGTTAGGAGGTTGAAATGTATTTTTGGATAGAATGCAGTGTGAGTGTTTAAAAAAGTCTGGCTGATTGGATGCTGTGGGTGTTGGAGCTTATCATGTTCCCTGAACATATTCACAGCGGACCTCTGCAGTGTTGAAAGCATCTAAAATGCCCACTGAATATCTATCTGTAATAACCGATTGATCTGTTACCTGTTGCAGCCTCAGTCACCGTCACTGCCTCCTGCTGGGTAAAGAGGAAAGGAGAGGAATTAAATTTGTTCAATGGTGAGGCTGTTTAGTTTTTTATGCTGGCTGAACCGCTGGTGCGTTTTTAAGGGAATATAAAAGAAGAACAACAACAAATGAAATGCAAATACTGGAACATCACACAAGCTTTGAAGAGACAGATAATATCCAGAATGCTGTATTTCCTGTTGGTGTCTAAACAAGTTTCAGTCCGACACCTTAAACAACCCAGATGACCACAGTGGATGACTGTGTTAAGTGTAGCTGAAAACAGATTAAGACTTTCTGCTCTGTCATGAAGAAAAATACCCCACCCAAGCGATACAGGCTCTGTGGTTCTATGCAGAGTCATCACCAATTGAAGAAGGTTTGGAATGGTTTCTTGCATTTTTATGTGGTTCCTTCAAGTGCTAAAGGTTCTTCAGTTTTATTGGTGGTGAGAAATAGCATAAAATGATGGCTGCATATAAGGATTATTTCATTATTGATTCATCTGCAGATCATTTTCTTCATTAGTTGATCTATGAAACACCAGATAATCATCATTATTTATTTTTAAAACATTTATTACCGTATCCTGTAATATAAGCTAATAAATTCAATGTCTCCCCCAGATTGCCTGGTTAATAGCCTGTAATAGCATTCAAAATGGAATCCTCTCTTTATGTTTACAGGTGATTTGAACTCAAACCCCAAAAGCCAAACTGTTATGTTTGATTTTTCCCATCAAATATTCTCTTCATTGCACCAATGGAACATTTTCTAAAGTTACAGCAGATACTGTCCCCTCTGACTGAGTGACGCCCGGTAATGCACTAATATAAATGTACCCTCGAGGTGAGTGCTTTTTTAAATCTGGATGAACTTTGGTACAATTTTTTGTTATCATTTAACCTTATTAAAATGTCATTGTTTTTTGCTTTCTCACCTTACAGATTATTTTCTTGTACCCCACCTAGCCGGTCATACATGTGACACTTCATATACAGTGTTCATATGTTGTGTTGTTGTATTTTGTCATTACTTAATCAAAATACCTATAAATAAATCATGCATTACCCTTAACAAAACGACCCTGGACCACACAGCAGAACAGGATGGACACCTCTTGTTTCATGATGAACACCTTCAGCAGAGTAGCCTCACTCTGCTGAAGGTGTTCATCATGGTGAACTTGACTTGAATAAAACATTTCAAGCATTTCAAGAGGTTCAAGAGCTAAAATGTTCACGTAACAGGGCTGTGAACATTCTTCGGAACGAGAGGTGCTACATCAAAGGTACATTAGGAAAAGAAATGTATTATTCATGGGAAAAAGCCACCGACAGAAGTTGTGGGAAGTTGTCTGCCTAATGGAAGATGATGGAGAGAGCTTGTTTAACACATATTTCCACCACCTTTCTGTCCAAAGAGTGAGTGGGCAGGCGTGTGTCTGTGTGCAAGTTCCTCACCGCTTGGCTCGCATCCTCCATCTGCTCCTCTTTCTCCTCATCCAACTGCAGACTCTTTGACTGAAACCTGACACACACAAACACACACACATCAAATCTAAACAAACAATGCACTTCAAGTTTACAGTGCTTTTAAATGTCCGGATTTATGGCTATAGCCTTGTTTTATCATCCCAATCTAAGAAACAACACTGTCGGCAATTCCTTTTCCGAAACAGCCCGTTCAAATTTCCCCACAAGCCACGTACAGAGAGCACAACGAGTCCTGTGGGAAAGTGAGGCAGAGCTGTGGACCTTTGCAATAATAAGATTAGGATCATGGAGCGTTGTCTGCAGGGACTGGACAACATTGTCCAGTGCAATAAAGAAAAGTCTCACACTGCCTGGCAAGGGTGCAGGCTTACCACTGGTACAATTAAAACTCAACTTTCCCAGAGCATTCATGAAGTAAAGCAGCTAAAATGACAAGAAAATAAAGAAACAGGAATGTTGCACCTATGAATTATATAGATAACCTTTATTTAGAGAGGGTATAATATAATTAAAACAATGCTCTGTCTGCCTTAACTAACTAGCTTTCACTAACTGTCTCCTTGTCTTTTAGCTCTAATTTGCAGTCACACACAAACACACTGTGCCCATACGTGTTAATGTGATTTTCAGACTCATGGGTGGGGGAGCGAGGGCTCTGGGGGTCCGGGGACGCTGGGGACAAGGAAGCTCCTTCCATCAGCCACTGGTCCCTGAGTGACTTCCTCTGCAGTGAGAGAGAGGAGGTGAGGAAGAGGAAGCAGGAGAGAGAAGAGAGTGAGGAAGAGGAAGCAGGAGAGAGAAGAGAGTGAGTCAACATTCATTAGTTGTGTATTGTGATAATAGGATTACCTTGTGTTCCCCAAATAAATTGTAATGGAATTTGCTGATATACAGTTTTGGATTATATTGGTATCACTCATACTGTGATATCTATCCCTCTAATACTAGGCCTTTGTGAGCAGCACTGCAACACCAAGCAAAGGTGCGTATTGGCAATATTAAATGTTAAACTTCATTTGCTGGATAAGCCAAAAACTGACAGAACTGTTATTACGGTTATGGTTATTTTATCCGTTTATTCATTGATTTTTCAGTAAACACATTATTGTCCTTATGACTCACTCCCACAATGGAATAAAGGTCTGTACATTCAACATCAACTTGATTTGCTTTGGCACTAATTTTAGTGGAGGCAGTATGGTGAAAATATGAAAAGAGGATTTGATCAATGCAGCAATTTTTTTTAAAAGTCTAATATTGCCAATATAACATCAGCCTGTCAACTCATTATTTAGGCTCTAGTTATAATTCAGAAAAAAATACTTTACATAAAAAAGCAATATAATACACAGAAATCTCACCAAAGATATTCTAACGTTGACATTTGTAATGTTATCCAAATGTCTTACTGCCAAAATAATTCAATGCACCAACGATAACAATCCCAAACAGACGGCCAGATGCATAAACGAAATGTCCTCAGTGACAAGAGGAACAAGGAGCCACGTAACAGATGGTCTGAGCCTCCACAGAGTCCTGATCACAACATTATGGAGACATAAGACCCACCTACCTAATTAACATATGCCTCAAATAGATGAACAGATATAGGCATTTTCATCGCAAACTGTATCTATACATACTTTTCAACTTTATTTCTATGTATTTTTTGTCTGTCAATATGTACTATCACTATAAACCACACATCATACATGCAGACATTAGTAAAGTAGTGAGGGTGGGTGATTTTTGGAAAAGGCCAAATCAATAGAGTGAGGATTGAAAAGAGTAGAGAAGTTAGATGTATTGAGCAGTGAAGAGGACAGAGTGAAAAACTGAGGTGAGTTCAATGTGGTTATTTGAGGGGAGGATGAGATTTAAAAAAGGTGAGAGACAGAAACATCTTGCTCTCAGTCATCCAAGAGAAAGAGCTAGT
The DNA here is from genome assembly GCA_026259375.1 of Verasper variegatus. NCBI lineage: Eukaryota > Metazoa > Chordata > Actinopteri > Pleuronectiformes > Pleuronectidae > Verasper > Verasper variegatus. The sequence goes on along the minus strand of CM048044.1, from coordinate 13,082,217 downwards.
CTGAATTTTATAGCATGTGCGGATGCTTTATTCACTTCATTTCTATTTTTGTTCCACCACTGCTCTCCAGGAAATAGACATGACCCAGTGAATGAAAGCTGCCTGGGGCTACTTTCCATTCCCTCCTGACACCACACCAAACCAGGAGCTTTCAAGTTTTACAAAAACAGGAGCGCAATTCTCAGTAGTTTGTCGAGTTGACTGAACATCGTTTTCAAAAGAGACTGTTACAACACACGCAACAACACACAACTCCTTTAAGTGTGATACTGATTTAATACACAGCAAATATGAGCTCAAACAGCAAAACCTCTGTAGATTTTGTATTGCTTTGTAGGATATTAGTTTATTTCAATAATTTGTTAATTAGTGGTATCACTGGGGACACAACTCTAAAACAGAAAAATGCAGGAAAATGATTTTTCTTAATATAGTTATTGTATAATATTTACTTTTAATTTGAAAGTGTGTTCTCAGCTGTTTCCAGGACACTGTCAAGAATATCTTATGCAAACTTTGTCAAGTTTTAAGCAAGATTTATATTTAAAGATAGGAAAAAACACATCCAAGGACCAAAAAAGTGGGAAAGATATTTACGTTAATGTGAGCTGAAGTTGCCAGACAAACTATTTCCCCCCACATATATATTTCCATTGTTTGTTGGAAATATTATATTATTGTTATTTGTTACAAAACTACTTTATAGACAAATCAATGTCGATATTGAACAATCCACTGAATGTGCTCAGTTTCCTTTGTCACCAGAGGGAAAAACCTTTTTCATGCTAACATATGACAGAGCAGTTGTGTTATACTTGAGTACAAATAACAGAGGCCGCAGGGTGACTTCCGTTGCAACCAGCTGACCTTGGTTCAGTTGCTTGTTTTAGCATTTGTGCATCTATACAGTGCCCTTGAGCCTCTTGCCTGTTCTAAAAAGGCTGAATTGGATGCTGAAGAGCAGAAATACTTGTAACTTGTAGAAAATCTAAGTTCAAGTGAAACTGACTATCAGGATATAAGCACCAATTTCTGACTTTCTCTTACTGTACAGCCACTTGCTGTTTGCAAGCTTGCAAGATGAAAACATTTGAAAACCCAAACTCCCCTCTAGTCTGTGGTCCGATGTTTCCAGAATCTGGCAACAGTTAGCCAGAAGCTACTTACTTAAGTGTAAATGTCACAAAACATCACTGTGTTTTCTCATGCGGCACAGAACAAGCCCCACTCTGTTCCCCTCCCTGTGCCTTTGGCTAGTGAGACACAGCCCCCTCTAAACCTTCCTGCAGGTCAGGAGCTGTGTGTAAGCTGCTGCTCCCTCCTATCACATCCTTACATCTACACCCAGGGGTGAACGCCAATGTCACAGCTAATGAATGCACTTAAAGCTACTATGATATCACCTCCTGTGAGAGAGCAAGTGCAGGACTAAGGATTCTAAATGAATCTTTCAGGCCTGTTGAATCGTGAATTGTGACCTCATAGATAAAATGCTTTTAATGGAGTGCACATATATGATGGGGGTGATGTGTAAAACATTCTCTTCAGTGCACACATGCATTCCTGTGTGGTCGTAAACACACGATGCACACATTTCACACAATTTGAGGAATGTGCCTCAGGGCAGTAGAACACAGCGCAGTAGGAAGTGGGAACGGCAGTCTGGAAATGATGTGAAAACAATAGAGCAGCTCCATGACTTTAAGTGTGTGTAAACACTCACATAAAAACTGATTTCAGCAAAGGGGGGCTCGCGTCTAACCTTGCGAGAAACTGGCAGAAACAGGAAGTGTTGAAGGTTGTGTGTGTATGTGCGTGTGTATGTGCGTGTGTGTGTGTGTGCGGAAAGGAAATAAATTTGGAGCCAATCTGCTTGCTAACAAGCTGGAATGAGTCTGCAGGGGATTTAGCTGAGTGAAATTAAAGCTTTACGTCTCCGTCTGTGAGTGTGTGTGTGTGTGTGTGTGTGTGTGTGTGTGTGTGTGTGTGTGTGTGTGTGTGTGTGTGTGTGTGTGTGTGTGTGAGTGAGAGACCGAGTGAAAGAGACAGTTTAGATTATCCCAAATGTGTGTGTCACACCTTGAGCTGCTGTAGTCTGATCTTCTCATCCTCCAACTCTCTCCTGGTTCTGTCCTGCTCCTCTTGCTGCCGACGCTTTTCCTGAAAGGGGAGGAGTGGGAGGGAAGGAGACAAATGTAAAAATATCAAAAACTAAATGAACGAAGAGGGAGAGCAGGAAAAGCATGACTTTATTCAAACAGAAAGAACGGGAGAAAGGGGGACTGGTTAAATGGTTAAACTCACATAAAACAAGCTGATGTAATGGAATAAACAGAGAAAGGGAAGAGACAGCAGTGAATAAAACATCACTGAGAAAAAGTCAAAACCGGGACACCTGGTCAGCCATCTGTCACTAGCACACTGTCACCATAGACATCAGGTATACTATATATCCCATAATGCTCAGAGCTCCAGTCTGCATGGCAACCTGGAGTTGTTTTCATATGGCAAGGGACACCCTGGCTCACCACAGTGCACAGTTGATAAATTATTTAGGAGTTACAGAGAGCACAGCTTAGTCCCATTACATGCTCTCTCTATACAGACAAGTAGGCGAACGTAGACGAGTCGTCATTTCGCTGGTGGTACCTCATTTGTAAACCTGCCTATAACTGATGATAACTGATGCATGTTGAGAATTTCTCCTTTTGTGCCAACAAATCCAGGAGATCCTACGAAACCAGTTACATCTTCCAAATATAGAAATGAAAAGCCACTAAAATAAAAGTTAGGATCTATTAAAATAAAACTTTTCAAGCTGAGATGTCTAATTTGGTGTAATATCAGCTTCTGCCATGTATAAGCCTCTGCTCAAGGAAATTTATTTGACTTTCATGCATTGACATTATAGCCTTGTTTCCATTGCGTTTTGAGCAGCTTGCCAATAAATGATCATCTGAAGAGCTATCTGCCTACACAAGACCAATGGTGAACCATCACCCTGCAAACCTGGAGCTGTTTCCTGCCAGTTGATGTTAATTAGTTTTTTTTTTGTCAACAGGATTACAGAAAAAAATCCAACAGTATTTCCATGAAACTTGGTGAAACGAGAGGACATGGGCCAAAAGAGAACCACTGATAGAGAACATTTGATACTTAACCGATTTCCTGAGGAATCTTTCATGTATCTTGAAAAATACAGTAAAAAAACTACCATATCTAGAAGACTTATATCTATGATTGTCTGCAAGTTGTTGCAGAACCAAGTAAAAATCTGGATCTAGCAGTATTAAATGTGGATTTATTTGGGGGGGTCGGATATTTTTCAGCCACTGTATGGTAACAAAAAGGATTATAAACCTGTAGCTATCACCAATGTCAAGCTGAGATAATGTGGGTTCAGTTGGGAATAAAAAGTTTACACTGTTTGAATCTTCAATAGATTTATGTCCAAAGTGGCGTTATGCACTCCACCGGGTACCGTTCTAGTTAAATGATGCATTTGTTCTGAAACGGTGCAAGGAATCATTGATTATTCAAATCATTAACTAGCAATTAATCCCTGTTGCAGTTAATTACTAAATAAACACAGCACCTTTCCATTCAGTCTGTGGAGGTTGTGTCAGATAAATCATTTGTATCTTAACAGTACATGAATTTCATTTTTCAGAAAAGTGCTTTGGGAAAGAATAACTTCCACATTCACGCAGATACCGTCATCTGTCAGAGGGGGCGGCTGCTGACCGTGAACAACCCAAGCATCTCTGCTTTCATTGTTAATATGATTGATTCAACTCAGTGCAGGCACAACATAATCACTTGCCTGGTTCATCGAGAAACAGATAAATGTGTGTGTGTGTGTGTGTGTTGTTGCCAATACTCACAGCAATGGCCTCCAGTCTCTGTTGGTACTTCTCCGTCTCATCCATCGTGCAACCTGTGACACCACGAGACAGGGATGAAGGTTTGAGATCAGAGATTAAACAAATATGAGACAAGTCAAGTGAATCATGTATTTGACAGAATTCTACTGTGCTCATTGATCTGAGAGAATGAATCCAGGCCATGATTTCAGATGAATCATTTGTAAAATAAAAAAAAATCACTCGAAAACCTATTTAGCATTTTCTTCTTCTGTTGAAATATTCATCTTTTGAGCTGGCTGGCCTGTTTTCTTTTGTTTTTGTGTGTGTTTGGTCTTGGCAACTTTAAAACTCGTCTGTGGTCCAAAGATTGTGAGAAGAGGAGAATCAAAATAGTTCACTAACTGCAGTCCCCTCCCCTGCTTACATCAGATCTTGAGTGGCAAAAACAAAAATCAGAGGCTGGGTTCCAGACTTTGTGATTTTGTGAAAGATGTAATTAGACTGGTTCTGTATATGGTAGTGCAGACCTTCATCTGGAGTGCAATCATGACCCATAATCCTCCCCACAATCCCCACCAGAAACATGTCCCCCCCACACCCCAGGCTTATGTTTCTTGTCACAGCTGAAACAGACACTAAATGGGACAAAATCTGAGCTCCTTTAAACTCAGAGGTACACGAGTGAGCAGAGCCTGGAGACATGCATAGCAACCAGCTCTCACAAGCCACGACTCTGAGCACTAACTCAAAAAAATCAACTCCTCAAAGTAAATAAACAAGACTTATTTTAAGCCTGCATTGGCATTCTGCATTGGGAGGGTTTTTATAAATAAAGACTTTATATGTAAAAAAAAAGAATTAAAGCCAAAACACTGTTATTGGGAAATATGATGATTTTATGCAACAGCAATAATAATCTTCGAACAATCCCATGTGGCGCATATTGGATTCAAAACACACACACACACACAAACAACAGATACCACTCTGTCACAACTTGTGTCACTAATTGCCATAACAGAGCTTTGAAGCACAAAATGAGTGCTTACCAATGCATGCACACACACACACACAAACGCAAAACACTTTCTAGATGCATAACCTGCGAAACCTCACCGACAATTGAACTTAAACATTGACCTTGCTTTTAACATCAAAACCCAACTGCACCATTAACGAGAATGAAAAATCGATGTTTCCTTTTCTCATTTGCACGCCGACCAAACAAGCTTCAACGAATCAACCCTTAGCTGCATTACTCATTTTTCCTGAAACCCCTCCTGTCCCCATCCCAACTACACAAATGCTGCTCCTCATTTCTCCACAGAAGGCAACTCAGGAGAGCTGACGCTATTGCTGCTTCTCCAATATAGTACATCTCTTCAGCTTGAGGGGATGTTATTTATCATAGTGAGAAACTTAACCCTATACAACACCTAAGGGGTTCCATTGGTGCTCTGTAGATGTGGGGTGGGGGTCACAGGAGAAAAGGGCCCACATCAGAATCAGAAAAGGTAAGGTGTAGGGGAAAACAGGAGGATAAAACAAGAAAAGGCCAGGGGAAACATTTCAGATGGGGAAAACGACATATGAGAAGATACATAGAGGTTGAAAGACAATGCTCCTTCAAGAGCAGCAGTGGTAGAAAGAGACAAAATCTCATTGTCTTGTGTGTTTTGAATGACTGGAGGTGCAGTGACAGCTTACAGTATATAAGCCCCCATAGTGAGTGGAGCCTTGTGTATCATCAGGGCTCCAGGAGAGCGCCTAGAATAGCAGCCAGAGATAAACAAGCAGACACAAACAGAGGCTTTGATGAGGAGGTATTGAGGAGCTCCCCGTAGACAAGCACTGACTTTGATAATTAGACATGATACAGGAGGTTAGAGAAGGGAAAGCTGACAAAGTCAAAAAAGTTAAGAGACAAGAGAAAGTCAAGATGGTTGGAAAGGAGAGCGGAGAAGAAAAAGACGAGGGGCGAATGAGGTGACGGGAAATGTGGCAACTGGTTTGGGAATAAGGCTCACAAAATGGGACAACCGGTGACATAGAAGTAAAAAAAACATCTTGCACAACACAGACAAAATAAATGATTGTTCAAGAACTGGAATAACAGAGAAATTATAGATTACATCAACTGTTTCCCAGAAGACCCTGAGCATGCAGCCTGCTAAAATAAAAAGTGATTTTGCACTAGTCGATTGTTTCATCTAAAAGGGTTGTCAGTGGAAGAAACTATGCAGATAAAAAAGTCAGGAAATCAAATCAATCAATCAATCCAAGTTTTTTCAGTTTTCCACGTCATGTGTTTGAAATGTCATCAATACACCCGCTCGCTTGCAGTCAATCCTCCAGATTATCTTCTGCTGTTTTCTCACATGAACTCATTCGAACATTATCCAGACTTTTACTCAGGGCTGGCAGGAGAAACTTGGGAGAATATGTGGAGTCTCACTCAGACATTTGCGTTCGCACATTCAGCTCCTTCGGATGATGTCAGGAGAACATACAGAGTTCAGTGCATGGCTAAGCAGCTACAGAGACATTCACACAATTTAGAATACCCACTTGACCTAACCCCAATCTGCATGTCTTTGTCTTTGGACTGTGGGAGGAAGCCAGAGTACAAGAACATCTCTTCTAAAGCAGACACATATATAATACATGTCATGTGTTCAGAAATGCAGACACTGAAAAAACAGTGACCAGTGTCCACGTTATAAAACAAATGAGTTATTTAATAAATCATTATTTATTTGTTTATGCATACTTTTTACCTTTTTAATGAATATTTTCACCTTAACTGTTAATTTTCTCACTCCCACAATCCTCTCCTGGTATCCAGAAAGCACAGCATCTCACATGTGCTGTGGGACTGAAGAAAAACAGCATTTGTTCACTGCTTTTCAATTCACACTACATCCATTACCTCTCAGAACAAACCAGCCGTAGTAAGACACCAATATGGCACAAGGCCATTGACACAGATTGGCGGCTACAGTATTTAATTACAGGCTCCACGTTCACCGGTAACACTTGTCTCATGCCAGCACAGATGACTCAAAGGGCTGAAGCCTCAGTTCCATCTTTGGGTTTCAAGGTGTTCATTTGTGTCCCACAAACCAAATCTCTCCCATATCCCCCAGTCTCTCTCCGTCCCTATACCCTGTTCTCAATTAAGCTGCTTTCAGACATGCACCGAAGTCTGCATTACCTCCACATTTTCTCCCGAGAAAAAAAAAAAAAAAATTCAAAAAAAAAAGCAAAAATCTCCTGGTGAAAAAGCAGTGACACACACACACACAAAGTACACAGACGAAGATGTCAATAAAGTTTGTGGTGATAAGAGCAGACACCGGTGTGTGTATATTGTAAAAAAAATCTTGTTATCTCTGCAGCAGAGTTAATACATCACTTCCTGCCTCTGCCTGCTGCACACAGCTGCTCCACCTCTTGCCTGAATAATGTGGAGGATTTGTTGCTGTTGTGAACGCGTCTGCAAAAATCCTCCCGCTGCTGCGTTGTGCGAGTGAAAGGCAGACTGCCGGTAAACTCTGTTGCCAATTTTCCGGATGTTACCCACAGGTCATGTCTGAAAACTGTTTTAGTCACACAATGGACTGTAGCAGCTGAAGTCAAAGACACAAGAGGAGAAAGAGGTAGAAGAAGTATGTTGTATATTAGCACTGTAATGAATAAATAAAGGCTGTTTACACAGATAAGTAAGTAGATAATGACAATGGCTCTGTTCCATTCAAGTAAACTGACTGAAGTCAAGACAATGTTTATTTGGAAAGCAATTTTCCAACTACTGAGCTTATTTGAGAAAACTCGAACAGGACATTTTAGTGTGAATAAGATGTGAACATGTCTTCATACTGTGACTAAGGTCAGAACACTAAACATGTTTTGATCAGACTATTACTTATTCAGAGAATGACCTTATTCAGAGCAATCTTATCAGACAATGCTGTTTACATGACTTTATCTTATTCAGACTATCATAATCAGGTTAATATCAGAATAATGGTGTCCATGTGAGACAGTGAACCAGCAGGCACAACACCAGGACCCTGAAACTGAGTCATCGACATGGAATTCAGCCATCAATAATTTTATCATTTACGAGTGATATAGCGATTAATCAGTCGGCCATTTAATCAAGCACAATCTGACATTTTGATGTAATCTACATGGTCTGATGCATGTGCTCCGAAGGCCAATAACATAAAATGTCTTTTTTGAAATAAATATGTTTAAATATGTATCTGCCTTCGAGGTAGATAAATATATGAGCATTTAAGATCTGAAATTCAAATTATTGCATCAGTTGTGAAAAACTAAAATCAACAACATTCTATCTGCATTAAAGATCGGCCATTGGTTGCCCCGCTCTCTAAATAAAGACAGTGGACATTAATCTATCATTTAAATGCTGATTTTAGCATCTAAATATCACTATTCGTTATTTTATCCTGATTTCCATCACCTTCATCTGAATGGCATTGGGTTTTGGACTGCTGGTCAGACAAAGATGTAAAAATACATCACTTTGGGCATCAGGAGACATGTTCCAGGCTTAACAACTGATTCATTGAGAGAAAAATTACATAACCAATCAATTCATCATCTCAGCTTCAATTTGGTTTTAAAAACTATAGATGGAAGTGAAAGCAATTGCATCTTGCATCCCTGCTGTTAATTATGAGATCTTAGAAGCTACAGCTGCCTCTCAGTCATTCAGTCTCACTCCAACCTGAATGCAAACATTCCTCCTGCCCTTCTGCAAAAGAATGTATATTTGCCTTCAGTGTGTGTGTGTGCATGTTTATATAACAATGTATATTTGCCTTGTGGGGTGCCATGAAGTGTAGTGACATTAGCACTGCGGGAACAGATGGAAAAACATTAGGGGGTCTGGAATGAACGTTTAAGAATCATTTACTATCACAGCTGAGAGTATGATCAGATTGAATGAGGCAATTTTAAGCACTGATACTATTTTTACAAGCAAAAAAGACGACTTTCTCCACAATATATTTAGCTAAATCCAAATCACAATTCATGTAAAAGAAAAGAGAATAAAGAATTAGCATTTCATTTTCTGAAGACTGAAAAGAATATATGTGATAGGTAGCATTTAAATACTGCAAATGCCTCCTGGTGTCTTGTGCGAGCCAGCTTATATTTAATGTCAGTGGTGTGCAGAAGCTCCATTAGATGACATTAGATAATCTGTCTATGCAAAGCACTGGTTTTAGAAATTGAAAGCATGTTTTCACTGCATAGTATTTCCCATTATGGAATGAGGAGTGGTGCTATTTTTAGATTTAGTCTTACGGATTCTATTTTAAAAGGTCTAAACACATGGTGCAATTAGGTTTAGGGTATATCCAAATAGCTTTTTGCTCATTCAATGGCTGTAAAAAGGTTGCTATGGAAGGTATAGTGTAGTTCAAAAGGCCTGTGTGTTTTGAGTGTGACATGCAACAAAGCATCTGAATGAGACTTCAGATTCCAGGCAATTGATTTAAACATTTAAGTCAGGAAAGATACAAAAACATGAGCAAATCCAATGCATCTAAAACTTTGTGACTTAAATATGAGTCAATGACGGTAACTTCACCACCACAAATAAACTTGGGCAACAACCCTGGAGTCAATGTTTAGTTTTGTCAAGACTTATTTAAGTAAGCTTTGGTGGAAGTGTTGTTCTAGATTGTGTTGTACAATAAGTGTTTGATACAATACATTTTGCATTACAAGAAAAATATTTGGAACCTCTTTGCGGAGGAAGCAAGATGAATATTAGATGATACAGCTAACTACTACCCAAAGGACACATTTTACAATAAGAGATGACATCTAACTCTTCACAGACATTTTAAAAATCTTCAAGACCTGAAATATGTATGGTGACTAATGTATGGTGTGTACTTTGGGCTACTGACATTCAGTGAGCTTAAATCTCCTGCTGCAAGCCATGTAGCAGTAAAGGAGGCTATTAGATAGTGTTACACCACTGCCTTAGGTAATTCGCTCAACATTGTTTTAAAGTAATTTTATTAAACATCTTAATGTTAGGTCTAAGTTACCTTAATTATTGTGCGGTGCATCTTAAGGAGTCCCTTCAGGTTTGTGGTTTTCTTCCCAGTGATTTTGTAGCTGCAGGACTTCTCTCTCGACAATACTGCACTCACACATTTTCTGTGGGCAGCATTAAAATTTAGGAGTTGGATAATCAGTGAAGCACATCTAGATTATGCCATTGTTTGTAAAAAAAAAAAAAAAAAAAAACTAATGCACCCTGATATAGCCAGTTAGTATTTACTGATATTGGTGCATCTCTTCATTGTATTTTCTTAGTCAGTATAACATAAGGTTGTTAATGAACATACAGTATGTAGTCATAGTTTCCATTGACAAAACTAACACCAATCAGGAACAAGCAAATTCAAATATAGCTCTCCACTCCAGCATGGATATGAGAGGGCATTTTAGCAGAGAGGTAAGAGCACGTCTGTTGACTTTGACCTCACAAAAATAGACGCTGGCTGCAGTGGAGCATGAAAACCGTGAACCTTCGGTCATGAGACACTAACAACCTGGATCACAGGGCAGGTTTCAGTACAGGCCTCTCTAAATTATTGACTAAGTCTCTCTGATGGAAAATAGACTTTAACAGATGAGTGTTCATCCTGCACAAATAATAGTCATGGGTCAAGGACTGAAAACAAGTTGTTCTCTGGTTGCATCAATTCGACTAAAAACTAAGATGCTCTTAAAGCCTGTAGAAAGATCAGAGAGCAACAGTCTTCTGTACTGGCTGACTCTGTAAATACCAGCCACTGAACACACAATGTACACTGTAATGCTAAAATAACTTCAGGTCTATAGGGGGTGGGGTGGGGAGTCATTATAAGGCCACCCAGTGACATTTTGTTTTTATGTGATGATGCAATAACACCACTGTTAGGCCGCTGGCCCGCCTGCTTCTCTGCACTTTGAAGTTTCTGCTCCATTTCTTGGAGAGAAGGGGGATGATTGTTGTAAAGAAAGACGAGTAGAAAGCGGAGACAGGAGATAGGTGTCAGATTGTTTGCCCTCAATTACACAGTGTGAGAACCTTTGAGTACAAACATTACCAGTTTTATTAATATCTAATGCCGTTATTAGTGACTGTACGCTACAAACACCTTTACTTTAAAGTGTAGTTCATCTGTTTGAGGCTAATTTACAGCACTGCTTCTACACATCCCATTACCCTGCCTCTATTCTATTCATACCCTGCTGCTGGATTCTAAACTGAGCCCGTTGGCATGTTAACTCCACGACTGAAACGAGTAATACAGGACAGGGGAAGCAGAAGGTTTGGAAATATGCAATACAAATTACATTGACCTGCTCTAAAGGTTTCTAATTTTCAATTTGGACAGAATCACTTTTTTTTTATAGCAGACACAGACAGAGCATTCCAAGGCCACTGTCAGTTGAAAATATCCTTCTGTGTGTTTGGGAACAGGAAGAGCACAAACATCGCCGTCCTCCAGGCGATTACAGACGGAACATGCAATCGCAACAACCCTGATCTCTGAACGTGCATCCTCCACTGTCGTCACAGGCCACTGCAACAGGAACAGCTTCACTAAAACAGACATTGAACTAACTGCAAGAGAAATTCACAGACAGAACTTTCATTGGAGATGAGGCAATAAAAGAGGGAATCACTCTTAGCTTGAGGGATGGAAAGAGCGAAATGTTGTTAAGTGCTTTTTCATCAGCTATTGATTTTAAATTCCTTTACAGACTCTGCTGCAGATATTACTATTTAGGAGATGGATATCCTGGTTATCTAGATAGGAATACATCTGACACAAAGTGTGAGGGTGTGTATGTGTGTGTGACTACTGTACGTGTGTGTTGAAGTGTGTGAGGGTGGTATGGGTGGAATTTGTGTAACTTGGACGATGCTTCTGCATCACAGCCAAGTTTCTCTGATTGACAGTCCAAGATGAGGGAATGAAAACACTGCATTCCTCTACTGTGTGTGTGTGTGTGTGTATGTGTGTGTGTGTGTGTATGTGAAGTCACAGATCCCACAGTGTAGCAGACTTTGGAGCGTGTTGGGAATTATCAAAGTCAACAACACACATCAGAGATTTACTCCAAGTCATTTATCACGGCGGCACTTCACAGGCGTGACAGTGCTATTGCTGCCTAACCTATCAAGTAACACAGAGGCTCAAATAATGTAAACACTTCAAAGCATCATGGATGTCATCAACCAACCAATCCTGTATTTATCAGCGTTTCAACTTTGCAGTGTAGTAACCTCGCACAAATGATCACAAACGGAGCAGTTGCAGCATCAAAGGCATCACTGCAAGGGAATATCAAAAGAAATCTTCCAACTGGTCCTGGTGTTCAGTGGTTAGACCAAAGCAACTTTAATGCACTGACAATTTTACTGAATCGTGTTGAAAGAGGCTAGAGACTATGATGAAACAATGGCACCTAAAAAGGAGCCAATTCATTTGCTCTCATTATTCAGCCATATAAAAAGATTGAGGAGGATCAGTGGTGCTTTGTCATGTACCACCTACACGTCTCCATGAAATCGGAGGACATTACTTCAACCCTTCTACTTGCCTAACCCTAACCATAATATGCTTTGCTCCATATGAGGACTGCTTGGCTCGATAAAGTTGATGTTCAAATGTCCCATAGAGCCATAATAAAAACATGTACATATGCCCACATACATGCAAACAGCACACTCACAATAGAGTCTCTATTCAGGAGAACGTACGCAGGACTCAGCCCTCTCCTGCCTCTGGCCACAGGATCATCATCTGGTAAAGGAAAACTGTTTTCACATCTGCACTTTTTTTTAATCCTGGCACTTTTTTAGCCTCTTGGACTTCATGACATGATTCGTTTTGGCAGGTGTGAATGCAGTAATTACACTTGGGTGTAGACCAAAGCAAAAAATAGTTCCAATCAAACTCTGAAGCAGTTTGTTTTCATTGAGAATCTGATGTTATCTTCGTCCAACCCACTGACCAGCTGTACTTTGCAAGTTTGAGCTTGAACAGCTTCTGTAGCTGGGGGCGTGATTTACTTTTTAGGATGTAGCATAGCATGCAAAGTGTAGCTTGATAGTGGTAGTAGCAGCACCACCATATTAAATTGCAATGAAATGTTTCTCTATATGGCCATGTCCAAAAGACAGGACCTTCTTCCTGTATTTACTTTCTTGCTCCCACCTCAGCCACATCTGACCATTTGAGTCAGGATGTGAGAGTGCCACTCTCTCATCTCCAAAGTCTGGCTGGTGAAAAAGAGGGCTCAAATAGCTAGTCTCAAACATTTTTGTTAAAAGGCAAATTATATATGAAAACAACTACTTTCAAGAGACAGCTTCCATATTATTATCGCTATGTAAATCATCATAATTAAGACTAATTCCAAGGCACACACCGTGGTATTTATATGGAACCTGGGCACAAAGAAATTAGAAAGACCTTTTTTCTGTCGTTGAGGAATCAAATTAATAAGTCACCAAGCCAGAATGTTTTTCCCTTGAAGTATTTATATGAAGCATCTCTGCGACTGATTTGCTGATTGGAACATGTATTCACTCAGATATAGCTACCGGGGGAAATAGCAAGCAGAAATGTCAAGTTAGCACAGTAGCATAGTTCATGACATGCTTTTATTGCTAAAAGCAAAACAGCAAATAGCATTGATTTACATATATCTCTGTGTCTAATCTGTGCTTTAGTCTGATCACTTTGTTTTAGTTTGTTTTTGCATCATCTGTCCCTGCTTGTATTTATGTATAAAACTTGTATTTCATTGCTGCCCATCTTGACAATGACTTCCTGGCAAAAGAGATATTCTATCTCTATGGGATCTTCCTAGTTAAATAATGGAATTTGGATCATGAGATGATCCAAACAGATTAGGTGTGAAAGTACCACAAATTAATATTTAGCCAGTGTTGGTAAGTATTTATTTAGGCTGCATTCATTTGTTTTGTTATATTAACTTCTGGGTAATTGGGGCAGGGCTGTGTTTTTTAAAAATCTTTTTTACCAGTTCAAATGTTTGGTGGATGGTAGACAAAGACGGGAGGGCGACAATATTTTCTGTTGGCCGTCATGTCCTGCTTTAAGTTTGGATATAATTATACACAACGAGACATCCTTGGACTCATGGATCATATGGATAATTTTAAACGTGTCACAGTAAAGAGCCGACTTAGCCACATTTTTCTTGGACAGTAGTCGCAACAAAAAATGTAGCATGATTACCTTTAACTACCAGGTGTATCGTATACTGACATTGTCCATGCTGTCAGAACAGTGTGCACAGTCATTATCTGTTTAACCAAACAAACTTGTTTGACATAGCGCTAAATGGTTGCTCGTGCTTGACATTGGCTTGTGAGTTGTTCCCAATATGGTGATGCTTCTATTCACTAGCCATGTCAACCATCTGCTTGTGTACATTTAAAATATTAAGTCTGGAAGGATTCTGGTTGAGAAAAATCCTCTCCACAACCATTAGGCTCAGCGGCAGATCAAAACTGACAGCATGGTGATGCCTCGGTACAAACCTTGTCATCCATTCATCAAATCAGCAGAGGGGCTGCAGAAAATAACACGGTCATCTGGAACACGCATATGCATGGTGAAGCTGAAGAATATGCAGCTCAGATGAGTCATCCTGGTTTATCGAGTACGATTAATATGCAGGATTATCTGTATAATCAGCCCGCGGAGAACCTACTTTGTTGCATTTGTCTAAATGTATACGTAATTTCTCAGTATATGGAAATTGTTCAGTTTGGAAGCATTGGTTAAGACAAACAGATTTGTGATGAGGGAAGGTGTTCCACTCCTCTCACATATAGTTATCTCAATATAGGTTTATTAGCTTGAATGTGTATAGACTTAATGTTAACACAGATTATGGTTATATGTTAAAAAACAGATTAACCAGATCAAACTTCAGAGGTGATGCATGCATATGAAGCATACTCCAAAAATGGAATGTGATTTAGGGTGTACAATCTCATACACTTGACCTGAAAAGAGCGAGTTTACGAGTAGACTTACTTATAAAGTACATTTAGATTTACTGTGTGGATCTTAAACTGAGGGTTTAGGATAGAGGGTATCATATGCTACTACTTTGTGACATAGGAAAAAACAATTACCATTATAACGTTCCATATTATATCTAAATTATGTTAAATGTTAAAATGTTAAATTGTTTGAATGAAAGTAGATAGGATTTGACATGAAATACTGTTCTATAAATTTGCTTGTAAATATTAAAGTAAAAATAAGAGAGATGTGACGTGCTGTTGTGTGAGAAAGTACATACATTGTGCACAGCATGAATTCAGATCATAGCTGTAATTACCACAACTGCAGTTTGTTTGGCTGCACAGTAAAAGAAGGCAGCAGTTAAGTAGCTGCTTAAGAAATGTGTGACACATCTAGGACCTATCAAAACCACACTTGCTGTTATCATAGTAAGCACAAGATTTCTTATAGATTTCAGTTCAGTAACTTTGATTAAAATGTTAATTTGAATAAATGTCTGTTACCTTCTATTACTGAATGAGGTAAAACAGTGGTGATTGAGCTAATGGCTCATCGATGACAGTATTGCAATATTTACATGTTTGCAGTTTTATGAGCTGGTTGTCTATGGTAGCATCCCAGAAATATTTTTTCTATTGAGTTACTGCTTAAATAATCTCTATAAACAGATGCTGAATCATTATCAGGTGACAGACGATGGATTCTTAGATTACTTGTGATGTGGATCAGGCAATCACTAAAATCATTTAACTGGCAAAGTATAAGTTTATAGCCAAGTTTGAAGTAATCAGAGGAAATGCAATATGTTTGTCAGTGATCTTAGCAATGATTGAGCCGTTTTCCATTAAAAATACTTCTACAAAACAAGACAACTGTCTTTTCTGACATTTTTTGAGGGCAGATCAGTTTGAAATATTGCAGGGAGTAAAAGGATACGAAGCAGCAGTCACAGTGAGCTGCAGGGGACAGACCGCACACCTCCAACTTCTTAACTCCTTCCACTGTGCCCTGCTGTTCTCAGACTCCTGCAGCCTAAAATCAGATCACAGGTGCTCATAGGATGATGGAAAAGGGCCAATTACTGCCTGACATCTGTACTAAAATGGTTATAGATCATTTTGCTGCCCGAGACTTCTGTGACCTGTAGTTATAAAATCCATTTGCTTTTACCACCAATAAAATTTGGTGTTGCCAAATCAAACAGGACCTAAATCTTTGAGATTGCCACTTTAACTTGAAATTAAAGCCAAACAAAAAAGGTACCACTGTATATATAACAAGTTATTTTGTTATGCACATACAGTTTAGTCTTTAATGCATCCCTTTCAGATGAAACACAATTTGTGTCCCGCTTGCAAATAGGTTCAGCGCACACTGGGTATTAATCACAGTGCACGACTGTCAAAGTTCAACTAGGTTTAACTTTGATATGTATACATATAGGGATGCACGATATGGATTTTTCCAGCCGAAACCATCTAGCCACCAAGCCGTCAAACCAAGCATACTCGTCTGAGGTCCATATGTCCGTGGTAAAACAAACATTGCTTACTTTGGCATCTATCAGACTAGGAATGTGTGCGCCGGCCATATCATATTGGGCAGACAGGGACACATCTGAAAGGCGACTTGGAAGAGTGTAACGGGGCTCGAAAATGTGCCATTAGCCTGCAAAATCCTTTGTCTTCTACTATTGAAAACGGCTGGTCATCAAGAGTATTCCTGCCATACATCGTCGCTGCGATGACGCACTCTCAGGTGACTTGTGACTTATGTATACACTTGGATAATGTGCAGTACCACACATACCAACATGAAAGCACTGGCTTGTTGGTTTACTGCCCAAGGTTTTTGTGTACAGTACATTCACTAGACTAGGTCATGACCTCAAGATTTCACAGTTGTATGGTAGATTGATTTCATTATTGTTGTTTGAATTCCTCCATCTACAGTTTTATCTCCAGAAAAAAATGACATTTGAGACATTTGAGATATACAATAGGGTTCAATGTAAAAGGATTAGAAACTGTTTTTTAACCCTCGTGGAATGCAGAGGTTGTGAACGGTGGTATGCTTTGCACACAAGTCGAGATTACAGGCTAGTTCAGGCTTCTTGGAAAATACAGCCTGTTTACCTGAGGGAAAATTTGCCTTGAGCCAACAACAGACAGTAAATGTATGTGTAGTTTCAACAAAGCTGTTTACGAAAAAGGTTCATTCCATGGACATTAAAAAAGAGTCTTGGTTGAAACAAAGTCCCGTGCAATAATGTGGACTCATGACCTGCCTCACAGATGAGGTCATGAAGAGCAGGGAGCAAACTTTGGAAATGAGAATATATTAAAGAGAGAATGATAGAAATTAACAATATAAGACACAGAAACTTCATGCGAATGGAAAATCTCGCAAGGAACCAGAAATGTGACAATGTGAACTCGAGGAGGTGAAGAAGGGATCTGAGTTTAAAACACCTGTTCTTCCAAGTCCTGACAAGACACTTGAGGCTGTGACACAACAAACATTCTCTCATTTTGTCACACTCTTACCTGCAGACACGTGTCAGAGGCTCCATAAGAAGTGTGACAGTAAAACAGGATCGGCAGTTACAACCCTGTCAGTGTGATTCGCTATCATAAATGACTGAACATCTGATACCTTGGTCCTTTCTTATGAGTTTTGTACCACACATTGAATGTGGGCTTAAAAGTACCATTAAAATCACTCATAATTACTTGACTTAAGTGTGATATTTTTGTTGCGCTGATAAAATGAATCCTTGACTTGATAGAAATTAAAGTTTAAGATTTTGGGAATAAGTTTATAATTCAGGTAATCTTTCAAGCAAAAATATCTATTGCTGGGGAGAGGGACGTCTGTAATACCCTGCACAATACGCCTGCACAATGGCAGTGGAATAAAGGCAATGTGTCCCTTTTTGACCCAAACTGTCTCTGCCTCCTCCGCCCACTGAGTCACGCTGTCACTGTGAATATTCATTTAAACCAATGGCTGCAGTTTATTCGTTCGTGCTGCTTTGCGGTTTAATCACTCACCATGCTGTGCATTAGAGAGAAGCTCAGCTGTTTTAATGGAAAGCAGGTTTTGACAAGTGACTTTCCCACAGTGCAATGGGTTACAATAAACAAAGCATGTGAATTGGACCAGGCTTAAATACCAATCAATTTAAAAATGCCTTGCCTTTGCGATAGTGTTAACACAGACTGGCTCGGAACACAATAGTGCTGGAGCAGCACTGATAAACCACAGGCAAATGTACTCTTCCTTTCAAATAACTGTTCCAGGACTTTCTACTAATGAGTTTGTGTACACATGTAGACAATATTCTCGTTGGTAAATGTTTGTTTTGCATTTTGAACAAGCCTGTGTAAGACATGTATTGGCCTGCTTCAGTCATTTGTCTGTATGTGTGTGCAGGATTAGTGTGTGTGTATGTGGTTGTCTGTGTCTCTCAAACAGGTTTGGAGAGGAATGCAGGGCTTGTGTAATCCAGTCTCGGTTCATTTTCACTATTGTCACAGAGTCAAAAGCCTGTAGTCCCGTGTGCCGTGGGGCCTCGCAGCTCAGTCACGATTACATACATCATCTCATATAACACACACACTGCAGCCAAATCAAAAAACCCACATCAGTACAACACAGTACAACAGTGCAAAGACAATTGTAAAACATTTGCAGGTCCATAAACAACTGTAAACTATTATTATTTATCCTTAAATTTCTCACTTTAACACATACCACCTAATTCACTAACAGATTATAAAACCTGTCAAGGTCAGACCATGGAATTTCCATATATTTATTCTGAAAGGGTGTTGAGTCACCTTGTAAATGTCTAGTCAGGCAACATAATGTTTAACTTTCCTCCTTTGTCATTATCACTGTGGACAAACAAACCTAATTCCAGGCCACAATTAAAGAAATTACAGACATTATACAGCATCTTCATTAAAATGGCTTTTAAGAAACAATAAGAAATAAATATAATATGTTAATTGTAACTGAGTAGGATTGATTTGGGAATTGATTAAATCCCATTCAAAGGTTTGGGGTAAAGCATTAACAGAAGCTGACCCTATCTCGAGCTCTGCGCTGATTTGATTTAACCTCTGCAATAAGCTCAATGTTACTGGGGAGGCACTATCTGTCCCTTAGGTAGTAACACACCCAGACTTCAGTTTTTTTGTGTATATCTGATCTTGCATGCAAGTGTCTGGGATGTTTTATAAGCTTAAAATGAACTCGTTGAAGCATATGCCATTTATCTTACATTCATTTTTCATCAATGTCTGGTTCCAGAGCCATTTTGTACCAAGGGTAAAGGCCATGGATCGTTCCCAGGACCCAACACTGTGGGGTTTCAGTAACAACCTAACAGGTCTTCAACATTTAAAACCACCACTGTGGCTGAAATAGGTTCAACAAGCTGGTACAGAGGAATACCTCTTCTCTCCATGGCAACATGTGTTCAACCAAGGTTATAAACATATTTACAAAAGATACTGTCTCTTGACCTGGACAGGCAAATAACATGAGTCTACCACCAACCAGAACTTCACAACTGCAGGAGCACAGATGACAGTATGCATGACATTTTGGGGGTTTAGGTGTTAGGTTTAGAATGAATACTGCATTTCTTTGATAAGTGGAAATCAAACAAAGGAAAGCTAGAGATGCAAACAGTATTCACAGCACACTTCAAGGTAAGAATACACATGACAAACAAGCTTTTTAACCGCAAAACCAGAGCCACCAAAATTAAACAAACAAAATTGGATGGGTAAATCTGCTCATGTGAATGTGGGATGCAGATGTGTTGTTCACAATTCAGTAACAGGTAAACTTCTTACAAATTAGTTGTGAATTGGCAGTGCTAACATATTTAAAAGGTTCACTTGGTTTATTCTGTTTCCTCTGAGTTGTGCTCGATGGCTAACCTGACACTATAACCTAGTAACCACACTATTACTACGCTTGTGGTTGCATTATTTTTCATTTACTCATTAATAGAAAACCCAAACCCTACTATCATGTGTGTGTCCACAAGAGAAGCCAGACTATATGGTGGTTTTCTAACTGTTGCTTTGTATAGTACATTGGATTAATGAGAGGAGTAAGAAGTCACAAATCTCCTCACTGATAGAATCAACTAATATAGTTCAGTTTCAAGATTTGTAATTAATGATTATACAGAGTTGATCATGTCTAAGCTCTCGTGCTCAGTTCAGGAGAAATTTGCTTATAAAAGCACTGCACATGAGGTTAATTGCTAGGGCTAGGAACCCAAACTCGCTTCCTAGTACTAAAAATATATATTTCGGTTGTGCTTATCGGTTCCTTAACTGCAAGGATGCTGTATGTATCTGCCAGGACCTGCCTATGGCTACCAATAAATTTATTTTTGTTATCTATATATTTGATCTCTTTTTTTTTTTTACAATTTTGGAATCAAAATGGGGAATTGATAACAGGAATCGATAAGCAGAATCGAAATCAGAACCGATAACATTTTAACGATACCCAACCCTATTAATTGCTGAGTATCCTATAATTTATGGCATTATGATTAAGGTTTCACAGTTTTTGCATTAAAAAAAGTCACCCCTGGTCACTTAACAGATATTGTCCAAAACTTGGCATTCAAATACATCCCTGAAGTCTCCTCTCAGTGGAATATAATATATTCACATTTACAAGCCACTGATATACAAGGCACATTTTCCTTTATAGAGACTACAATCTATGACTAAACTTAGAAAATATATCTACGAGAAAGATATTGGTAAATGCTGAGATGCTAAGCTGACAAAATATCCTCCTGTCAAGACACGGTTCCATTCTTTCTTGAGGTTCTCCCCTCAAATCAAAACCATAACAGTCTTACCCTTGTCTGCTTGACTAATACATTGTTGCTGGTGTCAAAAGAAGGACATGCGTTGTGTGTACAACTCAGACAGAGCAAACTGAAGAAGGTAAAGTATTTGTTATCCTCCCCCTTTTCTCACCAACTGTCATCTAGGATTTCTAAGGCTTTAAGTCAACAGATTATTGGAAATGAAAAGAATACCACACAAGCAGCTGCCAAGTACCATCTGAAGTACCAGCTGCAGTTTGCCAAAGAAAATCTTAAAGACTGAAAGTGAAACTTCTCTACCAACTAACTGACTCATTACAGGGAAGTTATCTTCCATTAACTACTTGTTACCTACTTGATCGCCTTATTATCTAGCATGTACTGTGAACTACTGCATGTTACTATGGGAAAAAAAGACTGATTAAAGGGGCACTCCAACACGTATGACTTTATTTGTCATGAGTAGAGAAAAAGACTTGTGTAAATGTGTGCAATTTGTTACTTGAGGAGATGACTGCGAAAATAACGCTTGTGATGTAAGTCATCAGGGTGATTTCAACTTGGGATAGGAGACTACATATCTTTAATAGATGGCCAGCCATTACTAACCAATGTTAAGTTTGGAAAAACATAGCTGTCTAACAAACAGAAATATGATATGTTGCATTTTGGGAAGTGCTGTATTCATCGTTTTTCAAAAGTTGACATTTTCTTGTGGCAATTCCTCTTTTTCTGAAATATGTGAACAAGCAAAGTACTAAATTAATGTACAAAGTAACATTTAAGATAACAAAATCCTGGAGTATCTTATACATGTATGCATAAAATATAACTAATGGCATTTTTTCAGGATTTTGTGCCAAAGTTGTTGCCCTGGGAACACATTATTGTACATCACTTCCATTATTTCTTGCTGCCTGGCAAGTGTCTTCATGATCTGTTGTTTCCAGATGCACCATCTTTGTACTTGCTCCGCTGTCTGAGACTAATCTCCTGCTTAGCCATAATAATAACAGCCTGAAGCATGATGTGTTTGTGCAGTGTGTACACAGATCGTCAGACTAGTGGCAACGTGACATAAAGATGGACCTCTGACATTGTGACATAACATGGAGGAACTTTCCTGAACCAGCATCTTCTGTAAACAGCTTGGTTGAAACATGGAACTGCACTAACAATCCCATAGGTTTGTTTCTGATGACAATGTTACAGTGTGGAAGGGGAGGACGTACTTGAAAATCTAAAATCATTTCAACTGATGGGCAGACATACAGAGAGATATGCTGGGGGCGATGTGGCAGTAAGAAATTTCCCTCCTTCTGCAAATTCATCCATCATCCAGTTTGCCAAGCAAAGAAATTGTGGATTTCATCACTCCCAGCTACTCTTTTCTCAGCTTCCCTTTATTTTTCTTTTCTTTTTTAAAACAAAATCTCCCCTGCCTAGGGTCTCTCCTGTTCTCTTCAACAGGATTTGAAAAGAGGAAACTCTCGCTGATTGGCGTTGCTGACGACCACACACCTGCCCTTTTATCTGTCTTTAACAGCTATCTCCCCCACTTTACTCTTCTTGCTTTCTTTTTTAACATTTGGGTAGATTTCCCTGGATTCATATCAAAACCAGACTGCTTCGCGAGTGACTTGTACATGCACCTGGGCATTATTTTGTATTTCATGTGCATCAAAGCTAAAACTTTTCAGCTGAATAGCAACAAATAGGCCGGCAGATAAGACAGAGGTACCACTGGTTCCATCTGGTTACCTAGAATCGGTCTTATTCTCTGTCCACAAAGCACTTTAGTTAAACAGGAAATATCGTAATCGCACAGAATAAGTATAACCTCAGCAAGCATTGGGTTACGTCGCATTGTTGATAGAATTTCACGAAAGCTCAAATTTCACAGATATGTCAATATCACTGTCGATGGAAAGAAGGCGTTGTCGGAGGGCAATGTTTAAATCAGGATTCATTTGTACTGTGTCATAAAACAGCAGTTTTCATCTGTTAACAGCTGACTTCTTTAGCCACTGTGACATTTATAGTCCCCTGCATCCTGTGCTGTGATCCTTTATGTGCGACTTCTCTTTGAAACCTCAGGCATAAGCATAACTGTTAACAGACTTTCAAAGAAGTTACTCTTTCCGGAAGAGGTAGATTAAGCCAAAAGGTGAGAAACACCCCCTTGGATTCAGCCTCCAGGCCCTGGATTCTTCAGCCTGACAGAAGAAGAGCCATGTCAGGAGATCCCGCTGGGGCCTCTGCTTGTAAATAAGCACGCTCAGCTGCATGCCAAGCAGCGTTTGTTTGATGTGTCTCAAGTTAGAAACTGGCTCTTATAAACCTAGTTGAGGTTAAAAGCGATGAGGCAGCATTGCAGTTTGCCATAAAGTAGGTGATTCGCATCCTCTGTATGAGTCACAATTCAAATGTGTGGTTTATCTGATGTGAAGAACTCCATCTTGACTGCATGCTGTGTGTCTTCTTGTGTGTGTAGGGGGCGTGTTGGTGGCGAGAGGTGTCAGAGGATCGCCTCACTGCCTTCACCACTGCATCATAAAGTGAAACTGCTGATAAAGCCTTGCAGGTTTCCGTACCTACACATTACGGCTTATCTTTAAAAGAGAAATACTACCATAACTATGATAAGCTGGTCACTCACCTTTACAACTCAGGTCTGTTTCCACATGCAAAAAGTAGTTCTAGTGGGGTTTGGTCAGGGTTTAAGAATAATTGAAGTGTCAGGAAATAACAAGTGACTTTAAAAACAGGAAAATATGACTTTAAAAAAAAGAAAAAAATACTGTTTGTAATGCTGAACTGAGGTCAGACAAAGTCAGGGGCTGCTGGGGCTCTTCTGCTCTGTGGCCGGGCTCACTTCCACCACTTGGCCCGTTTTCAAAAGGTGTCAACCGACCACGTAGCCCACAAACTTTGTCAAAGCTCAAACAGGGAAGAGTTTGCTCGACATTAGCAAAACACCGGCACGTACCTGCTCAAACTCGGCCACTTGATATTCCAAGTCCGACGGGGTGAAACAAAACCAAGCGGAGAAGTGGAGACACACTGAAAAAAAAACAAAAAAAGCAGCGAAAACAGGCGGATAGTTCCTCTGCGTAGCTTCGTGAATACGGTGCGGAGGAGAGTTTGAAGAACGACGTGAACTTCTTCCTCGTGTCGCCGAACACCTGAGTCTCCTCTGCGGAGGGAGCGGGACGCGGAGCCCGTCACATGAATATCGACGCGTCGGTGAGTTTCAGCGAACTTTTAAAGGTCTACGCGGTTTCACGCAGAGGAAGTCGCCTCATTGTTTTGTTTTGGGGTTTTGTTTTGTTTTTTTTATCAAAAAAGAGTCAGGAGTTGGTCCCGGAGAGCTGCTGCCTCCCTCCGCGTCTAACCCCGTGTGAGAGGAGGGGAAGAGTCGGTAGGTCCGTGGTTACCTGACTCCAGTCATTACCGTGAGGCCAGCCCTCCACACAGCAGCAGCAGCAGCAGCCGCCTCATGTTTCCTGTTGTTCCACCAGAGGAGACACACAGCTCCCCTCCACCGCCACAGGTTCACATCCTGTCATCACACCACCAGAGTGACTCTGCGGATTCAAACACACACTGTACACAGAGAAGCACTCTTAATATCGACCTAACGATCAAACTCACCACTTAAACTAAACTAAAGACTTTATCTGGAACTCATCATTGAAGTGTCAACATTTTTTTTAAACTCTCGTCAATTTCCACCAGACAACTGGATGAGCAATGACGCATTGGAGATGGAAATGAAGTTGTAATAATAAAAATGATGCAGTAGCTTTATTTTTTGGAAAACAGCTTGATTATCTTATAACGCAGTCTAACACACCAATCATCGCCACATGGATGATTTTATTGAAATGGGGACCTCTATGAACTAAGATAATAACAAAAATAAGACATGAAAAAATGTCTCTATATATAAGGGGTATTTCTTAATTAAAAAAATTCTCCCGCTAAGGTCAAAAATAATGGTCAACACTTCAGGGCTTAAAACCTTATCCTGCATACTAGGCCATTAGTGACTCTAGGTTCACAATGGGAATCCATCGTAATTACTGTGAATCCAAAGTGGCAGCTGCTGTTGTCCTCTGCAAAGGAGCAATTTACGAACTTCGGTGCCACCTTTCAAGCTACTGTGTAGGTGAGAGTTACATGTTCTGTACATGGGTTTTTATAAAGCGTCTTTCTTTAATTAGAAAGATCAGAATAACTTCAATACACAACACAGTACACTGTACATTTATTTTGGTATGCTAGGATGTAGGATTTCAGGATTTGCCTTTCACCATTTGGTTGTTAAAAGTTAAGTTACAGTTAATGTTTGCTGGTATTTTGTTGGTCCAGTAATTCTGGATTTACAACAGGTAATTAGCATCAATTAATGTGTTTGGTAAGTTTAACTATAGTACATTTTATTATATAACCTCATATCAAGTAAAACCTATTTGACCTTGGAGTGGGAATGATAAAAAGTTGACTCTGTAGGGCCATGAAATTAAACTAGGTTATTTTTATGTATATTTCCTTATAGCCTACTCATATTTCATTTTTACTTCAATGTACTCATTTTAGCAAAGTTAATTGCTTTTTAAATGTGTCCAAATCTAGGGTATGAACCCCTGAATTACTAGTGTGACAATATCTTTAGAGATGGTCAGTACTTTAGCCTCATAAATTACAGTGTATCTGACCTGTGCTGTAGCTTCTTTATAATCCCATTTTGCTAAAAGTCTGATTAATTCTTTATGGCTCAAATTCCCTAGCATGGCAATTTGAAGCAAGAAAGTCCTTGGATGTGATCCACAGTGATAGTGTATGAAATGAGCACATCCACCGCCTCGGCCTACTTCTCATTCCCCAAGACAAGACAGAGTCTTCACATGAACAGCCAGATAGTACGAGCACACAGGCTTGTATCACATGGCTTTGGATGGAAAAAATGGTCTCTCTGTCTTTTGTGTGTGTGTATTTTGGAGCAGAGGTATTTGTTAGCATGGCAACATTTCTTTAACAATACTGAATGCTTGTGATTTTGTGCCTGTGTGTTCATGCGTACGAGTGCCAGCACCTTCTAAACGCTGCTCTTTGTTTGACTGCGCGCATGCTTGTATGTGCTTGTGTAGCATACTGTAGAAAGAGCTCCATTTGTCTGTGTTTTTGTGTTCCCATGCCACACAACACATGTAAAAAGGGGGATTTATGAATGGTTTCTAGTATGTGTGTTTTGTGGTATTTTATCACATGAGATACAGATTATTTTAAAACCACTTTAGGAGTAAAAAAACTCTGGCAAATCAGTACCAGGAAAGATACTTGTGGACAAAAAGCTATGTGGTTCTATTGACCAGCTGAAGGACAGACTGTCTGGCCTTTTAGCTACACTGGAGCCATATAAGTGAGAGTGAAAATACTTCATGTGAATACTTAACAGTATCTGTATGGTTCTGTATACGAAAGAGGCCTGCATCTATATTGCTGCACAAGAATGCCAGTATTGAGTGATTCGATGAAACCCCGTTTTCTTTTTTTCCACATGCCATACCAATATTTTAGTGATGATATACTTAACTTTATGCATCAATCCAAAAGCACTTAGATTCCACATAGGGAGTAAAACTAAAAGTGTGTGTACTAATTTTTGTTACCTCTTTCAGACCTTTTCTAGCATTAACTCAGATTTTGTCAGGACCAGTGGACCTCATAGGGACCAAAGCTTGGTCCTAAGAAATTAAAAGGTAATTTCTGATGTACTGGCTAAGGTTAAAATGGGAACTGTGAATAGATTAAAGATAGAGTTAACCATGAATTGGTCATGGTTAAGTTTAGAGATAATGATTTGTATAGGATTTGTGTGTGTGTGTGTGTGTGTGTGTGTGTGTGTGTGTGTGCGTGTGCGTGTGCGCACGAGCATGACAGTGCTTGTGTGGGACTGTTTGTAGGCCACATGCCCATCCCTGTGTACTTGATCTATTTAGAGTCCTGCAGTGTCTTACCCTGCTTGTTTCGCCCTTGACTTTCTACCTGTGTTGTTTCATCCCATATATCATATTACACACAGCCATGACCAGGCAGGTATATCTAAAGACATTAACTGTCACAGACGAGCTGCTACAGAGAACTTCACACTGGCAGACTATGAGTTAAAGTGATGGGGCGGATAATATAGATGTCCTCTGGGAGGCTGCAAAAGACAGATATTAATATAGTCACTGAACTATACTGCAGTTGGTTCCATGTCCTTGTTGCTACCAGGTTACATAAAAACCTTGTATCGTGAAAAAAATATTTTTTCGCTTATTCTTTAACATTAGTCAGAAACTAAGGAATGGCTTTTATGGACCTTTTTAAGTTAATTGAAGTGCCAGTGATGATGATAATGATTTTTTTGCCTCAAACTGACACTCCAATGTCAAATGGTTTATATCCATTTCTTAATCTTCTGATCAGAATGCCATCATGTCATCTAATAACATGAGGTTTGCAGTTTGAGTTTATTTTCTCAGACAACACTGATTCAGGCTGGTTATATCAGGTGTGTCAGAGCTTGTTATAGAGCGGCATCACTTAGGTTTGGGAATTCAACGCTTTGTGAACAAGGTCATTTTTAAGTTCCACTTGTGTAATGCCAATTGTATGTGCGCTTTAAAAGGTGTGTGTGTATTTCTACGTATATATTTGCGCTTCCCCTGCCTGTCATTTTACTCTACGAATGCAGAGAGAGTTACCATGGGAACTATGACATCTGTGACACCACGTGATTTGATCCATTGCTCTCAGAAAAAAAAAGACACTTAACTGTGAGTGGTCTGTCATCCCTCACCATTGTGAGTGATTTTGTTTGAGTGCAGCAAGAGCTTTTATCATGCCGTTTCTTATATATCTGACTTAAAAGTCTTCTGTTAGTAAAAGAGAGGTTTTTCAACATTGGCAAGAGGGATGCCATACCCCTCTCTTCGTCCTCTTTATTCTCCCGAGATTCAATTTCTCTTGCACTCTGGCTATACCCTTTATCATAATTTTTCCACTCAAACTGGACTTCAAGATCTTGCACGTCTTCGGTTTTAATACAAGAGAAGATAATATTTACTTTCCTGAAATGTTGAAGGAATAGTTTGAAATTTATTTTCTTTCTTGCCAAGAGTTAGATGTGAGGGTTGATACAGCTCTCATGCAGATAAGGTAAACATGAAGCTTGGAATGGCAGGAAACAGACTTCGACCAAATGCAACAAAATCCAACTACCAGCACCTCTGAACCGTATTATATGTTATTTGTTTAAGCCAAAGTAAAACAATATGTTATCATGTAGGGGATTCAGAGACTTTGGGAGGTGACTTTAACCAGTGAAACATTGTAACATGGGAGTCATTGAGCTTTAAGTTGTTGGCAGGCGAATTTAGTTACCTTTAGACAGAGTTGGCCTTGAGTTTTGTGCTTAGCTAAGCTAAATAGCATATAAGAGTGATCTTCTCATCTAATGTTTGATACATTTTGAGGCATATTAGGCTCATATTCAGGTTCCTTATTTTAATTTGGGTTATTGCTTTAAACTACTATTTACATGCTCTCATGTTCAGAAAACACATCACGGTCCTCAAACTGTCGATTGCTGCACCTCCTCTTTTCAGCCTCTGTCTGAAACACTAGTTTGTAGCTCCTGTTAAGACTTTCTTTTCGCTTTACCTGGCTTTGTTAGGGCACATGCAAGACTATCCGCTAACATGTATTATGCAAAAGTGGGGCATTGGGATGTTGCATGCTATTATGAAACCCCAGAAGTATTGGTTGGATAACTGACAAGGTGTTTTAGGAGCGGAAGAGGAGCTCCCTTCACTGCGGACTTTAGGCTTTTTAACTTTGCAGACCTTTTCCATTCACAAAAAACCACAATACACTAAAGAAATAAAAAAAAAAAAAAAAAAGCATGATATGTTTACTTTAAAATGTTCTTTGCATTTGAATGATGTTCACACACAGTGCAACAGCAAAGGCAAATAACTGCTGGCTAAACTCCACAGCAATATAGACCTGTGCTGTAGTGCCTCAGGGGAATTTGTCCAGCAGTCCACCTGTGCCTATGCAGGTTGTCTGGACATGTATGTGTCCCTGTTTAGCCCTGAGGGAGGCAGATCATTTGTTAAAAGCAAACCAATGCATTACGCAAGTACACACAGACACACACAGCTGCTGGTGAGCTTGCACCTGAGGGCGTCTGACCCACATAGGTCCACATGCAGGATGCGTCCACCTTCTTACCTTGACAGGGCATCATTAAGCCATTGTCTACTGTCCCAAGTTGTGGTTTCTGCTAACCTGAGCACACGTTGACTGTTCAAGCTTAGTACAGAGACTCACACACACGCACACACACACACACACACACACACACACACACACACACACACACACACACACACACACACACACACACACACACACACACACACAAAGCCCATAGTGTGCATGTATCAAATTGGTGTACTGGGGTACAAAAGTGCACAGTGTTGACCATATTACCCACTGCCTCACACACAAATACAATCCCTCCTACTCCCTCTCTCTCTCTCTCTCTCTCTCTCTCTCTCTCTCTCTCTCTCTCTCTCTCTCCCCCTCTCTGGCTCTCTGGCTCTTTTCTGCCTTCAGTCTCCGCTCCTGCTGTTTCATTCTCTTATTCCCTCTTCCCACTCTCTGTTTTTTCCTCCTCCTCTGTGCCTTTCCTTCTTTTTTCTTTCACACACAGGCATACATCCACACACACACTCTTTTTTTCTCTCTCTTCCTCTCCTCGTATCCACCGGCAACTATGCTGAGCAGCCTCCTTCACCAACCCAGTGGATCCCCTCACTTGACTAATTAGCCCTGAAGTGCTGTTGAAGATCATCATATTTAGCTTAGCGACCTAGCGGCTGAGTGCAGACAGATATAGGCTGGCTGGAGGCTGGGTGCCTGGCTGTGGGCAAGCTCTCTATCTCTCTCTGTTCACACTCAGTGCCGAGGACTTCTCAGTGGCGGAGCGGCAGAAGTGAGAGGTGGTTTTTGCTTTGAAATAGACGAGAGGGGGGGAAAAAAGAGAAAGAAGCGCAGCTGAGACCACAACAAAACCACAGAATGGGAGAAGGCTGCAGGTGCAGATCCTCCTAGAGACGGAGACTTGGAGGAGGCCGTGGTCACTGCTTGTAACGTACAAAAGATTTAAGGTGAGAGCTTTTTAATGTCAACTGACCTGCTTTTTCTTCTGGTTGTTGGGAAACCGATTGATCCAAAACGCATGTGTGTGTGTGTATGAGAGAGAGAGCGATAATGTAAGTGAGTGTGATTGTGCATCTCTATGACCCACATTGTCGAACCTGAGGTGCAGCACAGCAGGGATGCAACCCCCTGCCTCTGTCTCAGACACACACGCACAAACAGACACACACGCACACACACATAGCACCACTTGTTGGACTGTCATCGGAGTTGACATGTAATGAATATTGCAATATTCATCAGACATTCATCACACATCAGTAAATCTGTGTGTGTGTGAGTCTACACCCACAAGATAGTGAGTGGGTCTTTTGTTTGCTATGGTGCTAGTGCGAGCCTTAAGGATGCACATCATAGTGAACGACATGGACAGCAACATAAGAGATGATCAGTCACGCCAGCCTTATGCCCGATTGCTTCTCACTGCTTTTGAAGATGGGAGCATAAAAGAGGACACAAACATTGTAAATACAACAGCCAACCTTTCTTCTGTGTGTATTTATGTATACATACAATCATTCTATCATGCACTGCCTCTTGTGTAACCTCTTTACCCTTTTTTGTTTCTGCATAAATGTAAATGAATACCATTTAAAAAATCTGAACATTTCATTGGGGTGGTGAGATTACACTATAGTGGGATAGTGTTTCCCATGAGACAGACTGGTGGTAGTGAAGAAAGAGGGGTTAAAACTATGTGTATGAGCCACAATATGAATAATTCACACTCTTTAACACACTGAATGTAGCCTGTACCTTTCTGTGTGTGTGCGTGTCCATGTCGCTTAGCTCAACATTGCACATTCCAGAGACAGAAGTGTGAGACTTGTGCAAATATTGAGGTAATATTTCTTGAGGAGGAAAGAAATTCTTCAACATTTTGACCAATCGTGGCTGTAAACCAGTCTCATGCAAAGCTATTAATAGAGGAGCATGATGATAAATCTATGAGGTGGAACAGAAACTGCCAAGAGGAACTTCACTGCCAAATAATTGAAGTCTTAAATTCATGGACAACGTGACTGCATCTGTTGTGGTTTTAGTAGAAATTACCATTGATAATCGCTAAACCCTGCATTGATGAGACAATTATTCTGTGGCTGTGCAATACAGACCGGTGCATTCTGGGTGTGTAGGCTGTTGACATTGGACAGCACCTGTTCTTAATCTGCCTGTTCAGAATGGGCAGTTAGTTTGGCCTGTGGGGAGGCCGGTTGCAGTTTTCTTTGTGAAACTGTAAAAGTGACCTGCAGTCATTGAGCCGCAGTAAGTAAAGACCTACTGCAGGACTGTCCACAGAACCTTGAAGCTGCACCACCACTGCTGCACAAAGGGCTGTTCACCTGTTTATTCAAAGTTCAGTGAAGCTCAACGCAGTAAACAGAACCCCCAACTGGACAATCAGTCATTGTTGCTGTTGTCCTGATTGACGGCCACTTCCTTTGATGAGTTCGCGCAGCCGCTGCTACAGAGCGCTGGTCGCAGGATTGTCCAACTTTTTAATCTAGAACGCGTCACTTGTCAAAATAATGACATCAAATTCAACACTGCACTTCCTAGGGCCCTTAACAATATGCATGGCAAGTGTGAAGACGATAAGATCGAGCCACAGACAGATTTCTGAAATTACGAGATAAATATCAGTTATTGGAGTCCCAGCTTGTTTCTGGTTTAGAGGTCTGGGAATCCTCGATAACATGTGTGAATGAGCAAACATTTTCTTTTTGATTGAACTGTTTCAGATGAGAGAAGATTTAAGTGAAGTCTGATTTCTGGGAGTTTTATAACTTAAATGTTTTAGCTACTAGTGCGTACACTGCCATGCTCCAACACTAATAATAGGAATATTTTCCATTTCTCCTTATATGCAAAAAACACTTATTTCTTTATCTTGGATAACAAGCTGGTGTATTTATTGTGCTTCTGTAAACAGGAATTTATCATTCACCTTTTCCTTACCCCTTATTTTTATTCTAAAATGTGCTATTTAATCATTCATTCTTTTGGTCCCCATCACTGTTTCATCTTTTAAATTTAGCATTTTATGACATTGTTTATAATTCAGTTGAACTGTGAAGGCATGGAGGCATTCCAACCTTGCGAAGTGGCTTCCTCCCCTCTCCCCAATAATGACCATTGATTAGGGAAGGGGCTGAGATTCGCCCTCAGCCATGAAGTCAACGAGATAATTGTTGTCAAGGAGATGAGGGAATGTGCTCAGTATCTGAGAAGAAATCCAATTGCTATTTGAATGAATAAAATTATACTGCAGATTGCTGAGGGCTTTTGCTTTGTGATTGATAACATCAAATTTTTAAAGTTTGCATTTGGTGTTTGATTTAAAGAGGCTTCATATATTTGAATGCCCTTTAAGGCACCTCTGAACTCAAAAAGTTGATTATATTTGTCAACGATCCCATAGAATCTCATAAGCTGTCGTTCCTGCTCTACCTTTCCTCACCATCTCCTCCCCTGTTTCCTCCTTTTCCAACTTTTGGGACTGGAGTTGTTTTTCCCCTTCAACTTCTACCTGTTATTCCCCCAATCACTATTATTTCCCATTGCTGAGTCTGCTGCCTTTCACCACCACCCTATTTACTTCTGACGAGTCTCTGAACGTCTGCATCATGACTTTGCCTCCCTCTTATCTCTTTCTGTCAGGCTTTTGTTTTTGATCATCGCTCCTCTGTTTCCACTCTACTTCTC
This sequence comes from Verasper variegatus, assembly GCA_026259375.1. NCBI lineage: Eukaryota > Metazoa > Chordata > Actinopteri > Pleuronectiformes > Pleuronectidae > Verasper > Verasper variegatus. The sequence goes on along the minus strand of CM048044.1, from coordinate 13,049,377 downwards.
CTCCTTTCAACCTCATTTCTCCCCAATTTTGAGTGTGTGTGTGCGTACCCGCGTGTGCGTGTGTGTGTGTGTACATCAACACTGTAGTGTGTATGTGCATTTTTAGTGTCATGCAGAAAACATATTTGTGGACATATGATTCAATAGGTTGATTTGTTAATTGGATAAGTATATGTGCATTAAAGTCCAGTTGTTTTTCTGATGATAGATAATGACTTGACTCCCTTTTTGTGCTCAGGCATGAGTATTGGTAAAACTGACAACATGAAGCACGAGGGCCATCAGCTCTGTTCAGGGTTCCTGCTTTTTTAGTGGACGGATGGCACATTATGAACTCCAGGTGTAAAGTGCACTCACAGTGACTGGAGATCCTAATGGGACACTGTGTCTCTATTGTTCACTGGCAAGGTGTCATTTCACACAAATGGTGCCACGTTGGTGAAATTCTGCAGCAACACATCCTCAAGCTGATCTATTGATAGCAGAGTTTTTTCTCTCTCAGACACAGAGACTCAGCCCGATTGAAGGTGTTCATTACATTGTGTTTTTTAATGTACACTGCCAATGTTTTTAAAAATGATTTATTACTACAATATCTTTGTAACGCTACAACACCATGGCTGAGGTGTGGTTAATATTTAGTCAACTAAATGTTTTACACATTATTTGTAAAAATAAAAATCACTTATTGCAGTGGTAAAATAAGCATTCAGATGTTTCACTAAAATAAAATTATGAGTAGAAGTCCTGCATTTGAAATTTTATAGAAGTAAAACTAGTATTTCTGTCAAAAGATACCAACAATTTAGGTTAATCACTGATGCATCTGTACGTTAGGATCATTTAGAAGTTGTAGTCGGTAGAGATGAGTCTAAATAAATGTATACTGCTTGGTAACTTATCATTAACATACATGAATTATAAGTTAAATCACAGAAAACAATGTATAGTTGATTGTATTTTGTATCGATTATCTGAATCAGCAAACTAATCTAATAATAAACTAAACTTATCTACAACTATCAGATTTTATTGGAATAAAATGTGCGATATTTCCCTATAGTGGAGTAGACAGTAAAATGGCATACCATGGAAATACTCAAGTTAAGTTCAAGTGTGTCTACACTGCACGTGTTCAGTACCTGAGTAAAGTCAATTCTTTATTTAAGACATAAAGTTGAATGCATTACTTGCCTTGAATTTTGGGACTGGAAGTTAATTTCAATGTGAATGCATTTCCTATTCATAGGGAGTTTGGAGCAGCATCACTGTAATACACATGGAGTTTCAAACTGTTTCTGCCAGGCAACATATTTCTTTAATCAGCACACATGTTTTTGTGCATAACTGAGGTTTTAATTTAGTTTAATTCAACCTACACAATATTTTAAGTCAAATATTTAAAATGACTAAAACTCACAGATACTTAATTGTCAGGTAAAAAAAACACAGTTTGCTGTGACTCTTTGGACTATGAATACTTCTCACTAAGCTTAACTCTAAGACAGACACTGAATCTAAACAGACCACTGTTTACACTGTAGTAGCGCCTGGAACTCAAAACAGTGTTTAGTGACTCATTCTATTCAGAAAGTGGACACTAACAAAGAGACTAAATCGAGGTGTCAGTCAAGTGTCTGTCTTTGCTAATTCAACTTAAATCATTCATTATCTGAGGCCAAAGACTTGGGATCAGTTGTCTCAGCTTTATTTCTTATTCATTAGCACATTGTCAAAATCACCCAGACTGTTCTCCTAGGGTCAGCAAACCTCCACACCAAATATATATGTCTGACACAAATATTTTAAATCAAATGGGCTGAAGCTGTACTATGACCTTTGACCCCACAGATGATTGACAGCCAGCTATCAGCACAGAGGAGGGCGATGATGAGGAACATCCCTGATGAAGACCAAGGCCTGCAGAAGACCAGCACCTACATCGTGCCCTGCTTCCTCTTAGTGGAGGTGAGTGTTTAGACATTGTTCATAAAAGGGAACAATATACAGCACAAGTGACTCGACTCACATCTCATTATTTGAGCCTGATCTGGCCTGAACAATGAAAGCCTATTCAAAGACTGTTGCTCCTTTCTTTTCTTAGCTATGACCTTATAGAGCTAAAGGCAACATCAGTCATAATATCTGACGGATTTATCTTAACTTCTAGAGTCAGAATTGTCTTCTTGTGCTGATCTCGTGGACAGTGTTGAAGAGCTAGCTGTTTACTCCGCAGGTGTCGGACGTTTTTGAAACCTGTGTGAAGCTGGAGTCACACAGAGCAAACTGATGGACGCATGGAAGCGCATTTTCCGGTCTTCTGCCTGTGAATGTTCTCCCTCCTCTTTTCTTCCATTTCTGCGGGATCACGTTCTCCCATCATTTCACACGTTTCTCATGGCAGATTAACAACAAAGGATGCCAGTTGGGGAAACTGCATGAATTAGCTGGATCGGTTTTCAGTGGGAGGGTGAAGGGATCCAACGCTATAGGTATTGTCACAAGAAAGGCTCATCCCAAGTAACCATTTTGCTCATTACCTCCTTGATTCCTTTCCTCTTTACTCTTCTAGTCTTCCCATGACTTCTCTCTTCCCTGTAATCCCTAAATGACCTGATGGAGTGCTCATGGCCTCTGCCAGATTTCCTAATTAATTGGCCTAATTAAGAAAGGAAACCCAATTAGCCCGTGCCACTTCTAATACGCTCCAAGCCTGCAGGTCGCCCGAGCTACAGCAACGATGGCAGAACAAGGTGAATTGGCTTAATTTTTTTCAGCATTAAAATAGTCTTTGCTTTTAAGTCTGGTTAAAAAATGTGTTGCTGCAAATGGGTTGGAATATTAAAGTTATAGACGGTGGTGTGTGTGAGAATGCAAATGTCGGAGTCAGCTGCTGCCGACATTCTCCATAATTATCCTTCAAGCCCCCATAATCACCCTACTGCAAGGAGGTGCGTTTCTAACACCTGACGGATTGAGAACTGAAAAAAAATAAAAAAGAATACAAATATCTCCAGATGAAAAAGAGGTGTCCTACCCATAGAAGATGCCAGCGAAAATGTCAACTTGGAAAGACAGCAAGATTTTGAATGATAAGATCCAACACGCATGCTGTAAACAAAAACACATGATCTCCACAGGAAAATGTATACGTCATGTCCTCTGTCCTGCATGCTCCCCCCAGATGCCAGCCCTCGCCTGAATATTTCGGACAATCTCCTGTTGCCTTCCTCCTATCTGAAAGGCAAACTCTCCGTACCACCGCAGCTTTCCAGACTTCCTGTCTGAAAACAGCTATAGGAAATCTGAAGTTCAGGTTTTTCAACAGAAGAAAAAGCCCACAGGCAACAAGAGAGCTGGGGCTAAATATTGAAGTTTTGTCCAAACCCAGATCTTGTAAAAAAAACTTGCTCCAACACAAAAAGGTTTAGCGTAAACTATCTTTAGCAGACTACATCTTTATTTAGCTCACCTGCAGGAGCACCTAACCTCATCGACTGAGCCTCCTGAAGGAGTCGCTTCAGCGTTGCTCTCCTTCTCTTTCTTTGTACTCACTCGCTCATTTCACAGCATGCTCTTGAGTTCATCTGCTCTTTGTGCCGCATCCAACACATGAATCCAACATAGTTTCTACATAACAATACTCATCAACACACCTCTGTTACCACTGCATCTCCACGATCCCTGCAGGTTCCATGCACGGTCTTAAGGCTTCTGCTTTTACTTCCTTTCATTGTGCTTTGGTACTGGCTCATTCGCAACATCCTCTGGAGGACTTGTTATAATGATTTCCCCGCTTTCTAATTGTTTCATATAGTGCGTCTATTATATCTCCAGGCTTGTATCCGTCAGTGGTGCTCCTCCCCTCTTCCAGTATTCTCTTTGACGGTCTCTTGAGTACTGCCCAGTCACTCCTTTCGTACAGATCCTCTACATCACTCCTCTCCAGCGCTTATTCCCTCGCGTAATTATATCTTTTGCAACACGAATCTCTCCATTATTCCCCCTTCAGTTGAAAAGCTTCGTCTCCTCCTCCCACTCAAAATATCTGTATCGAAGGACCTCCATTCTCCTCCACACTTCTCTCCATCTTCATGTGGCCTCCGATGTTTTCTTTTTCTTCCTTTTAAATCCCTCCTCTTGTTTTCGTTCACCTCTTCCACTTTGACATTCCTTCTCACAGTTAAAGTAGACGTTGCCCTGAGCAGACCGTGTCCTCATGCTCCCCTCGTGTCACAGACTGAAGAGTAACGTGAACACGATATGAGCCCGGGGAGGGTGAGTCTTCTCATTCTGTCAACTTAATCACCCCTCTCTGCCGGGGCCTATTGTTTTCATTTTATCCAGCACAACCAGAGGTGTAATAATGAGAATCGTGGTTTGGCTTTAATTACTACATACCCACCTGAATGAATCTGTGTGCTTTGTGGTATAGCTTAATAAAGGGCATTTTTAAATGCCTCTGCCCCCTCTGCTGTGTTCATACTGAAGCAGCTAGCTGTAGAATAGCTCCCCCCGGAGGGCACTACCTCCTTTGTTGTTACTTTAGCATCTCATTAGCCATTTCTTTTCCAGTTCAAACAACCAGTCTTATTCCTCTTTTTATCTTGTCATGTTGTTGACGATTCCGTCTTTGTTTCACTCTTTTTCTCCTCACAATCTAAACCTCCGTCTCTCTCTTTCTGCCACTCTCTCTGTTTCCTCTTCCTTTTTTCCCCCTGCTCATTCTCACTGTAGGCCAGTTGTTCCTTTTTTCTTTTTTCTTTCCAGACTCGTCTCGCACCTCTAACTTTGATGAGTGTATCTCTGCTTCTCTCTGCTCACACTTTCCATGTTTCTTCCCTCTGTCTTTTTCTCGTCAGCGTTTTCTTCTCACGAGAAGATTAAAATGCGAGAGTAATTTCATACAATTTAATCTTAAGCAGTGCGGGATAAGAGCAGTGTAATGAAAAGCAGCAAAAGCAGTCTTTCTTTCTTTCCTCTCTCTCTCTCTCTCTCTCTCTCTCTCTCTCTCTCTCTCTCTCTCTCTCTCTCTCTCTCTCTCTCTGTGTGTGTCACCCTCTTTCTTATGATCCTCTCTCTTGTTTTCGCTCCATGCTCCTGCTGTTCCTGGCGTGAGCCACACAAGAGACTGGTCTGGGGCCTCACAAAGGCGCTGCTTCAAAGGGGCCTCTTTAAAAAGTAATTTTGATACAACTTATTCCTGACTCGCTTCAGACACTGGTGGGTGGGAGGAGGGATGTGAGTCGCTGTGATCTAGGCGAGGCTGTCCTACTGTGAAAATCTGTACTGGAGCTGAGTTACAAAGTACCCAGAGCGACTACAAGTGGACTCTTTGAGTGGCTATCGCTGAGCATTCGAGTAGTAATAGTACCCATGAATAGTAGCATGGTATCAGCTTTAACCATAGTGTGAGTACTGTTGTGACTAAATCATGGCGCCCAGCCTCTATAGTGTGCACCCAGGCTCTGCTGTTCAGCCTCGACTGCCAGCTCCGAGTCGCCTCCTCTTGTTCGCTCCTTCCTCACGCATCGTTGGCTGAGTCCTCTTGTGGCCCGGCAACTACTATAAAGTAAAGACTGCTGAGCATCAGACCACATAATATGACAGGGCTATGGCCAGTGCTGTGATACTCTAAGGTGTTGTTTCATGTCTGCACACATCTCTCATTTCGTTGCTTCCCTGCAGATGCCCTAATTTGTCTCTGCTCCGTGCTGCTGCTTTTTGTCTCACAGAAAAGAAGAAGCAGATTTGTAGGTTATTGTCTAATTTGCAACAGATAAATAAGTCCCCACCTTTCAAATAGGTTTTATTGAGCAAAGGAGAATTATTCATACAGTAGATTGTTGAGTCATTGCTCATTTTCATTGTACAAAAGAAAATTACACTACTGTTCATTCATAGATATAAAGCTGGTGATAAATATATAACTTATTTAGGCAGAAGGGTTGTAATCAAGAATGGACAAAATCAGAAATGACCATATTAAAGAGGAAATGATACATTCTGTAAAAAAACCCCACAAAGATAGATACATGTATATAGGCTAATAAATATACCAGAACAAACAAGAAACCCTCATAGTTGTATTCAATTTTTTAACCCCCTCATATTCACCTGATCCCTTTTCTCATTCAGTTACTCCTCAGTGCAGTTTGTAAACATAAGTTACACCTCAGACACACAAACCATGTTTTATATATCATCATATTAGCCGACACTGTTAGGATTTCTGATGAGTCTGAAAATGTTGAGTTTGAATATATCTTTGAAACATTTTATGATCATGTTTTTTGCACAATTTTACACCAACTTTTCAAGTGTATCTGAAAGACGACACGTTTGAAATAAAAAGAATATGATGTTGTGGTTTACTTGACCTCTGCTCTTCCTTTCTGCTTGAGGTTAGGTTGCTGCTACAAGAATTACAAAATAAACATCTGAATGATCTGAGAAATCGGAACAAACTGTTGCCAGTTGTGTTGCACTGTGGGTGATGCGGGTGCCAGGTTCCGGCAAGAGAAATTACATGGAAATTAAAACGATGATCTCTGGTTCTGCTGCATCATTTTGGATGTTTGTCAAGAGTCTAACAACATAATACCACAATGCTAAATCAGTGGAGTATTCTCTTAAGGTTATGCCTGCTGCAAACTAGAGAATAAACAGGTCAGGTCCGATTCAGCTCTCCAAGCAATCACGGGGGCGTTTACCGAATTGAGGCAGATCGGAACAGACTATATTATCCTGCAGGGAATTACATAGATAATTACATAGTCTCCCTGATTTAAAATGGTAAATATCAAACGTGTGATTGTTACATAGTATGTAGTATGAGAGGAACAGCAATTGGGCGAGTGAGCAGAAACCTGCAATAGCCAATTAGAGCGAGCCGGGAAGCGCCACCAACTGGATGTAGCGTAATTGTGTTTGGACCAGAAACATGGCGGCCTCCTTGTTTCCCGCAGGTTAGACAGAGCAACAAAGGAGGACAATTTTGTGGAACTGTGGCAATAAGATAAAAAACAGTTTCAGAAGCAAGTTACAGACCCAACCTTTAGGATTAAGGTTAGGATAGAAAATGGCAGTTTTGACTTGGTTTTAGGTTTCAGGTTACAAGGATAAGGTGTGTGAAGAAGCAGTAAGTAAGAAATTACCCTGCTTGTTGAAGTTTGGTGTGTGTGTGTGTGTGTGTGTGTGTGTGTGTGTGTGTGTGTGTGTGTGTGTGTGTGTGTGTGTGTGTGTGTGTGTGTGTGTGTGTGTGTGTGTGTGTGTGTGTGTGTGTGTGTGTGTGTGTGTAAGGCGAGTAACCCCAAATTGCCAAAATTAGTGCATGAGTGTGATAGTGCTGCATATAGATGTTCTGTATGAATATGAGTATAATGTGTGTGAATGTGAGTCATAATATAAAGCACACACACACACCTTATCCTTGTAACCTGAAACCTAAAACCAAGTAAAAACTGCCATTTTCTATCCTAACCTTAATCTTAAAGGTTGGGTCTGTAACTTGCTTCTGAAACTGTTTTTTATCTTATTTGTTGAAACCCCCCTCATGCCTGTGATCTCATTACGCATGGCAGAGAGGCATACATCGCTGAAGCAGAAACAGTAGTCAGAAGTTAGCGAGTGATGCACGGCAAAGTCGGCTTCTAGCAGTTGTCAGTCAGTGCACGTGTTTTGGGGTGTAGCTTTGATGGGAGGGTCGATGGAGGGAATGGGATGCATCGGTTACATATTTTCAAAGTGTAGCCTGCTTTTCAAGATTAACAACCCTATTTTTATCTTAAACCTAATCTTATTATATTCTGAACCCTATAGCTAAGACGTATCCCTCAAAAAGCCATCCCTCACTCACACACACACACACACATTAGTAGCTCACTCTCATATTATCCTCTCACTAGTTTTTCCCTCATTATCTCTCAGACTCCATGAATAGCACCTGCCTGCCTGTCTCTCTGCTGCTGTGGGAGTTCTCAGCTCTCTGGCTGGATGTTTGAAACACTTGCTTCCCACCTGTTATCACTTTAGGGAGGGGGGGATAGATGAGAGACCCTGTATATCACACTATACTGTTATATTACTGTTATATATTGTTATATTCATGTCATCTGCGAATGTTGCATACTCTAGGATTCAATGCTGAGGCCACTGTGCCTCATCAAAAATAGAAATATAAGATCCATGCCGGAGTAAGGCTCTAAAATATTATTTCTTATGTAAGATGTAATCATGTCCCCTCTCCCTTGCTTCTTCCTCGGCTATATGCAATTATAGGATTGAGAAGGCAGATGCATCCTCTCTGCTGGTCATGCTGCTGTGATTGAGGTCAGAGAAATGTTTGGATTTCACCAGAACAGAAATCAAGATATTAATTAACAGTTTATGAAATTGGCAGAGGGACTGATTAAGTTGAAGTCAAACTTGTTAGCGAAATAATTTCTGTGCTGCTGCTGCAAAACCATTAAAAAGATCCAATCATCTTTATTTCTTTTGAAATGTTTTTTTTATTGGAGTGAAAGAAAATAAGAAGTGTGGGCTACAAATCTTAGTTTTACAATTAGATGAGAAGGGGTTACATCCCATGTCAAAGAAAGAAGAATCCTGGATCGAATCCTGATTCTCTCGGGGCCTCTTTGTCTGGAGTTTCCATGCTCTCCTTGTTTTTACGTGGGTTTTCCACCCACAGTGCAAAGACATGCGGATCAGAGTTAGATTAATTGGAGACCTTTGATTGATTGTAGATGTGAATGTCAATGTGACTTGTTTGTTTCTACATGCTGGCCCTGTGAGACACTGGCGACCTGTCCAGGATGTACCCTGCGTCTCGGCCTATGTCGGCTCAGGATCTGACTATTGCATGGATTGGCTCCAGCTCCCCCCCGCCATCCTCAAAGGATAAGCGGTAGATATAATGGATGGATAGTGGATGCGCTAGACTATGCAGACCATTTCCCAGTATTTTTACAGATTTTAAGCTTGCAGGAAGTATCAGTTTCTCCGTATAGTGTATTTCCTTGATAACTGCGATCCATTTGTCTTAGATAGCGGATTTGTCTGTAGCTTTTCTGTGTGATGGTTTGATGGCTCGCAGCCAAGGGGCTTTGTAAAGATATTCATCCTGAGCCACGGGTATGTCCAGGATTTGGACAGATATACTATGACAAAAGATGAGTAAATTTCTATTCCAACAATTTTTTCTTATTTCTTTGGCAATCTTTTGCTGATATTAGAGAATTAGTGGACATCCCCCAAAACACATGAAAACGGCCTGCTGCTGATTTATCACACAACCATCCTACATTCATCCAATCCCCGAGAGCCCTGATGTATAAATTTCAATTTGGACTCACGCAGATCTTGATATAATCTTCCAGTTAAATTGTCACCTTCCAGCTAAACATCATTCCAATCCTCCTCAGATATCTCCGAGCCTGGTTCCCTCCCCCATCTGTGTTTGATCTTGGCAATAGAATCATTTCCAGAGTTTTGCATTCTATTATATATTCATGATAGTGGATGTTTGTTATCTTTAATCTCATATGCATCGGTGGAAATCCACTTTATTTCTTACAAAAAAATACATATTGTACAAAAGTGTATCATGAAAAATTAATACATGCTAATACTTGTTGTTTATATATGTTGGTAGAGAGCTTTAAACTAAAACCTTTAAATGCACTGCAGGGTTTTGTTCAGCGTACACATTTTGTGTGTGTGTGTGCGCGCACGCCTGCTTCCGTCCTTGTTTATAAGATGCGGGGGCATGTGCGCGTGAGGACTGGGGGATTTTGTGGAATTATGCGTTTGTTCTTTGGTGTGTGTGTGTGGCTGCAAACGTTTAAATGCGCTACGGATGTACAGAAAGCAATGCATGTGTAGTGAAAGAAAAGGGGGAGGGGGGACGAGTGAGGGGAGTCAGATAATGTACAGAGGGGGTGAATGTGAGCGAGCATGATGACTGAGAGAGATGGAAGGAAATACAGCACAGAGAGAGGGGGAGGATTTTATTTGACAGACAACAGGGGTAAAAAAGAACAGGTGAATTTAAGATAAACAAGGCAGTGTGATGAATTACACCCAGTAATCAGACAAAAGAAGCAGCTAGAAGAAGAAGAGGAGGAGGAGTAGGAGGGGGGCTTGCGGTTCCCAAAAGATAAATGTCTACTTGTTCCCCGCATTGTATTTGGCCTTTCTCTCCACCTCACCCTCTCTCAGCCTCTCATATATCCTCATTTACTCTCCTTCACCTCCTCTCCCCTGTTGTTCCCTCGTCTCCCTGCTGCCTCTCTCTGATTTTATTTCCCAGCGGCACGCTTGGCTTTGCCCTGCCGCATTCTGTGATATACTAATGCCTCATTAACTGTTTCATCCTTTTGTTTATCTTCTTCCACTCTACCTCCGCTGCTTCTCCCAGTCCTCTCTTCAAGGCTCTATGCCACTTCTCGCTCATCCACAGTTTTGTATCTGTCGGCTCATCTGTCTTGCACATAGTGCATTGTAATACAATCCATCGGCACCAGGCGGCAGTCAAGCCCGTTGTTTTGCTTATCATGCCTGTTGATTATATGATATGCTTTAGTGAGAATATTGTCTTTTTATTCCTTCAGACATTTTACACGTGATTTATGTGTATAAGGAGGCTGGTATGTGTATGATTTTTTGTTCCTCTCATATAAATTACTTTCTGTCATCATGCCTGTGCGTGCATGTGTTTTTGTGATCTAAAATCAGCCCTTGGCTTTCCTCACCCTTGTGCTGAAAAGCAGAGAGCTGCTCTGAAAGCTTCACCGGCTGTGATCACGTGATGCAGTGATTGTGTGAGCTCATCAGGAACCCAAATCACACAAGATCAGAGGAGAGGTCTCACGGCCTCATCTCAGGCCAATTTAAAGGGCTGAACTCTCGGCGCTGAACAGGAAGACGATATAGCAACTCTGCGAGGCCCTGTGAGATTAATGTGACATTAATGTAAAACGCACTGGGCTCGATGATACTAGGTTTTTAGTTTATAAAGCATTACGTTGTGAGGATATATTTTATTTGACAGTTAATTTATAGTTGATAATGATGCACTCTAGAAACAGATGTGCCATTAGGTTGATTATGGTATACAATATGTGGTCCCTTCATTAGAAACAACAATTTTCTCTAATGCATTTTAATAAAGCTGATCTGCTGTTACATCACAAAGCTCGTAATGTTCAGTTACTGTTGACATTCAATTGCATGTTGGATCTTGAGCTCACAGTTAAAGGTGATGTTCTGCCGGACCATAGTATAATAAGTGTTGATCATTTTAACCTTCCTGTTTATATACACAAGGGCAGCAGAATAATAGAAAGAACTCTGAATATAATGCAGAACAGTACATCACCACCCTTACTCATAATTTATGTTATTTAACCAACAGGTTTATGACAGCGTAAAACACACATAGGCAACAAAAAGTAGACTCAATAGCAGAACAGTTACATTAGACTATATGAGTGTTCCTAATAAAGTGGACACTGAAGAAAGAAAGCAAAGGTCTTTATGTGCCCTGTTGAGATCTGGTAACTGGACTGTTTGTCTTCCTGTAAGAAAGAGAAGGCATTGTTGGTTTTCAGTGTAGCATCTAAACTTAACTGGTAAGATAATAAACAGACATTCATTTTATAAAGAGGCATGATGGGAGGTGAGAGAAAAGGAATTTTGTAAGGATACACTTTTGGCTTCCCATTTTTTCTGCTTTCTAGCCATTCATCCATTATATATAGCGCTTATCGTTTTGAGGGTTATGGGGAGCTGGAGCCAATCCTTGCTAACATTGTGCGAGAGGGAAGTAACACCCTGGACATGTTGACATCCCAGGGCTAACAGAGACAAACAACCAATCACACTCACAGTGACATGTACAGTCAATTGATAGTTTCCAATGAACCTAATCCAATCTTTGAGCTGTGGGAGGAAGCTGGAGAAAAGTCCCGCAGACACAGGGACAACATACAAACTCCACACAGAAAGACCCCATACTGTGAAACTGGGCTTTGAACCGGGAAACTTCTTGCTGTGCTAACCACTGCAACACTGTGTCGTCCTTTATCATGGTGTTGGCATAAAATGTATTCGACAATTTTCACATAAATAGCTCATCCGAAAATGTACAAAAGTGCATTCTTGGTTACTTAACGCTACAAATTTTGCTCCATTGTTTTTAATGTTAGAAATAATCAAAATGTGTCTGTGATATACTACACACTACACCAACCATCCTTTCTAACTGGGCTCATTTCTCTATGCTCACTGGGACTCATTCATACTAAAGGTGGTGCTCATTCAACAACATATCTGACATTTTGAGAGCAAAGCGAAGCAACGTGTCTCCAGGTCATCCCGAGCAGCGTGACATTCGTTCTCTCCCAGCAGGGCGCCGTCATACACCCGCCTGCGTCCACACATTCTCACCCTCTGTAAACATGTTTGACTTTATCAGTTGACTTTTGTGCCATCTGGCCACTTCACACAGGCCAAGGGCAGACAAGCACACCACTTACAGGCAAGTTTACAGTTTGGCCCCCCGAGACAGCAGGGATGTCCACATCTATTTTCACCCGCCTTCATTTACATGACACGTTATATTTCACATTTTATTTTCCTCATTTCTGGTTTAAAGGCTTCCAGGGGCAGGCGATTTTCCTCTCTGTCTGTCACAGCAGTGTCATATTAGTCTCCTTGATTTTCTCGCTTTCCCTCCCTTTTGAAGTGCAGAGGTATGAGCATTAAGCCTTAATTACATGGCCTGATAAGTCTTATTAGTTTAGTGGGTCAACCAGAGAGGGCTCAGCATCTTAAACCTGCCTTATTTTAAAAAGTCTGGTTTCATCCCCGATCTGAATTTATGATTTTAGTAGATAAATCAGATTAGGATTCATAATCTTTCATTTGTCATTCCTTTCGTTGAAATATATGTGAGTGATTTAAAAAGGAAAAGAACCTACTAAAGCTGTGATATTTACTTTTAATACTGGCTTTAAACCCCTTAATTTCTTTTATTTTCAAGTCATCCTATCTTCAAGGATCACCTGTAGTCTCAGCACACATGTACTGTATCTACAAGCAAATAAAAACATTTAACACAACACTGATTTCTTACGGTTGGGTATCTGTCTTTTAACAATGGTGGTTGAATAGTCCACTCCTGGACCCACACATCAGACATAAGATGATAATGTGTCAACTCAAGCTTGGACCAGTGTGAGATTGAGCTGTCTTTGGTTTGGATAAACAATAGTGTCATGCAATTTATGCATGGCTCTACCAAAGGTGACAGTTTGTTCGGGGCAGTTGTTTTGGCTAAAACCAGCTAATAGCATCATCCTCACTACCACCTGACATCAGACACCTCATCAAATATAAACTGCTTCCAGCTTTCGTATTGTAGAGGTTAGTGTAATATAGTGAGTGAAGTAGGTGGAGTTCATTCATATAGCACCTTTCACAGATACAGAATCACAAAGTGCTTTAGACCAATAACAAATTCACCCTTTAAAAACTGTTTTAGAAATAGCAACTGTTAAAATCACAAGTAAGATTTAAAATGACTATGTTATGCTTTTTCCCAGGTAAAAGTTCTGCTAAGTTATAAAGACTAAGTCCAGCAAAAGTGGGTCAATCTCCCCGACAGAAACACTGCTCCTGAAGATCCTGAAATGCCTTGTTTACATCCCTCGCCTTTTGTTGGACTCAACTTATATATGACACGAAACAAACTAACACAAAAGCATGGAAACCTGTTCTGGTAGACCCCAAATTAAAACTATGAAACCTGTGAATGACCAAAATATGCAAATATGCAAAATATTACAATCACAACAACAACAAAAAAAGAGAAAGACACAAAAATTAAATATGCATTATGGGCGAATTACCATGAAACTCGGTGGAAGGATGTTATCTCGGTCAGGAAGAACAATTTGGTTCCTCTTTCTTGAATTTAAGCGGATTGATGGCCATCGACTGACGTATGTGCTCTCCTGAGTGCTATTCTAGTTTAATATGGCCTGTGAAGGATATTCTATATATTGAAATTGCCCTTGATTGGAAAATCCAGAAAAATCACCTGCAGGAGCTTCTGGTAACAAAAAGGAGAACTAATTTGCATAGGTGTTGAAAAATAGTTTTTACGAGGCATGTGTACTTTGTGAGTCACAAACACCTTAAGGAAACTGCCATGTGACAACCATGAGTATAAGAAAAGACTCTTGACAGAATGATGTCGAGTTCTAAGGGATCCTTGGTGCGGTCTCAGCAGCTTCATATTGTATGAGCATGCAACGCTTTGTGAATCATTTTTCATATGTGAAGGTGACTCCTGCAGGATGTTTCTCTGTATTAATTAGAAACCATTAACTTGAAGTTGCACTGACCTTTATGAATATTTTAAGAAACTGGTTGTGGCTGCAGAGTGCACAGTAAGTTATTTTGTCATGTGGAAGAAAAGACAGAGATTTCATACTGAGCCTTTACTAGAATGGAAGATTGTTTTTTATTAAAGACGAGCCGAACTTTTCTATTTTAGTCGTAGCGAAAAAAACATCTCGTCCCATAATGAACATAAAGTGTTCTGAGCTATAACTGTGTCTCCTCATGTATTATTCTGCAGACATGCTTGTTGGATCTCTCAGACTGACGGTACAGTCAACAAGCACAAGCCGTCTCTAATGCTCTTGTAGTTTAGATGCAAGACGACGTGCACAATCTCCCTATAGGAGCTTTTTCTGCAGTTGTCCTCAAATGTTTGTTAAAACTTTGATGGGCGCTCGTGGGTCTCCATCGCTCTCTGCCTCCCACCTTTCTACACCTCCCTCCCTCGCACCCTCCCTCAAGCCTTCTGTGGCTCAGTGAGAGGAGAGAGAAACGAATGATGGAGAGAAACGCTCACCACAGAGTGCCCGTGTCAGAGTTCCTCCTCAGACATGGGAATGCACCCACATGCTCACAGACATGCTCAAACACACTCGCACACCCACTCGCTGAAACGCAGAGCTTGTGTAGATGGAAACAAACAGGACGAACAAGCGGCTTGATATTCTTGGACTATATATAAACTACAAGCCGGAGGTGTTGGTATGATTTGCCAATGTGTGGATACTGTGTGTGTGTGTGTGTGTGTGTGTGTATGTGTGTGTGTGTGTGTGTGTGTGTGTGTGTGTGTGTGTGTGTGTGTGTGTATGTGTATGTACTGTGTGTGTTTTGTGTCCCTTGAGATTTAGCCTTTAAGAGCCTGGGGATGCGTGTTGTCACTGAATACGTTGTCCCTCCAGTACAATGCTCTCCTCATGTGGGGACCCTCAGTGCAAAGACTATACACACAAACAGATTGGAGTAGATAACGTCTGTGCCTTGTCATGGAAACCTACAGACCGATGGTTTATTTTTTGCAATTGATATAGGGAATCATTCATGTAATTTCAAAAACTGAAAGAATTTACTGGAGAGGGAAACTTGCTGAACGACAGTTCTGACGGCGGAGCAGAGCATGTAATGCGAGGAGTTTGAATTAGGTCGCCCCCCCACTCTCCCTTGTTCATCGTCTCTCTTCAGTTTGTAATAAAGTGTCATGTGTAACATGTCTCGCTCTCTCCTCCCTGTAGCATTAGACCAAGTAGGTCCTCTGTCACTTTGCTGAGGAGCATAAACATGAGCTGAGGAGGAGGTTTTTTTCAGTGGTTTGTCACTTGTTTAGCCATCTGCCACTGTCAGACTGTTCAGTGCTGTGAATTATGTAATCATATATATATATATATATATATATATATATTTCACAATGACAGCACAGTAAAGCTTTATTTTTTGTTAAATTTGTTATTTCCTTAAGATTACTCGATTACTAAATTATAAAACTCTAATGCTATAGGAGTCTTATGGTCACAGTTGACCCTCTCTAACTCCTCTCTAACTTTTGGTTAAAGTAAATACATTTATTTCCCAAAATGTCAAACCTTTCCTCTGAACCACAGACTGTATTTAAAGATGGAGAGCATGTTTCCACTTGATTCCACTGTAATAAAATGAAGCCAAATGAAGGGGATCAAGGTCCTGCTGATACATGCCCTCAACCAAATGCAGATCAGTCCCAGCTGTCAATCATGAAAGCTCAGCTTGTTTTTATAGCATCAAATAACTAATAAAACCCCCAATTATCAGTGAAAAGAACACATGACCATATATCAGTGTGAGAAGAACTACAAATTGTTTTAGTTTGGTTTATGTCCCATTGACTAACATGGAGGGAGTGGGGTTAATAACCTATACTGCATATTGAAATATTTTAGCTTCACTTTTGGGAGCTCTCATGTTGTCTTTTTCTATCCTCTCTCGTTCCTTTTTTGTTTTTGTCGCCAGGCATCTGATTGTTGACTCAGAAGGCAGGAATTTTTCACCTTTGGAAATGTAATAAAATACATTGAAGTCATATAATAAACTGCATGGTTTGCAAATTATATTTTTATATATTTTTTATTTTATGAAAATTGTAAAATCATGCAAATTAATAATAAACAGTAAAACATCCAGTTTTCGGTTGCAGTTGTAAATCTTAAATCAGTGTGAGGTTTAGTGGAGTATAAATGAATAATTAGGACTTGTGCATCTGTCTCATCTGTAGAATGCTCTTTCTGATGTTTACTATGTTTATCATCTCTCTCTCTCTCTCTCTCTCTCTCCCCCTCGCTCCCTCTCTCTCTCACACACACACACACACACACACACACACAATCTGTGATGAATTTCTGATGTGTCTTTATTATTAAAATAATATTTAATATTAAAAAAACAGTTATGAAGGTCATAGTTTATGCTTCATGACACATGCTTTGCATACAGCTGGTAATTTAAATAGCAGAAAATAGTACTGACTTGAGTTATGCACAGTCACACATGCACAAGTCTTGATGTTGGATGAATGCTTGTGTTCTCCTCCACTCTCTCTTTCTCTCTCTCGTCCTTGTTCAGTTCTTCCTCTCTTCCTCCACACAGCGTTATTTTCTTTGATCGATTTGTTTCTTTACCCTCCCACTCTGCATTCTGGCACTGCTCTCTCTCTCTCTCTCTCTCTCTCTCTCTCTCTCTCTCTCTCTCTCTCTCTCTCTCTCTCTCTCTCTCTCTATTTCTCTCTCATGCTGTATCTCTGTCATTGCTCTCTTTCCCCCCTCTCTATCTGTCTTTCCTCCCATTTGTCTCCCTCCGTCTCTATCGCACCTCCCTCCTTCCATCCTGCCCTCCCTCCCTCTCCCTCTTATCCGCTTCCCTCACTATCTCTCCACGCACACTTGATTCATTTTACACATTACGGAGGCATCCATCATTTCTCTCTGTGAAGGAAAAATATCGTCTCTTTTTTTTTTTTTTTTTTTTAATCCCTGACAATATTTTCCACTTGTTTCCTTCCGGCTGTCTTTTCTTTTCTCAACTCCTACACTCTCCTGTGGATCAATTACTAAAGCTGGAACCAATATGTTTTATTTCCAGTTGGTCATCATGGCAGGGACCGTTCTATTGGCGTACTACTTCGAGTACACAGACACGTTCCCCGTGCACGTCCAGGGCTTCTTCTGTTTCGACAAAGCCTACTCCAAGCCATTCCCAGGACCAGAGGACAACAGCAAGGCGCCACCCGTCCTTGTCTACTCCCTGGTCACCGCCATCCCCACGGTGACGGTGAGTCTGTGTTTAACTTGTAAATGAAAAAAGAAAGAAGGAAAAAATGTACTTCCACAGGTGCTTATCACGTACACACACATCTCAGATGACATGACACGCACACACGGTCGACCTAAAACATCTACACACACACACACCCACACACACACACGGATACTTCCTCCTCATCTACACGTGGTGTTTGTGGATTGAAAGAAGGGAGAGGTGTGTAGGTGTGCATCCTCGTGGTCTCACCGCTCTGTTTTTGTGGATGCGTTCGCTGTCATAACCATGGCAACCAGTACTATATTTGTCCTCTACAGAGCAGTCCGAGGTAGCTACAGCGTCCTTGTTTCAAGACTGCACGGCAGTAACACAGGGTACGACAGCAGCTCCGAGCGGATTCCCTTTTTTTGCGCACAAGACGCTGCACAATTTCATTATTTCATCCCAGAATTACATATGCATATTGATGCATCTTTAATAATTACACATAATTTGTAGGTCATGTATTCTTGGCAGAACACACATTGATGCGGAGATTCAAACATCACTATTAATCAGATTTATTTTTTTCATTCACTGTAGTAAGGATTTCCACAATAGAGCTAAATCAGTAATTGTAGAATCTACTGAATTCCTCTGCGACAGCCACTTTCTTGTCAGTACAGTGGGATATAATTAATAATGAAACATAGCTTCCCATCTTCATCAAACCTCTGTCTCTATGACGGCCTGTCTTGTCCTCAAGGGCCTGTCTCTTTCATGTCCCACAGTTAAGTGGCATTACTACATGGATGCCTCCGAGCCGCAAACACACTCTATCCTCTATCTTTGTGAGGACACTCACTGACGTGATGCATTCCCTTTGTCCCTAAACGTATCCCTGACCCTAACCCTTAAACCAAGTGCTAACCCTCAAACAGCCTGCTGAAGTTTTGAACCGAAATGTCCTCACTTACCCAAAATGTCCACACTGCATAAGCTCTAACAGTCCTCACAAAGATAGACACACACATAGTACACGCACTCACACACACAAACACACACACACACACACACACACACACACACACACACACACACACACACACACACAGTCCTGGGTCATTTGCTGCTGTATAAAAGGGACGACTCCATTCCCCTCATCTGTCACCTGATTTTTGGCTTTGATGCAATTATAGATCTCTATTACTCCTGTATAGATGAGCCTTACTGATAGCAGAGACTACAGTATTTTAGATTATTTTACGTTGTGTTATTCTGAGACGTTTGTGTCAATGGTAATGAGTTTTACTTGTTACATTTACTTAAAAAATGTTTAACCACATATGACTGATGCACAGGTGCACTCTGTATATATTAGTGCGTATGGATGGAGGCTGCAGGCATCAGTGTGAGCTGTGCATAGTTGAGGGAGTAAAGTGGCATGATTTTGCCTGGGTGCAGAGCGGCTTTTTTTTTTTTTTAAGTCAGAGCATCTGTGTTCGCTCTCGCTCCAAGATAGCCCTCTATCCCACGAGCCTCTGTTCAGATACAATAAAAACGCAGATATTCATCTCACGTGTGTCTCTCAAATCTGCCTCAGACTTTCTGTCATGAAGAAAAAATGGATGAGTTCTTAGACTGACAGCACAGAAGTTTGCTGCTACAGCACATATCGACTCAGTGTGTGTGTGTGTGTGTGTGTGTGTGTGTGTGTGTGTGTGTGTGTGTGTGTGTGTGTGTGTGTGTGTGTGTGTGTGTGTGTGTGTGTGAGAGAGAGAGCGTGTGACAGTTCAAACTGATTTTTAAACTTAAAAGAAACTCTGCAGGTTTCTTTCTTAATTTTCCCCCCAGACCCTCTCTCTGCCTCCTGCTGCCTCATTGTATAATGATGGTTATAGACAGACGACTATATAACTGCAGTTTCTCGTTCAATTTAAAACCTTTAAAATGGTGATCCAGAGGTGTAGTTTTGTACTCAGAGGCGTCGAACAGGAAATGCAAAGCAGGCAATTGCAGCTGACCCCAAGCTGAGAACCCCCTTATATTCTCTGGCTAGCTATGTACAGGAGACTGCAATGACGCCATTGTTGGAAACCCCCTATAATGAGGCCTCATGCCACTTTCTGCCAGAAGCTACATAACTTGAGAGGTTTGGTCCCTTTTGCCTGGGGCCCCCAAACTCCATTGAAACAGTGACAGTCAGGATAAACACACAAGGGCCAAAATTATTGTAGCAAAGGCTGAGATATCCAGACCCCTTGTGTGGGTCAAGCCTGCGTGCCGCAACACAACAAGGGCTCCAACTGCGCATGCCCTCCTCCAGGCAGACTCCAGGCTCTCTAGAAATAGGTCTGCTCCACATCTGTGGTGTCCACAGCTGTCTGTGTTCGTGTCAGTAAGAGAGTCTAATTGAGGCTTGAGAGACTGCTGTCCTGCCCCCCACCTGCCACTCATGGCAGCTGCTGATGTTGCTGCCTCTGTTTAAACTGTAATTGTACAACATAAAGAGCACATCACACAGGTTTAGAGCTTTGATTCCGAGTCTCTGAGAGACATTTACCACAAAGTGAAATAAGTTCATTAAAAAATGTGAAACTCAGAGTTTCAAAAATACAAAATCAACAGAACAATCATCAAGTGTGCACCAACCAAACGGTCAACCTATTGAGGCCTCTGTTGTAGACAGCAGATGTTCGGACCAAGACTCCATCGTCCCTCTGTCATACAATGTTTACAATCCAACAAGTTTCTTTTGTCAAGAGTTAAAATGTTCTCCCAACAAAACACAAACAGTGATCCTGTTTAAGGTCCAGACGACATTTTGGCGAATTTCTATTAACTGCTATTTGCATATAAATGCAAATGAATTAAAAGCCAATAGCCGATGTATTTCAGTCAATCTGTCTTTTGCTCTCCACAATAACTGTTTACCTGTGGGCAACTAGCTCAAATGTGATTGGTCAAACTAGAAACGGAAACATGAAGCCTTCAAGTCCAAACATCTTTTCCCTTGCCTGAGGATTCTGTACTTGTAGAGTCTGTTTATAGATATACATGTACTTACTTTGTTAAGTATTTTTTTATCCAGCTGTACACAAAGTGAGACATTGCCACAAGCACCTCTGTGGATGCCGTGTCATCTTTGCTGAAATGTGAAATGTCTTTTAAAGGACAACTGACAACATGCTGAAGATGAAAGAATCCCCCTTTAAGATGCCATGTGGAGTTTTTGACCTACTGTGCCATGGAGCTGTTTCGTTCATGTGGGCGATGTGATACACACACTGCCGATGGTTTCACACTATTCCGCACATCTACAAGTGGCAGTAATGCTTGGAGAAATGCAGCAGTGTGTCAACAGAAGCAAAGAAGAAGAAGAGTCTCCGCTTCAAAACATAATTGTAAAACTATGCAGGATTTAGCTTTGAATAAGAAAATATATCCAAAGTCGAAGATGCAATTGAGGTGTTTTTTTGTGAGTGACACATTTAGCCTGGATATTAAATCTCGAGTAAGATTTACTAGATCATGTAAAGGATTAATGATTATTTATCATTACATGACTTAATTCTGGTTGTCAGGTCAATTTGATGGTCATTTGATGACACTTGAACAAGATTAATCCCCTGAAGAAGGCAGCGGAAAACAGTTAAAAGCTCTGGCAGTAGCTAAGTATTGGTGTTTAAAAGATTTACCAATATATTTTACTAAGTATTAAGTGTTTTGCACATCAATTCCTCTACTCATTTTGGGTCCAACAGACAAAATAAAAGATGAGAAGTTAGATTCTGCTACAGCTTATTATTCTAATATGCCATGGAAAAGAACAGGAAATGTAGGTTTGTGTGTGTGTGTGTGTGTGCGCGTGTGTGCGTGTGTGTGCGTGGTAACGAGAGCGGAAGTGAGAGGGTGAATGAAATGGAGGCACTTGTATGGTACTTGGCAAAAATGCTGCAAGTTTCAGTCCATCAGTGAAGGTAAGTGTGTGGGTGGATGATGGCGCACATCTTTCCTTTAACACCCCTGAAAACAGGTTCTGTGTCTACAAGTGGGAGTCAGTGTGTGTGTGTGTGTGTGTGTGTGTGTGTGTGTGTGTGTGTGTGTGTGTGTGTGTGTGTGTGTGTGTGTGTGTGTGCGCTGAGTACTAGTCAAAGTGCCTACAGGCTATCTCTATGACTCTCCACAAACCTTAACTTAACTGCTTAGCACACACAAGCACACGTATTCACACGTGAACTCACACATGATGCATAGTCTGTATACAGTACATGAACCAGACACATGGCAGGGGACATTTCCATGCTAGCCGAGGGAGCAGGGTAAAGTGCAGTGTGTGGTGTGTGTGTGTGTGTGTGTGTGTGTGTGTGTGTGTGTGTGTGTGTGTGTGTGTGTGTGTGTGTGTGTGTGTGTGTGTGTGTGTGTGTGTGTGTGTGTGTGTGTGTGTGTGTGTGTGTGTGTGTGTAGTGTAATGGAGACCATATGTTCATGCTGATTGCACACTACAACCTCCCATCAGTCCATAAAGTTAAACTGCAGCCAAATGTTAATTCTAGGCTTAAAATGCACGTGTCCGAGTTTGAGCCATTATACACCACTTGGAGACTCACCCTGTGCCAAACCATCTCTTGTCCTGAATCAATGATACTTTGAGTATATTCTCCACCTTTTATTTAATGTGGGTCAGACGCATAACGCCAAATACTTCTGCCCTGGAGAGCTTAATGCTACTAAATATAAGCCTCTCAAACAGTCCACGAAAGCAAAGTGAAGGGGAAGGAGAGACCGTGAGAGTTCAAGCACGACACCATGAGAGAAAGAGGAGGAAACACAAGAGACAGAGGTACCAGAGAGGGAACAAGGGAAAAAAAAAAACCTCAAGAAGAAGACTTGAGAAGGATGAAGCTGGAGGCAGAGAGGGAGAGCCTGTCCGATGCCGTTCAGTTGCCACTCGCTGTTCCAACTTTGTTTGCTGCTGTCTGTTAAACCTTGGGAAGAGCCTTCATGCATAATACAGCTCCGTATGACAAAAAGATGGGGATTGGGCCGAACCATGGAGACAGACCATATAATCCAGTCAAGTCAGAGTTTATTTAAACAGAGCTCTTGATGCACAATATCCTGCACTGTGCTGTTGTGGCCATCATATCTTGAGAGACAGATGGTGGATGTGGTTAAAGCCAGTTAGTGGTTGGAGATTTTAATAGTTTGTGCAGTCAAACCTCGGAGTGAAGAGATAAACACCGATAATAGCTAAAGACCGCTAGAGTTGAAGCAGATGCACATATGAGGCCAAGGTCAGCGATTCTCTTCTAGAGGTCAAAGGTCAGAAGGACAGGAAACAGGGCTCTGTTGCTGGAACAGATTTTTCATTCAAGGTTTGTCTTTTCTCGACATAGTAATGACCAAAGGTAGATGACGTTAAGAGAAGTTGGAAGAGATGCTTTACTGGAGTTTGGGAGCAGAAAGACATGTTTTTAGACATGAGCAAAGGAAAATGTCCAGACATTTTCTGGAGTTTGCTTTTCACATTTGAAGACCTCAGCAGGAGATTGTCCTGGTCAGATGTGTCCACAACAACATGAATATGTCTGGAACAATCAGGACTGGGGTGGCGCTTGGTTAGAGCAGGCAGGAGGCGGGACATGACGTAAACATTCGGCTACGGGAACCACATGTTTTTGTTTGCCCTTATGGTCAAAACCTCTTGAATCTCATTGTCTTTCCAAGCTGACATCTTAGTCACTCTACATGCACGGCACCCCTCTTTCATCATGAGATATTTATATTCCTTCCAGTTTTGTGTCCGTTCTGTGTCAGAAACGTCTTCGCTGTGAATTTTCCAGAAATTGTCCTGCTTTTTTCTCACTCAGGGATTTTATGAGGGGACTGGCAGAAAAAGTACAGAAAAATGTCTGGGGCAACTGAGTCTAACGTTTTTTTCCCCTCATTCTCTATCCGGATGT
The DNA here is from genome assembly GCA_026259375.1 of Verasper variegatus. Lineage (NCBI taxonomy): Eukaryota > Metazoa > Chordata > Actinopteri > Pleuronectiformes > Pleuronectidae > Verasper > Verasper variegatus. Next base: position 13,025,741 of record CM048044.1, on the reverse strand, counting down.
CTGAAAGCAGCTTAAAACATAAAGTTAAGGAAGCATACAGCCTTTGATGAGAAGTGAAATGATGCTTTGTGCCAATCACTCACATGAATCCAGAAGAAGAGGCAGAAATAGCAGATTCCTCGCTTCAGGCCAAACAGCAACAATATGTACTCATCACTGCTGCTGTTTTATACATTTACCTACACAACTTCTTTTCACTCACATATACAGCTTGTAAAGAAAATGTGGTTCTTAAAAATACACAAAATGTATTATTATTACCACATTCAATAGCAGTTTAAAGGCCACTAATGAAGTAGACAGTGCTTGAAGCGTGCTGCTGTAATGATATGTGCTGGTTTTGCAGTTCAATTCATTTATGGTAAAGTGACATGAAGATTGCTTTTCATTCAGGTTGATATAAAACTGAATGATGTGACACAACTAATTACATATGGACGTTATTTCTGTTCCTTCAAAGAACATCCCTCCTGCTATAGTTCACATGTATAAATTCACACGTTAAGTTTACCAAAGTTGATCTCCTCTCCGCTGTGTGGGATAATTTAATTGAAATTATTATTTTATTAAATCCATGTCTAGCTTTCCTAAATGTATCATTGCTTTGGATTCTGCTCTAAAGACACACACTCCTCTCAAACCACAACCCCACCTCCCCTGCTGTGTTACAAGTCAGCCGCATCAAAAAATCCAATCTTCTTGATTAGATGTCAGTAATAAGATGGAAATGTCAAATCCACAGGAGGCCAGCGACACTTTTTATAGTAAGGTATATGAGGTTGACGAAGGATTCGAATGATGGAAGGGTGGTGAGACCCTGCTACAGCTCCCGTTGTATTTTGAAGGCTCCCATCGCGCTCTCCTGACTGCTCCATTCGTATGCTAATTTTTTTGCAAATTATGTTGTTCAGAATATCAAGGATTGTCCTGTTCTCTATTCTATATTTACTTTCTATTGTTATTGTAATCAGAGTTTTCAAGTTTCACATGCCGCATTGAAGAAACGTCTCGCACACAAAGACACACACGCGCATTGTATGTGTGGCTATGTGTGTAAGTAAGCATCTTTACCCTTCAGTCGTACAATCATCTTTTCCCATCTGACAATTTGGTGTTGATTGTAATTGTCATCAGGCTTGAATTATATCAAACACACACACACACACACACACACACACACACACAGTCCAATGCCCATATGCAAATTGGCCAGAAGTTGGCCCACTGTTAAGCCCCGGGACAAGCCTTCATGAATAATGGAGTCACATATGACAGACAAAGTAGGATTGGGAAGAAGAAGCGAGTGAGAGAAAAGATTTGGGCGTCACATTGAAACTTTTCCATCCTTCTGTCTTTGTCTGGAACAGTGGACTGAGTTGAGATCAGTTCACTTGTCGATTTCCATTTCAGGAAGGATGTCGGAGAGAGGACAAAGCCACCAATTTGTTTGGTAAAAGTGATTTTGGTGCTGAATTAAAAGTAAGCTGCTTTTTAAAATCTGTCACTGCAGATAGGATTGTTGACACTGCAATTATGCACATTACTTGTACGTGTGGGAGCTTTTAATTTCCCGGAATTGTCCAAGGTAACGGGAAGTTTCATTTTTGTCAAACGCTCTTTTCCAGTGACACTGCTAGCCAGTTAGCCAGTTTGCCAGCCTGCTGTTTTTTCCTTCCACTGTTTACATTGGTCACTCATGATGAATCTTTGTCGTTTGGTGGGCATTCTATCACAGAAGCTCTCACCCCAGACTGCAGGACAAGAAATGGTGGCGAAGACAACAACTCCCATGATCCCATGCTGCATCACAAAGTCATTAAACTAGATCTTTTGTAACTGTTTTAATTGAGAGGCCTTTATCAGCCTATATTGCACATTTAAAGGGAATGGCACCCCGCCTTTGTATGTTAAAGAGAGAGAGAGATGGAGAGAGGCAGACAGATCAGTGTGTCGGCAGTCGTGCTTATGAGACAGAGCCGTGGAAAAAGGGCAGGGATAATAAGGGATAATCACAGCTTTATGCTGTCACTGCCAATCACAGTGGGATGAAAACAGCAGGTCGTGTGGCCCCATGTCGATATGCCTGACCAGCTATCCGTTCCCACTGCGATAGCCTGTAAGACACTCACTATCCCATATGATGAGAACCGTAATCCTGCCATGCACTCACAGCCCAACTCTGGTAGATTAGCTGCAAGGTCTCGTCCCTCACTGATCCATCGATCCCTGTGTTTCTTCGTAAGCGGGAGCAGATCAAACGAAAAACACAACTTACAGGAAGACATGGGAATTATGAGGAGGTGGATAGGGAGATGGGGAATAAGCAGAAAAGTTAAGGAAGCAGGAAAGAGATAAGAAAATGAAAGGGGGAAGCTGGAAGAAGAGAAGAACAGGGTCAAACCGTGGTTAAAACCTTATATGCTAGTAAATAGAATTTGAATGAGGATGAAGGACAAAAAGGAGGCAACAAAGGAACATTAATTTTTATATCAGAAAAGAAAAATAGAGAATAGCCTGTCCTCTCCACAAAGACCTGAAAAAGCTGCCCACCTATTAACGAACCACAGACTAAAATCAGGGTGAGACAGAGAGGAGATGGAGAGTGTGGGTGATGATGAAGCTGAAGCAGCTAAATTGTCATGGTTACCATTGCTTGTGTGTGAGAAGACTGCCTCCGAATGTGTGTGTCTTAGTGTGTGTATTTAAAGCAGAGTGCCGGGATTGCAATGTCAACAGATGTCATGTGATATTTGTACAAGCTTAATGTGGATTCTGTGTAATCCTCGTGAAGGGTTTTGTGTTTCTTTTCACAACAAAGAGCTGCTCTCAGTATTTTTAGATGGTGCCGCGTAGGAAATCCACTGAAACCTGCATCACACATTTACACTCTTGGCCAGGTGTGATCCGCTGTACACCGGTTCATGGTGGGAATGGGTTTGTTGTTTAGTTTGATCACACAATATCCTCAAGGTGTTAAACACATCTTTATAATAAATGCACAGCTGCATGAGTGTACATTTCTACAGTCCCCCTTAAGCTTAAATTGCTTTCTATACCTTGTGACGTCAAACTGGTTTTCATGCTGCATCTCTTCCTATTCTGGTTGGCATTAATATTATTTATAGTACATGGTCTGTTATCCTCTTCAATGTGGATGTCTGTGTTTTCCATGCTTTTTATGCCTCCACGCTGCATGGTGACAGCACATAGCCAGAGGCATTATGTTGTCTGTCCGTCTGTGAATTTCTTCAGATTTGGTACAAATGTTTAAGTCAAACATAAACTGATTAGATTCTGGTGATCAAAGGTCATATATCACAAACACCAATTTGGAAGTTCATATTACAATGACCTGAGACGATGACCTGGTTAGAATTTGGTCTCGTGAATGCAACATCTAAGGAGCACCTTCAGATATTTCTTCTAACGGAATACAAACTCTATTGGACTCAAGGATGACATGATTTTGGGGGTCAAAGGTGCATGCATATGTTAAGAATGCCTCAAGAGAATCCTTTCAAATTTTGAATATTCACTTAGAAGCACAGATTAACTGATTAGAATTGGATGGTCAAATGTCAAGGTCATGGTGGTCTCACGAAACATGTTTTTAAGCTCTTGATCATGATATCTCATGTCTACCTCTATGGAATTTCTTCAAATTGTGACCAGTTGTCAATAACTGCAGATTTCTCAAATTCTAGTTTCCATATATACATCCCTGTTCGCGAGGTGAACTTGAATATGTTTCCACGGGTGTGATTTGGTGTCCTATTCAAAGCCACTAAGGTATTTCTCTTTGAAGGAGCTGTAAAATTGAAAGTGATGACTCAGAACTCATGATGAGATGCCTGTTGACAGCTGCGTGTTCTCTGACACGCTCTTTTGCATTATGATCACCTTTGAACCTTTTCTTTCTATACGTTTTTTTTTTCTCCTCTCCAGCTTTTGGCAAATGACTGCACGCTTGCCAATATATACAATCACACACTCGCACTCTGTTTGGAGTCAAGCTCACAAAAGCAAAACTGTCACCATGTCACACCAGGTAGAAACTCAAAGGAAGCCAATTATGACCCACTCAACCTCTGGAGTTTCTGCATCAGTCTCTCACTAACACTTTTCCAGCAGACACCCTTTCATCTTGTCCATAAAGCTGTCAAGAGTTGAAAGGTTGCGCTTAAGGTTGCCCATAGTTCCTCCCCTAGAGACAGAGAAGTCTTACTAACAGTTTCCACAGGGCACACACATACCTTTTCACCGACTTTCTCAACAAAAGGACTCCATCTGATCTACCGCTCTCTGAGGCAGGAGATGGAAGTTTGTGTCAGTCATTCATCTGCCTTATTCTCTTTATTTTGTCATTTTAGTCTTTCTTCTTGCTCCCTGTAGCCTCAGGTATTTTATGAATGTCTGTCTGCATCTCATTCATACCCTCTCTGACTGAGCTCAGATCTCTCTGCATCCCACTGACTCTCCTAAAAGATTTAACATCTGCCTCTAAAGCACGATTAACATCTGGTGAAAAATAACTAGTGGCCGAGTCTGATCGCCACCTTGTTCCAGTGGATTTTCAGTAGAGTATAGAGACTCACCGTGACGTCACCCATTGGTTTGCGAACAGCATTTCGTCCAGTGTCGTTCTGATTGTTTTAAAAACAGAAGTAACCATAACTGGAGGACTGGAGGGGGGGCCTGACTGAGAGTTCCAGGACACTACTCGCCCACCTAAACCTGTGACCTGCACCCATATATCTGCTTTTTCGTCTTATAGACTTAGAGATAGAGACCATAAATAGTTTATTGTTGTTTTAAATCAAGTGAGAATTAGGCTCCTTTCTCACTGAAAACGCCCTCTGCTGGAAATTTGAATTTAAACCTTGAAACCATTGAACTGTATTTGGAAGTTAGGAAAGCATAGTTATAGCATCTTTTGTTACTTGCCAAAAAACAATTATATATATATATATATATATATCTCATCAGGCTGTCTTAGTAAAAGATCAGTGTTTTTCTATCGATTGTCAACTATACTGAGACTTGAAATATAAACTCCTGTGGAGAACCTAGGTAACTTCTAATCAAAGCCTTGTCTATCAACACATTTGACATTTCTTTCTATCACAGACCTTTTATTATGAACTAAAGCAGCAGGAAGTAACCTTTGAGCCAGATCAGTATGAAAGAGGATTAGTATTGACAGCAGATACTTTTGAATGCATGGCCGGGGGAGAAATGTAGCATGTAACAACTCGGCGGGAGCCCATCACCATCGAACGTCAATGTGAGCACATTTGCTTGGGAGAGGATGAAAAGAGTAATTGAGTGAGTGGACATTGCGACCGCTTTCCTCATGGGGATGTAGACTTAATTTCAACCACAGTGGGAAGCAGGGAGCAAAAATGGCAGAGGAAGCACCAGCAGCTTCTGTATTGATATCAAATCGTGTAGATATGCACATTACAAACAATCTCTCTATTCCCACGTGCCCCTCAGTCTCTCTGAATATAATTCCTTTGGATTGACTCAGTTGGTTCATTAAAAAAATAGATATATACTTTGACAAGTGCACAGTATGGAGATCTGGTTCTGTGAATAACAGAATGTAGAAGCGATGATGTTGTCATACTACCGTCAATTTATTGTCTTCCTCTGTATGTTGCCTGAAGAAACCGCGTGATGACCTCTATGGTGATGACCTGTTCATAACGGAGGACAGCAATAAACCTTAATTATTTATCTGATGTTATGAAAACAAGGTGAAACGTCGTAATAGTCAGCTGAGACTGACCCTCTATTGTCTAAGCGTGTGTATCACAGCTCCACACTATGAACACTACTGCGCAGACTCAGACTCCAGATGACATCAAAAGCGCAAGATGGAGGCACCCGTGATATTTTTGCTTCAACGGGAGGAAGTTGAGATGCATCATCCATCTTTATATGCAGTCTGTGGTGTGATGTTAAAAATCAACAATAGAAATGACATCATCCATAATGTGTTTTGAATTGCATGCATTTCACCCTGACTGTGCACACTGCCACACTGAAGGGCACGTTAGTCGACTATTTTTATGAGATTTTTATTTCAGTATTCCTGAGTTGATTTATTTTGTATTCATGAATTGCCTTGTGGGGCGGATCAAACTGTCTCACAGGTAGCATACAGCCTGGAGGCCTGAATGTCCCCACCCCTGCATTAGGGTATGAGAAGTGCAAGGGATTAAGTCTATTTCACTGACTGACTGTTGTATACAAATTTTAGCATAAATGCCAACACACAATTCCAAAGCTGAACAATCCTGCATAATGAACACTGCTGCTGGCATCTACTATAACATTCATTTACATACAAACCTGATTCCCATTCGTGTATGATTCTTCAGGCTTTTGATTGTACATTTGGTGGGAGTAGAGTTATTTTAATCATGGGCAGTGGGTGATGTGAGTCAGCTTAGAGGATAAAATTTGTTATAATCCAGCTGTCTAACTCTGGCACCCACCGGCTCTGCCAAAGTGCCTGCAGCAAGGCACCAAACTTCCACCAGCTCTAGGGATTTACTGACCCTCCTCATAAACCTCCCTTCAGAAATCAATAGGTCATAGTCACATTGTGTGTGTGTGTGTGTGTGTCTGATGAGGATAATATTGAGAAAGGTCTAAGATGAGAACAGAGTTTTCTTACATGACTTTTTCTGAAGAAAAGGTTTACTAGTGTCCTTGCTTATCATGCACCATCACCTATGGTTGGTCATCTATGTCATGTGATTGGTTCCAGCTATGAAAATGAGACGAAACAAGAACATTCAAATTTGGCAAGACAGCAAGATGGGAGAGCACTTCTCAGTTTTTGCGCTTTCATGGCATCAAACATAACGCACCGGTGGGAAAAAACTAAGAGGCAAACTCCTCTACTGGCAATGGGAAAGGGATCAATCGCTCACGTTAAAAAAACTGCGTAAATCTGCTAATTTGGGTGTGAAAGAGGTACAAGAGGTAAGCTCTGCCTCTCCATCTGGGATAGATAGTGTTCTGTACAGACTGTTTTTACATTTGTTTGTGTCCTTAATACTCAAGTATATGTTACTGTGAATTACTGAAGCCTGGAGGTGGGCATTACGTTGCCATCAAGCACCAATGATGTCTTCCTTCCATATAATAATACACATGACCTCAGTGCTGCGCAGCTTTCTTGCATTCAGGTCATGTCATGTCAAAGACATAAGTTATAGCATCACTTCTAGTATAAACCTCGACCTTCATCTGTCACATTGAGCACACTGAGCTTCGGTGCATTAGCATCGTCCCACGCTCCTGCCTCCGGGCCATGTATATTGTATGAGTCTGTAACCTACATCTATCCATTCTTCTGTCAGCGGGGGTCTCCTGATGTGACAGGTGTAGTATGCAGGGTGTTATGGTGTCCAGGAATGTGTTATGTTGTGTTTAGCCCATTTATTCCCCTGTCAAAAGGGATCAACGTCCTGCTGATGTGACTTTTAAACTCTTACAACCGCTTCCGTGAAGGCAGCCAGAGGCCCGGGGCTGCATGCTCTTTTAACATGCGCTCAAAATGTGTGTCTGTTCTCATCTTAGACCTTTCTCAATATTATCCTCATCAGACACACACACACACAGTTAGACAAAAACATTGTCTTGGAATTTTTTATTTAGTTTGTTTTGTGTGTGTATTTCTTTCCCCCCTCCATTTAAAGCTGGTTGGAGAGTCTTTTATTGTCTAAATATGAAAAGTAATAAAGCTGGAGTCATACAAAAAAAAGAAGCCTCTTGGTTCGAATCCCGATTTTGGCCAGGGTCTGTGGAGTTTACATGTTCTACCTGTGTCTGTGTGGGTTTCCTCCGGGTACTCCGGCTCCCTCCCACAATCTCAAGACTTGCAGACTGAGGTTGGGTTACTTGGAGTAGGTGTGAATGGTTGTTTGTCTCTGTATGTCAGCCCTGTGATACACTGGAGAACTGTCTAATGTGTACCTGGACAGTTTGCTCCCCCCGAGACCTTTACAGGATCAGTGGTATGGTTAGCCTGATGGATGGATGGCAGAATAGAGGAAAGAACTACAAGCCATCACGTTATCCTTACAAAAGACTTTTCTCTCACCTCCTAGGTTTTATCCAAATAACTGGCTTATTTTCAGTTTGCATTTCATGTATTAACAGCCACCTGGTCTCATCCTTTTAAAAATTGTCTTCATTATCTTACCATTTACTTCAAGTAAAATGCACAACGGAAAACAAAAAGGTCTTCTTCCAGTTTAAACACTGAGAGGTAAAATACCTCCCAGTGGGCACATAGAGACGTATGTCCACTGTATCAGCTGTGCTCATAGAGTCTAATGCAGTTGAATGTAACTGTTTTCGTGAAATTTATTTTTATGTCTATAATGTACCGATTTTTGTTGACACTGTCATAAACATGAACTCAGCCTTGATGTTTTAGTTCAGGGTTTAGTTCTGTGCTGCGTTATATTCAGATATTCTCCAATATTTGCTGCTCTCGTGCATTTATATGTGAAGGTTAAAATATAAGAAACACACCGATATACAGTATTGTAGTTCAGTCAGTCCTTAACCAACTCGTTTTAGCTTTCTCTTTGACGTGTTTGTGTTTTTTCTTTCTTTCTGTGTCCCAGATCCTGATCGGGGAAGTGACCAGTTTCTTTGTGAAGACAGAGGGAGCTCAGGAGAAGACCATAGTGACCGCCGACTGCTGCTATTTCAACCCTCTCCTCCGCAGGATCGTTCGTTTTCTAGGTCAGTCATAACTTTACCTCTTTTCTGACTGTACCGAGGCTCATTAAGACTTACACCACACTCCTCTGCTGAGTGTGTGTACAGAGCAGAAACAGATCTCCTCCTTAGTTTGGAAACTGTGGTTAAATTTCTTTTGCCAGTCCTGTCCTGCTGATGTGATCTTCTCCATCATCTCCAGTCTGTATTTATCCAAGTTAGTGATGGATTTATGTCAAGGAAACATAATAGCAAAGGCTGCATCTGTCTGACCTCTCCCTCCCACACAGACAACAGTCAGTCTGACCATTCCATTCCCATCTCTGACTCTCACTGCTCTCAGCATCTCATTTTTTGATTTACTTTACACATTCACACACTCCCTCTTGCTCTTCTGTTCTCACAGGAGTCTACTCCTTCGGCCTCTTCACCACCACCATCTTTGCCAACGCTGGTCAAGTGGTGACAGGAAACCAGACCCCTCATTTCCTGTCTGCCTGCAGGCCAAACTACACAGCTCTGGGGTGCCAGTCTCCGCTGCAGTACATCACCGAACGCCGAGCCTGCACGGGAAACCCGTACTTGGTGGCGTCCGCCCGCAAATCCTTCCCCTCCAAAGACGCAGCTCTCAGCTTTTACTCAGCCATCTACACAGTGGTAGGGAAGCATGTAGGGGCGGTGGGAGAGGGGGGACACAACAGAGTAATTGAGGGATAAGATGACATAATGTGTGTTGATGACTGACTGTTGTGTTGTCAGGAAATAACTGGAAAGTGCAGCATTCAACAGCTTTTATTTTACTCAAACTTTACTAAAGGGGAATTTAATAAAGTTAATTTGTATATAGATTATAATGAAGAACCCTTAATAAAGGGTTTTATAAGTTTGTACCAATGAACAACTTCTACTAACAAATGCTAATTAATCATAGAAATGAGCTACAACATGAATACTATATGAAGATTTCATAAAAAGGATAAAGTTACAATGTTCTTCTGACTGACAGCAATTTGCTTCACAGCAGGCGGATTTCTGATTGGTCTGTTGTACTTAATATTTGACAAATTAAATATAAAGTGTAGCTTGAGGTTCCCTTTTTCTTTCTTTTTTTTATTAACTCCTCTTCACAATCTTAAACACTTTTTTAATAAACAAGCTTAACACCTTCTTTTCTTCGTATTTCCCACTTTTATTCCTCCCCTCGACTTTCCCCATCGATTTCCCCAGCAATAGTTTCTCCCATGGACGTACATGCATGGTCTCCAGTCGTCTCTCCCCTGTGGGTCTATCTCACTCACTGACACCAGTTGCAAGAATTGGCTGAGTAGTCTCAGCGCATGTAATTGGTCTGTGAGTTTCACCGGCTGCTAAACGAGTTCCATTAAGTCCAGAAAATCTGGACTGTTAGAGACAGTAATGATCTATCATCATTTAATAACTCAAATTATACTGTAGGTCTAGGTAAGGATCCTTTAACTGACTTTAAACAATGTTGTAAGACATGTACACCTTAAATACAAAGATTAAATGAAATAAGGTTAATATATTCAAATTTGAAGTAGTAAATTGGCAGGATTTTAAATCAAACCTTTTGGAACACAACCGCTTTAAAGTGGTACGTTCATACTGACTTTTTTTTACACTGTTTATTTGTGTGTTGGATCATCAGCAGCAGATGTTAAGATTCACTCTGATCCACAAAACCTCAATAATGTTTTTGATTGCAGCGTCAATTTTCTGTATTTTTAGCAGTCAACCAATCACAACAGTGTTTAATGATTTTGTGGCTCATCAGAGCAGCTTTAAACCAGTGCAGAGGGCGGCCTCTTGTGGCTTATTCAAGCTGTTCATCCCTTTAGTCCATTGAAGCTGTGGCACAGTTTGGATGAAATGCTGTGGATTCGACCCCTGGTGCAGCTCACACTGAACAAACAACACTACGTTTCTTATTCCGGTTGTGTTTGTGTCTTCCAGATGTACGTGACCCTGGTGTTCCGGACCAAAGGCACCCGTCTGACCAAGCCCACCCTCTGCCTGGTGCTGCTGTCTCTGGCCGTGCTGGTGGGGGTGGTGAGGGTGACTGAACACAGAAACCACTGGAACGATGTCGTGGCCGGGTTTGTTACCGGAGGGGCCATTGCTGCCTTCCTGGTGAGAAGGAGGGATAGATAACATTTCAGGGATCAAACACATGTGAAGGAGGAGATAGTGGTAGCTGGATGTACTGCAGCAGGAGAGATGGACTGCCTTTGTGATAGAGGACACACACACACACGCTGTTACACTATGAATGTGACTGGGTTGACCTGAAGGCAAATTCATATAGTCCCATTTAAGCCGTGTTTCCACTGCAGAGACCAGGGTCTAAATAAAGATAATAAACATATACCTGATTGGTTGAGGACTACAGCATTTTATATCAGCCACTATTTTTAAAAACCCGGAGCTGCTTTGTCAGTTTTAGAACACACTGTTCTCTCTTAATTCAAGTTAAAGCACATTTAAAACAACCACAGTTGACCAATAAATAATATAAATAAATACAAGAAAACAATAATATATATGAAAAACAGAGAATGATTTGAAAATACAAAAGCAATAAAATGTCAAAACATTGTAAAGGATTAAGATATTGCACAATAGCGGATGAAATCAAGGTCTTGTGCTCAACTTGAAAGCCAGTGAGAGGAAATGCAAAGATTTAAACGTTTCCAGCCGTTCTGATATGAATATAGTTAAGCTTTTCCAGAGATTGGTTAGCTCTATTTTTGAGCACCCAAAAAAGATTATGGAGCCACAGAAGAAAACCTATGACAGAGGGACCTGAGTATTTTTGTTGAAGAGGTCTCAAAGCTATTGGCCAAAGATCTTCTAGAAACAGTGATAACGTTAAAGCTCAAAGTGCTGACTGTGGCTCATCTTAATACTAAAGCTTAATTTCAGTCGCTGCCTCTCAAACTGTAAGTGCCCTCTTCAGAATCTGTTTCTGTGCGCACTCAGAGCATGACACACACACTCAGTGTCTCTGCAGTGCAGTGAATCTCTCCCCTCTTTTTTTTATTTCCCTCTGTTCTTTGCTCTCCATCAGGTGTCATGTGTGATCAACAATTTCCAGCCAACCCAGATAGGAGCGCCGACTCCTCCGCCTCCGCAGCGCCCCCTAGAGCCCTCTGTCGGGCTCCCTCTGCTCAGCCTGCCCCGCGTGGAGAGTCCACTCGAAAAGTTAAGTGGCCTCCAGGTAAGGGGTGGGTGACAGATCGTTGATAAAATACTCAAACAGATCAACAGAATGCAATAAACCTATAGTGTATGTATATCTTTAAATTGAGAGGGTTTGTCAATGCAAATACTTATTACCTCCGCCAAAGAGTTTTCGTGCAGATCCAGATCGGGGGGGTAAATCCAGGATTTTTTTTTTTTTTTCACTTTCTTTAACATTGTGTTTTTCTTTCTATCGAATCAGATCTATGAGTGCCTTGGGTGGAGGTTTGATCCCCACTAAGTGCCATATAGTATTTAAATATGTTACGAGATTGTTTTGTTACTCATCTCCTCCCTAATAACCTCAATTGTTTTATTACATCTCTGTGTTTCTAAGATGCTTCTTCCTGTCTGATTCCTCTGTTGTGTGCATTCTTTCTCTTTTTTAGACGTGGTCATTCTCCATTCTTGTCTCTTGCTGTTTTGGTCGAGTTTATCTTCCCTGTTCCCTCAGGTTTTACCTCCCTGTTGTTTTCTACTCCCTTGCTCTCTATGTCACCTGAACCTGAACATCCGTTTTGTCCTTTCCCTCCTGTTAGGCTCCAGGGCTACCGTATTCTGAGATCACATGACCATCAGCCAATCCCATCCCCCGCCCCTCCCGATGTGCTCCTCCCCTCACGGCGTTGCCTCACCAGCGCAGTCTAGACCTGCCCTCCGAAATTCCCCAGCCCTGCCCCGCCCACCCCAAAGGACGACATCCTCTCCGTCGAATCAAATCAACGCAGGTGTGAAAGGCCGACCGATCACAGGGAGGAGGACAGCGCACACATGCACATGGCGAGCCTGGAGGGGGGGCCTGTCGTTGTGAAGACCAATATGAGACAGAGACCTGTCCTTCTGTCCAGTTTATCCTCTGAGATGGTCCCACGTTTTCTTTTGGGTGTAAAAGACCCCTTATGAGACTTGCCAAAGCCAGAGGTGTTGAAGCAATACTGTGTCACACTCCCTTGTCCTGTCTTTCCACAAAGACTCGACAGTAACCTTAAAGACTGTTGGCTGGTGATGACTTGATAAAACACACAACAATAAAACATAAACTGAGGGTTTGGGGACGGAAGAATATCCCAATCACTACTGAATCGTCCTCAAAAGACCACATTCTGCCACTCAGGACAATAAAATGGAAAAAAAGACCTCTCATCTAATCAAAAAGCAGGCGCCACGGAGAATTACGATACAGAAGATTTGTTCTGTCATAAAGGACTAACAAGAGGTGCTGTCGAAGAGGAAATCGCTTTTGTAAATTATAGCACAGATGAACCAGTTTAGCGTTCAGTCATCAGTGTTGTTTCTTTACCTGTTTAGGGAGAGTATCGGTTTGATCTCTTGCTGTACATTGTGTGAAGTGATAGACGGGAGATTTACACACACTGGAGCTGTGTTTGTGATTCACGTAGACTGCACGTAAAGATGGACGACGCGTCTCCATTTCCTTCCACATGAAGAACTCCCTAAAAATTCTATTTGAAGTTTACTTTTTAGTTGGATCAATAAATATAGAGGAGGCAGGATTCAAGGATTCAGTGAAATGTTTCTGTGCAGACGTATCAAGTGAACAATAAAAAAACTGTAAATAGATCAATAAAATACTATAATAAAAAATATTTTTAGATAGAATTATATGTATACAATTACAAATCTTAGAGTCATTTCCAAAAGCAGTACACTCAGTCAGGTTTCCGGAACTTTACCTGGTGTTCAAATGAATGCCGTGTACTGCAGTCAGCCACCAGGTGGAGATCAAGACACTTAGGCTTCAATTTAGGGCAGCTGTCATATCGTCCATCTTTATATACAGTCTACACTAAAACCATGTTTGTGTTGGAGCATCAGTTAACTCATCCCTGTAGAGAACTGAACTGGATTTACACCAACCTCCCAAACATTTTAACTACTTAATATTCAGGTGTGTGTGTGTGTGTGTGTGTGTGTTATGAATATGTGTATGTTCTACGTCCATGCTGTGAAATATTTGGAAGTTTTATTATAAAGTTTTATACAAATTCTTTGTCAGTATCCGTTCCCATAAAATCCACCATCCACTGTGTCCCTTACACCCTCTCATGCTTGGTCTTCATTTTTTTATTTCAAATAACTTTTATCTAAATACATGACACACAACATGTTACCAAAACAAATATGTTACAAGATAGTTTTTTGTTATTTACCCGATCTGCAATTATTTCCTCACACCGACTATGAATCCGATGGCGCAGACCGTGTGTGCGACACGAAGCTACGATCTCTAGACTTTTGTATAGTTTTGTACAGTGAATAGGTTTCTCAACACAGTATATACCACATTATCATTATGTTTCAAGTGTGAGAACAGTGAGACGCAACCTGAGGCTGTCCTGCAGGAACATGAGTAGTAGCCTGATCTGAAGCAGGAACGTAGCGCATTGGAGAAGTGTGTGAAATCCTGACGTGTGTGTGGTGGTGGTGGTGGCTGACATCTTGCTTTGGTTCTGCTCAGTTCAAAAGAACAAACAGGCTGCCAGTGGGAGAGTGTGCAGTGGCTGATATACAGAAGAGGTATGGTTTTATTAAGCATGTGTGAGTGTGTGTGTGTGTGTGTGTGTGTGTGTATGATGAACACATTGTACGGCAGCGTAACTGTTAATTTGTTTTCTTAAGTGAAACAGTCAAAAGTAGCTGCTATAATTACACACTTGTGTTAGTGCGTAAGTGCAGGCCTTCACAGGACCCCCTGCCGAGGCCTCCCAACTATGCCTGTTATAGCAGAAGGTGCTCATTATAGCTTTGAGATTAGCCACAGTAACACTACATCTTTTTTTTTTGTAAACAGCCGAAGGGATAGAGAGCACCCGCGTTAATATGTCTTTGTTTTGTATTTATTTAACAAAATAAATGGCAATTACCACACGCTGCTGCCTGAATTGCACTTTTTGTTTGCTTCGTTTGAAGACCTCCCACACCTCAGTAAGGGTTGGACTGTGACTGGCTGTGAGTTGTGCGATTGGATTTCTAGTTCTCATTTGTAATGTGTATAAAAAAAGCACAATAACTATAAATTTCTCCCATAAGAGAAGGTGTGTGAGTATGTGTGTTACATTAAGTCTCCTTTCTCTCTATGAAAGCCAGCTTTTCACTCCATCTCTGAGTGTCCCCCATCAGAACAAATATAAACCTGCCTGATTTCTGACATGATCAGGCAACACATTGTACAATATAGTTCTGAGTGAGCACAATCCGGCCCTTATACCTGCACCATTTCTTTTGTTGTCGCGTCTGTCCGTCTGTCCGTTTGTGAGCAAAATCACCAAAACCACCATGACACTTGGTGGCAGGATGTGCTCGGGGTCAGCAAAGAACCCATTCAATTTTGGATCCAAGAGGTTTATTTTTCATTTTCTTTATCATTGCATTTTTCAACATTTTGACCATTGTGCCAGAGAATAAGTCATGGATCTTAATGAAAACTATCAGGCATATTTAGGCAGCTGATATCTCTGGGTGTGTGTAATTTGGTGCAGATCCATATCGAAATCTGGATCTGGTGTGGTTTCATAAGGGACGCTGTCGAGCCTTGGCGCAGGTCTGAGCTCTACTGAGTGACATTGCCAGACCTATTTTGTGCATATCTGTGTGCTGATGACAATAAACACATCCTGACTGTCACTCAACTAAGAGCAATAGCTGTATTTCACAGCAGACATTTTGTCCTATTTGTTCATGTGTGTCTAGTATCAGTCAGGCATCATTCATTATATTATTCCAACCTGTGCACTTCTCCTACTGTTAAAATACATGTTAAAATAGTTTTCCATGAAATGGCCAATCCACAGTGTTGTGTTTTACTGTAACACATTTGTATTCCATGTTGGATCTTGAGTATTGGAGGTGTGTCACAATGTCGCAGTGCCGTACGTTACATACTAATAGTTGTAATTACAGGAAGACAGAAGAAGCCATCCTGGATTGCCTCCGCTAATTAAATCTCACAAAGAGAAAACAAAAATTACGCAACTTGTTTTCATGTTGTGCAGCTGTGAGCAGCTCCACCATTAGTTCCCCTCAGTAGCTCACTTGTATATCGAATATATATATTCTGTCACTTTTACAATCCAAACCCACCAGAACTGTATACTGCAAGGAACTCATGGGAGAGCGCTGCCGCCCAGTTGCCCGCTGAGCAATAGGAATGGAAGTGTAAATGTAAAATATATCATTTCTATGTATAAATTGCTCTGACTCAATTTATTGTGAGGTGCCCACATTTGCATTTAATTTAAAGATGGAAATATCTTTAAAGTGAACATCACAACTTTCAATATGACAAATTATTTTGGATTTATTTCCTTGGAAGACACCGTATTGAAGAAAAAAAAGAGTTGTCGTAAGCAGCTGTGACCACAGGGTGGCAGTGCTCACCACGCCTCACCCAGGAGAGAGAGAGAAGCTTTCAGAATCCAGATGAAATGTTTGTGAAATCAAATGGCACATTAGGAATGTAAAAATATGCTTAAACAGAAAAGAGCTTTTTAAAATGTTTTCTTCTTTTCCACTTGAGACCTTGGCTGGCCCACATTAGGCATTAGTCATCAAGCTAATAAATGTAATGTAATGGCACAATTACTTTGAAATGCAGACACAGGCCATTCCTCTTTCTTTTCTCTCCCAATTACCCCATGTCTCCCCCCCACTCTCCCTCTTTGTGTTCCTTTGAGTTTGTGTTTGTCAGTCTTGTTAATGACGAGACACACACACACTCACACACACACACACACACACATACACACAAACAACCACACACAAGCACACAGAACTCTCAGCACTCTCGACAACATTATCTTTTCCGGAAATTGCTTCTCAAGCACAGCCGGAGCCCCATTAGAAAAGAAGAGCTCTACGCTGTAACCTTTTTAAAAAGCCATTAGTGATGCACCTGCTCTCTCTCTTTCTCTCTCTCTCTCTCTCTCTCTCTCTCTCTCTCTCTCTCTCTCTCTCGCTCTCGCTCTCTCTCTCTCTCTCTCTCTCCCTCTCCCTCTCTCTCTCTCTCTCTCCCTCTCTCTCTGTTCCTATTTGTCTCTCTTGTTAACACTGACACACACACATACACAAATTGGTCCTCACAACCACAGAAACACACACACACACATACACACACTGTTTCTCCACCCTGATTGCCAGCCTCCCCCGTTCCCAACCCTACAAACTGACTACTGAGCACCATAAGCATCCTTCCACTCCAATTAGAGTGTGAATCACTGACACTTTTAAAGTTCTGCCTCAGAGTGAAAAAAATAAATAAATAAATTAAAAAAACGCTCATTTAATAATTCACATGTGTTATTCTAATGGTTAGTGAGGGTTAAAACCAGTGAGTGATTCTCTTTCAGGGCGACACAAGCAGATATTTCCTGATATATCGTGTCACTAAAGTCAACAGACCGGGCTCACTCCAGTAAAAACAAATGAGGAGCTCATTCTGATGATTCATATGTTCAAGGCACACTGTACAAATTTGTTTTTAATTAGGAATGGTGCTGCCTCTTGTGGTGATGTCATGTTTTTTTTAAATACCTAAGTATTTAAAGCCATTAGCCTGAGAGAGAAGTGATTTGTATTTCCTTTGGTCGGCGGCTGACTCGATGCTTACGTCACTTTCTACCAGAGCCAAGTGAATGTGAGTGACACGACATAATCCTCATAAACATGCTAACATGTGTAAAACATACATACATTAGGAAGAACACTGTCTCTGGGCCCATTGTTTGTTCATGAATTAGCATCTGGGGGCATCAACCGATATTTTGGGGCTTCTGGTGTAGACATCGGATATCTGGGCCAAGACTCTTCTGTTCACCGTTCGCTATTTACAATCTCTAGTTTCTTCTGTCACATGAGTCGAACACACAAAACACAACCAGTGATACTTTGTATAGGTGTTTTAAATCCAGACCACATTTTGATTCATCTCTATTAACAGATGTCTGCATATGAATTCAGATGAATTAAAAAGCTGATAGCCAATGAATCTCTGTTAATATGTTCCGTCTCTTTTGCTCTCCACGCGCACTGTTTTCCTTCAAACGTGATTGGTCAAACTAGAAACAGAAACCCGAAGGCTTCCTGCCCTAAAAGCTTGTCCCTCGCCTTCAGATTCTGTATATTCACATGTAGAATCTTAGGAGCAACATATTAAATGGGGACTCATTAGAAACTTGAGCAGTGCTACTACATACGAAATCTGATCGATAACCTCAAGCGATGTCACTTTAGTCATTTGAGTCAAGTTTGAAAGACCAGTAGGTGCAGAGTTAGAACGAGGAGTTATCAGACCTGTGTGTCTAACCATCTGCGCTTGATGCACGAGGATCTATCAGCCTCTAATAGCACACACAAATCTCTGACTTGCGCTGTCACATTGCATTGTGGGTTGTGTAGGCGCCAGGTTTTGACAAGCATGAAGAATGTGTGGAATAAAAAAAAAGACGTTATCTCTGGTTCTGCTGCATTGATTTCGGCCTTTTCCTTTCATTATCCATGATAAGTCCGACGATGTTATAAGAGTACAATGCTAAATCGATGGGGTGCTCGTTTAAGCATTACGCTCTCTGGGAAAAAAGCATTTGTCAGGATGGAAAAAGAAAAGAAAGCACTTGTGGATGTCAGATCAAAACCAAACAGTTCAGTTCAGAGACGTTTTAATTATGTCAGAGGGTGATATGTGAATATATGATATAGGATTATGACTGTGTGTGTGTGTCTGCCTAGGACTTCCTGTGATGAGCTGAACTCTGCTCTCCGACTCAGTGTTTGCCGTAATGCTCCTGACCCAGAAGTCACACACTGTCTGGGGCTGAACCACTGTGTGTGCGCGTGTGTGTGTGTGTATATGTGTGAAAAGCAAGTGTGTGTGAGAGGGGGAGAGAGAGAGTGAGAGAGGGGAGAGATGGAGTGAGTGTGTGAACTGAGAGAGATAAAAAGTACGAGGATGAGCATAGTTTATTGCATCCCAAAACAAACCAGCAGCCCCTGGGTAATAAAAATGTACTATCTGTCACAGTAAATTACAAATATTGGTCTTTGCCTTGCTGCAGTCTCCTGATTATGCTCAATGGTCTGCCTCTGACAATTATGAAGCCATTAACACTGCGTATGTGTGTGTGAGGGTGTGTGTGTCTGTGTGAGAGAGAAAGAGAGAGAGACTGTGTGGCTGCTCATTTATTTCATGAAATATGCTATCAGTTTTTTTTATGGCCGTGAAGGCTCCAGTGCCTTACAGCATCAGCCTTGTGGGCTCTCAAACATCCAATTTACATGTTTGCTGTGTGTCTGTCTCTAAGTGCCGCACAAAGGCTGCGTCTGCCGCTCTGCTCCTGATGTGCTGCAGCGAAATAAAGACAGCAAGGAAAAGACAGGAGAGACTAAATGAGGAAAAAATGAAGATAAGTTGCTGTGGAGCAAAGAATGTTGACAAAAGCCAGTTTAGCTCCTGTGTGGATCATTACTGAGCATCGTGACAATAACACACACACACACACACACACACACACACACACACACACACCACACACACACACACACACACACACACACACACACACACACACACACACACATTTTGGGTTTAGAGGGGCAGCTCCTTTTCAGGGACCAGATGAGGAGAGGATTATAAAAGGCCTAACCACCAATCCCATCCAGCATGTCCGCTAAGGAAGACCATCAACCGGATACAGAGGTCCCAGGAGACGGGATTAGGAGTCAGAACACACATTCACACTCACACACACACACACACACACCCATTCACACACACACACGCACCTTTGTTGAAACCCTGCAGGGAACACCACTCAAAACACACAATCTGGGCCTCATCTTCTATTATGATTTCAGCGCTAATGACTGACAGAGCAGTGGCTTTATCTAACAAGATGTTCCTCTTTTTCTGTGTTTGTGTCTCAACAGTCTTTATTTATATCTCAGTAGATATATATAAAAAAAATCATTGTTTATGAAATGCAATACAATGTAACGTGTCAATTGTGAGTTTAGAACGTAACTGTGTTGTCGTATTGATGTACTGTTGTGTCATATTGTAGCGCTTCATGCTGTCAGGGTTTTTCTTCTTTTCTGAATTACTCTAATGGTGAATGAACTGCAATGACCATGGAGTTGAGGCAAATGTTTTATAGCAGTGTAAGCTTGGAAAAGGTAGGTAGCAAGCTTTGGTCATTTCTTGCATGGCTGTTGCACAAGCTTGCATTGAATTTTACTGCTCTGTCCACCCCCCCCCCCCCCCCCCCCCCCCCCCCCCCATTGTGGAGAATACAAAAAAGTGACACCATCAATTACACCTCTGTGGTATTTTGTGACACCTTTACACTGTTTTTAACATGTTCTATTGTGACCACACACTGGGAAATAAAAGGACTAATTAAGTCTCTAATACGATACGATGTAGACACTTTATTCCTCAAGATTTAGCTGTAACTAACGGCACAAAACGCTCTGTCGGCTCTGTGGGTGCAGGGATATCAGTGAGTCATCCACTCTTACACGTGCATAGAGCGTAACAGTGACCGCCCACTTTGTCTCTGGTTCCGGAAGTAAATTTCCCTTTCATTTTCTCCTTTGACATTTCCGAACGTCCTCATTAAAAAAGTCTGGAACCATGCAGACCAGCGAAGGGATTTATTGTGACCATAAAACATTTGATTCAGGGCAAAACAAGCAGAAAAAAAATGGACCAAAGGCAAAGGTAAAATACTGTGTGCAGGATTATTTTTAGAGTGATTGAACTACACATCCCATAAACCTTTGCAAATTATCCCTGTCCAGTGACCTCCTGCTTCTTGTTGAATTGAACCTTGTTGCAGTGATTTTCACCCCTTTGGACCCGCAGCATGTTAGACAGACAGTGACGCTGAACCATCTGATCTGTCAACAGGATTTTCACCGCTGTGGTAAACATTTCCATGGTAACAGTGAGCTCCACCAATCGGAGACGTCACCATTACACCTAAAGATTAAGGGTAGCGTAGTAATTCTCCTTGACATCGCTAATAAAGGAGTTTTTTTCTTAAAATGCAGTTGGTATGATACAAATTTGCAGCTTCTAGCTTGTGGTACAATTCTGTGGCTTATGATCAAAATCTCTATTTAGAAAAATGAATGGGATTTTGACCTCTGGCAGCTGTTGAGCCCAATAAAGCAAAACAGCGACCGCCCACTTTTAGAACAGCTCTGGTTTTCATTCATTTTGTCCACTGACAGTCTCGAGAATCCTGTCTTATATATTATCCTCCAATCGTATAGCCGACATCATTTTTGCGTTTGTGGTTAACATTTCCATGGTAACAGCGAGCTCCACCAAATGCAGAGGTTTTTTTCTCTTGAGACATAAGACATACAGACTTGTGGCTTCTACAGGAGCTTAACACATCATTGTGTTAAATCTACCTTGGATGGTCACATTATTATGGCCGATAATTAAAATCTCTATTCAGATAATGAATGCTTTTGTTTACTTTAGAAACCATGCTGTACAGCTCCATACCCCAAACCATTTATTTCCATGTTAGCAGAGCTCCATCAACCATTGGTCCCGTCAATGGTCCCCGGACCCTCGATTGGATAACGCTGCACTATTAGGGCATGCTCTTTGACGGCAGGCCTGGACGGAGGCATGGACAAAACGAGAAGGAGAAGAGGAGGAGGAGGAAGAGGAGGAGGAGAAGAGGAGAAGAGCAGAGGAGGAGGAGAGGTGAGAGGTTGCAGCTGAGTTGCACGGGATGCTGCTGCTGCTGCTGCTGCTGCTGATGCTGATGCTGCATCGGCTCCATCGCTCCATCCCTCCCCGGGTGAGAGTGGAAAAACAAGGAGTGGTTATGTGATTCCCCCACAAGCAGGAGGAGAAGCGCACGGGAGAGAAAGGAGGAGAGAGGAGGGGAGGCGGGGGGCGTTTCCCTGCACAGTGTAGTCTGTTCTCACACTTCAGCATGGATACAATATGCGGCGTGTGGAGCGGCTTCCTGCAGGAGGACACACAATCAAAAACAAGGTGCACAAGCGGTAAGTTGAATCTTTTTTACGTTTCACCACGAAAAGCGACGTGGACACAGTTCGGTGCGCGGCGCCGCTCCTGCTCCCATCACTTTACACTCTCCTCATATTCACACATATTTGTTGACTATCCCTAAAGTGAAGGATAAAAAAAAAACAAGATTTTAATCAGAGATATCCGGGTTATTATTTGTGGAGCAGTGCGCATGGCGCGGGATTTGACGCCCGATCAATCTCTGGGCTTTGTGATTTGATAGCTGAACAGGTTGGTCCCATCAGCATCAGCACCAATAAGTGCCTGTTAAAGCCCTGGATGGAGAATTGCACCTGCACGCAGCGTTCATGTCGAACCCACAGCGTGTCCGTCAGCCTCCTTTGTACAATACAGACCGAACCTTCTCCGTCCTGCTCCCTGCAAAGGGTTAAAGGCTCGATCCCCTCTGAACTGGGTCCTTGTCAGTGGCAGCGGATGTATTTACAAACAAAGAAAAGCTTCATATCCAAGCCTGTCACGTAGAGGACAGGTGGTGGCTATCTGCAATTTTACAGTGCCTGTCGGCTGTTATCTGGGCTAGTAGGCCAACTAGCCTAAATGCATTTAAATGCAGCAAACATTAAGAAAGACAAAGTGGCTGTGTTAAGTTTGTCACTAAAAGTTTGGCTCCAAAAGGCAGGAGGGCGGTTTCTTTATTCTGCAACTTTAGGCAGAATGTGATGCCACCACTATCTTGTTGATTTTTTGCCTGGGTAGTGATTATTAGACTCCACAGTGTGGCCAGAATGACTGGAAAGATTTGCTGTGGCAGGCATAAGCATAAGCATCCTCATAACAGCGTCTTTAGTTCCAAGCAATTAGGCGGTAATGTGCAAGAGGCAGCCCCAGCGTCCGCTCGCTCTCCTGTCTCCATCTCAGTGTCTTGTCTTTTGCCACTTGCATTCTATCTGACATTAGGTCTGAGGATTGATAAGTCTGCGTGCGTCACACATAACCACGGAACACAGACCGATTTTCTTTCATTAGGCCCTCCAGCTGGAGCCAGCTCACTTTCAATCAAGTCAATTCAGGAAATGGATTTTCTTATAAATGCAAACCAGATGTCCTGTGGCACGAGATAAACTTCTTATCCAATCTAAAGAAAGTATCGGGAACGAAGGTTCGATCATAAATATACAGATGTTGGCCAGTTTGGGAAAAGTACAACTGTGGTGACAAGAAGGGGAAAAAAGGAGAAGGCGGCTGGTCCACACAGTCAAGTCTGCAGCCGCAGGCACACCCATATGTGAGTGTCATGCTATCATAGCTCAGCTTCCACATACACAGCCAGAACCACACTGAAGCATGTCTTCAAATTAGACGGAGGCATCCCAGTGACACCGAGCAGACACACACCGGTCCTGTGTGGTGAAGGGGACAGCAGCAGGGTGTATTTTTACACCAGATCTCTGACACCTACGTACATCTCTTCACAGCTCTTGGTGAGAACAGAAGACACGTCCACTTGAGTTGTCATCATCAGCGGCCCCAGACGTGGACAGTTGGGGAGGAGGCCGAGGTGAGGAGAGAGAGATGAGGAGAGGAGGATTGGAGGAGTGAAGGTAATGAGGAAAGACCAGTGTCAGGATATCGTTTGACGTGAAGGTCCTCGGCTTTAGATTTGCGTTACGGTGACAACGGGTAGTGAAGTTGACTAACCACGTTTTGGGCGTTAGTGAGTCAAGGGGGACCGTAAGCGGCAAATGGGAACTTGTGTAGGGTTTCAGGGTGAGCAGGTTTGCTAAGTGAGGGGGGGGGGGGGGGGGGGGGGGTTATGTGTGTGTGTGTCTGGTTGGATAAAAATGCTTATCGGAGGATGACAAAGTAGGAAGGAGCGCAGGGAAGAGGCCGTAAACACAGGGCGAGAGTGGGAAAGACAACCGGGGTGGGGATTACGATCATCAGAGAGGAAAGGTTACGAGAAGAAGGGCAGACAGTCAAGTCATGCTTGTACACGTCTGTGGTGCTGATGCAAACCCACCCCCACCCACTAACGCCCCCACCACCACCACCAACACCACCTTCCCCAATGAATATCCCTCGCTCTCGTTCTCTCCTCCTCCTCTGCTCCTGATTGACAACTACTGTGTCTCTAATTGGCAAGTGTGGATGGTGAAGAGTTGGGCTTATTCTCCATGGGACAGACCAAGAAAGAGATAAAGAGGGAGAGAGAGTGTGTGTGTAGAGCGGGAGGAGATGGGGGAAGGACATACCAGGGAGTCTTCACACAGTGAGAGAGGGGAGAGGAGGAAGGAGATAGATGGGGAAAAGGAGGTGGAAAATGCATTGGAAGAAGGTGGGAGTTGAGGTGAGGGCTGAACATCTGTTTGGTAATCGGCCTCTCCCCTCCGTGCAGTAGAACACACACTGACACCTATTTGATAATTGGTGAGCCGGCCCTCTCCCTCAGCGCTCTGCTAAATGGTTGCTTGATACTGGGGGGAGCGATGGGACTGGCTGTTGGCAGTGTAATCTGTTTACTTGGTGCAGCTCAGGTATACAGGCTGCCTGTGTGTGTGTCTGTGTGTGTGTGTGTCTGTGTTTGTGTGGCTGTGGCGTAAAAAAGCTTACAATTGGGTTATTAGTCCAACAATGTGCTCAAGATGTGACTTGAAGCGTGCGTGAAATGTGCATTATAACCTCCGAGCCACACCGCTGAATTGCTATTGAAGGATAAATATGATCTCTTTTGTCTGTCTTGTCCCAGGTGCTGTCCTTTAAGATTTGCCTCCACACAGACCTCCTCCTCTTCCACGCTGCAATCTCATTGTGCAGGAGCCGAACGGATGCGCGCAGAGGAAGAAAAGGGGGGCGAATGAGCTCCAGTACCGAGAGCAGTGGGATGGAGGGGAGGAGGTGGGCCTCTTTGCTCCGGTCTCGACCACGGGTATTCTTGGGTTGATAATACAGATGTGGATGTTATTGCTTGAGAATACGCGTAGTCGAGTGGAAGCTTTGTCATCTACACTGGACCAAAAGCAGAGCACTATTCAGTAGACGACAATGGCAGACACAGATAGATGTATAGCAAAAGCTGAGGAGGTGACACACACACACACACACACACACACACACACACGCACACACACACACACACACACACACACACACACGGGGTGGATTTTAATTAAGCACCCAGAGGTGGTGTTTTATGGGAAAAGGCTTATTTTGTTCAATCAGAGAGGTTTTATTTCTTTAATAGAAGGCAATCAGGGCTAGCCAGGTGCCCAAATCAAATCAAGCCCCTGAAAAAGGTTTTATCATCGTAGGTTTATCAACCATGTCACTCCTCACACCTGTGGAGGAAATGAGTTTTTACGTCGCCCGGCCATGTTCAGCGTCTCCTGCAGAGGCGCTGGTGGGGAAGATTTGCACCATGCCACTAAGCTAAACCCTCCCAGGAATTAGTTCAGGGAGCTTAACACAAAAGTCTCCCGACTCAGACGTTAATTTCAAACCTTCTTGATTACATACCTTGTCTGTCACTCGTACACACACAAGTGAGCCCATAATCTTATCACTTCTTTAACAGTCCTTCACACTCGGCAGCCAACGGACATTTTATAGTTTGCAAAATCTGTGGCAGAAATGGCTTTTTTGTGGTTTTCCTTGGACATAAATGTCTGCAATTCTACCTCTGCTACGGTATGTTATTACCGTGCATAACCATCATCCCTTTTTTGCACTACAAACTACCCGTGCACTCCTATTTTTGACTCCCTGGCTCATGCTAAAAATATGTGAGAGTTCGGTGCCTGTAGCTGCAGCAACAGGAGACAGTAACACATGAGGACAAGTCAAGGCTTGCACCCGTGGCTGACATTTCAGCATTCGGCTCAGCTGACTGGCTGCCGTGATGGAGACTCAGAAGCACACACACACACACACAGTATATGTGTATATATATGTATGTATATATGTGTTTGTATATATTGCATGAGAGTTAAAATGATCTACATGCCAGTAGAGAGTCGGGGGATTGATGGAGTTTATGAAAACAAGCAGATCCCCGTATGTATAAAGCTGGGTTCACTGGGTCCGTGTGCCAGTGGGGGAATAAGGGGCTGATTGATTTTATGGGTAACTATTTTTAGTCAGAGTGATGGATGTTTATGTCTTTTATTGATCAAGTTTAGGTGTGGGTTTGAAGAATTCCTGGACGTCAGGGCATGCTGATTAATCAGGCAGCGAAGGAGCTAGAATAAAACATCCTGAGTTACATTTTTGGTACATTAGCATTATTGCTAAGTATTATAAATTAGAAAATCAACATTTCATTGCACATTCAGCAGTATATTAGCATCTGTTTGCAAATGTGCCCATGATAAATTACTCTCTTATCATTTATTATTCCATGATTTCTTGCAACTGAGTAAGCAAATCTCATATTTATTAGCACACTGTATAATTGTAATTTATATGAATTTCACTCCAAGGCTGTGTAAACTTGTTGATCGGGGCAAAGCCATTTCTGTGGCTTTGTGTGTATTTGTGTATGCATGTGTGTGTGTGCGCGCTTCTAAGCAACAAAATGACTATTGTGAGCACAGCTCCAGGTGCCTAGCAACCAAATCGCTCTGTTTCCTTGGCAACAGTTGCCTCGCACTCACTGTGTGGGTGATTGGCAGCCTTGACAACGGAGACGGAGTGACACTTGACCTCGCGTGCTGAATGGGAAGAGGAGAAAGAATGAGCGAGAAATAGAAGAGAGGGGGAGGCAGTGGGAGGGGACGTGCAGAGACAGAGGAGAGACTAAGTGATAATCATTCTCCATTGTAATCATCCTCCAGCATGTTTCATAAGGCTTCGTCAATACCTCTCCAGCTGGGGTCCATCATCAAACACAATACACGGTGCGGTGCGCACATGCACGGACACACTCTTCCTGGGTGGAGAGCCCAGGCAGCACTCCACATCTCATCTATTATCACTCAGCGCTGCCTGATGCACAGCCTCGCCACACTGTGTCTTCTTTCATTTGTGATCTGCTACATCCTGCACTCTGCGGGGATAAATGGATACTGGACTCCTAAAAATGTGTCACAGTCACAGATGCCACAGGAGAGCAGATCAGAAGCTGCACCCAGAGACGTTTCACTTTGAAATAGGCGCCGTCTGTAGTGTCAGCACCTTTTGACACCTTTGAGTTTAAGTGCTGTAATTATTCAAATGTATTTTAGAGGTTCTCTATATAAAGTCACTAGCTGGAGTTTTCCCATTGTACTGGGGTGTAATCAAGAAGAGTGTCCTTCTCTTCTGTATAGTGATAAATCTAAACAGTACAAATAACAATAGCTTTTATTGTTGCATTGTCATTAAGATGGAATCAAATAAAAGCATGTTTAAAATCTGTTCATTCATCTTGTTCCACCTTATATCTATTCCACACACCTCTTGTTCCAGAACTTTGGACTTAGTTAAATCTGTGAATATCAATGTTCTGCCTTTTCTTCTTCATTCAATCTCTGCATCTTTGACAGGTCATCTAAATCCCAACTGTAATATCTTTACCCTGAGGTTGCCCCTCCATTTGTCATCAGCTGGTGGTGCTCAGTGCTACACAGGACACATTTGTCACGTAGGATATAATCATCACCTTTTGCTTCCTGTTCCCTCATTTAAAAGAGAGAAAAAAAACTATTACATTTACAAACCAAATCAAAGACAGACATCTTGATCACAAAAATACAAAGCGAGTCATCTTTTACTCACGATGGCGCAAGCTTTATTTGGGAACATCTACTCAAACATGGTATTAAACACATAATATAATAAAATAAAAAAATCAACTTTTACTAGTATCAAGTATTATTGCTCATTTATTTCCAACAGCACACCTTTGAAATTTTATTACATAAACAAAAAAAAACAAAAAAAAGAAAACAGCTTCCTCCTTCTTTTTGGCCTTTGCATATGAAAATAAACTATATCACAGCTTGATTATGGGATAAGATTACTGTTGTTTTTTGACATACTTGCTAAGCAAAACCAATACCACATGAAATTCTGAATGGTTTAAGAACTCAAAGTTTATGAATTCAGCAGCTGAGCTTACATCCTTCACATTTCCATCCCTCTCTCCAGTGGAATGACCTAATGCTGTGACACAGCCATCTGCATGAGGATGAGGAGATCTTTGTGATTGTTTATGACTGAACCCGTAACATCAATGCTACCTGAGGGCGATCAACAAGGATTACAGATCTGCCAATGACATAATACTTAAGATCAACTGGTGCATTCAGAAGTGCAGCCGTTGGCCTGAAATGTCTTCAGAGAAACACCAAGAACTTCACACTTCCCCTGGTTAAAGATGATTGCTTTAAACAGTGTATGATTGACAATTTGTGTAATTTACTGTTTTCATCTTACTCTCACACTGAAAGGTCTCCTGTATAAAATTACATTTACACAGCACACAAAAGCAACTAAAACTATTTTTTCACAATCTTCAACGTAAAATGTTTTTTAAAGGGGTTGTCTACAAACGATCTAAAGGGTCTTTTAGATGAATTCTAAAGAATAAAATCAAACAAAAGCCGTGCTCAATAATGACACACTGCGAATAAAGTAATAAATCTCAAGAGTAAAGACAACACTTGTGGGCTGAACCCTTACTCTGAACCTAACTCAGCAGGAACAATTCAAAGCTTGTTAGTGCTGAAGACCTCATACTGTAAATAAGACTGCTGTACATTTCAAGTGACCATACAGAAATATCCTCAGACGAGCTTGATCCTACAGGGCACAGGCCCACCCGCCGCAACCTCGTCTTGGCTTCCAACTCCACTAGGGCTACTGATTGGCTGCTTCGCAGGCATCTATCCAATCGCTGTACACGTCAACAGCCTCTGACAGATCTGAGGAGCAGTGGGTTAAGGATAAACATGGTTCTGTTGCTTCAGGATAAGAATTCACATGAAGGCAGGATGATATAAAGTTGTAAAATCTGCGTACAGCAGAAAAGAAGAGAGTTTCTAAGTAAAGCTGCCATTTGCTGTGACACTGAGGGTGAGCAGTAATCTCCAAGTACAATCCAGTGATCACCATTTTTAAAGCCCCTTTACAAGCAAGCTTCTGTTTCACTAGCCTCCGTAATACATTTCGTTAACTGAAAACGCCAATACTGATGAAATTTGAGCACCCCATTCATTTAATAAATTACTATTCTTGTTAGAAGTAAAGCAGTAATATTTGCAAAAAGTCTTGCATAATAATGAGGAAATAGTCTCATAGGAGCTGCAGCTATTGGAATAGTTTGACAGTATAAATCATCACTCTGGGTTCACTTACTAGTTTATCCTGACATTGCAAACACATCTAACAGAGAAGGGAGTCAGTGTATGGACATATGTATGTATAGAGGAGAAACCTTAACCCCTGTCGCTGTTCAAAGACGATAATTGGGATCAGTTGTGAATGTTCTCCAGCAATGCAGACTTTCGCAAAGCCGAGTACAACTCTTGGTAGAACACCAACAGACTCAAAACTAGTCACACCTTCAACCGCAGAGGTGGTCAGATTCATCGACCCGGGCGCCTGTGGTGAGAGGGCCATTCACATCTGATACCAAATGCTGAGAGCACGGTCATATTACATTTCAATTTCAGGAAATCAACCAGCACTCTGTCCAAGGGAGTGGTTTCATCATTCGGATGTTGGTAATAAATGAACGTTGATCAGAGCGATCACAGATAGAAAAACATGTTGAGGAGCCATGTTTTAATTTGAATTCAGTCAGTGTGAAATTGTATTAAATATAGTGATAAAACACAGTGGCTCAGTGTCTCTATTGATCAAATTAGAGCATCTGCTGGGATAAAGAGGATTGTAGGTGAACCCTGACCTTTAAATCAACACATTGAAAGGTCATTGTTTGTCTGTATTCAATGATTTCATTCAAAGGTTGATTATTTGGGCGGCTGGGGCTCAGGAGGTAGAGTGGATTGTCACCCAACCAGAGGGTTGGTGGCTGAATCCCAGTCTTCCCCATTTTGCATGACAAAGCGTCCCATGATACCGAACCCTATATTGCTCCAGACTGTGTGGACTGTGTGTGGGTGACAGAGGAAGTGCTGCACACAGATACACTGTTTAAATGTGCGTGTGTGTGTGTGAAAGGGAATGACAAAACTGTATTGTAAAGTCCATTGAGTGGTCATCAAGACTAGAAGAGTGCTATATGAAAGCAGACCATTAACCGTTTGTTAAAGTGAGTGCAGCATTATTTACTGCTGTATGACAAACAGAGATGCTGAAATGAAAGGATACAGGTGATGGGCGTCTGGAACTCCTCCAAACACACCGTGCAGGAGATTATCCCCGTGTTTCTGCTTCTCTCCCTGTTGACAAAGACAAGCGAAAGAGGAAAGTGGGCAACACTGATCTCAGAAATCCACCAGTGAAGAGCAGAGAATTGTGTCGTGTATTAATATTCCGCTAGTTACAATTTGACATCACACGACTTCTCGTGGTTGCAGAAGGGACAAGTGAACTGACTCTCCAGATCCCCCGTCAGCTTCTTCTTAGTAGGAGGCTTTCTTTTGGACTTGCGGCGACCCATTGCACCCGAACTGAATCTCAAGTCTGCGAATAAAGACACGCACACAGAAAGATCCGTCACTCCGCCTGACTGAGAGGAAGCAGGAGACCACACGAGAGGATACCGGAGGAGAAACCGACTCCAGTCCGCTTCGCCACTATCTTAGTAAGTTAGCATGCTAACGTTAGCTTGTTTGTTGTTGATCTTAAGCCCCGCGATATAAAACACAGGTTATACACACTCCATTAGGAGAACCACTTTAGTTAGAACTCAACTGAGACGACTCATTAAATACATCGTCACTGTTGACGACTAGAACTTTCTTGTTTACCTTTGATCGACGAAAACACACGTTGCCGTAATGAGGAAGATGGTTTCCTGCAAGGCCCGGCACCGGCAGCCAGTCGCCTTATATAATTGGAGGAGAGCGAGCCGGGTCGCGGTCAGCCATTGGCTGCCTCACATGTCAGTTAGGTTGGCGGGCAGTGACGCCACCGCGTCTGACTCTGCGCAGCCTCTTCCCGCGTGGTGGCGACAGAAGCAGGTGAGCGGCTCGAGCTTCTTCTTAAACTCTGATGTTCCTGTCCGCTCCTTCCGCTCCGGACCGGTTCGGACTTCATCTCCCGAACACGCGTACACAGGCGGAGGGACTCTAAACAAGCTTCTGTGTCGCGGTGGGTCTCTTTTCTCCAGGGTTTGTTGTGTACGACGTGGAAACTCACAGAGCAACACGCAAACACGCAGTCCGTCAGTGTCCATTAACCTGAAAGGTCACGTTAGCGTTTGTTGTTGACCCCTGCTTTATTATATTTATTATATCAGGGTTTCACTCAGTTGTACTTGTTCTGTGTTGCAGTGTGCAGCATATATGTGCACAGTCTAATGTAACTCCTGTGTGCCTGTGATATTCTTTCATTCATCACAAACAGTGATGAGGGGGGAAAAAAATCACTTAATGATTTAATGTACATGTTCTAAAAGGAGTGAGAAGGAGTGCCAACTCATTTAATCGCACCTCTTCTCCATAAATCAATAATTATCGTATACTTAAGCACTTTCCTATATATCTGTACATGTGTTGTTTACCTTTGCTCTATACTGTACTCTATACCCAAAATTAAATATAAACACATTTGCATTCTTATTTACAGCAAAAAGAGAGGAAGATGAACGAAGGAACAATAAGTGACCAAATAAAGAAACACCTAGTGATTGTCAAATCCCCTCTTCACCCCTGTGCCTCGTGAACAACATATCTTTGTACTTTATTTAAATCTGGGTTATGTTTGGACATTGTTTTAGCTCCACGTTCAAACTGTTCCAAACCCTCACTCCACAGATAGAGATGCGAAAAGTATATAACCACAACCTTCACTCAGGAGCAGAAGCATGGAGATGAATTCAAGCATTTCTAATAAAACCATATAGGACTTTGTTTGTTATCTTTGATCGTACATGACAATGTATTGATTTGCTTCCTGTCTCTGAAATTTTGTATGCTTGTTTTTATTTGTCCTTTTGGTGAAGCGCTGTGTAGCAGCTGTTTTGAAATGTTCAATATTAATAAGGTTTGTATTATCATTATTTTGATCAAATACTGATCATTACAAACTTCAGAAAAGTAGAATTATTGTATTTGTGAACTGGAATTTCAATACAGTGGTTGTACAGGTACATTACAGTGATCAGCTGTTTTTTACATTTAGTGTATCATTTTTGTGAGACAGACGTGCATATATGTATTGCTCCCAAATGGACGACTTCAAACTGATGACTACTAAATGCTACTCAGTTTACAGTGGTAGACACTACAGAATTAAAATGAGGAAGCTTGATAAATGAATTAACAGATTTCGTTGAGCACTAGAGAACGCGTAGACAAAACAGATTAGGGTAATCATACTTTTGCACGAGACTGCCGTGAAAATGGACATAATCATGTGAGATAAAATCCATCAAAAGCATTTTTCTGATCACACAAACTGTACATTGTTCTCAGTTTGGTTGTTCAGCACAGATTTTGTCATGAGATAGATATCGATGATGTGGACAGTGAAGGCAGTTGGCCTCGGGCTGGTGGCCCTCTCTCTGAGCTTGGAGCTGTTTGCCAGGTTCCTCCGGCGCCTCAAGCCGGGACGAACCCTCCATGAGGTCCTCTTCTTCCCCTCAGAAATGGCCTGTGTGGAGCACATCTTCATTCCCTCTTCACCACAGTGAGTGAAACACAACATTGAGTTTACAGAGTAAATGGAAGCTGTTATACTTTCTCAGTATCACTGCACATTTTCATGTCATACGGCCACTAATGCAAAATTCACTTGGAATAAGTGGATTTAATCAGTGCATTTATTATTATTAATCCCCACTGCTTACTAAGCATGAATAAACTGCTCTGCACTGAAGTCATTTCACCAGATGAAATTTATCCTAAAAACCAAACCGTGATAGAATTAAAGTATTAACGAGATCATCTTGTTATTGCGCTTTTCTAGTCTTGATGACCACTCAAAGCGCGTTACAGTACAGTTTATTTCCATTCACCCATTCCCACACACATTCATACAGTGCATCTATGTGCAGCACTTTTGCTATGAGAGGTTATTCAGGGTTCAGTATCAGATGCTCAACCCCACAGCCACAGCCTTGGAGGCTTTGTTACACATGTTATTCATAACTGGAATGACTGTTGGTAGAGTGCATATCTCCAACAAGGCTGAATAATAATCCATGATTGTGCAGTTCTCTTTGATAGGATTTCAAAAGAAATGAAGAAATAGAGAAAATGTTGATTTTTTTTTTTTGCAATGTTAAAGAAAGCGAAATAAAATCCCAGATCTGCCACTTAATACACATCGAAATCTAATGGCCCAGGCCTCAACCCTCCAACACGTTTTGTGAAATTGGTTCTGTAGTTTTTGGGTAATCCTGCTATCAATAAACAAACAGACCATCCAACTAGAAGGACACCCCCTTTTAGGAAAGTGACAAAACTCTTAGTGGTTCTTTGTTAATTGAATCTGCTCCAAAATCTAATGGGTTCAACCTTGGCCCATAATCCACCCTTTCAACAAGTTTCAATAAAATTGGTTCAGTAGATTTTGCATTCATCTGCTAACAGATAAACAGACAATGATAAAAACATAACATCCTTGGTGAAGGAAAAAATTGATGAATAATAAGTTCAGCACATATGGGTAACACAAATTTGTTGTCTCTCTGTTTTCTGCTCCTCTAGTTCCTGTTTATGCCCATTGCCTCATGGCGTTGAGACCTCTTTCTCCCGTCTTCTCTGCCACATCCTGTCTGCAAAGTCTTCTTTGGACTTGTGCATGTTTTGCTTTTCTAACATGGATCTATGCAGGGCTGTGTTAGCGCTGCATAGCAAGGGCGTAACCATCCAAGTCCTCACTGACAAGGACTACGCTGCCATCCCTGGCTCCCAGATAGGGGTCCTCCGCAAGGCCGGTAAGGGAAACAGATCTGTTGATTTATTTGTTTTTATCTTTGCGAGGTATATGTCGCCATGCAATGTGACTCAAGCCCTCAGTGTGACAAAGCATCTTTCTGTCAAGAAGTTTCACAAATATAGACCCAGAGAGTCATATTTAACTCATATAGGGGTTTTATTTCTTTGAAAAAGGTCACACCAACCGAAATGGAATTATTATGGACAAATACCACTTGAAATACGGGAAGCATGACTCAGGTGGTTCTCAACAAAAGGTGCTCACTCTGTGTTCTCGACACTGCCGGTGTCACTGTCATTAAGTCTGTCAATGTGAAAAGAAAGACGATAGGAACTGTCTGGGTGAATGGAGGTTGCCACTACAAGCTCTCCTTTGAGTCAAAGTAATCATTCTCTGAAAGCTCGGAAAGATTTTGTGTCATATGTCTGACTCACACTGTCTCACTTTCTCTCTCGGCCCCCTCTGCATTTAATATATTACTGTTGGAGCATATTGTTAAGTAAGAATTAAGTAAGTAAGAACTTGGCAACCAGACAACAAATTTCATTAGGCAAAGTGTTTCTTTGTGTGTGTGCGTGTGCGTGCGTGCAAGTGTGTGCGTGGGTGTCTGTGTGTGTGTATGTGTTGCAAGTTGAGTGCCTCTTTGATTCAAGGGACAGTCGCCTCCTCTTTTCATACAGAATCTTTTGTGTTCAGGTATTTAGTCATTGTTCTGCAAAAACATTTAGTAATGAAGCAGCTGAATGTGACTGGGCTGGTTGGTCCAGAGTTTGTTTTCAGTTTTTCACTTCACTCACTGCTTACAGGCAACATAAACATCACTACATGAGACAAGTTAACATCACTCTTAAAGCCCAATTCATGCTTCTACGTCGAAGCTACGCAGTATCCTGACGTGCACCACCCCAAAAATATAACTACGCATCAAGGCGACACAGACCGCAAGAGCTGTGATTGGTTCACTTGGTAGCATCACACCTGACCTGCCGCCATTTTTGAATTGGGTTGAAGGAACAAACATGGACAACGTCTTACTTTTCTTTGTTGCAGTTCTTAACGTTAGCCTACAGTTGGCTAGTAGCTGCTTCACTTGAGTAACAACAAAGTGCCTAAAGCTAAACAGTCTGTCATTATCAGTGTGACTGTATTTCACGTGAGAGGATGCTGACACTGGAATGTGCAGCAAATGTTTGAAAACATTTCCATGGCAAGAAAGGAACACAACAAACATAATGAAGCACCTCGCGACACACAGGATACATGCAGAAGGATGCACCGTGTTTTACTGCTTGGCTGACCACATTCCAAGCAGCTGCATTGCATATTATGCATATTATGACAATAAAGTTGAATCTAATCTAATCTAATCTAATTGGTGCGAGTCTTGCCTTCAGCCTTGATTAATGACCAGGCGTTGTTTCCGCCTCATCATATGCCTGACCCCAGATCAGAGTAACATCCAGACCTAATGCATTGACTGCAACATGAAACCATTTGGTGACTGTAGTGACAGTAAAGTCAATGACGGAGTCATCAATGACTGAGACTGAAACTGTCACTGTCTCGCAGGTTTGGGCAGAAATTGACTCATTCTGAGATTGATGGCTCAGGTAGGCGGCGCACCCCACCTGGTTTCTCATG
Organism: Verasper variegatus; assembly: GCA_026259375.1. Classification (NCBI taxonomy): domain Eukaryota; kingdom Metazoa; phylum Chordata; class Actinopteri; order Pleuronectiformes; family Pleuronectidae; genus Verasper; species Verasper variegatus. Next base: position 12,990,010 of record CM048044.1, on the reverse strand, counting down.
TGTTCATGTAGCAGAGAATCGTACTGGACCAGCAGCTTCAAGCTACTTCCCTTGTTTGAGGAGGGGGCCCCCTACCTCCAAAATGCTAAAAACGTTTTAACTTTAAAACGCTGTGTTAGGTGGAGCCCATTACCGCTCTGCGCGTTCATTTGTTTGACCAAAGACCCAGCAATGAAAGCAATTGAAGTGATTGCATGGCCTATAGCGTGCTCAGAAGTGAAGCGTCTCTTATCCTCATCGTATTAGAATCCCTCCTTGCTGTCTTTCATTGCTAGCTGGCATACGCCATTAGTGCTCTGCTTTGCTCAGGTGTGAGGGGTTTCTCTTTGGAAAAAGAAAGCATCCACTGGATAATGCTCCTCAGTATTAAGTTAGAAATAGATAAAGGTCGGTTGCCCACCTGCAGCTCTGCCAGAGACCGAGGCACATTGATCAGGGCAGTAATTGGAGGAAAAGGAAGATGCCTGTGCTCTCAGCAGCAGTTTTTCATTGGCCAACCATCATGATCTTCACGATCATCACCAACACTATCCTCATTTTCAAATCCAATAATAACTGCAGCTGTGTTTTCATTAATCTCACCCTCACTGCCATCATCACGGTTTCCGTCTGCAGGTTGACCCCAGGTAGGCAGGTGCATGCTCCTCGCTTGTCACCTGCTTGGCCAGTAGAGCTCACAGCAGGACACTCACCACACATGAAGAGCTGAGTTCAGAAGGAGTTTGGGAGCGGAACATGTGAGGCCACAAGATTCTTCCTGTGCTCTTGCTCTTTACACTTTTTTTGCCCAACTTGTACTTTCCCCTATTTTAGCGAACACAGACAAACCCTTCACATTACAGACTTCACTTCAAAGAAGTCACGTTCTATCAATGACGCACATACACACATGCTCAGAGGAGCATCTTTAAGAGATGTCAGAAACGCTCTGATCTGGACCTTTTCTTTTTTTCACGTTTATTGTTAAGGGAAATCGCGATGCAGCAGAAAATCTGGCTGTACACCAACAGCCAAATCAACTCGGAGCAGCGGGGTCACTATCGAGGGGGTGGCAGTGTGCAGTGTGCAGGCTCATCTATGCTCTGCAGAACACACTGGTCTGAGTCTGACTATTTTTTTGCTGCATTCAAGACACAAACAAACTGTCTTCACGCACTCTCTGCCCCCACTGCCCGCCACTCTCCCCACCTCAGTCCTTGGGGCCTAGTGGGGTCATGGTCCTTGGAAGAGAAATACTCAGAAAATATATTCTTAAAACACCCTTCTGGTAATTGTTTATTGCTTCTTTTATACAGACGGGCACTTAACTGTACAAGAGAGAACTTGTACGTCTTATCTCTGTCTGAGATCAGTCTGTAGTCGTATATATAAAACCTACTGGAAACTCAAATCAGACACTCTAGCAAAGCAATTCTTCTGTCCAAAGTGGTTTGAGAAATGTTATTCAAAAACATTTTATGTTTATGTGATTTAAAGTGTAAAGCTTACGTCTGTTCTACATTTTCATCCTTCTGATTACAACTCCTCAAGTCCTGTATTGTATACTTAAAAATGCTCTGGTAGGTCATAACTATGGTAACACTAATTTAACTCTAGTTCTGTCGTACTTTGAAATGAGATTTTATTAGAGCAATGTTTTTGCAGCATGCAGAGTTTGTAATGACTATGTGTTGTTGTTCTGTCCTAATGATGCAAATATTATCACTCTGTAATAAAACTACGAACAAGACATTCATGACAATTGATAAATGATCAGTATGGATATCTACTGTCTCTGCCTGTTTGTGAGATAACATGGCGTTTCGAAGGTTAGTCTCTTCCAGGTTATGTCACCTTATCTTCAATCATGGGGAAGTGTGAGTAACTTCATATCTGTAGCACTTGACGTAAGTCTTAAATTTGATTAATTGTGGTCTTAAAACCTCCAGGAAAAGTCTGTCAACGCTCTAGAATTTGTTGGTAGGTACTATATCTGTGTATGAGGTATTGTGGAATTTCCCCTCTTTCTTCACTCTCCACTCCGTCTACCCTCTGCTCTCCAGGGATCTGTGTGCGCTGTGACGGGGCCCCTGTGTACATGCACCACAAATTTTTAGTGGTGGACGGCCGGCTGCTCATCACTGGCTCCCTCAACTGGACGCTGACAGCAGTGCAGAGCAACATGGAGAACGTCCTCATCACGGAAGAGCCCGAGCTGGTGCGACCCTTCATCACAGAGTTCAGCAGGTTATGGGCGTTCAATGATCCAGCTCGAAACCATCACTCAGTCGAACAAAAACCTGCTCACGTTGTCTCTAGAACCTGTGACTAATACGCTGTGATGGGTGTTTAATCAGAGTAAGTGAGGTTGAAGGTCTGAATGTAAAAACCTTGCAGTCAGCTTGGCGAGAGAATACCTCCAGAATCTATATTTTCTTGTTATAGACTTGTTACTTTAAGTTCATGAAGATTTGTTCAATTGAAGATGTTACTGTGGAAGATGACAGGAGTTTAAAGCCTTTAATATGTATGTAAGAAGACAGGCCTGATTTTGACAAATGTATCAGGCTGAATCTGGCTTATTTTTTTATAAATTGTACATCAACATGTACAAAAACACTGCTGTTGAAGTGCTGTAATCGTCCGTTTGCCGCAGACCTAAGACGAGGATATTATCTAATATATAATTTGGGATGTTTAAAAAAATGTAATCCCCTGTTCCGGTTAGTTGAGAACATTTCTTATGTTTTTAAAAACCTTGTTTATATTTTTATATACTGTGTCACAGATTGACAGTATGTTATAACAGCTTTAACAGTTGCTTTTTTTTGTTTTTTAAAGATATTCACTGGTGACTACATTGATCTTGTTCCTTCGTAGCCATTACATAACCAATAATCTATTATTTTATATACACAGACTTGTCAGATGGTTGAGTTTTAATAGTTTCACAATTCAATTTGTTTACAGTAGCTCTAGACCACACTGGCTGTAACGACCCAGGATGATCTATACTGCTGTGTCAGATATATATGCCAAAAAAACACTCTTTCACACTGCAGTTTTGGCAGGTCGGTTGCATCATTGCCCCACAGCAGCAGTTTTTCTCCTGCTCCAACATGATTCACTTAGTTTCATATTCACTGAGAGGCCTCACAGCACAAATACATGCTGGTATTCTCAGTGTTTAACAATACCAGCCTTTGTGGTTTGCCTGTAGAGTTGATCTGGTCTGGACATGATAAATGTGCCTGGGTGCATGACTGCAATACTCACAGTCAGGTCGATGCTTGTCAATAAAGACCATAACTTCAGACTCGTAATATTGCAGCAGTTTGAATCTTGAAGTAAAGTGTACTAAATGTGGATTTTAGACTTCACAAATCAGCTGCTATATTTTATCCACGCTACATAAGTGATCAATTTAACTGAGAGGTCATGAGTTTGTGCATGTGCATAATGGTGCGTAAATCCTGCACCAATAACAAATGACAGCAAGCCCAGTTGAAGTTTACTACTGGAATTGTGTCAAGCAGCCAGCGACGAAGAGGAGATTATTAGAAATGTGGTTATTGTTACTTAGAAAAAATTGTAGCACAGTTGGTCACGCTGAGGTTGATCCGAATGACCTGCTCTGCGAGGATGAGCGGTGAAATCAATTTACAATTCCAATTTAGCAAATTCCGCTTCCATCTGCATTGTTTTACTCTGCACATTTCACAAAACCTGGTAGAAAGATGTGTGAGGATCTTGATTTTAAGAAAATCAGGCATGTTTAGTGAATTGATATTTATGAGTGTGTCCCCTTTTTTTGTATAGATCCAAATAAAAATCTGGATTTAAATGTAGTTTCACAGGGGACATGTTGGGCCTTGGCAGAGGGATACATTACACTGAGTATCAGACTTTGGGGTCAGGGAATTTTGGTGCGGATTTGGATCAGGGGGCAAATCCAGGGATCTTTTTTCATTTTCTTCAACATTGCAAGATAGGTGTTTTTCACCATTTTCAGTGAGAATGATAAATGGATCTAGATGCAAAAGACGGAGTGATTCATGTTTGTGTGTAATTCAGTGCAAAATAAGAATCCAGATCTATGTATGTGCAGTACTGTAATATAAGATGGTGACATTACTTTATTACTAAAGAGGACATTGAGAAGAGGAAGGACAAAAAGCACGATGGAGGAAGTGTAAAACAATTCTGGTTTCACAAGCCTTCGACTTTATTTTGAAAGTCCCTGCCGGATGTGTGCCGTATGCACGCAGTGTAAATTGACCGGCTCCACGGTGGATCTCCCAGTGACCGGCACATGCCCGACCTGGAGATCCGGGGAGAGGAGCGTCCTGAGCGCAGCGCACAGCCATCGGCTCCGAGGTCCAGGGGACAGACCGCAGGGGGGGGGGACGCGGACCAGGGACAGAGACAGAGACAGAGACACCGTCAGGGTAAGAAGACACAGACACAAGTTCGCGGTAGAGCAGAGCGCTTGTTGAACTCTTATCACGTTAGGTGGTTTGTCGTGTGGTGGGGCGGTGCACTGAGCAAATACGGCTGAACTGTGAAACTGTCACTTCTCAGCTGGATTCAGCAACTATTACAACGTCACCAGCCCACGTGTCCCTAAGTAAACAGCCACGTGAAGTGCACACCCTTATTTTTTAGTGAGTAACTTAGGTTTGATTTCCCTTATATACTTTCAAACTTTAAAACCAGGTGTCAACATCTGCTCTTTAGTCATAATTGGTATTATGGGCTGTGTCTTTTATGCAACACGGGGTTTCTTCTGCAAAAGTCAATCCATCCATCAGTTTTTCGGGGGGCGTTTTCATTTCTAATGTGCAGGCGCATGCGTGTGAATGAGTGTTTTGCTGAGTGTGTACAGCAGCACGCCCCCCCCCCCCCCTCCCCCCCCCTTAATGATCATGGAAGTCCAATGCTCTCCAGAGGCACCCAGCTCAGTATCTCTCTCTCTAAAAGAAAGTGTGTGTGTGTGTGGGGGGGGGGTGATGTGTGGATAAATGGATGGCTCAGCCTCCTGATGAGAGAGAGAGAGAGAGAGAGAGAGAGAGAGAGAGAGAGAGAGGAGGAGGGAGGAGAGGGTGAGATATGGATGGATAACAGGTGGGAATGCATAGATGGATGAATATGAGGGAGAGGGAGAAGAGGAAGATAAATGGATCTGTGGGAGTGTGTTGTGTGTGTGTGTGTGTATGTGTGTTTAGGTGGGAGTGTCAGCGGGTGAATGAATGGTCAGACCCATGATGGATGAGATGTACAGTGAGAGTGGTGGGGGGGGGGGAATCTATTGCCCCTTGCCCGCCGCTCAGTGTCCACTGATCCCATACGTTTAACAACACGAGTCCATGTGACAAATGTGCAGAGAGAGAGCGAGAGAGGGTGAGTGATGGAGGGAGATACAGAAGAGGGAGCACACACACACACACACACACACACACACACCCTGGTCTGATTCATAGAGCCTAGAGATGAGAGGGAGGAAGGATACAACAGTTTAGAAAGAATAGTTTAGAGCAACATTAAAAGCTGCTCGGCTGATGTTTGCACCAGTTACTTGCAAATTAGTTCTAGAAATATTAACCTCTGGGACCATATATTTACAATTTGCTACAAAACCCCATGTTTACTTTCTTTGATAGATTGAGCTTCTGTGGAAATCCGTAGCTTTCTCCCCCCCAAAACTCTTGGGGGGGAAGGAGTCCTGTCGTTGGGGCCTGGAGGAACAGAGTCTCTTCTACAAAGAAATCCAGTTCACCCTCTCATTGCGGGTGCATAACTTCATGCCATGACACACAGCACTTCAAAATAATGTCACCGATCCAGTACTGTCCAAACTGAATTATAGCAAGAAAAGTGTTGGTGCGTACCTTCCTGTTCTCTTGGGATCCTCCCTCCATGCATGACATTATTCCATAACGACTTTAAACATTGACTCTAGATAAACTCTTCAGATATATCAGACACTGTCTTTTCTCGTGAATACTTTAAATATTGTTATTTTGTTAATGTGCTCTGATACACTCGGCATCTATTCTGTCCATCCAGGGAGAAGGTTTCCTCTCTTGTTCCTCTCTTGTTCCTCTCTCTGAGGTATCTACCCCCTAACCCTGTTAAAAGGGCTTTTCATTACCTCTGCCAAGGAGGTTATGTTTTCAACTTGGTGGAAGGATATGATATGGGTCAGGGAAGAACCCGGTAAATTTCGGTGTGTACATTTTCACTCATTTTGGACAGGAAAATTCACTGATCATATTTAGGGAACTGATATCTATAGGGCTGCACTTTTTGGCGCAGCTTGATGAAATGTCAGGAGTCTGTTGGGCCTTGGTGGAGACATGTGCTCTACTTCTGGTTATTGTAGTTTTTTCTTACTGCAGTCGAGGATTAAGGACAGAGGATGTCACACCTTGTAAAGATTAAGCCCCTCTAGGCAAATTATGATTTGTCCAGATGGGCTACACAAATCAGTTGGTTGAATGATCCAACCTTTGGTCTAAGGTGGATAAGTGTCTTGAAAAAAAATCCTTGAATTCTTCATTCTTAGAGGCTCACCATGGCCGCGCCCTCAGAGGGAACACCCGGTTAGCAGCACTCAGGAAAATCTTATTTGCAAGTTTGAGTGCTGCCAAGAAAACTATAATTCACTCAAGGTTCTCCCTCTGAGCCTCCATCGATTATAGAATGGCTTCATCATTTTCGGGATATTGCTCTCATGGAAAGATCTTTAGTTGAATTCATAAAGTGCAGACTTCCTCTAGAACTCAGGATGTCCTCAGTGACTCTGTCAAATATTCATCCATAGGTATAATGTGCCGCTTCAATAGAAGACCTGCAAACATTATCTAGTGTTCGGCTTTTTGATTTTATTATTGTTTATCTACGGTAGTTAATTATTGACATGTTTGGCTAACAATTAATTTCTGTACTTTTTTCCATTTTCACAAGGCAGTAGTGATATGTATGTAGTTATGTGGGTTAAATGCTGTCAGTACGTAGCAGAATCCTAAATGACAGCAGATCTTTTGCCTGCCCTGATAAGTGAAAGACTAGAAACTTGTAGTCTGATGTGTGATGCAACTTCATTTTATATGCATCAACATTTCTTTGGCATTGGACTAAAGCTCTGTGCTCGTTTGCACTTGTTACAACACAAGTTTTAGAGACATTTTTCAACATGAAAAACAGTGATTAAATCTGCTGTTGTCATTCTTTCTTTATATACCAGTAAACCACAGCACATAACTTCAAACACACAGGTTCAGCCTTGCATTTCTACTCAAGACATCCAAGTATCAGCCCAGTATCAAACGAAAGGACTCATTACTTGTAGAAAATGCTATCTCCAGGATATACCGTCCATCCATCCAGTATCTATCATGGGCGGAGGCGTGAGCCAATCCCAGTTGGCATTGGGCAAGAGGCGGGGGGTGCACCCTCAGGTCGCCAGTCCATCACAGGGGCTGATGCACAGAGACAAACAACCATTCACTCCACAAGGAATTTAGAGTCTCTAATTAAGTTAAGTTGCATGTGTTTGAAAACCCAACAGGCACAGGGACTATATGCAAAAAGCATTTAAGGAGGTTTATGGTTTTCATTACCACGAAACTTGGTGGAGGGCTGAGGTGTTGGTCAGGGGAGAACCCATTGAATTTTGGGGTGAATCCATGGTTTTTATTTTCATATCGATATGGCATTTTTCAACATTTCCTAAAAACTTGGATCGAGAGAATTTGAATGCGGTTTGATCAGGGCGCTGTTGGGCCTTGGCGGAGGTATGCTCTCTGAGTAGTTGTTACTGTTCTCAGACTTTTCAACCCCACTGTATGTGTGTGTGTGTGTGTACCTCATATATATATTTAGTCTTGTCGTCTTTAGTTGCATGTTCTCAGTAGCATTGATGATTTATCAGCTAAACAAATAGTGTTCTATGATAAACTGGTTCTCTGTAGATGTAACCCCGTCCTTTGTGAGATTAGTCCTCTTGTCCTTTGCATGATAGACTACTGTTCTCAGCAGCAGAGTAAATTGCATTTTTCTTTCATCCCTTCTCGCCACGCTGCCTGCAGCTCCACATTGCAATAAGATTTTACCCATTTGAAATAGTAAAAAGAAGAAAATCAATATGTGGCGGTCAATGTTGATATTGTGGCAGGCTGCCTCAAATAAATCAATGTAGGCCTGGGGGGAACGCGGTGATTACATCACATCATTTCAGCTGCACATTCATGCTGTGACTCTAGTTGTACCACATCCCAGAGGTGTTAACACTGGATTCAGCCGTGGAGACTGGGGAGGTCACTGAAGTGCACTGAACTCATTTTGTTCCAAAAATCGGCGTGAGACGACTTCTGCTTTGTGATGTATTGCAGTAAAATGCAAGAAGCCATTAGAAGATGGTGCTCTGTGCCTTTTTAAAGGGTGAACATGGTCAAAAACATCAGAGAGGCTGCAGCATTCAAACCATGATTGACTGATATTAAAGAACCCCACACCACTACACCCCCACCAGCTGCCTGAACTGGGTCATTGGATTCATGCTGTTGAATCATGCTACCATCAGCAATACATCCAGGTTCATCAGACCAGGATAAGTGTCCACTGCATGGCCTGAGTCCTCTGCAGCCTCTGGTTTTTGTTGTCAACTGACAGCAGTGGAACCTTGATGTGGTTTTCGGCTGTTTCTGTTCACTGAGACCTAACAAATCCTTTCAAATTCGACACAAATGTTTACTTAGGTTTGGGCCCCTTGAGCATGATATCTCTGCCTTTAGGGAATTTCTTCAAATTTTGACCAGTTGTCCCCTGGACTGGAAGGTCAAAAGGTCACGGTAACCTCATATGAGTCTGATCGATTGAAACTGCACTGGGAGGCAGAGGCATACAACTGTAGGACAGTTTTTCTAGTTTGTTCGTTTGAGACCTGAAACTTTTATTTTCATCATCAGTGTGTTAATTGTTTTGTCATTGTCAATGAACTTACTCATTATTTAGTCTGTGTAGTATCAGAAAATGTTCCGACCAACAGTACAAAACCAAAATAGGTTAATATTGTATCAAATTCAGACAATCACCAAATACTGGAGAAGCTGGAATCAAATAGTCTTTGGCATTTTACGGATAAGTTATGATTGAGTCTCAGTGTCACAGTGTCTTCATCAACTTTCCTCTGTTTGATAGATGGCGTCAGCCAGAGATCACGGGGCAAGCCCGGAGCAAAAAGATGCAGCCGACCAAAACTTTGACTACATGTTCAAGCTGCTGATAATCGGAAACAGCAGCGTGGGAAAGACCTCCTTCCTGTTCCGCTACGCAGACGACTCCTTCACTTCAGCCTTTGTCAGCACAGTGGGCATCGATTTCAAGGTCAAAACCATCTACAGGAACGACAAGAGGGTCAAACTGCAGATCTGGGTAAGAAGGAAAAATAACCTTTACATGTTGAATTTAATTCAAACACTGAAGGAAGGTTAATTATATGTGTAGATGACTTAATATGGATAAAATCTAATATAATGGGTCTCTCTGTCTCACACAGCCAGACTATCAGTGATAAGTGTGTCTTTATGCCTCTGGACGGCCTTGATGTTTTCCAGTTGTCTATCCGCTCATTACATCTGGCACAACTCACTTGAGCTCATAGATGACGTGATTAGACTGAGGTGGTCTTTGGTTCCAGATTTGGCCCACATGTTCTCTTGCACTCACTGATTAGCTGATTAACGCCGGTCAAAGGTCAAGGTCACAACATAAACATGTTTTTGGCCACTTGAATGTGATATCTCTAGACCGCCTGGAGCGGATTTCTTCAACTTTCAATCATTTGTCACTTGGACGCAAAGATGAAGTGATTCGATTTTTCTGGTCAAAGGAAAAGGTCCCAGTGACCTTATGTGAATATGGAACAAACTATTTTATCGAAATATATAGACAGAAACTGCACTGGTTTGCGGAGGCATGAAACCTTTTGTTTTCTTTTCATGGAGCAGTTTTAATTCAGCAAAAGGAAAGAAAAGCAGCGAATCTTGTTTTTAGTTGGGCCAATGTCATTTTCCAAAATCTCCCAACATCATGAAAATAATCTTAAAACAGTCCTTTATTTTCCTTGACCTCCCTGCTTTGACGCTGTTTATCATCTTACACACACAGTCTGGATTCCTGTCTACGGCAGGAAGAACGTGTGGCGGGCTGGCAGATAAGGATCAGGGCGCACTGCGACTCCTCTTGACTTAAGCAAAGATGTTTGATCAGTGCAGAAGTCGAGAGCTGAAAGCCGGACAAGAAAAACAAACAGTGTCCCTGTTTGGCCTGATATAATTCAAATTAATCTGCCGCACAAATGTTTAGAGCGCTGTGTGTGAAAACCTGATGTCTGTATAGCAGGAGTTGTGTGTTTTTTTTTCCAGTGTGTGGTGACAGTAGAGAGAGACAGGAAGGGAGGAGGAGAATGACCTGCAGTAAATGCTCAGGAGTCAAACCTGCTGCTTGAGGACACGCGTGCCCGTGTTACACCTTAATTAATTCATCACCAGGTCATCCTGAATCTTTTGGTTTTTCACTGACTTTGCAAATGCAGACGTGCTTTTTTTAAGCCTAATTTCCGTCTGCACCATAGCCCAGTGCCAATTCTGTTTGACCACAGCCATATATCTACAGCAAACAGGATTGCTGTAGGTTTTTGCAGCAAACATAGAAGCCATTATGGACACTGTATTAAATTCACCAAAATTAATATGGTGGGTAAGCGGCCGGCACGTTGGCCTAAAGGAAGAACTCATTACATTTTGGTCCAAATCCAGGAATTCTTTTTTTACTTTCTGTTATTTTGCATGACGCCCTTTTTTTTTTATTTCTCTGAGAAGAATTCATGGATCTTCGTGCTGCTTGGTTAAATGTAAGGGGACTGTCGGGCCGTGGCTGAGATATGTTCTCCACAGAGTGCCTTTCTAGTTTCTCATGTTTTCTTGACATGAAAGGGTTATCAAACCACACACCGATTCATATTTTATCGATCAATTCAACCAAGATCAGGGAAACGAAACCAAAAAACTTTGTGCTGGATATCTGGACAGAATCCTGACTGAGAAGAGTAAAACCTGGCCTAAATTAGCTTCCCAGGATTAATAGTCTCGCTAGCTTGTTAGTCAAAGGTGACATATTGTAACAAGCTGTGGCTCACTGAGGTCTGAAATGCTCCTAATTATCTCTGATAGAACGCTCAAGAGTCTTATTCCATCCTAATGACAGATTAAAAAATATATAGTTGTACAGTAAAGAGCAAACAGGTCTGACAGACAGTACATCAGCAGAATGGTGCAGTCTCTTTAATGTACTCTAATCTACTGGAGATAATTAAAGGCATTTATCTGAGGTGGACAGCTTCTAAACCACAGCTTTAACTGGAGGCAGAGTCGAGTGGTGCTTTTGAAAGCACTGTTGCACAATGCTGTTCCCCAGATTGCCCTCTTACACGCTGCTGCCTGTCAGGGATGTGGCATAAACTGATTTCTCACACTCCGGAGTTAATGACAGTTGATGTTTAACATCGTCCCCAGGCGGCAGGGTTCATGAAAGATGCATGGGCTGGAGTTGCCGGGGCTGAATGTGCTTACTGCGCAGACTGACACCCAGGACAGATCTATTACTGAATGTTAGTGGAAGGCGAGGACTCACCCACAGACTATTATTAGAGGGATGTAATACACTGATGTTTTTCTTTTAGCTTAATGTATTCAGCATAGTGAGGTCTCTGTGCTCAGCTTAACAATGATACAGTTGCTTAATTTTACACAAGGAAGGTGCCAAGTAAAATACTGGCTGCTTAGCAGAATGGGTTTCACGGGGGCGTTAAAACAAATTCCACTCATTTGATAGAACCCTGCACCAAACTAGCGAATACGGAGGTTTGAGACAGGGGTAACATCTCCGCTATAATTTACTGACAAGATCTGAATCTCCAACTTTAGAGTACCTGAGGTTCATATAATAGGCTACATGTCAGCAGTGGACATTTAATCCTGTTTGTTTATTGATGCAGTTTTATTGGATCATCATTATCCCTTAATATTCTAAGCAGATTTCATAATAAGAAAAGAGGAATGATTATTAAAGAACTTATTCCTGTCCCTCGAGGCTTCACAAAAAGCAGAGGCACATCCCGGAGTATTTACAGGGTGTGGCAACATCAAGACAAGACATGAGGCATGAAGACATTTGATGATTCACCCTCCTTTCTCAGTGCAGCCTAGTTAACTGTTTCTTTTCTCATCTCAGCACTATTATGATTTAAGGTGTACGTCTGTAATATTAATTTGAAGGATTTAACTATGTTTGTTGGACTTTAATTTCAGATCATTTGGCAGCAATGTTTTAAAAACATTTTTAAATGTGTCTACTGTGAATTCCCAATTTCCTTTTAGGTTCTTGAGTTTTACCGAGTAAAAGTAACAGAATCCTGAAAAGTCTGAATCCAGATTGTGTCAGACGCTGTGTGTGTGTGTGTGTGTGTGTGTTCGTTTACAGGACACAGCGGGACAGGAGCGCTATCGGACCATCACCACAGCCTATTACAGAGGAGCCATGGGATTTCTGCTCATGTATGACATCACGAGTGAGGACTCATTCTGCGCTGTTCAGGACTGGTGGGTAGAACATATATAAATCTATAGTGTTACATTGTTAAATCTGCCATGGATATCAAAGTAGCAATACTACTCTCAAAAATGGTCTCTAAAATTTGATAAATTCAAATTGTATATGAAGTACTACGCACACATAAGTAAATGTATGAAAACGTTATCAGCAAAAAAGTAGCTAAATAAAAGTATGTGTTATTACAAAATACATTATAAAAATGTAAAATGTTTAATAAGTTGATCATATGTTTTGTGTGAGTTGGGATTTCCAAAGTAACTAGTAACTGAACCTTTCAGATGAATGGAGTGGAATAGAAAATAGTGTGAAATACCGTGGAGCAGAAGTATAAAGTAGAATACAATTGAATAACTCAATTACAAGTATTTTAAAATGTATTTAAAAAGTGAGTAACTGTAATATGTTGGTTACTACAACAGTGTCTCCAAACACTGCTCAATGCACCAATGTCAGAAATACATACGACACTGTTGCATTTATAAACATTTAAATGTATGTTTTGAATAAATAATTTATATTGTGAAGAGACATGGTCAGTGCAGCACAGACGGTTGTAATAATGTGTGGTTGGTGTTTCCCAGGGCAACGCAGATCAAGACGTACTCGTGGGACAACGCTCAGGTCGTGCTGGTGGGAAATAAGCTGGACATGGAGGAAGAGAGGCAGGTTCAAACTGAGGACGCCCACAGACTGGCTTCAGAGCTCGGTCAGCGCGCACACACACACACACACGCACTTGAATCTTTTATCACATGTTCAGCAAGAACAAACAAACCAGCATTATTACTCATAAGTCATACTGTGTTTTATCTCTCTCTCGCTCTCTCTCTGTCTCTCCCTCTCTCTCTCACTCCAGGCTTTCAGTTCTTCGAAGCCAGCGCCAAAGACAATGTCAACGTGAAGCAGGTCTTCGAGAAGCTGGTGGACGTCATCTGTGAGAAGATGAACGAGAGCGTCAACGGCGATGCCAGTCCGGCAGGCGGCTCCCAGGGAGACGGCCTGAAGGACACGTCCCGCAGCAGCCAGGGTGGCTGCGCATGCTGATAGCTGAATTCATTGACTGCGGTTTCATGGCCTCACACACACACACTTAGAAACACACACAGAGAAAAAAAAAATGCCAAAAATCTACCATTGTGAATGTGACCCTATGATACATTACTGCAATACTATCATGGATGCTTGGCTCCCTTCTTCATTTCTTGTTCTCAACTTGACGGCACTTCCTCATGATTTGAATGTGACTGATGCCAAAGAGCTGTGTGTGCTAGAGCTGCTGTGCCTTCTGCCTGACTGTCTGTATAATTCCGTGTTGAATGGGTGAGTAGCACCTGTTGCAGGTGAGGACGCGAACAAAAGGCATGAACCAAATCAGCATGGCATGGTGGGTAATTGACTTGTGTTATGCTACCCCCTTGTGGGTATCTTGTGAAATTGCATCGCTGTGACTCCCTGCCCCACACTTCACAGTATATCACTGTCTGTCACTGTGGATTCACTTGCACCTCGGGAAAGTACCATTTGCCAAGTTGAGATGTCCTTACCCTGACTGTGATGTGTTCATGTGCTTTGAAGTAGGAATGTGGAAAAAACATGGACGCTGAGAACAAAATATGTTGAATTTATGTTTAAAGGGTTTAAACAACACCTTGACTCATCTTTCCAATATTTACATAATTAGAAAGAGCAAAGAAAAAAGGTGTGAGAAAGACCAGGTGTGACAAGCATATAAATAATATAAAATATGCACGTTAATCAGAAAAACATCTTTATTGGCTGAAAGGAATCTGGTGTCAGGTGCTTGTAAGAGCTGAACATACAGTTTGCAAGTGTCTAAAGTTCAACTGTTGACCAGTTCCCATCAAAAGCTTATATTTGGAGCTGAGTGTAACGTGAAGTCAGCAACTTGTGTACCAACATTTTCACCGACTTCTTTTTCCGTCTTGAGGTGGCGGTGACGTAAATCTTCTCAGCAGCGGTTAAACTTTTTCCAGTATTTCATCAGCACATGAACACACTATCTTTATAGGTCAAACACACCTGGAAGATGCTGTGTCATTCCAGGTGTATGCGTCTCATTCCGTCAGTCTTGTTATTACTGTTTTGTAGGGACATTCTCATTTTATTTTAATTTATACTTTTCTTATTGTACTTGTAATGGTTAATGCTATAGTCCAATATTTAATTTGCCAGGTTTATTCTGTTGCTCTAAAAGTTGAGATTAAAAGATATGGATCAATACAATATCTCTGTTTGGGGTTTTGTGTGTGTGAAGTAATTCATTGTTTTAAACATTATTAAATATCATGTTCCCACAGTTTTCCTCTCAGTGTTGGAATCATTAATTAATCATTATAAAATTTAGTTTGGCTTTTCCGTTTATTAGAAAGTAAACGATTCATTAGGTATTAATAATGTGTTGATAATTTAATTCCACAGATTGGCTCCTCTTCTGTGCTCTTTCTGAAAAAAGGTCATATTCTGAGCATTGGGTTATGTAAGAAATCATTAATCTTGACCATTAGATGGTTGTAAAGTTTCAGGTCATAAAAGTTTCTATTTTTGAAGGGACTTTGGACACTGGGAAAGGCTTACCCTGAAAGCAAAGTCAGTGACGTGTAGGGTATGAACTCTCTTTTTCCATATGTGTGTGTGTGTGCGTGCGTGCGCGTGTGAGAGGGATAGACCTGTGAGAAGATAAAGGGGCATGTGAGAGTCTTGTTGAGCACACTCCTCATTGATCAGACCTCAGACGGACGTCCCTGCAGTACAGGTAGGGGCTTCGGGTTTTGTCACACTTTTTGAATATTCACACATCCAAATATCTATAGTCAAAAACTATAGACTTTATATTTAATAATTATTCATTTATTTTTAACCTAAACAAATTAGAGTCTAATTGTTTCGCAAATGAACATCCAGGACGTTTTTATTCTGAAATTAATCTGTGTAGCAAAAATATGAAAAAAGATAAAAAAGTTAGGGAATAAATTATTTAATTCTGATAAATCATATTCTTACCCTTTTGGAATCAGATATTTATCTTTTAAAGTGAGGTTAGGGTTACCATTGATTATATATTGTTTTGTATCAGTGGTTGTCATAGATAACCTCTCCCTTGTTATAGTAACACTATAGAATCACCACTAACAGACTGAGTAAAGTATTGTTAAGTAAAGAATTGCTCATTTCTCACTTCTCTTTAACAGTATATATACAAAGTAAAACACACTCACTCTACAAAGCAGAGAAAATGAAGCAGTTGAGGGTTGAGTTCGGGCCTTAACGTTCTCACTGACTATTTTGAAAGGTGCATTAAACATTGTTATTTGTCTTGTTTTGCTGCCTCAAGCCTGTCTTCCAGTTTATTCAGATAAGCAGCATCTGATATTGCCTGGAAATTGTATTGCCTCTTGGAAACAATTGATTGTTGCCAAGCAGCTTCCTAATTTGCGTTATCGTCAAAGCTGCAATAAGGAAGAAAAAAGAAAGGTCAATAACTGTAAAGCTGATTTCACTGCACGGATACACAGAGCAGGCGGATACGACGTGCAAGGCAGGGGACCTTGGTGTTTGGGTGTGTGTTTTATGGTTCTGAGCTTATGACACCATAAATGATGAAACTCATCAGCGGAGTTAGTAACAGACCCTTTTAACCTGTATTTCATAGATGTTATGGCCCAGTTAAAGGCGTGTGAACACAGGAACAGTCTGGGAACGTCACTGCTGACACACGTGGGTTATAACCCATAACGCAACATTGATAAGGAGTTCCACAGTATGATAAACCTGATTCTGCACTTTGACAATGAAGAGAACAAAAGATACCTCATGATCCTTTAAACAGAAAGTTAAGTTTGAAACTAAAGAGAGGACACAAAGGAGACGCAGAACATTCTTCAACCGAAACCTCTGATTACGTCAGCATGAAAAACATTTGGAGAAGATCAAGCCCTCTTCTACTTCCCTGCCATTTACTGTGGTTAATGTTTAACCAAAGCAAATGCTGTTTGACCCTTGTTGGTGCATGATTGTTGGACACATCTACTTCTACCTATCGGTGAAATGTTGTCCATCCAAAAGTCCTTAACAATAAAAGAGGGAGTGTGATTAATTATAGTTCTTTATCAGCTTTCAGTTCCACTAACATACACTTTTCTGACCTTTTTCCAACAGTGTGAAGAGAAAAAAAAAAAAAGAGAAACGCCAAGATGTGTTGCTCCAGCTTTCTTAAAATGATGATGTTCATCTTCAATGGCGGCATCTTCGTAAGTAAAAAAAGAATCTGACTTTCCTGTTTCAGAGTGCAGAGTCTAATCTTATGACATTACAGATAAATGTGGAACATGTTACAGCTGTGACCTTCCTATATTCAGTGATGGCTTAAAGGAATAGTTTGACATTTTGGGAAAATACACGTGTCGAGAGCTCGATGAGAGGATTTATTATCACTCTCATACGTGTAAGTTCAATATAACACTAGAGCCAGGAAACTTAACTTAGCTTAGCTTAGCTTAGCATAGAGACTGGAAACAGAGGGGAAGTGTTAGCCCAGCTCCAGCCTGAAGGTAACAAAGCACTAATTGAGTCTTTGCTGGAAAACTGTCAAACTCACCATGGCAACGAGACATCAGGAAGTCACTTCACCCACAAATTAAAACCTTACATCATCATAACTTGGTTTAGATTGACAGACTTTCTTCTCAAGTATTTTTCCTAAATTTCTACTTGTAATCTCTGCCGTATAAACGCTTTTTGTTCGTTGGAGAGTTCACTTCCAACGTGTCAGAACAAACCATGACTCTTCAACTCCCGAGTGGACCTTCCTCTTCTGTCAGGCTATTCTGCCATTGATATTCTGTTATTTCTAATGTCACTCCTGACTATTCTCTATCTTCTCAATCTTTTTGAATCGCTGCTCTCCTTTCTTTTCCTTCCATCATGCAGTTAGCAGGTGGAGCCATCCTGGGTGTGGGAGTGTGGGTGAAGGTGGACAGCAGCTCTCTGCTGGGTATACTGGACAGCGTGTCTGATGCACCAGCTGGGTTATCTCAGCTGGTCAACGTCAGCTACCTGCTCATAGCCGTGGGGGCTGTGCTGCTGGTCATTGGGTTCCTGGGCTGCTGCGGAGCTATGAAGGAGAGCAGGTGCATGCTGCTGACGGTGAGCCATGTTTGATCAGTCTATGGAGTATAGACTGAGTTTAAGTTAAAAAAAGAACCTATTCTTCCGAAGAGTTGGCTCAGTAATAATGATTCTTCTTTTCAAGCAGTAACTTCTGTGTGTTTGAAATGGTGCCACAATGTCACACCATTGTAGTAGGATGAAAACACTTCTTGGAATGCGATTCAGCAGAGCACGTACCGCAGCTTAACTTCAATCAAGCTGCTCCTAATTGCACGCATAGATATCAGTCCCCTAAATGTGCCTGTTTCTTTTCATCAAGATCCATGAATTATTCCCTGGGAAATTGGTTAAAAAGTCAAAAAAAGTCACAAAAAAAAAAATCCTGGATCTGGATCCACGCCAAAATGCAATGGGTAGTTTCTTGGCCCATGTCTGGTCCTTCCAGCACGTTTTGTGGGAATTCGTTCATTAGGTTTTGTGTAATCCTGCTGACAAACAAACAAACCAACCAACAAACTAGAAGTGGAGCACTTACCTCCGCCAAGGCTCAGGATGTTACATTGTTTCTAGCTCTGAAAAAGTCGCCCCCCCCCCCGTATGAGATTTTTATTTCGATCGGCACAAAATAGTTTTTAAGTAAAGTGAAACTTTAAACCGAAGAGATCAGGGAATTCTGGAGACAGAAAATGTCAAAATGTTTGATGATGTCCTGATGAGAAGCTGTTTTAATCACTTAGCTTTGGGTTTGATCGTTTATATACAGTCTATGGTTTGATCCCAGCAGTGTTGACTGTCCTTTTACGTCTGCATAAGTTACAAGCCTGTTTCTGACTCTGTTGGTGATACTTGATTTTACAGCTCTACAGTGCAACTCCCAATCAAATATTTTACAGTGAAAGTGATTATTTATCATTTCCTCTCCCCATAGTTCTTCTGTATTGTGCTGATTATCTTCATCATCGAGGTTGCAGGAGCTGTGGTGCTGCTTGTCTTCCGGGATCTGGTGAGTGGCCCCTTGAAAAAAATCAATCTTGGCTGAAGCTTCCATTGGACACATTTAACGTCACAAATGTCCCAATCGCTTATTGTCCTTCTCAGGCTCAGGACCTTCTCCAGAGTATGGAAGAGGGAGTTAAAACAAGCATTGAAAAAAGTTACGGAGACAATAACAGTGTGACCTCGATTTGGGACTCTACCATGAAGGAGGTACTGTGTTTTTCACTTGGAGTTTGAGTTTTTAGATACACGCGGCTCTATGATCCCATGTGACCCAACATTTTAGATGAAATTAGTGGCTCTGTGAGTACAACAAACAATTCTTTGATTTCTTGAACACAAACGCTTTGGATCTGCAGTCAACTCACTCACCTCTGTATGATTGTTGGCGTGATTATCACCAAAATGTCTTCTTCTACCATACGTCACAGGAATAGATCATTTCCCCCCACATCACGCTCAGGGTGGGAAACTCAAACGCTGTTATGAAGCGAATAATGTTCTACTGCTGTGATCCAGGTTTATAAGTCACTAGATTTAATTTGGTTTTACGTTTCCATAACTGAGCAGCCTGCACCGCTCCACATACTGTAGCATCATGGCTGCGCAGATGAGACGACTGAATTGTTTCTGTTGAGATGTGACGTTAAAACTCTGTGGTTTCCTTTTAGTTCACTTGCTGCGGATTCAACAACTACACAGACTTCCAAGGCTCCCCTTTCAACAGCAAGGGAGATGTGTACCCAATCGCATGTTGCAATTCAACCATGGACACATGCAGTCATAACGAAGCGCACATCTCGGTACGAGACCAAGCTTACTTGTGGTTTGACCTCATACATCACCATTAATAGCAGCGATGAGGTGCCTCTGTTCAAACCTGTGCTCTCTCTTCCAGGCGGTGGATGGCTGCTATGATAAGCTGCTGGCACTGATAGAGAATAACGCTGTGGTCATCGCAGGTGTGGCTCTAGGAATTGTCGCTATCGAGGTACAGAAAACTCCACACGTTATTTACATCATTCTCCATTCTGTGCCACAGTGTCTTCCTCGGTCAAAGTTAGTTTGGTAGAATAGGATAAAACTGACACGTGTTTTACTATATGTCGCATATCATTCCCAAATCTATAGTGGGTCACTTTTTTAGTCTAATGTAGCACCACCCTACCATCTAAAGTGTCACCATATGTATATGTGGACACATATGAGTTAAGACTTGTTGTATTTTGGAAAACAAATTCCTTTTTTATGGAGCAGAATATCTAAAAAAGTATTCATGTGAATATTTTTCAATCATGGAAGGTAATGTTGATGCTTCACCAGACAAACTTGAGTTTTCAATTCATGGTTTTATGTGGCAGGACTAAAACTCTAGTCAGTGAAGTCATTTGAAACCATAAATCCACCCTGTTGCCACAAAGCACAGTAGAATTTGATCAAGGAGGTTTTTATTTTTCTTATTTTAATGGCTTTTGTCATCTGAGCCTGTGTTTTTATATGTACTTCATGAAAACACCTCTGTTGTGACCGTGCATGAGTTTTTCAACAGCTGTATAATTGTACAGATTTTTATCAACTTGTCTTCAGTCTATAATCTGCATCTCAGCTGCTTTACACTGTATTTTGCCAAATCCTGAAGCGCTGCTGTGTTTACAGATCGCTGCGATGGTGGTTTCCATGGTTCTCTACAAGGACATCGGCAACAAGGCGTGATGTTTCCCCTTTGAGATGAGATGACGACGTTGTAATTGGTTGGAGAAATTTGACTTGTAGCAATTTTCTTTGTATAAAGTTTTTCCTCTGCTTTTTAAAAACAATCATCACAGTCAGATAAACTATGCATGCATTATTGGCATGTAGGGCATTAAAACCAGAGATGGAGAGGCAGTCGGTTGAACTACTGTGTTCTTCATCTATACTGAGCACATTTACACTGTGATTTATTTATATATAAAGAAAGGGCTGTTCAAGTGATGTGGCATGTGCTGAAACATACATCTGGTGATATGTGATGATGCACAGTGCGGAGAATGATCTGCACAGGCTGTGTCAGTTGTTTCTGTCCCACATATTCACTGCAATGAAACAATGAATTTATTTTTGTATGTTTGATCATGTATAGATAATAAATGTCGCAATCTTGACCTTTGAGGATTATAAACAAGTTGATCTTTGTTGTTTTATTATCCACATAAAATTGATTGTAGCCTGAACAAAACATGAAAAACACTCAAGCGCAGAATATGAGAATTTAAATTAAGTGTCGGTCTGTAAATTGATGAAATACAGGACAAATTGATCCTTCAACAAAACGTTAATTTTGATTAAATACATAAAACATATTTCATCAGTGCTGTTTGCTGCAGTTTTTCTGAGCACACGGAGGAGAAGTGATTTGGTTAATATTATTACTTAAGATAAGAACTTAATAGTACATTGTTATCACACCAGTGGAACATGTACAAGACCTCAACAACAATGGCCCTGACACTGTCTCTATCACCAGTTATATTAGTGTCATATTAACTCATATACTTTATTGAATGAACCACAAATGAATGGATGGTCAAACATTCAAAGTTCAGGCTTCAACAACCTACAGCTTTGGAAAACGTTGAGCGTTTAGTGAATAAGAAAAAGTCAAAGTTAATTTTCAGCAGAATACATCTTCTTTCCCCAGGGTCATAAAACGCTCAGGGACAAGTAAATGTGTGTAGAAATAATTTCTACACGAAATATCAGATATATTGTTATATATATTAATCATGTCGCTTGAACCAGATTCAATCTGGTTCATTGACAAGCATGTCCGCCTTAAATAAATTGGCGGAATTGTATCTTAATTTGAAGCCGCTGCCTTCATCAAATGAATGCAATGAACTGCTGTAAATAGGAAATGGGTTTATTCGTCAGTGTTGCAGCTTATTTCCGTCAGAGAGCTAATTTAACACAGGTTTGAGAAAGAGTCACTCATAAAGGGTAAATGGTCTGTATTTGTATAGAGCTTTTCTAGTCTTGATGACCACTCAATGGACTTTACAATACAGGGTTTTTTTGCCATTCATACAGTGGTTTTAAATACCTCAAGACCTCAACACGTGATCACAGACACACTCTGAGTCTCAGGGCCTGTGTGTTTTGGGGATATTCTGTTGTATTTGCATAGACTTCTGCATGTGTGTCATATAATTGAGCGTACTAATAAATACTATCAATGAACACCTATTTAATGACTGTGTGAGGAAGAGAAAGTTCTAATGAATAATCCTTATGGTCATAAATGCTTTACTTTAGTGTGAGTAAATTTCAATTCAACAGGTGAACCGTGTACTTCACACAGGGTTGATTTTAGTGTATGTGACTGTGTGTGTGTGTGTCAACCACCCATTCACACTCCGAGCCGTACAGCACTTCTATACGCAACGATTATTCTATCACAATATTCCTACACAATTTGAGGTTCAGTGTCTTTCCCAGGGACACTACAGAATGCAGACTGAAGGAGCTGGGGATCAAACCACCGACCCTCTGGTTAGTGGAGGACCCTGTCTGTCTCCTGAGCCACAGCAGACCATAATAAACACTGACAGTATGACGGCAATATGAAACCCTTACCTATACAACATGTGTTTTGTTTATTTATCATAATTCACAAATGAGCACATGGCATTAACTCATAAATCCTGGTGTGTTTCTCACTAAACAAAACAGTGTTTTACAGCATGGAGCTGTTTTCTTCTTTTCTATGGCAGAAAACAGCCGATGAGACCGGTGCCTTTTTTTAAAGTTCCACCTTCATGGGTCACTTTCCTGAGACGATCCAGAATCTGCACATACTGTTCCCTGACCAGTTACTCATAGCCAGTGAGTAACTGGTCAGGGAACAGTATGTGCAGTCAAACGTCCTTTTATTTGGTTTTATTGACATAGTTTATCTTGGCTACATCACCAGCAAAAGCAGGAAGCAAAATAAAGTCAATAACTCGGATAAAAAGGTTGCCCGCCTGTTTCGGTTCATCGCAGAACACATGACTGACTAAACGGTTTCTTAATTGAGTTTCTGATGTCGGCAAATTGGATTCATCATAATTTTTGAATGCCTCGACAACTGCCACATTAAACTCTGGTTCACCCCACTGAGGAGCTGCAGCAGTTTATACAAATCACTGAGGATTTGCAATTAATTAAAAATGTAAAGAATCATTTAAAGAAACCTATCCTGTACCGTATGTGTGTGTAGAAGAAACAAGGTGGAAATGCAACAATACGGATTTTAAATTGTAACAGACCTCCTTATTGGAAATGATGAGAGAACAGTGGTGTTGTCAGGCAGTGCTTTGTAAACTGTGCCCCCTGGTGGACGAAGCTTATTCTGCAGCTGTAGAATGTGATTTCCCCACAATAATACTGAACACACAGTCAACATTACACACTAATATTTCAAAAGCTCAGTGAAGGTGGCACTGCAGAGCTCCCACCTACTGCGTGAATGTCCCAGGTTAGTGTAGGTGAGAAAGTCTTCAGGTTAAACCTCCGTGGGTCATTTACTCTGCTCCCACTTTCATCTGTGGACCATGTTTAGTGGTGGATGGGAAACAAGACGTATACAAGTGCAAACAGAGCAAAGTTCCTCTTAATACCAATGTCTCTGTGAGGAAGTCAAACAGCCTTTCTGTTACAGCACGTAATCACACAGTCAGGCCTTCAGCAGTAAGTGTTTGATCAGGTCACGGGTGACGAAGCGCAGTGAAGTCTAATGGTGTTATGATGGGATGTCTAGGGAGAGACTGACGAGCTGCTTCATAAACTCATTATTGCTTTACAGCCAAAGGTGACACAGAGACACCTACTTAAAAAGACAGGATTTATTGCTGTGTTTTTAACCACAGCAGACGTCCTTTAACTGTGGGATCCAGGAAAGTGTTTCCTAACTTTAGTTGTGACTATATGATGGCGCGGAAAACTAGTTTCTAATAATCTCCATTTCCTAGGATGACGAATGTAAAAAAGGATAAATAAAGATAGATAATAGAAATAAAGTTTTGCATTGATTGTGGTTTTAAATAAATATATAAGGGTACCTTTTAAAAATGATATGAATATAAAACGTCCTGTGGCTGTAACCAGATCTCAACCAATTGAGCACCTACGGGAGGTTTTGGACGGACATGTTTGGCAGCACTTTCCACCGCAGTCATCAAAATAACTGAAAATAACATAATGAATAAATAAAAGGAAAATGAGCAAATATCTGTTGGAAGAATTGAGTTCATACCTACCGCTATGATAATAACAATAAGCAAATTGACTGTGAAGTGCACATTTCATAACACAGTCACAAAGTGCTTCACAAGAGAAAACACAACAACAGTAAAACAATAAGATTAAATACAAATTAAAGTAAAAAAAATGTAAATAAAAAATAAATTCAAATTCACCCAAAGCAGAAGCAGATGTAACATTTCTGATCTCAGCTTGTGAGTCATTGCAGAGTTCACTGCAAAAGCACACAACATCACCAAGTAACTGAAGAAGATGACTATCAGCTGATCCAAGATGATGTGAAGGCTCATTCAGAATCAGTAAATCCTTGATGGTCTTGGTTGTGTAAAGCTTGAAATGCCATCTATCAAATCTTAATATCAGAGCAAAAACAAAGAGGACGCTGATGCCTGAGTTAAACCTGTGTAGAGGGTGTTACAGCATCTAGCTGAAAAAGTTCAAATCCTCAAATGTTAGGAAGGATTTAATCTTTGAAATAAGCTTGATTTGGAAAAACAAACAGGATTAGACACATTTATTTACTTGATCCACAAGAGTCAAATATAACTTCCAGATTCAAGTTCTTAAAGATTCAAGTTAAATGTTCTGGTGGCTCATGGTTGTTTTATCCAAAGAGAATTACACTGAATTAAATCTCAATGGTTAAACTTGTTAAGTAGAAGATTGTCTGGAATCAACCTCCATTATTCTGAAACTCAAAGATCACAGAGATCCCTTCAGATGTTTCTTTTTTTTTATGACCATGTTTTTAACGTTCACCTTGAAACTGAAATCTCTCCGGCTGGCAACCATCCACGACCTGGAGCTTTAAGCTTGGTGTGATGTCTGGTCTGGTGTGGGAATTGTGACACCTTCTCTGCATTGAAACCCAGGCGAGAACTGGCAGCTGCCTATATAAAAGACTCCCTCCGTCACACTGACAAAGTCCTGACAGCAAGGTTGCCATTTGGAACCTTGAACCACAAAACCAGACAACTTCTTGTTTAACTTTTTTCTTGTTTTCGTCAGTTTTTGAAATTGATTGCATAGATTTGTATTTCTTTAATCATCGATTCATCTTCAAGCAGCACCTCTCTGCGTGTCAAACTATGGCTTCCCTCGTCACCTTCGTCATTTTGTCAAGTTGGACGACTCTGGCTTTTACTTTTCCTCATAACACGTTTGAGAACATTTTGAAAAGGTCACGGGTGGATTTTGAATCCTCCGGCAGCGGACCCGAGGAGCCTATCCGAGGAATAGTCCGGGTGGTTCAGCTGGACCATCGCGCTCTGGCCCAGTCAGGGTTCTTCAGAAAGGGAATGAGCCCCAGGACAGCCCCCTCGTTCCAGAAGAGGTTGCCCTTTCCTGCCTTTTTGTCTCAGGGGAGACCAGGTCCGGCCCCGGCCTCCAAGGTTCCAGTGAGTCCCCTGCACCACCTGCACCCTAAAGGCCCCACTGAAATGGACCTGAAGAAGAGACAGGGGCTGCAGATGTGGCAAAGAGCCATGGATAAAGGAGGCAAGTTGTCCCTGCCGGTCAACCTGAAGGACATGAAACAGACGTGCACTGCGGTGCCTTTCACTCAGGTAAGAGGCAAAGATTTAAATTTGCTTAATCTGCTAAATGGATTTCTGTGCACACACAATAAAGTAAATTAACAAGTGAATAGAATTGACTGATTGTTTGTACAGTAAAACAGAAATAGAGGAAATGTCGATTGTTCATTAGATTTACAGAAACACAATGTAGTTTTTGAAATGGTAAGAGGTAAATCAACTATCTAATCTTCTCCTCCTCTGCCATCTCCTCCCAGCGTGTGACCGCAGACGGATGCGAGACAGTGACGGTGCACAACAAGCTGTGTTTCGGTCAGTGCAGCTCTCTGTTTGTGCCGTCCGAAGGTGAGTTTGCCGGGTTGGGCGCCGGGACGGGGGCCCTTCACCGCCGGGCCCCCTGCTCGCGCTGCGCTCCATCCAAAGCCCAAACCGTGACTGTGCCCCTGCGCTGTCGAGGAGAGGTCCGGGAGAAGCGTGTGATGGTGGTGGAGGAGTGCAAGTGTGAGACGGGCATCGAGGAGAGAAGTGCAGAGGCCGCAGCGTCCATGCAGCTGTAGCTGTTGTGACAAAACTACATGACGTGACTGCTGTGATTATTCACTGACAGTTGAAATAGAGGAACAAGGAGACATGGACTTTTCACTTCAATTGACACTTTTAATTCTCTGTCAAATCACTTTGTATCTGTAACTGTGTGTGTACTTTATTTGTATATATGAGTCTGAATGTGATTTTCAGAGTAAAATAACCTGGTGGCGTATTCCACCTCTTGATTGTTGACAAAAATGACCTCTTTCTTCTGGTCATGCAGTTTTCTGTTGGAACAGATGAAGCTGTCCATACTGGACGTGTGTAAATGCACCAAACCGTGTTTAGATTCATCTAAACTGAAATATTGTGACGTGTGATACTTTCATTAAAACGGTCCCATTAGTTCAAATCCCTTTTTTTGCCTGCCTGCCTTGGTCTCCTGCCAACACTGTTAGATTTACAAGTGCAATTTAGTTTGCATGCAAAGCTCAAGTAAAAACATGAGGAGCATTTGTTGTTTTTTTTCCACCCACTCTCGTATTCAGGCGCTCGAGTTTCAGCTCCTATATTTTATTAAAAAGCTGTGTTCCCGCCGACTTTTAGCACATACCACTTACATCTGAAAGCACCAAACTAGAGAGCAAACGAGCTATTGAGCGCGGGTACTTAGCGGTAAGCAAACATAATTGTTTCAGCATGGACCCCTGAATTATGTATAGGACCCACCTATTCTCATGCCCAATCTCTTTTCAGAGTAGTTGTGGGAATTTGAGCATCATTCACTGCAGATGCACTTGAGGGAGCGGGGCATGTGTGATTATGTGTGCATGTGCTTTTTTTTTCCAGTTAGGGCCCATAAAACCTATTATTCATTTATATCCTGGCACCTGGGCCTGGTAAAGTGAACTCATCCCACACATCCTTACATACATTCCCAGAGGAGCATAAAGAAGGGGGCTCTTTACGTTGCCTTGGCATGTTGTCAAAATGACTGTTTAGACAGCCATTTGCATTCACTCGAGCTTTTGGAAATAGTGAAAGCGTTCATGGCACTACAGGGGTGCATTGAGTCCCTCGGATTCCATTAGCATGTGATTAACATCTTGGTTTGATGGCTATATTTTCCAAGATTGATGGGACAAATATTTGCCCGTGTCTTAACTATGAGGAATTAAGGGCCACTTTTAAGTACAGCTGTGCTAACACTTATCTGCTCGTTCAACTCCAACCGTAGAGATGAAGGTTGCTCATAAACCGCAGAATCCTATCAATTAATAACCGAACCATCTTGTTTAGGCATCCGTCAGTATGCATCGGTGCGTTTGATATCAATATGAATCTACCCACTGCCCTGCTGCTGGTGGAGCGGGGACAGTCATGGTCTTTTCGAACTTTTCACCACCTCTTCTTTCGTCTTCTTCTTCCTCTTCCATCTTTTTGCCCTTTCTTCTTGAAAAAAGAAAAGAATGGGAGAGATAAAAAAAAAAGAAAATGGGCACAGTGGGGGGAGGGGTAGGAGGAGGGAGCAGTTGTTGATTGAACAAACAAGGTGCACAAGAGAGTGCGCCACTTAGCAAGGCAGATGTCAGCCCCCTTTGCATTGTGGGAGCCGGCGGAGCACTCCTGCGTCATTAAGGATGGCCTGGTTCCCATGGCGAGGGGGGGTGGAAGGAAGGAGCGAAAAGGAGGAGGGCCTGCTGCCAAGTTCAGCGCCTCGGGGATCAGATCAGCGTCACGGGGTGCTAAGTGGCCTAGTTAGCGGTTTAAAACGCACAATGAGCTGCCTGCTCTTTCTCTCTCTCTGTGTGTGAGTGTAGGCCTTTTAACTGTCAGACATGGAAGTGGTTGGGAGGTGTGTGTGATGGACGCGGGGGGGGGGTCCAAACGATATCAGTTTGATAAAGGTGTATCAAGGTGAAACTGAGAATTTTAGGCCTTTTTTTTGCCCACATTTTTACTTTGAAAACGTTTTTCTAGATCAGTACATCTAGTACTGACGCCACGTCTGATTGTGGAACAAATAACTCGCGAAATGTTCATCTTGTCAACTTCACACTTGGTATGTGTATTGTTAATGGCCCAGGGAAGTGCAGTGTTGAATTTGACACACAATACTTTCAATATTCAAAAAGCTGTGGCAGGGCAGTGTGTCTCAGTCTGTGGACATGTCGTCTTCTACGCCTTCGGCTAAATTTCTGCCGCAGTCGGCAACTGGCGGCCCGCTGGCCAAAATCACAACCAATATTTTTATTTCACAATATCAGACTTGACATGGAATCACTTCCTTTTTAGCAATTTGTTAACAAATTAAAAACATAAACATCTGTTTTGTTCAAGTAAAGCTTTCTATCGAGCTAAATTACTGAGCTTTTATTTGGAAAAGTTGTGACTTTGGGTCTGAAGATTGTGTCACTTTCCTAACAGACCTCTGAAGTAGCCGACATGCAATGTATGGGAAACACCAGTCAAGTCAGTATTTCAAACTTACATCCGAGCTCCACATGTGCACAGCAATAAAGCAAATTCAGTTTGATTTTATTAAAACACTGACTATAAAATCTTCATTGCAGATAAACCAGGTAGGATGAACACAACGATGTCTTACTTCACTTTGCAGACTGTTTATAAAAACAGGCATGTTTAGAACGGGCACTGCACGAGTACAGTTCATTACCCGTGGGGTGCTCATTGTGGTTGGGCCTTATGGGTATTGGCAAGAAAACAAATATTCCCTGGGTTGATTCCTCTCATCCCTCCCATCCCGTGTGGTGTTCTGAGTCTCTTGCTGTGGCTTCATAGACCAAACAGTGCTAAGCTAGTGAGGTAGCTGAATGCTGGAAGGTCTGTAGGATTTTCTTCAGCCATTTTGGGCTCTGCAGTGGTCATGGTAGATTTGATCAGACTAGACTGCGGATCAGGCTCCAAGATCTGGCACCAGCTAGTGAGAATGAACAGAGATGCCTCATACGCTCTCTGGAAGTAAATCAGGACGGTGGCAGGAGGAATACTCTGAAACAACGGGATGACCTGTTAAGTCATAGACCAGACAGAGTTCTTTCACCTTAATCCCACCAGTATGTGTCAGACTCTGGGTGTGAGGGTGTCTGGACCACGGCTAACATTTACCTCCCCACTGATACATGCCCGCTCTGTAGTGGTGTTAGTCTGGACCAGCTGGTCAGAGCTGGCTTTGCTGGAGATGATGCCCCCGGGCTAAGCCTGCCAGCCCACTGCCACCCTGCCCGGCTGCCAGCCCGCCTGCCAGGCTGTCTGTTGGGTGCTGAGAAGGACAGAGGAAGGTGTAGCCTGCGGATCCGAACAACATCAAAGTTGTCTTTGGATGAGATCCAGCTGTGGTTTTAGTATCTTACACTGCTGCCTCCTCTTCTGCTGCTAAAAGCAGATCGGAAATTTTATTTGGATTTGCACCAAATCATAGATATCGGTTCCCTAAATATAAATGAAAAAAGGTTGAGCCTCCTCTCACAAATCTGGCTCAACACGACTCGACTTGATGATGATTAACTAAGACTTAGTCTAAAAGTAAAGTTGTTTATAAAGTTTGACTCCTGTAAAGAGGTGACATCAGGATCTGCACCAAATGTCACACAGTTCTCTAACTATGCCAGATTTTCTTTATATTATTTTCTGAGAAATAAATTCAAATGTTGCAAGACCCTCTATCTTTCAATGTCAAAGAAAGTTACAACAAATTCCTGGATCCACACCAAAATTGAGTGGGTTCTCATGATCCATGAATTATCCCCTGGGGAGAAGGTGAAAATGATGGAAAGGCCCTATATCAGAATGTTAAAGAAAATGAATCCACCCCTTGATCCAGATCCAAAATTTGATGGGTTCTTCCTTTACACATACCAAATCCTTCCACCAAGTTGTGTGGTAATCCCTTTGGTTGTTTTTGTGTAATCCCCCTGCTTACAACCAACCAACAAACGGGCAGGGGTGAAAACATAACCTCCTTGGGTTATTCTTTATTCATATGTGTACAGTAATCATCTGCATGTGTTTCTGTTCATGCTTTTAAAGTCGATTTCATCGGATAAGTGGGATTCCCCCCCCCCCCCATAACACAGAGAAATAAATAAGCACAGGTTGATCCTCCTGTCACAAATCTAGCTCAACATCAGCTCTCAATCAGCTATTTGTGTTAGAAAGTGCTGAACTAATCTGAGCATGTTTTTTAAAAACTGCTGCCGAGGTGTAGAATTAAACATTAGTTCATATAGTGCACTCAGCGCAGCAGGAGTTAATATGACATACAAACATAAAAGCTCAATAAACACAATGCGGAACGACTTGTGCATTCGTCGTACTTTCGTCTCTTCTCCCCGAGTCTTGCGGTTGTGACCATTTGGCTGCACATTACAAGTGACTATATGATGATGTTTGTGTGTCTGTGTATTTGTTTGCGCTGATTGCAGCCTCGGAGTGGCAGCGTTAGTGCGTTTGAGTGTGGAGCTGTCAGAAGACCCTCGGCTGGAGTGTGATGATGATAGCAATGTGGCTGTGGCAGGTGCGGTCCTGCATGCTATGCAGGTGATGTCTCTCATGCTCACTTAGCTAATGACTCCAATTAAAGTAATTAAGAGCTGGCACGGTGAAACCCTTCTAACCCTCCCACTGCCAACCCATCCATTCCCCTTCCTCTCCACTGTAGCACACACCAGCGCCCACCTCGCACCGCTATACATGCCATCATGTGTTGCACTTCTTCTGCTCTCCTGCCTTCCCTTCATGCCTCCCTCATGGGCGCCGCACACCCTCTTCTATACGCCGCGACCATTCTGCGCCTCTGTGCCTGCAGAGGCCTTTAAAAGAAACATGACGACGCCTAAAATCAGCTAAACGCTCCACTTCAGAAACACTTAAGAGACCCTCAGTCCAACTTATTGTCACACACAAGAGAAGAGTGAAGACTGGGTCCGGCAGGAGAAAGGGGGGAGCTAGGGAGGGAGAGGGGAGGCGAGCCAGGTCCTAACGAGGGAAGAGATAATTGTTTTGTTTCGTTCTGGGCCCTTCTTCAGCGTGGAGGGAGTTGAAATGACATGCTGCACATGGTTTTTTGGACGAAGTGGGCGAATGGGAGGGGGGGAGGGATGCAGACTTGGTGCAAGAGCGGTGAAAGTGTGTTTGAGAGGATTGCGGCACAGAAAAGGCAATCGTATAGAAAAGGTTTAGCCACAACGCAACGTCGGAATCTGCTAAGTGTTTTGTTATACCCACAGATTCACACACTTACATGAAACTTTGATGACGTTTGTGCACGTTGTTGTCATCCACTCACAGGAAGATTTCAAAGTCAAAATACAAATGAATCACAGAGTGGTTCAATATCACAGCTCGCACATTCCTAAATATTGGGAAAGACCACTCCGGGCTTCTCTGGAGACGTAGCTCTGGCCTCCAGGTCTGGTCAGATTTATCCAAATTTATGATACGGAAAAAATATGAATCCCTGGTGTCTTGGTGTTCTTTCAATACTTGGATTCCCAGACTGACAGACGATGTGTGTGGATTTATAGCTGGCGTGGCAGAACAAATGCTTTTCCAGGATCTCATCACATTTTCTGTGAGAAAAAAAAAGACTTTGATGTGAACCCTGGTTTCACCTCGTCCTTTTTCTCTCATGTGTGCATCCACACGAACCATTTCCTTTTTAGTCGTCTGTAGCATCTGACCAAGGATAAAGTAAGAAATGTGATTGAGGCACAGGAAATATGCAACAATACATAGTGATACACCAAGACGAATCGCTGGTGACATTCGAGACAGATTTTCCTGGTGAGCTGAATGCAGAAGTCTACCATCATCAAAATTACATCTGAGCACACTTTGGTAATCTGGCGACTCACAGCATCAAGCAAATTATCCTGGTGGACGGTCTCTGTGAGCCAGGCTGAGCAAATCACCTCCAGGAGCCTGTCACCACTTCCATGAAGATAAATGGTATCATTACACAGTCTGATCTGGAATCTACTCTCTGCTCGAAAGTGGGAATAGCTGTGGATTATTCTCTCAGTCATCGGATCGCTGACAGCATGCGCGGCAAACGTTGCTTTTTTCTTGTTCATCAGGACACTGTGCAGGACGATTTAGTGACCACACAGTTTGTTAATTTCTCCCTTTGTGAATTATGATTACGAAACACTAACTCCTGCTCTGTCTGTTTATAGGATCAATACCAACACAGATGCAATTTATCCGACTCATTCTGCCAGTGTCATGGATATCTGTCCACAAACAGTCATCCTCGCAGTGGGCAGAGGAGGAAGAGGAGCATGCCAGTGTGTGTGTGCGAAAGAGAGGAAGAGCGACTGAGAAAGAGACATGCACATAGGAGGTGGGGGCAAATGGGGGTGTGGGTGGGGGGCAATGCGCCAGTGCTGGAGAGAGATAGGCCAAGAGAGAAAGCGAGGGAGTGTGTGTATGTTTGAGTTTGTGTGGAGGGGTACAGAGGAGGGGTGCAGGTGGCATGGAGCTGGCGCAGGCCTGGGCCACTGTCCCCTGGCAGTGCCAGGCTCCATCTGTCATCAGCAGGAACATCTGCAGCCCAAGGTGCCCTTGTCACCCAGCGTTAGAGTAACGAGTTTGGCGTTTCCATTAGTCCAGGGCCCTCGCCCGCCTGGCCGTCACTCGCCAAAACCATGGCATTTTGGGTGTGAGCTTGTGTGTGTGTGAGCTCGTGTGCATCTAGATATGAAGCAGAGAGATGGAGAATGAGGGAGCAAGCTGGGGGTAACTGGATTTGTTTGTTGGTTTGTGTGTTTGAGCGTGGATGTGTGTGTGTGTGTGAGTGTGTTTGGAGAAGCGGGTGCCAAGCCAAAGCAACATGGCAGCGCCGAGCGTTGACCCAGCTGGGCTGAGCCGGCATGTCGAGTCATGTCCCCCCGCCTGATGTGAGCGTGCCCAGTGCGCTCGAACCGCTGCCAGACCCAATCTCTGCTCCCCCTCTCTTCCTCCTCCTCCTCCTCCTCCACTCTCCATCACTCTTTCTCCCTCTCTCATCTTCCTGTCTTCCATCTGTGCGCCTCCCACTTATCTGCCCTCTCTCCCTTACCTCCCCGTGCCCCTTGTAGTTTCCCCCCTGTACGCAGCGTCCTCTCACACCCTCAGTCTACACCAACATTCTGCCTCAGAGCTCCACTCACAGTTTTATCTTCCTTGTCCCTAAAAAACAGATGGTTCCCGGCTCCCTCTTTTCATCCCTCTCTCTGAGTCTCCCCCTCCCTCTTGTCCTGTTCCTTTCCATCCAGTCGACGAATCACTGATCCTGATTGGCACTCCACCTGTTTACCCCCCCCACCCCCCTCCTCCCTTCAGTTTTAATACCTGAATCATCTCTTATGTCTCTCAAGGGCAATGACACGGTCTTATTATTACTTATTGCACTTACTTTTACACGGCGTTCTGTTAAGACTGAACACGGCCCACACAGCTACCACCTCCACTCTCAGGGACATGGCTGCTGTTTGAGTTTGCACCACATGGTGGCTCTAACGAGCAGCAATCTGTCTTAACATTAATGAACCGAGCTTTGGCTGCGATCGTGTCAATTACCCACAGAATACTAATCAGACAAACATGAGCACATCAGAATGAGATAAGATTGATTATTCCTTCTTTTTTTTTCATCTTATGTATCACATGTAGGCGTGCATCATAAATCAGATCTGACAGCAT
Source organism: Verasper variegatus (assembly GCA_026259375.1). Lineage (NCBI taxonomy): Eukaryota > Metazoa > Chordata > Actinopteri > Pleuronectiformes > Pleuronectidae > Verasper > Verasper variegatus. The sequence goes on along the minus strand of CM048044.1, from coordinate 12,956,183 downwards.
CTGTGAAGTCAGTGTTTCGCCTGAAGGTCCGAGAGGAAATTAGACACCACTTAATAAAAAGACCCTCATTCAGGCCTCCAGCTCAATTGGGCTCTTCCACAGAGTTTCTGACACGTGAGCTTCATACGCTCACACACTCAGATGTATGATGATGGCTCTTCGTAAAAAAGCTAAATTAAAGCTGCAGCTCTCACATTTCCCATCCAGTCAGTTCCTGCAAGAGTGAGAGAGTGGTAGGTTTTCCTCTATAGTTAAGATTTGTTTTGCCATCTTTTTCATTGTTGGCCTGTCCTACAAAGGTTCCTCATCCCCCCTGTCAACACTTAAAAGTGAGAGGAGATAGAGTAAATGAGGCAGTAAAGGAGAGCCATAGTGAGATAAAGAAAAGGGAAGCGACAACTGCTAATCAATAAGATTTCTCCAACCTAGTTTTTTTTTTTTTTTCTTCTCTCCCCCCCTGAGGCCTGCGGCATTCAAGACGAGCCAAGACGAGCTTGGCATTGTCGAGCATGCCTTAAAAAGAAACACCTGCGAGGTGGAAGACTTAAAAAAAAAAAAAAAAAAAGAATCCTGCTTTTCGCAGCTCTTAAAAATGTTGGCAAATGTTCCATGGGTTTTCTGGGAACAAAACAGTAAAAAAGAAAGCGCTCCCATGCAAGTGAAGACAAAAGGGGATGGTTTTCCATAGAGATGGAGGTGTCATTACACTTGAGACGGTTGCCAGATTTGAACTTATCTTATCCACACCTCCCCACCCCCCCACACGTGTCCTTGTATCTATACCATCTGAGTTTATTATCGGCGCCCGAGCAGCACGGAAAACAAACGATGAATGGTAATATTGACAAAATATGTATGTGGCTTTAGAGGGGAGCTGGGAAACGCGGGAATGTGAGGGGAGACAAAGATGGAGAAAGACGAGGAGGGATGGGAGAGCGGGAGAGGAGAGGAGAGGAAACTGGGAAGGGGGGTAACTCAAACAGATGGCACTCTTGGCATCCACCTCTCTCTTAAATCTGTTTCTGCTGTTTTTCTCATGTGCACGAGGCTTTAACCCTGTGGTAACCTGTGTCCCAGCCTGACCCCCGAAACCTAGCTGCTGTATGTAACAAGCCTGTAGTGTGTGTTTGTGTGTGTTCGTGTGTGTGTGTTTGTGTGTTTATCTCCGGTACGACTCTGTCCACACACTCACGTAGTCGGCACCCAATGGAAGTGAGCATCAGCAGCCACCACCTCAGTTACTTTACCTGAGAGGGGTGTTCTCGAGTTTGGAGCGAAGGTGGTTTTCAATGATCCCACTTTTATCTGGAGGTCTCAAATTAAAGTCGACCCCAACATGCTGAGATTCTCACACTTATTATCTCCACTATTTCCTCAATTGGGCTCATTTCTGCTCTTTTGCACATGTTCAGAATCAGTTTAAAGGCAAACTGGTTATTGACAAATATGAATTCTTGTGAAAGTAAATACTATACTTAACTGCAGCATGAAGTAACTGCAGTTATTTTTCATATGAAGCCATGAAAAGCCTCTGTGTTCATCAGAAGAAATGCATTTATAATTGTTTCATATAACCAATGTAATATATATTGAAATGACCTTTAGCTATACAAGATGAAATGTATAACACTGCTCACAGTATCTACATAATAAATAATTTTACTGATTTCTCAGACAATAATTAATGGATTGATGAAAATTCATAATAAGAATATAAGTCTGTGATATCTGATGTCTATGAGTGTGTGAAATGTGGTGCAGCTTGTTGGGCCTTGGCGTTGTATGAACTCCACTGAGTGAAGCTTTTCTAGTTACTACGTTTACTTGAGTAAAAGGTCAGATTACGATACTTTACTTAAGTACATTAACTTTATACTTCTATTCCATGGAATTTATGCACATTGTGATGTATTTTTACTCTACTACATTCATCATATTCTTAGTTCCTACTCTTAAAATATCTTTTGTTGATTGTGTCCACATCCATCTGACCTCGCACAACAATGACAGAGGCTGTTTTTGTGTTTTCTCTATAATGTCTACTTATGGTCCTTTACCAAATTAAACACACGTTATACTATGGTGTTGCTGAAGCCAATTATTTGAATCCTTCTTCCTCTGCTGAAATGAATAGTCCTTGTGATATGCCGCACATTTTTCGACTTTACTTGCCCGGTAAATTTGTTCCAAGCAACATATTGTAAGTGTGCTTCCATCAGTCCATTCACAGCTGCTGCGGATCAGATAATCTTTTATTTTCTCAGCAGCGAGTCCAGAGATCCGCCTGCAAGCATGGGACATATTTTTGCTGGTGTAAGCAGAAATCTTTCAAAACATATTTGAGGTGAAATACATTTTTTACTAGGAGGCAACAATAAAGCACTGAGGCTTGGAACTGACAGGGAGAAAATACTCTGGTTCCAACACCTGGGACGTCGACTGTGTATTTAGGCCACATCCGTCTCTCAGTGAGAGGAAACATTCATGCGCTGACTCCCATGCATGCTCCCATAGACATGACTGCGGATTGCTGAATGCACATCACTTATATGTGGGGTGCCGCTGTGGTGTGAGCTCATTTGCATAATCTCCCATTTAAAGAGGGATGTGCTGGAAGCCGGTGGGGGGTTGATGGTAAGGGCTGGGGCGGGGAGGTGGGAGGGTGTACAAAGTGCCCATTGTGCAGTCCCAGGATAGGGAAAATGCCCTGTAGGGCCTGGTGTGTGTGAGAGAGCGTGAATGTGTTTGTGATTGTTTATCTATGTGTGTCTGTGTGTGGGAGCCACACCTGTCGGGAGAGCCTGAGGGAAGCAGTGAGACCACTATAATGAGTGTGTGTGTGTGTGTGTGCGTGTGTGTGTGTGTGTGTGTGTGTGTGTGTGTGTGTGTGTGAAGCAGATAGAGTTGAGAGGGTTTCATTAAGACAGACAAGAGCATTAAAATATGTGAACCATATCAATCTTTTATGTCCTAATTGTTTCCCTTTATTAACTTGGCTTGTTATCATGCCATTTTCTCTTTCTTGTCACCGACACACACACACACACTCACACAAATACACATGGTCACACATTCTCCCACTCCCACTTTCTCCCACACTCAGCAGTAACCAGCGGCAGCAGAATGATATGATTACGTCTCTCCATCATGCCAAATCATAATCTACCCAAGACGCAGCAGGCCGATAGGATCAGACTGGAGGAATAATGGTAAAATCTGATTTTTTTTTTTGTAAGGGGGGGGGCTTTCGAGGGAAAGCGCCCAGAAGTGCTGAAATAGCTGGTGGCTGTGTCTCTAATGGTAAAACGTAAATGCTCAGCAATCTGCTTAATATCCCCTGCCACGCTCATTAGATTAGTGAACATTAAGGAGATTGGAAGATTTGCACTCTATTGTTTTACTATGGCTACACAGGGACACAGAGCTTCACGGCTAACGATGAGGAGCAAGAGGGTACATGGGGGCCGGGAGGCAGACGAGGAGGGGACTGGAAGCTTTCAGGATGCTGGAAGTGAAAATGTCTCACATTCAAATCCTCAAAACGAGCCATAGGGAGAGATTTAAGAATTCAAAACACATGCACCTACTGAAACGTTTCTAAACTCACCCCCCACAACATCACAAAGATCATTGTACAATTATATTCTTTCTTCATCAGCATGGGAAACAGTAGCCGCCTGAATTTGTCCCCCTATTAGTGACTAATTCCTCGGCTTGGTTTGGCTCAGGGCAAGACAGAAAGCAGTGTGTGACCACCACCAGTAAAAGCAGCGTCGTGCTGGGATTCAGGAACGTTATCGGAGCTCAAAGTCCTAATTCCACACTGGGAATTCTGCCATCAGTAACATAATAAGTCCACTTTGGCTGTGAGGGAGAGAAAGGTCTCCTTTTTTCTTTTTTTTTTGCTCTGTAGTCTTGGCTCCTTCGGTGGTAAAGTTCCTCAGGCGAGCGTAAACAGATCAACAGAGAAACAGCTATTTTATTTTACAGGCTCCCAGCAGTTGTACAGGCTAATAAGAATAACTATTAAACTCATGCTCGGGGGCCTGAGGCTGGGTTTTCTTCAGGGAGGAGGCAAGTTATATGACCTGAGCTCTGCAGGGTGTTTCATACTGCTCGGGTGTGTTGTGCACAAAATATTTAAGATTGCGACTGCAGAATTTAGTTATAGGCTTATTTCCAAAGCCTTTAAAATCCTCTGTTCCCCTATTACCGGCCTGATCTCTGCTCACATCTCACCCAGAAAACAGAATTTGTCTCATTCTCAGGAAAGTTTTATGCCAACATTTAGTTTTTGGATCATTATTAAACATATGAAAGATTATTTTATCCCAGCTTATTTATGTAAAGCAGTGTTTTCTTATGTTTTGGGGGAGACTGAGGCAAACTTTGGCAGAGCCTGAGATGGTCCACATTCCTTTTCGCTTGGAAAAGGTCACACAAAGCTTCGAAAGAGCACACAAGAGGGACAGCGAGCTCAACGGACGCAGGACAGATGGCACCGATTCTGTGGAAAACACAAGATTATATGAACATTTGCTTAAAATTTAATGAAGGTGCTTCTCTTTATTTCCTTAGTATTTTAAAACTGATTTGGTAAATCCTCTGTAACCTCGCTGGTGTTTATAGAGACCATCAGGACTTTTTCCTCTGG